>VDFB02105785.1:437013919-437642668 GCA_007258455.2 Sequoia sempervirens | reverse complement strand
GCTACTAATAAAGTCTGATTTTTATTAAGGAGTTGCGTGGAGACAAAATTGTCGATTGTCTCATTGTGGGAAAACATATTACAATACGCTTCTTGGAGACTTTTGTTTACCTTAAAGGAGACGTGTTCTTCAGGCACAACATTGCTATATTAGAATTCGTCAGTGTCAAGGCTCGGATTTCATCTTCAAGCAAGTTGGGACAAGAACGGTGATATCAAGATGGGATGATTATGGCAAGTCAATTAATAAACTTTTAGAAGTCAAGATGGGACGATTAGAAGTCAATACAAGATTGTAAGAAGGAGATTGTGGCCATTAGGAGGGACGCCAGACATATCCAAGTAAAAATGTGGCTGCTGGGAGCTAAAATGGGACAATCTGAAGCAAGTTGGGCGCCCTCACAACTTAGGAAACTCAGCTATAGGACAGGTCAAATGTTCTCAACTCATAAATTGCTTGCTTATTGAGTGAGGTCGACCAAGTTGGGTTTAATATTCAGGTATTTCCTGTATTGTCTGGTGCATGGTGAATATAATAAAATTTTGATTATGTATTTCAATTCTTCGAACTCAGAATAGTGATATGAGAATTGTAATTACTTTGTGATGGAATCAATAAACCTTTGCTGTTAAGTCTTAGCTTGCAAATTCTTTAACAACAGGCTCTCAGCTCTAATCTATCTTGAAATCTGAGGTTTATTGGAATGCATGAGTTTGTAATCAGGATTTTTTAAAAGTGTTGTAATATTAAAAGCGATCTGAAATCTTATATATTGTGCCATCAAGGCTTTAAAATCAGTCTCTGTCTTTACATTCAGTCCATTTGCACTACTGTTGATATAACCAGTCTTGCATCCTTGTTGCACATCATATTATATCTTGCCAAAGGCTCAAGAAATCAGTTTCCATACTAAGTGTTTGACGAAATGTCCAACAACTCAAATTGAAAGATTTAGAGCAAATTTACATAATCAGGCAAGGGTCATTACAGGGTCCAGTAAATAAAATGAAGACAATGGAAAATCTGAAAAGTGTTCTTTTCTCAAAGGAATTTAATGATGCATTCAATGGTGAACAACTAAAGGATTTGCAAAAAGAAAAGGAAACAGGAAATTGGCTCTATGTAATTGGCTTACATTGGGGTCCATGAAATTTTCTGATGGTGTCCTCTCTAAGTTGGAGGAATTAGATTCACATTTGCCCAAAGTAGACCAGTCTGATTGGAGACTTCTGAATTGGGCTTTGCAGCCCTCAATGCTTGCTTTGATCCAGCACAGGTTATTGGAACATCCTTGTGAAGAGGTGAGACTTGCAGTTGCTTCTTGTCATAGTGAAATCATAAGAATAACAGCTCCTGTTGCACCTTATAATGATGACATATCGAAAAAGGTTCTACAGCTGATTGTAGAGAGCCTACATGGGTTACACGAAGTCAAAGCCCCTTCTTTTGGTAAGAGGGCTAAGATTTTAGAAATTATGGCCAAGACCAAACCATTTATCATTATGTTGGACCTCAAATGTGATAAATTAATTCTACAAATGTTTCAATGGTTCTTAACCAAAATTAGGAAGCATCATCCAGACAATGTGAGGGATTGTATGCAAACTATTATGTCTTTAATCCTAGATGAGGATGACGATATCTGCAAACGGTTGCAATCAAACTTGTTAGCCATTTGGAGAAAGGAGCATAATATTTCCCCTATGGCTTATGAGCTCTCAAAAGGGTTGATTAAGCAGAAGATTGGAAGGTTCAAGAAACAAATGATTGAAGATGAATTAATCTCAATGGGCTTACAGGTTGCAGGGTCTTCCAAAAAAAGTAAGAACCAAATGAGAAGGGAGCAGATTTGTTTCACATGTCAGGGGTCCTGGGCACTTGATCACAATTGTGGGGCTGGTGAGGAAGATAAGTCAGCCAAAGAAATTTGGACCAGCGATGAAGAGGATAGATCCCAACATATTGAATCAATTGTGGCTTCAGGAAAAGGTTACACAAGTTTCTTTGTAGGTAATTTGGAGATTATGCTTGACAAATCGGGAAAAGTAATGGCTTCTTTTAATGATCCTATGAGTAGTGTTATTGCTGCCTCATTTTCCCCACATGACAATGATGGTGATTTTACGATTGGTTCTAATGCTGCCCTAGCACTAAATAAGCAAGAGTGAAAAGAAGATATCATAGAAGAAGTCTTTTGTGAAAGACAAGCCCTTTAGAGTAATTCAATTACCTCGTCATATGAATCTATTGTTCAAAAGCGTGTTAAGCATCATAAATTGGAGAACCAGTTGAAGGTAAATGAAGATAAGATAGTTGCAGGATTAACACATTTTGATGACATACACAAGTTGGTTGAAGGACACCTTTGGAAGGGACAACTCGAGAGAAGACAAAAAGGGGGTGAAGAAGAATCTTCCTATGCTGATTTACAGGTGTTCAAAGCAACTATGGAAGCTATGAAATCAAATTATTTGCACTTACTTTCAGATCGAGACCACCTCCTTAATCTCGCAAAAATTTATTCAGAATCATTGTATAGGAAAGAAGAAGAAGTTGTCAATCTCACCTATGAGCTTGTGGACACTAAGGATACCTTGAAAGCTACTCAAGAGGCTCTACAAGGAGCAGAAAATCAGATTGACCAGCTCAACTTAGAGCTGGGTTTGGCACAATCCCAATCAGAAAATCAGTTTTTTATGACAACCACATTAGAAAGGACAACCACCATTGATGAGCAACCGATGTTTGAAGAAGAATTGATTGAATGCTATGAAGATTCTATGAAAAAATTTGTATCAAATGCTGATTTGTTGAAGGTGAACAATAGTCCTTATGCACTTGTTTGTCATAAGATGTCAAATATGAATTTTCAGGTTGACATGGATTCGGAAAATCACTTTGCATATACTCAAGATTGCAAGCCTAAGCATGAGGCTCATGCCTTCATTGTCTCAAGTTTCTCACAAGGTATGAACTTCCCCTGTTGTCTGAAGATTGGCATTAAGAAGGAGTATGAGGGATACAAAGTTCTTGTTTGCATGGACATACCAAGAAGTTTGAATGAACATGGGAGTCATTGCATTGAAGAGTTGATAGTTAAATGGTTAGCAATTGATCACACTCTATCTCTAACCAATAAGAAAGCATTATATTTGGTTGTATGAGCCATATTCTAGCAGCCTACAAACAATTTGGAATGAATTTTCAGATTTGGTTCCTTGGCCTCGATCTCACATTTCAATGTATGAAAGTTCTCCTATGATGCTGATCACTGAACTTTCAAATCATGTAGTGATGATACCAACTGGTTGTATAGATTTGAGTGCACATAATGATCTCTACAACACTTGGGAATTGGATATTGATGAGAATTTACCAGTCTATGAGAGCAAAGGCATTCAGGAAGTGAGTATAAGTCAGTTTTTCAGACTTGTTGTTGCTGAAATTTGTGAAGAGATGTGTGTGATTACATTTGGAGATATGCTGAAAATGATTCCTCATTTTATGCTGAGTATGCTTAATGACATAGGAGATTCAGGTACATACATGGGTGACGGGTTTGCCCATGATAGCAGAGTTTCAGTTTATGATTATAGCAGAGTGGCACAATATCAACATGGTGGTTCCTTTTTGAGGTTGATTTGGAATCCTGGAATCACTTGGGTTTGCAGTTCAACAGTTGTGGATGAGGAAGCCAATGTCGGCTTACTAGGGTTTACTCCCATGGGGTTCCAATTTAGTCTTTCTGGAGAGCAATTACCTAAGGAGTTGACAGAGATGGCGCAATATTGATTGCTTTACTTACTAGTTGTTATCAGGAGATCTCTTGTGTTGGCATCCAGCAAAGCAGTGCTTTCTGCGGTTGGTGCTACCGATCTCCTAGGTTGACTTGGGACCCTGGGATCATACTCAGTTTCAGTTTGGTTCAGCATAGTGATCTTGGGGTAGCTTTGGAATTGCTTGAGGACAAGCAATTTTGGGAAGGGAGGACTGTACTATCCCCTTTTTCTAGCTCGCATTGTATGATGTTGTCGTGAGCCTATTCCTCCTTAGTTTTGTAGGCTAACCAGGGCTTTTAAGGAATCTTGAAGATTTTGACCTAGGCAATTTTTGTTGCAGGTCAATCTAGGGCATCTAGAGGCAGTTTTGGCATACTTACTATTTTTAGTAAGTCACTAATGCTGTTAATAGTAATTCATCAGGCGAGCTGTGATCTCCAATAACAGTGTCTTTTCAATGGAAAATTTGGGTATTACTGTCAGATGATTCCAATTCCACTGGTTTAATTCATCTCCGCATTAATAAAGTTTAAATTATAAAGTTAAATTCAATTATTTAACTTTATTAATGTGAGTCTAAAGTTAAGTGGGAAAATGAATAGTAAAAGGGGCCCCTTATTTTAAAATACATGAGACATCAAAAGGGCAAAAAGGAAGTTTATGTTTTATCCCACATTGGTTAAAAATGTGAATGAGCTCTTATGAGAAGCTTATAAAAAGGTTGCAAGGGCTCACTTTCAACATGCTTGGTATATGCTTGGTTAATATTTTCTCTTGGAGAATTCAAGGAAGCTTTGCTGGCAAAAGTTGGAGGATGGAAATCCTCGAAGCTTGAGGTAGTGTTGTGGACCTTTTTCACACATCACTCTATCTAAGATGGGGACTCTAATTTTTTGCTCCATTCCGGCCTTTTTGGCTTTGGTTTCTCTCTCTCTCTCTCTCGGTCTCTTTTCTGATATCTACCTTTCGAGGATTGTGCCCATCATTGAGTTTAAACGTGAACTTTTGGCTAAGTCTGAAAATTAGGGTTTTGAACTTTCCAGCCAATCTGAAGTTAAACAAAGTAAATAAATTGAAAACAGAGACTAACGTTGTTGTTAGCATGCTTCCGGCAGGTTTGCACTGAAATTTTGTCAGATTCTGACAACTTACTATTTTTAGTACATGTGTAATTCAGAACATTCCTTCAGCATTTTTGAAGTTTTAACAATCACATTGTATTTAGAGCACATCAAGCTGCTCACTGGCAAAATTTGAGCGAAACGCATAACTTACTATTTTAGCAGCCTCACCGTGAGCAGATTCTAGGGTTTAGATGCAGAGTTTTTCAGCGCATGTTGGAAGATTCGTGCTGGGTTTTCAGAGACCTTCGCAATGGTGTAACATGCAAAATGAGATGATAACTTTCAGAGTCCAGCCTTCAAAGGCTATTTTTAGGGTTTGCATGTCGGTTTCCTTTGCATGTCTCAGACATTCTTATGGTTTTTCGAGAGCTTCTCGCAGCTGATGTGACATGCAAACGAGATAATCACTCCTATTTAGAACTTGCTATTTTTAGCAGAGATGCATCCCTATTCCCAAAGACTTCAATCACGAGCTGATCGACATGCAACAAAACGAGGTTAAACGGAGGTCGCTTTGATAGATATGCAAGATGAATTAGGGTTTCCAGCTTCGAGACCCAAAAAGAGGGGTAAAGAGTCAGAATTTTCAAAAACCGGTGTATACCACCGCGATCAGCGTCTTCCAAGCTATCTGCTGATAAAATTTGAGGGCAACGGGAGCACTTACTATTTATAGTAAGTCATTTTAGAAACTGGCTAAAAAGAGAAAGTCAAGAGTAAAGGCCGATGTCAAAGAAAGGTGTCACGGGTGAGGGGCGATCATTCAATTTCAAATCAAATCTGAGCTGGGTGTAGATTCAAAAATCAAGCACTTACTATTTTAGCGTGCCCGCCAGAGAAGAATTAGGGTTTCCTAAAATCAAGGGCGTAAACACGACGCCGTGCGTATAAATAATCTACCACGATCAATACCTCTTCCGTGCAATCGGCATGCAAATTTGAAGACATTCGAGCAATTGCTATTTTTAGTAAGTTTCTAAAAATAGTAGGTACAGGCAGGCATCAAGCCCCGACAGTTCAATCACATCCCGAGAGTCAACACAAAGCAAAATCAGGCTCTTCAAAGTCAAAAGTCAATCCAAAGCACAAAATCTGGGGAACTTTCTAAAAATAGAAAGTTGGGGCAAGCTAGGGTTAGCATGAACCATTGTAATGACGCTTATGACTCGCCATGACGCGGCGAGTCCCGGGCCGAGCCAGCCTGGCCGAGTCTGGGGAGCTCGGACTCGGACACGCCGAGTCCAGAGCCGGACTCGCCGGACTCGCCAGACTCGCCAGACTCGCCCAGACTCGGAGAGTCCCGACCCTGTGACCCGGCCGCGGCAGCAAGAAGTTAAAACACTAAAAAAACATAAAACTAAAAGTTAAAGTTAGTTTTTTTTTTGTTCTATATGTTCTCTCCAACCCTAAAAGCAACTTCATTTCACTCTTTTGGCAAAATAGGAGGAGAAGAGAGAGTTGTGAAGAAAAATAGGAGGAGAAGAGAGGGCAACCAGCAAATTGTTTAAAACAAAAGCAAGGTCATATATCATTTGGGAAGCTTCATACTGCTAAGGAGGTGCATTGAAAGTTCATTGCTAGTGATTGGGAGGAGTTTGCATTGCATTCCAAGCCAAATCTAAGAGGTAAGTTTGATTTTAATGGTTTTTTTTGTGTTTTTTTAACAAATAATTCATTGTAATTTGTAAAATCATTGTTTTTAAATTATTATAGTTTGCATTTTTATTTACAAACCCTACTTGCAACTTAAATAATTTTACAAACCCTACTTGTTATTGCAGCCACATTCATTTGCAAATCAAACCATATTATTATTTTCACAATGTCTCAAACCCCAGTCAGAAAAGACCCTGCTTGGAAACATGCTGAAATCTTTCCCGGAATGAAAAGAGGAGAAGCAAAATGTAAATACTGCAAAACAATATATCATGGAGGCATAAATAGATTGAAATACCACCTTACACGCATACCCATCCATGATGCAGTGGGCTGCACCCTAGCACCTATTGAGGCTGTTTGTGAAGTGCAGGTGCAATTAGAAAATTTTGAAAGGCAAAAAGAAATTAGAAAGAGACAGAGGGAGGAGTTGGCAGGTGGTGGAGTTGGACAGGGACTTGGTGCTGTTGGAGATGCTTCTTCCATGCCTCCATACCGTCCTAGTGCTAGTGCTTCTGCTAGTGCTTCTGCTTCTGCACCATCTATTCCTATGCGTACTCCTAGTGCTGGTGGCGCTGCTACTGCTAGTGGTAGTGGCAGTATTAGTATTGGCCCTAGAGTTCGTAAATCTAGGGTGGACTCATATTTTGTACCACGCACTACTCCTGGTTCCCAACCGTCGCTTGAGAGCATGGGTTGGAACAAGGATGCACACGATGCAGCAAAAAAAACAATTGCAGACTTTTGGTACTACTGCACCATTCCCTTCCATGTAGCCAGGTAATTCTTTTTTCGTTTAATTGTTTTAAAATTTATATTTAAATTTTATTGTTTTAGAATTTAGATGTATCTCACTATCGAATTCAAATTTAAAGTTAAAAACTTAAATCTTTTCATTTTATGACATGTTTTAGGTCTCCTTTTTGGCAAAACATGGTTGATGCAATAACCATATGTGGGGCGGGGTTCAAAGCCCCCAGCGAAGATGAATTAAAGGGCCCACTTTTGACTCAAAAGGTGGCGGATGTGAAAGCACAATTAGAGGAGCAGCGTGTGCAATGGAGGAGGATTGGTTGCACCATCATGACTGATGGTTGGACCGATAGGAGAAATAGGACGCTGTTGAACTTTCTAGTTTCCTCTGGAGGTAATTGTACTTACCTTAATACATTGATATTTGAATTTGATTTAGTGATTAATAATTTAATAAGGCTGATTTATGTTTTTAATTTATTGAATAATTGGTAATTTGGTTTTGCTTATTTTTTCAGGTGACACTGTCTTCATAAAGTCCATTGATGCTTCCGCCCAATTCAAAAATGCCACATACTTATGTGAGGCTATAGAGGAGGTGATAGCCGATGTGGGGGAAGAAAATGTAGTTCAAGTGGTGACAGATAATGCAGCAAATTATGTTGCTGCTGGTAGATTATTGATGGAGAGGCACCCAACTATATTTTGGACTCCATGTGCCGCCCATTGCATTGACCTCATGATGGAGGATCTTGGCAAGCTCCCATGGATAAAAACATGTATGGAATCAGCAAGAAACATTTGCAAATTTGTTTACAATCATGCATGGGTGCTTAACCTTATGAGGCAATACACGGGGTTGAGGGAGTTGTCTCGTCCTGGCATCACTCGGTTTGCATCAAATTTTATCATGTTGCAATCCTTGATTCGGTCAAGGGCACCTTTGAGGCGCATGTTTGCTAGTGAGGAGTGGTCTTCCTCATCCTTTTCTACAAGCACTGCAGGGATTGCTGTGGCTGATTGCATATTTGATGAGGCAGGGTTTTGGACACCAGCAGATGAGATTGTGAAGGTAACATTTAATTCTTTATTATGTTTTAATTTTTAATCATATCTTACTTTTATTTGTTCATTTTCATTGACAGTCACACTTACTTATTTGTGAAACATGTTTGCACTTTGTAGTTTATTGAGCCCTTGCTAGTTCTCCTACGAGTTGCAGATGGGGAGAAGCCCGCAATGGGCTACATATATGAGGGCATGGATAGGGCCAAAGAGGCCATTAGATCAGTCTATGGTGGAGTTGATGATAAGTATCGTCCCATTTGGGAGATCATTGATAGGAGATGGCAAAACCAACTCCATAGGCCCATCCATGCAGCCGCATGTTTCCTAAATCCGGCCTTCCACTTCCGCCGTGATCTCCGTGCAGATAGAGAAATTCTTAGTGGGCTCTACTCGACGATAGAGAGAATGTTGCCCTCTGTTAGTACACAGATAGTGCAGGAGATAGATGCCTTCACTAAGGCACGAGGAGACTTCTTTGCACGTCAAATGTGCAAAGATAGTAGGACAAAATTAATGCCAGGTAAAAATATATTTAAGGCAATAATTTTCATCTTTTTATATTATAATTTATTATTAAATGTTGAACTTGAACTTGAAACTTGAAATGAGATTGATTTTGTTTCTTTTTCTCATCTCAGATGGATGGTGGGAGATGTTTGGTTCTGATACACCGAACCTGCAAAATGTTGCCATACGAATATTGAGCCAGCCATGAAGTTCATCCGGTTGTGAGCGCAATTGGAGTATGTTTGAGCACATACACTCCAAGAAGCGCAATAGATTGACAGTGGAGAGGATGAATGACCTGGTATATGTTCATTACAACCTTCGGCTCAGATACAGGAAGGCTTTTGACCACGACAACACCCCGATCTGTTTAGAGGAGGTTGATCCACAGTCTGAGTGGATCACTGAGGCTACAGACGCAGTCTTTAGTGACGAGGACCTTGATTGGGTGGACCAGGCAGAGAGAGAGGCTGAGGTTGTAGCCATGGCTGAGGGAGGAGGCTAGAGCACGAGGAGACATAGCTACTGGTGGTGAGAGTGGTATGGGGACTCAGACACAGGCAGAGACTATGGCTGCAACTGCAACATCATCCAGGACCTTTAGACGCCTTCGTAGGAAGGATGCTGGCTCCACTGTGCCATAGGCATAGAGTGATAGACTTATAGCTATTGTTTTGAATCTTTTGATATTTCATATTTGTATGGAACATTTGATGTCATGGATTTCATTTTCCATGAGTTTTGTATACATTTGACTAATTTTATATATCAAAGTATGTTATTTCCTTCAGCAGCGCAACTACAATTTGTGTACTTTATACTTATGTGATCATTGTATATTTGTGTATGTGATCAAATTTGCTTTTATTTGTGTTGTATTCAATAAAGGGTGCTTGAAACAAGTTTTAAATCTTTAAAAATCTCTAATTTTCTAAGGTTTTTTCAACTTTTTTCATTTTGCCGAGTCTGCGCCGAGTCCGAGTCCGAGTCGCCGAGTCGCCGAGTCGAGTCACCCTAGCCGAGTCCGAGCCGAGTCCGAGTCTCGTAACTATGGTCTGAACACCTCCTGCCAGAAGTGACTCAGGAACCGACTATCCCTGTCGCTCACTATGCTCTGAGGTAACCCATGTAGTCTGAAAACCTCATGGAAGAAGACCTTTGCTACCTGTGTAGCTGTGTAAGTGGTGGTGATCGAAATAAGTGGGCATACCGTTAGCCGATCCACAACTACATATATACAATCCCGTCCTTGGGCTTTAGGCAAGCCCGTAATAAAATCCATCGACAGGCATTCCCACTTCCTATTAGGAATCGGAAGTGGCTGCAATAATCCTGCCGGATACGTGTTCTCCTGCTTGTTCTGCTTACAAACAGGGCACTCACGCACATACTGAAGAACATCCGCCTTAAGGCCCTTCCATGTAAATCTCTCCCGAATCTGTCTGTATGTTTTGAAGTACCCGGGATGCCCTGCTGTAGATACATCATGAAAGGCTCGCATGATAGTGTTCTTCATCTCTGATCCTGGGATCAAGAAAATCCTGTTCTTGTAAATGATCAAGTCATTCACAAGTGTATACCTGGTGTCAATCATAGTTCCCTCAACAATACTGGATGCCCAAGTATCCTTTGCATACTCTGCCACAATCAAATGCCTCCAGTCCTCTGCAATGTGTACCATAGAACTCAGATAAGGCCGGCGTGAGAGAGCGTCAACCACTACATTCTGGGAGCCCTTGATGTACGTGATATCAAAGTCATATGCCTGTAACTTACTCACCCACTTCTGCTGACGATCATTCAAGTCTTGCTGCCCCAGGAAATGCCTCAGACTGTTGTGGTTAGTTTTAATGCAAAACTTACTACCCACGAGATACTGCCTAAATTTGGCCAAGGCATGCATTATGGCCAGCATCTCCTTATCGAAGTTTCCGGCTCTCATAAACAATAGGGTGCTTGTCCTGCATAAGCACCACTCCAATGCCCTCACCAGAAGCATTGCACTGAAGCTCAAAGGGCTTCGAAAAATCCGGTAGTGCCAACACTGGACACATAGTCGTCAGCTTCTTGAACCTCATAAAACACTCCTATGCCTCAGGAGTCCAACATAATGCACCTTTTTTCAACAAATCCATCATAGGTGCTGCATGGCATGAATAACCATTCACAAATCTGCGATAAAAACCACACAAGCCAAGAAATCCTCGCAGCTGTGTAAGGTTCGCCGGAGTAGGCCAATCTATGATAGCACAGATCTTCTCAAGATCCATCTGCACTCCCTCTGCGCTGATGATATGGCCTAAGTAGAGCAACTCAGTCATCCCCAAATCACACTTGGACTCCTTGGTGTACAAGGATTCCCTCTCCAAAATGCTGAGCACTATATCTAGATGAGCCAAATGCTCCTGCCAAGTCCTGCTGTAAATCAGGATGTCATCGAAGAAGATAAGTACATATCTCCTCAGTAGTGAGTGGAAGACCCTGTTCATGGTGGACTGAAATGTCGCTGGCGCGTTGGTTAGCCCAAATGGCATCACCACAAAGTCGAAGTGTCCACAATGACAACGAAATGCAGTCTTCTCAACGTCCTGCTCACGAACTCTAATCTGGTGATATCCTGATCTCAGGTCTATCTTCGTGAAATAACATGTACCATGGAGCTCATCAATAAACTCATCTATACGAGGTATGGGGTACCTGTTTTTGATGGTCCTCTTATTCAGGACTCTGTAATCTATGCACATGTGAAGGGTACCATCTTTCTTCTTCTCTAGGACAACTGAAGAAGCGAATGGTGATTTACTTGGTCGAATGTGACCCATAGCAAGTAGCTCCTTGATAGTCTTCTCTATCTCATCCTTAAGCCGCTTAGGATGCCTGTAAGGAGTAATCATAACGGGCTTAGCACCCTCAAGCTTTATAATGTGCTCAATACCCCTGTCTGGAGGTCTCCCTGGTGGAATATCACTGAAAACCTTCTCGTGCTTAACTCTCAACTGCTGAATGTCAGGATGATACTCGGTCTTATGTTGTCCCTCCTGAATAGGTGTCAAAGTGCACTCGGCAGCCCACTCTACCATGTCATGTCGCATGAGCCTCTCCATCCGTCGGAAGGAAATAGTCCTAATATTACTGTCCCGAATGGCCTTCAGGATATGTGTCTTCCCATCCACATCAAATCAGATCTCCATGTCTTTGAGATGAAGAGTGACTTCCTCAAGGGAATGAAGCCACTTCATGCCCAAAACTAAATCAATATCTCCCATGTTCACCACGTAATAATCAGCCTTGAATTCATAGTTATTCAAGCGCAAAGGGAGATCCTTAATCATACTATCACACCTGAGAGTGTAACCATCAGCCACCTTAACCCTAATGCCTTCGAACTCCTCAGTTATGAATCCGCGCTTCTCCACAAATCTAGCATCAATAAAATTGTGGGTGGCTCTTGTGTCAAGAAGGTTGATGACCCTTTGTCCTGCCAAAACTCCACGAAGTCTAAACGAACCCTCATGCTGAATGCTAGACAATTGTGCCTCCTGAATCTGGAGCTCTGTCTCTGCCTCTGCCTTAGGCTCTGAAACCTCTGATTCTGATTCCTCAGAACTCTCCTGCTGTTCGGAACTCTCAGATTCCGAATCCTCGTAATAAGCCCACATTACTCGATTGTCTTTACCCTTAGGCCGCAAAGGACAATTGTGGTTAGCATCGTAGGGACCTTTGCAGTAGAAGCAAAGCTTCTTCCTGTGCAAATCATTAAGAGCCTCGTGATCCAAGAGTGGTGCTGCTGATTTCCCCTTCGAGTCACTCTTAAAATCAGGTCTCTCCTTATTCTTATTAAATCCCTTATTTAACCGGAATGAAGAAGTGTTTCTGGAATTGAATTTGCTGGATGGTGCTGCAAACTCCATGTTGTGTGCCTTCTTCATAGCTTCCTGTAACGAAGGAGGATCAAATGTTTTGATCCAACCTCTCAATGGTTCCAACAGTCCCTCCATGAAAGCAAAATGAGACGCCTCTCTGAAATATTGGGAACCATCAGTGACAATCGCTGGAAGTCTCCTATGTAGGACTCCAAACTACCACTCTGTCGCAACTGGGCCAAATCTCTGAAATAGGATTCCGGATCCTTTTTGTCAAATCGTTCCACCAACCTGTCTACAAACTCCTGATATGTGGTGATACGATCATGCTGAAGTGTCACCATTCCGTGATGCCACCAGTCATAAGCTGCTCCCTCCAGATGCAATGTAGCATACCTGATAGCATCCCCCTCAGCCATAGGACGCAATGTGAGAAAGGTGTCCAGCTTACTGATCCAGGCCTGTGTTGTGACCTTGCCACTACCGTCAAACATAGCTAAAGTGAGTCTGTTTGTGGCATGCTTCAGATCATTATTATTATTCCTAGGCCTCCAATCATGTCGATTCCTGTGGTGTTCTCTCCTCTGTGTGAGAAATCTGTCAAAGGTAATCCTCTCTTTGACATCTGGTGTCAACAACTCCCACTCATCGTTCGCTGCCATAAGAGTATCAGCGAACATTTCCTTAGGCTCCTCACTTGCAATGGCCTCATCAGGCTCCTGTCTCACAAAAGTAGGCCGAGTTGGCCTGTCTGCTGTACGTGAAATAGTCCTAGGTGCTCTCCATGAACCTGCATCACTCCTGTTCTCGTCACGATGTGGTGACGGTCTCCTCGGCGTACCTAACCTCTAGATCGCCACTGTCAACTGCTGTAGTACATATGTGGCCTGCAGTTGACTTGCTCGTAAATCTCTGAGAGTGAGCAGAACCTCTGCATCATCCTGATCCCTAGGATTTTGAGGAATATCTGTTCTGTCAGCCATGGTACCCGACTGCCTATTCAATCCCTGTTCCCTGTCAATCAAGGCTCTCTTGCGAGTGTAATATCTGTAAGGCCCAATCTCTCGTGGCTGCATAAGAATGCTAAACCCTCAGGATGGCAGGATTTAGCTCTGATACCACTGTAGAAACCCCTGTTCTCACTGACTTCTGAGTCTATTTGATTTTGCTTATTTTGAACTTTTTTTGGTTCTTTTGTGTTTTTGTGCATAAATTAAAGAAGTGCGATTTTGAAAGAATTTGCTAATAAATTCAAATAAAATATTGCAATGCTAGAAATGACGGAAACTACTGGATCTAATGATGCCAAACTATTTATTAACCTTCTGGATTGATTACATATAAGATCTGATAACATGCAAATGAAAAAGCAATAACTTTTATTGACGAAAACCTAGTATTGCAGCAGCCTGATGATGCTCATGAAATAGTACGACCACCATATTAATCAACTTCTCCTTCCGTCTGATGCTTGCAAAAAGATCCAGAAGAAAATACGCCTCTGCTGATGAAGGCAGACTGCCAAAAAGAAAGGCGTTTTTCCCTAGAAGAGAAGTACGACCTGTACTTGAAAAGTACGGCTTGCAGCAGCAAGTACGGATTTGGTAACAGCAATAAAGAGATCTGTACGACCCTTGGAAGATGTGTCTCAGGCTTGCAAAATGGATGCCTAGAATAAAGAACTCTTCCCGAATGAATTCCAGATCAAAATCCTGAATGATGCAATCAACTGTGAAGCTCTGTGACAACCTCTGGACGAAGCTATCTCTTTGACAAGCAATAAATCGGCTGATATTTCACAACCTCTGAACTGCAGACACTGAAGATGGTTCGTTCTCCAATGCACGGTGAAAACTGGAACCCTTGGTTTTGTTCTCAGAAGGACTTAGCAAAAATTCGATTTCTCAACATAATGAGCTCTTTTTCCAATGAAACCCTTATATCCTTCAAAAAGTCGACTTTTCTCAAAGAAGCATCATTTAAATAAAGTTTGAACTTTTCTTTTAATTTTTCAATAGTCTCGAACGCACTTTTAATTATAAATTATAATTGAAAAGTGGCCCCTCTTCAATGTTGGTCGACCCCTTCAAGAAATCACTTAAGTTATAATATTAAATAATATTATAACTTTATAATATAAGCTCCAAATAATTAATATTTAATTTGACAATTAAAATATTAATATCTCCCTCAAAATACGTCTGATTAACGAACCGTCTGAAGCTGAAGGATAAGTGATTGAATTTGCACACGACCAGACCATACTGCTAAAAATAGCAGGGGTGCTCCGCTGAGTGGCTTAACTTACTAAAAATAGCAAGTCAAGCAAATGATGTATGAATGACCCCGAACGAAAGCCAAACTGAACAATCCTGCAACTGGAGCTAAGCCAAGCCTCAACCAGACCCTCTATCCACCCTATCAGCCTACGAGGGTCACATAATAGGCTAACCATGCTCACTGAGAGATGTCAACTGGAAGGGGACATGACAGGCAACTACGAAGTCAAAGATGACTTCTATGTAGTTACTATTGGTGACACAGATGCAGTACTTGGTATACAATGGCTACGCTCACTTGGTGAAATCTCTCTCAATTTACAAACAATGGAGCTCAAGTTCCAATCTGATGGAAAAAAGGTGGTGTTAAGAGGAATGTCCAATGGTGGTCCTCAGATTGTCTCATTCAAAAGAATGGAGAGGCTGATTCGGCACGATCAAGTTGAGTGGGCTACGGAATGCATGGTTCTTCCAGCTAGTCCAGTGGAGACAAAGAGGGACTATCCTCCAGATATTCAGTCTATACTCACCAAGAAGAGTAAGGTGTTTGTTGATTTACCTCCTGGGCCGCCTCCTGAAAGAGGAGCTGAGCATGTCATTGAACTCAAAGAAGGGGCCAAGCCAGTCATCACAACACCATATCGGTATCCTAAGAAGCAGAAGGATGAGCTCGAGAAAAACATAAAAGAACTTTTGGAGATGGGTTTCATTCGCCCAAGCAAGAGTCCCTTTGCTTCAGCAGTAGTCCTTGTGAAGAAGAAGGATGACACCATCCGCATGTGTGTGGATTATCATACCTTGAATCAAAGCACAATCAAAAATCGGTACCCCATTCCTCGGATAGATGAGCTCATTGACGAGCTACATGGTGCCAAGTTCTTTTCTAAAATTGATTTGAGGTCGGGCTACTATCAAATTCGCATGAGAGGGTCAGATGTTGAGAAGACGGCATTCAGATGCCACTATGGTCATTTTGAATTCTTAGTCATGCCTTTCAGGTTGACTAATGCTCCAGCCACCTTCCAGTCTTGTATGAACAGAGTTTTACAGAAACAGTTGAGGAAATTCGTGTTGATCTTTTTTGATGATATTCTCATCTTTAGCAAGACGTGGGAAGAGCATCTCAAACACTTGGAGGAAGTGCTTAGCATTCTTGAATCAAAGAGTTTGTTTGCCAAAGAGTCCAAATGTGAATTTGGAATGAAGAAGCTACTCTACCTTGGTCATATAATCAGTGCTGATGGAGTGAAGGTTGATCCTGAAAAGATCAAGGCGATAGTTGATTGGCCACCTGCAGAGAACTTGACTCATTTGAAGGGGTTCTTGGGTCTTTGCGGCTTTTATAGAAGATTCGTGAAGGGCTACTCTCAAAGTGATGCTCCCCTTACTGACCTCACTAAAAAGGGGGCTTTCTTTTGGTCAGAAAAGGCTCAAAGTGTGTTTGATAAGTTCAAGAAAATCATGAGTTCTTGTCCAGTATTGGCCATACCAGATTTCTCCAAACCTTTCGAGTTACAATGTGATGCATCAGGAGAAGGTGTTGGGGCTGTTTTGATGCAAGATAAGCATCCCATTGTGTTTGAAAGTAGAAAATTAAGGGGTTTTGAAAGGACCTATTCCATCTATGACAAGGAAATGCTTGCAATCATGCATGCATTAGCAAAGTTTAGACAGTATCTGGTGGGGAGCAAGTTTGTGGTCAAGACCGATCACAACAGTCTCAAGCACTTCATGCATCAGAAGGACTTGAATGAAAGACAACAAAAGTGGGTGAGTAAGCTTCAAGCTTACAACTTTGACATTGAGTATGTCAAAGGGAAAAATAACGTTGTGGCTGATGCTCTATCTAAGAGACTTCATTTGAGCTCATTGTGTGAGCTTATTGCTGATTGGAAGGAGATGTTGCTTGCTGATTATGCCAAAAATTAGTTTGCAACCAGCATCATTGAAGGTACTTTTCATGATGAAAGTTACAAGGTAATTGATGGTTTGATACATTACAAGGGAAGAATCTTTTTGGTGGCTAATTCCAAACTCAAGAAGAAGATTTTGATGACCTTCCATGACATTCCACTTGCTGGTCATCAAGGATATTTTAAGACATATAGACAGATTCGAGAGAGGTTTTCTTGGAAGGGGTTGAAAGAGGAAGTCCAACACTACATCAAGGAGTGTCCCACTTGTCAGATGAACAAAAATGAGCATTCTCTTCTGGCTGGTCTGCTGCAACCTCTTCCCATTCCCAACCAAAAATGGGAAAGCATATGAATGGATTTCATCACAGGGTTGCCAAAGGCTCAAGGAAAAGACTGTATCTATGTTGTAGTAGACAAATTGACAAAGTTTTCTCACTTTTTTGCCATCACTAGCACATTCTCAGCAGCCCAAGTTGCAGATTTGTTTTTTCATGAAGTATTTAGGTTGCATGGGTTGCCAAAAAACATTGTGAGTGATAAGGACAACAAGTTCCTAAGCACCTTTTGGCAAGAGGTTTTCTGGATGAGTGGTACAGTGCTTACTCCTAGCACTAGCTATCACCCTCAAACTGATGGACAAACTGAGATAGTGAACAAATGGTTGGAGGGCTATCTTAGAAATTATGTCTCGGAGCAGCAAAGAGCATGGGTGAAATGGCTCCACATTGGAGAGTATTGCTACAATTCATCCTTTCACATGTCAATAAGGATGTCTCCATTCATGCCTCTCTATGGGTACGAAGCCCCTAGCTTTGCTGATTTGGTGTTTGGTGATAGCAAAGCTCCTCGAGCCAAGGATTGGTTGCAGCAAAGTCAAGATATTTTGAAGTCCTTGAAGAACAACCTGCAAATAGCACAAAATCAGCAGAAGATGTACGCTGATCAGCAGTGTGTTGAGCGTTCATTTGAGGTTGGTGATATGGTTTATCTTCGACTTCACCCTTACAGACAGTCTACACTCAAGAAGAGTGGAGCGGAGAAGCTCAAACCTCGCTTCTATGGGCCATTCAAAGTTGTCAGAAAGGTTGGAGCAGTGGCTTATGAGTTGGAACTACCATCGAGTAGTAAGGTCCACAACATCTTCCATGTGTCTCGCCTCAAGAAGGCACTTGGACACAATGTTGTTGCTTCATCACAGTTGCCTCCCTTAGATGAAGAAGGGCAGTTGACCTTGATTCCAGAAGAGATTATTAATTCCAGAGAGCGTTCTTTGAGGAGAACAATCAAAGAGTACTTGGTGAAGTGGAAGAATTTACCCTTGGAGGATGCTACTTGGGAGAATGAGGAGATTCTACAACATCCAAACTTGCGATTGCTTGAGGGCAAGCAATCTTGGGGAGGGCGGACTGTAATGTCCCCTTCTCAAATGTGATCTTTTCAGTTGACCGTTAGCCTATTCCAGAGACCCGTAGGCTACTCGGATGGTGAAATTAGGGTTTCCTTATTTTGAGGAGGTTGTTGCTTGAAGTTTGGAAATTGGATTGCGGATTCTTTCTGGGTTTTCAGAGAGCTTCGCGGTGGTATGGTCAGTTTAGCGTTTCGAGCAACTTCATGAATTTACTATTTTTAGTAAATTCTATTTTTGGCAGTGGACAGGTTGGGTTCAGTTCAGTTGGTCTTCTTCTTCAGATGGTTCAGTTGGCAATATTGTTTTTGGCCCTTGGGTGCATTTTTATGGAGAGATAAGTATTTTCACATTATAATATTATAATTTAATATTATAACGCCCCCCCTTGCCTAGCATTATAACTTTATGTTGTTCTTAAAAGGGGGACTTGATGGGTAAGCTCTTCATTGAAAAGATAAATTATATTTTGAAGTCAAATTATGGATTAAGTGTAATGGACGCCTACTTGAGGAGAGATTGACTTTTATAAAAAGGTGAAATATTTTATTAAAGGAAAAAGGACACCACCTTTTGGAGGGAAAAAAGTGTTGAATTCAAAATTAGGGTTTGGGCGCCCTTCTTGAAGATTCTAGAAGGCTCTTCTCATATCTATATATTATGGCCTCAGCTCTTCATTTGGTATCTTCTGTCTACCATATTGTTATGCTGCTAGAATGTCTTCAGGCAAGCTTCGAGGAAAGCATACCTCCTAGCATTTGGCTCATCTTCTTGCTTGAAAGATAGCAACAAGTTGAGAATTAGATTGTAGTTGGGTTGTTTAACATTGTAGTTGAGTTGTTTTGCATTTGTTGTTGATGTTTAAGCATTTCTGTCATATTCTGGAGTTCCTAATATTGCATTGCTGTAGGAGGTTTTCATTCATATATCAAAAAATAAAAAAGATATTGTTCTGGGTGTTTGTCATATCCTCTTCTCTTCTTGGGGCGACCCTACTTGCAAATTTGTGGATTTTTTAATGGTGTTTCTGATTTTTCCTAGCTAAATCGCCCTTTCAAGAGGGTTGTACCATTTTGAGGATGTCTTGGGATTTGTGCAAAATGAATGGAGGCTATTTGGTGAGGTTTTCGGTTTTCATTTTGGGCACCTTCCTCCTTAGAGCAATCTGCACTTGATTTCATGTCATTAGGGTGAGAATTGAGCAAGATATAAGCATTTGAGTGAGTGTTAGGTTGCAGATTTCTTCATTTTATGTTGCAGGTCTAATATATCAGAATTGAGAAAGTTGTCCCTTTGGATGGGATTGAGCATTGGAAGTTACATTTGGTATTGGGAAGACATACTCTACAGTTGCAGCAATGAAGAACTTGAAAACTCTAGATTTAATTGAACATTCTGACATATTGTAAGTTGTTAGTAGTACTATCAACCATTCTTCTCTTATCTCTCATTTACTCTATTGTATTTCCCACTGAATAAGTGGAAGAGGCTGGCTTGCCGCCTATTTACTTTCAGTTAGTAGTTTAGGGACCTTCTGACCATATGCTCGCCATCACTCGACGCCATTCTTGGTTAGGGTTACTTTAGTTCATCATGCATTGATCCTCTAACCATATGCTCGTCTGCACAGGCCCATTCTTGGTTAGAGTTCCTTTCCAGTTTGCATTTGCATTAGATCCTCTAACCAATGCTCACACCTTGCCCACATCGGGATCCTGGTGTACATTCTGGTTAGAGTTACTTTTTGCATCGTTTTGGTTTAGAGCTAACCTTAACGGGTGCGTGTTGATTGTAATTGCATTTGAAAATCAAAAAAAAAAAAATTCGTCTGATTCTTTACATCAAAACAATGAATTGGCAACCTAAAACCCCAAATGTTCTGCTTTGAAACCATTGCTGGTTTGTACGACTCTTCCTAGCTTGCACGTGCCAAATGGTAATTCCAAAATATGTCGTTTAGTCCCCTATTTGCTTAGCTATTTGGTGGATCTACCATCATATGTCTTTTGTTTCGATGGGTCTTGCATATTATCACCAAGCCTTGCTAGACATAGTTGGGGTTTAATAGTGAAGTTAAAATAAGATAAGGGTAGATTGAAATAAACTAATTAAAAAAAAGTTATATGCTATCCTAGTCGAGTCTTTTGAACATGGGAATGACAATCACCCTGTCATGTCATGTAAGTTAACATTAAGTGAACCTTATATGCATCAAAACAAAAAAATGAACCAACCAAAATTCAGATTTAACAGTTCAATTCCACATTACCATTTCGTCCTTTCTCTTTTTCTCCTGCAACAACAACATTTTTTTCCTTCTCTTCTCCTTGTTCTCCTCACAGTTGTATAACACTATTTGCTCCTTCACCTCATCCTTTCCTTCCTTAGGAAGTAGATGGAAGCTTTGTTTACCATACTTTCTACAAACCCTTTCAATAACATGCTTCTACTGGATATTCTCTTGTAGCTTCAATTCGTACTCCATATTATCCACCTTCTTTTGAAGATACTTTTTCAATTTCTTAGGGGGAGGGGGGCGGGGGCTTGTTTTGGTTCCCCCCCTAACGCACTTCGGCCACACTTTTGTGGTGTGAGAATAGGACGGTGGTGATCCTAAATCCTATGCATGTTGAACAATTTCCAATCATGAAATTTTCTCCTACATTGTTCTAAAATACAGTAATATATGTATCTCGCATTCTCCACTTCTCTTTAGTATTCAGTAGCAACCTGAACAACAAATTTGACAAAGAAAATAGCTTAAATTTATATTTGATATTAAAATAAATTGAATGCACAACTTATACACACAACCAAACGATGCAATAATTGAGTTATTATATCTACCTTCGTATTGTCCACATCACCCCATGCTTCATTCACACCCTCTCCATCCTTAGGGTTTCCCTTTGCAAGCTCTTCCTCTTTGCCATGGACTATGGCAAGAGCGTGATCGTCTCCCCAATTATTGACTTGAATCAAAGGAATGATATACTATCAAAATTAGCATATTCGTAATGGACACAAAATTTTCTAACTAAAATTCTAAAGCATTTTGATTGACGCATATTGCAAGTTCACAATCAATTACCAAACACGTCCCTGCCTCAACGTTTAGCATTCTCCTAAAACGAGGGGATGTCCTTTGTACAACGGTTGTTGCCTCTTGATTAAAACATTCCCACTTTCCAGTCAACATCATAACTACTTGTCAGAGATTAAAATTATACATTTGATTGCATCTTGTCACTACTGTATTTGACTACAAATTCAAATGAATGTTTGGTGACATATCGACAAAATATTGTCGACTTACCGACACAACACTGATTTAAATTTCTTCACTTTAACGACCGATTTTTATATGTCGAAACTATGACCCAGCATCGTCGTTCAGCGCCACAGAAAATCTTGGCAGTGTTCGTCACAAAATCAACAAAACTTTGTCCATCTATCGAAGCAAAAAAATCACAAAACGTTGCAAAACGCCTATTTGAAATCGTCGAAAAGCACCAAACCTTCATCCATTTACCAACAAGGTGGAGCAAACCATCGTTGCCATTAGGCGAAAACTACGTCATGTCTACAACAACCTCGTCGCAAATTTTTGTGGTTCATCGGGCTATGTTCGTCGAAATTGCGACAAAACCCTATACTTTTTTAAAAAAAATTATTCGTTCAAACATCTTCCCTCCCTAACACAGTTATATGTATGGGTTTTATTCTTTACATGAATAATTTGGCCGATGTATCTTTCGGTATAAGTCATTCCAACAAGTATTTGTCTTTCCTTGCGTCCTTTATCGATGTAGCTTATCCGATGTAATCCTATTGGAGAGACTTCATTCTATCGGGCCCAAAGTTATTCATTATGATACTCCCACCGATGAATTCCATCAACACAACTTTCACCGATGGTGCCTTATTTTATCCACTATGTCAGTGTAACTTGAGCTCTATTCTCTCGACTAAATGTTATCGGTATAAGATGTGTCGTTGGGCGGTCCATTTTCTGTTGTTTTGATATCAATGTGTTCCTCTGATGAAATATATTGGTGTACCTCATACCAAAATGCTGATTGAGTCTATATTTTACTTTCTTGAATAACCCATCGGTAGAACAAAAAGAATGTGTCCCTGATACGAGCCTTTTATCTTCATTGGAGTAGTATATGAGAACAAAATTGTCATTTACTTCACAAGTGATTTTCTTTTTACCTTTTATCATAAATTTCTTCTTTTCTTCTTCTGTTGTATCTTATCAACTCATTCATTCTTCATATCATCAGAGAGATCGCTGTTCAGAATATGCTTTTCTTGTTAATTTACTTTTATTACCACATCATCATTCCTGGGTTGTCACCATTTATTATCCATCTTGGCTTACATCAAATAACACTATATATATTTATCTTGTCTTTTTTCAAATGGTCACAATCACTCTTACTAGAAATTCATACGAAACGAGACTAAGGCGAAGAGGCCTCACACCTCTAAATAATCAAACTATGTCTAAACTTCTAATCAGTTCCAATTAACCATCAAGGAATCACCCATACTAGGGTTCACTTTTCAATGCACTAGGTTCACATACTATAACGCAACCTAAGCACAGAAGACTCGAGGTCCAAGTGTTGAACCTGAGTGCTCTGATACCAAAATGTAATGACTGGAAGAAAAAAAAAACACATACTAATTACATTCTTAAGTTTCTGAAAAGATCAAAATACTATTATCGCTATAATCAAATGGAATAACATACATCAATGAATCCGGGTATATTAAAAGAATCTTAGATAAACGATTTATCTGTTTAAAAGAGAACCATCTTTATTCAAAGAAAATAACTTACAAGTACCACGTAGTTGACCATTCTAAGGATCTTACTCAAGAAAAACTAGCTCATCAATGTGTCATCCACCTAGACCTGCAATCAATTGTTAGTGATTAGGGGTTTGCCTTGGTCAAACCCCGTTTTAGTATTCAAACCTTGAAATGAAATGAAATAAAATAAATGAATCAAGAATGATCACATTATGACGTTGCAACTCATCGAACTCTGGCATTAAGCTCTTGCTTGATTTTGGTAGATCTTGTCTTGAATGCTCTTGAATCATGAAATCCTTATCACAAATATTAGCTCAAATACAAACATGATATGTGAATGATGATTAGGCATTGTGGGTTACTATTATAACAATGATGGTAATAATCTTTTGCTCATAAAAGAATACCATATAGAAGGTAACACGACTTAATGTTTTTGATGAATAAGATTCCTAATTTTACTTGCAAAATACTTCATATATTCAACATATCATTCGCTTCCTCTTATTCAAGATATTCAATCTAAACTACAAATTCAACATATTGACCTACTCATTTTCCTTCTAACACATACCACATCTATTAAGCAAGTCTAACCAATTCATTCTAATAAAACTTAATCACTGAATTCAGCATATTCATCAATTCATCTAAGGATTTATATACTATCTTTACATAGTCCAAGCTATCTAGTGGTTAATCAATACCATATTTTAGATTTTTGTTCCAATACCGAGTAACATTTGTCTATTTGAATATCATTAAGGCATTGCCTTAGGCAACAATTGCAAATAACTACCAAGTAAAACATGTACTAAATAATCCATCCTTAACATCTCGCATCTACCCACTATTTTTCATCATATTTGATTATTAAGATTACCCTTTTAACATGAAAATCTAATGATTTGAAAATAATAAATCAGGAATTATTTATCTATAACCCAACAATAGATAAAGACAACAAGACAACTTACACCCCAATAATAGATATAAGAAAAACCTTTTTGCATCTACAACCTTCAATATTCACTACCCTAAAGACACCACGAATTTTAAGGAGTTCAAGATATTAAGTTTCCAAAAGTTAAATCCATCCCTCAATCCAAATCCTTTTACCTCATGTTTTCATGGAGGTATACTTTATCATCACGTAAGTGGTATAAAGATCTTTAAAGCATCATAAGCATAAGTACTTTTATACAAGGACTTTACCAGGGTCTAGTTTTCTATATGGTTTCATTCCACATGATTCCATATTCTATGGTTTGTGAGATTCTTCTTCTAGAAGTTCAGCTAGCTGAAAATGCTGCAGCTTCACATTTTCATAAATAATAGCTTTTGGAAGAATATGAGTGCCATCAAGGACCCAACTAGAGAGTTTGAACTAAGTGAATGGTTCCACTCTTATTCGCAACACATTGTAAACTATCAGAATTTCCCAGTTAAAATTGCAGACTCTTGTACCTCCAATACAACGAAATCAGAAATATCATATCATAGTATCGAACGCCCATCAAAAAAAGGAAATTAACAATGGAACGGCCTAAATCATTGATAATGATTTGCATTCAATCCAAACAACACCCTAACACAGAGAAACACAAATATTTTTTTATTTCCTCATGTAGATATACGGGGCTAGAACTGCTGGAATAATATTGACATCAATTGTGCAATAAGTACACCATATGCACTAAGCACTGAAATAACCAGTAAATACAACTCAAATGGAGATTAAACTCACTAAATACTGAATAATATGCATTATTTTAAAATAATCACCAGCATCTCAAACCCAAACTGGAAACAATGACTAAAATAAACGGTTTGAATCTACTCTAAGGCTTACATTCAAGATTTTCACTATGCTTTACACCGAAAGCTACTTTGGGAGGGACTTAGCTCATCAGAGGAAGATGAGAATTCAATTGATCAGACTAAAAATACAAATCATTAAATTAGTGGTCCATGGAAGAGAGGAAAAAGGTCGACCCATGATTGCGGGTGCAAGGTCTGAATGTCTTGATATATCTTTTTGTTGCATCCCACAATACTGACTTAGAATCTTAGTAAGCACAAGAATGCAGACTCGATTATGATTGCAAGCAAATCATTTTGAAGAGGAGATAAGAAAACGCTTAGCACAAATCACACATCCAATGAGAACCCTCATGCATGCAACAATAACATTAGATCTTTGCATAAACCTCGATACAGGCCAGAAGTCCACGCATCCTTTTATCTATTGCTCAGGTTGAGAACTTCTAAGACTTGATTCATTGGGGCATTTGATCACCTATATATATTACTTCTCATGTAATCCTAAGGCCTAGTACATATGTGCATTTACTAAGATAACTAAAGATATTTGGTGGTGGTTGGGTTTTGTTAATTTTCATAACACGGAGTTCACATGCAACAACTACATTAAATGAACACCACCAAATTTTCGTGCAGAATGTCTAACCATTTGGTACCATGTTGCAAATCCACTTCAACACTAAAGAAACAATTTCCATCTTACACAAAGGAGAGACCTAAAAACACAAATAATTCGTCATATCAACAACCGTGTATTCTGCCCCAACTAAATGCCCATGATGCAGAGTCCAAGAAAGCGAGGCTAACACTAAATGCTAATCAGAATTATACCAACCTCAAACTAACTGCATGGAAAATATCAGAAGAATTCAAATCATTATCCTTCTTGGGAGGTGTGCAAATATCAGCTCGTGGTACAAAGTATAAAATAAACACACATCGATATCAATGATACGATTGGTCTTTAATGTCATTAGACCCCATGGTAGAAACAAGGGAAACAAAAGATGACAAAGCTCTGTGGAACCTCCCAAGTTGGTCTACTACATAAATCTGCCCCATCTTATTGATAATGCAAGTCCCAAAGCATATGGGCATAGTGTTGAAAACCCACACATGGAAACTAGAGACCCAAATTTGTGTCGTAAGGTTGTGGAATCCCTACAAAAACCCTCATTAAGCAATCAAAAAGTAAACAATTCTCTACTAATTTGAACGGATTAATCATAAAATCGGTTTTAATAGTTGAGACAAGTGTGAATGAAAAAATGGAAGACATGGTAAAATTTCAAATATGTGAAAAGAGGATGAGATCACAATGGCACCACCTTAAGGACCAAAGTGTATGTGTTTTTGCAAAGGGTAGCACGGTGGAGACCAAACATTGGCAGTCAACAAAGACACTAAGGTTGTCTAATGTGACAGTTTCAAAGGAAGAAATGGTGTGAAGTGGTATCAAATTGTGTATGATAAGTAGCGAGCAATATGTAATGTCCCCTTCTCAAAAGTGATTGCTTCAGTTGACCGTTGGCCTATTATGAAGACCTGTAGGCTACTCGGAGGGTGAAATTAGGGTTTCCTATTTTTGAGGAGGTGGTTGCTTGAAAATTGGAAATTGGATTGCGGATTCTTTCTAGGTTTTCAGAGAGCTTCGCAGTGGTATAGTCTGTTTGGTATTCCGAGCAACTTCATGAATTTACTATTTTTAGTAAATTCTATTTCTGGCAGTGAACTTGTGGATTTCAGTGTTGTTGGCTCTCGTCTTCAACCAGTTTAGTCGGTAATTGGATTTTTGGCCCTTGGATGCTTTTTCTGGAGAGAAGTTATTTTCATGTTATAATGTTATATTTTAATATTATAACCCCCTTGGCCTAGCATTATAACTTCATGTTGTTTTAAAAAAGGGGACTTTATGGGTAAATGCTTCATGAGGAGATAATTTATATTTTTAAGGCCAAATTAAGGGTTGGAGAAGTGGGCCGCCTACTTGAGGGAAGAGATTAAATTTTATAAAGTGAAATAGTGCCTTGAGAATTGGATGCCACCTTTGGAAGGAAATAAGTTGAATTCAAATTTGAAAATTGGGCGCCCTTCTTGAAGCTTCTAGAAGATTCTCTTCAAGTCTTTAAATGTTGGCTTCTTCTCTTCATTTGGACATCTCATATTTTTAGTAAAGTTATGCTATCGAAATGGTGACAAATTTGCTTTGAGGAAAGCACACCTCCTAGCTTGGCTCATCTTCTTGCGTGAAAGATAGCAACTAGTTGAGAGGTAGATTGTAGTTAGTTATTCAACATTGTATTTGAGTTTCTTAGCATATTAGTTCTGTTATCTTGCATTTTAGTCATATTTTGGAGTTGCTGATAAGCATAGCTGATTGTAGCTTTTGATCATATTTCATAAAATAAAAATACTATCATTCTGGGTATTGTAGAATTGAGTTTCTTGGACAGGGGCGACCCTATGCTCCAAAGTGCATATTTTATTAACAAGAAATGAATTCATCCTAAGCAAAGTTGCCCTTCCTAGGGTCGTACCATCTATAGCAGCATTGGAGTTCGTGCTATAAATTATCAAGGGTTGCATTTGGAGGTTTCTTCATTGTGATGTGGGCACCATTAATCCTAGGGTCATTTGCAGTCAGTTTCAAGCCTTTTGGGGTTGGTTTGAGTATTTTATGAGCATTTTAGTGAGTTCTAGTGATGCTGGTTACTTCATTTCAGTTGTTGGGCTGTTATATCAGTCATAGATAAATGCAGATTTTTGAGGATGTTGAGTCTAGAGAGTTTTGTTAAGCATTGAGGAAATCATATTTAGATTTGCAGCATTGGAGGACTTCTAATAATGGGTTTTGGCAAGAATTCTATCATATTGTAAGTTGATTAGTAGTACTATCAGCAATTCTCTTTCTTTCTTCCATTTGCTTTCTTGTACTTCCCACTGAATAAATGGAAGAGGCTGGTTTGTCGCCTATTTACTTTCAGTTAGTAGTTGAAGGGACCCTCTGATCATATGCTCGCCATCACTTGGTGCCATCCTTGGTTAGAGTTACTTCAGCTCATCTTGCATTAGATCCTCTAACCATATGCCCGTCTGTCCTAGATGCATTCTTGGTTAGAGTTCCCTTCCTGCTCTGCATCTGCATTAGATCCTCTGATCATATGCTCACACCTTGCCCACATCAGGATCCTGTTCAGGATCCTGGTGTACATCCTTGGTTAGAGTTGCTTTCGCATCGTTTTGGTTTTAGAGCTAACCTTAACGGGTGCGTGTTGATTGTAATTGCATTTGAAAAAACAAAAAAAAAATTAGTCCGGTTCATTACACAATAAACTATGGTTTTTCCTCGAGAAACATGTTCTCATCGAATGCCATGATTGAAAGATATGCACAAAATGGATTTGTTGAAAATGGTTTAGAAACTTTCAAGCAAATGTAAAATGTCGATACCTTGTTCCAAAGCTCCCATTTTGGCACAGGCAGTGAGGATGTTGTGTGTGCACCAAGTGAATTGTTTGATGTATGTATGTGATTTATGTGGAAGCATCTATCTTCTAAATCACTATACTTGCAACAAGATTTCTAAATGTGGGGGAAAAATCACTTACAGTCATTGTCCCTTGGTCAATTTTCCCTTTCTAAGTGCCCTCACCTCTCGCTCTAGTTTTCCTCCTGCCAAATGGTTCCTAGTCTTCCTCCTCAACTCAATGGCCTTGCAACACTCGTCCAGTGAAGTCTCGCAACTCTCCACTTAGGGGCTGGATGCAGTGGTTCTCAGTGCAACTCTCCAGTTAGGGTCTCAGTGCAGTATGCTATGTCGTGCTCTTGCGCGCGCGGGGCCAAAATTCAAAATATATAGTTTATATATATGCTATGTCAACATATAGTTTATTTTATTTTCTACAAAATATAATTTTTGTATGGTGGTTTGCTGAGATTATATAGTTGGTTTTCTCTTTCTTTATAATTTTTGATAATTTATTTCCTATGACATGATTGAATATTATCTACAATCCTAGTGATTGTTAAAAAAACTTATGATATGTGATGTTTAATCATGATGGATGTCTAAGAATCAATGATTAAAATACTACTTGACTAAAGATTGAGCTATCTAATATTTTGTCATTTAAACATCATGGAAAAAATGCTTGCAATCAATGTCTTATTAATGTAGCCTACAAGGTTTCTTTTCCTAGTTTTTTTTCTTCCTATTCTTGTTATGACTTATTTTTACATTGGTCTATTACAGTAATGGGGAGCATATCTAGTGAATCGATTCTTTCAGTCTCTTCGATTCTTATCTTTGTGCATAACGAGTTTTCTTCTATCCTATGATTCATTGATTGTTGGTTTAAAACACTCATTACA
This sequence comes from Sequoia sempervirens, assembly GCA_007258455.2. Taxonomy (NCBI): domain Eukaryota; kingdom Viridiplantae; phylum Streptophyta; class Pinopsida; order Cupressales; family Cupressaceae; genus Sequoia; species Sequoia sempervirens. The sequence continues at coordinate 437,613,296 of VDFB02105785.1, read as the reverse complement.
GCTAACATGGATATAAATTATGATGTGGGTGTGAGAAGGGATTGTTGAATATGAATGAATGGTTTAGGAAAGTACTCGTTAATCCAAATGAGTCATTTTCTTGTCATGGAATGTGTTAAGAGACTTTAAAATTAATATATTCAATCTAGTTAATATTGACACATCTAAAGCATGCCAAAGGCACTTCAAAGATATGCTATGACATCAAGAAGATTGTTAAGGTGATGTCAAGTCTTGATCCATTAGGGTAGGAAAACATAGATGCATTGGTACAAAAGGTTCCATTCAACTTGGAGGAAATGGATAATTACCTAAGGGGCTAATGTGAGATTGGACCAAGTTTATATTATGATACAAATAGCTTGGGAAAAGGGATGATGAAATGGTTTAGTATGGGAAATTGTAGAAATAAATATAACACCAAGGGAAGAGCACTAGAACTAATTTTAGCACTATGGATTAATCCAAGACTCAAAATTACACTAAGAGGCATCCCTTACCTCTTAAATTAACTCCATAGGTGGGTTTATCCTCCAATATAGTGCCATTGGTTAGCTTATCATGTGAACTTCCGCTATAAGTAGGACTACCATACACTTTCATAACATGCATGTGTGGTTTCAAAAGGTTTATACGTTCTTGTGAATTTGAAAGAAAGGCATGTTTTGACTTTTCCAATAGGTGTTAGGGGTTAATTTGACTTGGTTTTAACATTAGAGTGACAAACCTTGTGGTTTAGGTTCCATAAACAAAATATACTCATTTTTTAAGGTTCCATTTTTTTGTGGTTGTGGTTATACCATTAACCAAAGAAATGCTAAGAACAATATATGAAAGAGATGAAGAATAAGGCAACTTGTATTATTAGGAAGGACAAGATGCCTTTATATAGCATGACCTCACGTTTGAGTCGCGAAACCCTCCCGTATCGTCAACGCATGCATCTAGGCTAACCATGTCAATTTTCACTCCATACAAAGCACAAATTGAAAAAAAATCAACATTGGCCCCATTCACATGTCACTATGCGGGGTCAACATGAGGAAACGCTAATTTTTTGGGAATGAAATAACCAACGATATGATCAAATAATATCTAATCATAAATAGTCATAGAGTAATTAGGATTTGATCATATGGAAATTTCTAGGAGAGCTACAATAGTTGTAACATCATGAATTAATTATGTAACCATATAAGTAAAATATAATTCTATCAAGAAATCAATATCAAATAGATAATATAATCACATAATTCATACATTTCAATGTCATTGATTTTCTTCTTCATCCAACTCTTTGTCTGTATCATCCAATCTAGATTCGACATTGTAAGGATTGGTCATATCATCATCATCGTCATTGATATCAGTTTTGATAATAGCATCATCCACATAGATATCATCTTCATGAACATTAACTCCTACATCATCATGATCCAGTTCCTCTTCTTCGACATCTTCGTTAGGCACATCATCAACTAACTGTTGATCCTGATCATCATCTACATCACCTAGTTTTTCGGTAGCTTCTTCCACCACATTATACTTTACCTACCTTCCTCTTGGACCATGTCTAACAACAAATGACCAACCCGGTTTACTTGGAACCTCTGAGTAAAATACCTGCTCACATTGGCTTGGAAGAACATAGGGCTCATTTCTAGCTCGCTCAATCGACCTTGTATTAACCATGGTAAATCCATTATCATGTTCAATAACAGTTCTTTCGGGATCATTTTCATTCAATCGTAGTCTGTACCATTGGACGACGAACAAAACTAATTTGAAGGACTTAAAGTCACACTCACGTATATCATCCAAAATCCCATAGCATCGATTTTCTGAGACTTATGGATGTATGTCGTTTCTAGATGGAACATTAGTCACTTGAAAGACTACAGTTATACCAGAATCACAAGTTTTCTTTGAAATTGACGACCATTGCACCACATAGCCTTGTGGTGTTTCGCCTTCAATATGTCAAACATGTAAAAATTATTGCATTGTCAGTTGATAAACATATTTATTCTTGGCCGAATGTATGCAAAGAAAAAAAAATTCAACATATATATTCATCAATATAATTGAAAATAATTAAATAATATGGGTGATTAATATATTTATACGTACCTATTTATCTCTTAAACCATATGCTAAATCAATTTCCCTTGGTGTAACATTGAAATCTCCATTACGATGAGCTTCTTTAACCAATGAAGCCACACCTTCCCATGTTAATGCGCGACCGGATTGTTGACATCGTTCAATCCATATTGTCATCCAATCAAGATTGTTTGCAACGTACAAATGTAGTGCATCCCACTCTTGACCAATTGTATCAAAAATAATTGAAATTCACAAACAACGTATAATTAGTTAATTACCACGGTATACGACCTTAATTTATAATTGATGTACCTGAAAACCTAACATCCCACTACCAATGATCTTTTTTATCTTTCGTTGTTGGATGAATTCAAATTAAAGGAGTATGCACAAAGAATGAATTATGACCCTAAAGGGTACATACACTCTTGTAAGAAAAAACAAAACCTTAGTGGATACACCCATGTTCCTATACCGGGGGAAGATGTGTTTAAGAACAAAGAAGACAAAGAAGTAGAGGAGGTTATAGAAAATTTCATGGAGTTAGAGCAAAAAAAGCAAAGGTTGCAAGAAATGGATGATTCATCTAAAGAAGAATCTATAGGAGAAAATGAAGTACAATCACAATAGAGAACAGTCTCTCAGATGATGAATGATGAATATGAAGAACTCCCTAATAGGGACTTACAAGTAGCCAAGGAATTGTGTGTAGATGAAAATGATAGGCTTACAACCTATGAATCCTTTATTTATGATAATGAGTTTGTCAAGTCAAGAGAATTTAAATCTTTTTTATATAATTACAAAGGCAAAAGGTTGAGGGAATCCATCCCAAATATTACCCCTGAAAATGAACAACAATTGATGAAAAGGTAGAAAGATATTGGCAGTGAAGTGCAAAACATGACCCCTGAAAGGGGTAGACAGTTGTTACTTGAAGTTGGTGTAATAGTATTTCCTGGTTAGGACCTCAGTGCCTCTTTAATTTTTGATAGTTTTTTGCATAACAAGGAGAATACAAGTTAAATATAGAGGGTGTGAAGGAAATTTACATAGGGTCAAGATTCAATCTTGATGAAAATTCAATGTTGATATGGGCACTATACCCACCTCACAAAAGGCCAAAGACCATCGATATCGAAAAATCCTTTGGACACATGATGACCCTTAAAGCTGGGGAAACTGACCCTGTGGCTTCAACAGACATGGGCATAAGCATTGCCAAGTTCAACAAGGCACAAACAATACAATTGATGAAAGAAAGAAATTATTACAAAATGAAAAGTGAAAAATCAGATTGGGAAATTACTGCCATGAAAGATGCCAAAATGAGGATCACCTCTGGAACTGATACAAAGTTGCAGAGTGAATATGAGCAATTGCAAGAACATCAACAAATAGTAGAAAAGATGAGGGACCTTTAGTTTGACACTGTGGCAACGATGTTGCACAAGAGATTGATAAACCTGAAGATATGCCTTGATGATTTTTGGCATGTTCCCAAAAAGAACTATGAAGCCATTCTTGAGCATGGGAGAGTGAAAAACAGATTGGGTACTAAGAGACATGATATGTGCAACTACATGAGGGATCTGACACCAATTCCATCTCGGCCATTGACACAAGCATGAGAAAGCATGACAAATATGATGAAGACTTACACTTAGAAAACACAAGGTTTGATTATACTGTGAAGTTGGGATTACCCAAATTATGTGATAAGAACGGGTTTCTGAAGGAACGAGATGATTGGATGGATGAATGCAATAGGATACTTAAGGAAACATTGGATACAGTCAAAGCAAAAGGGCTATTGTTGGATGGAGCATGCAAACATATGGAATTGATGATAAAACTCGAATATGAAGCCCAAAATGTAGTGCATGATGCGGATACCCATACCTTGGAGGAGTATAAAAAACATCCCTCAGCGGCTAAGTCAATGTTAGGAGAAGATTAAATTGTTTTATAAGTTTAATTAAGATCAGTAGTTTAATTATTTGCCAAAAGACAATCCAAAGAGACCCTTTTGTTGGGTCTTCTTATATATATGAAATTCAAATTGTAATATTTGATCAACACTTTTTAAGATTTTAATATTTTTCAACAGTGAAAGACTTATTTTTTGGAGTAATACAATACCAATACTTTTCTATTTGTGTGTGGAAGATTCTTTCATTTGGACTAGTTCTTTGTTGTTTCTTTTCAAGCAATTGAAGGCAATGTAAAATGTATTCTAATTAATCTTCATGACCATCTTATAATTACCTCACTTTCCTCAATCTATCTTTCCCCATCAGGTACTCCCCTTCGAATTTGTTAATGGAGTTGGGATCCCAAATGCGATCTACATGGATCTTTGCTACGAACTTAGAAAGATATTTAGTAATGTACACATGGTCTAGTATACCATATATCCCTCCACCATAGAACCCTCAGGATGTGTTCTTTGTCTAACCAAAGCTTTCAAAAAAATTAAGTGCCTCTCAACCATCCACATTGACCTTGTGTGTACAGGCCCACACAATTCAATCTCCTCAACTTGGTGTATGAGGTAGTGTTATTGTGCATTGAAAAATGTCAAAGGTAGGCACTTTTGCATTTCACACATTAGACGAGTTTTTCTCTTCCAATAATTTATATCTTCTTTATGGATTTCTTTAGATGACAGTCATCTACAAGTGATTCAAGATTCAAATATATAAATGAGATTTAACAAAAATATACAATATATTACATAACAAGTCAAACAAATGGCAAATATAAGATCTATACAACGAATTGAACAAATATCGCTACTTACCTCATGTATTTTCCATCATATATAACTTGCTTGACATTGTTGCCAAAGTTGTATGGGAGAGAGAAGCAAAACGTACTGCAACAATTATAAATTGATTTTATCATTATTTTTCCAAAACTAGTAAACATAATACACTGAAAATACATGCAATATATATATACCAGAATAATTACCTTAATGAAGGTATGTCAATCATACACTGAAAATACATGCAATATATATATATATACTAGAATAATTACCTTAATGAAGGTATGTCAATCATGTGTTTTCATCCCTAACCCAAATTCACCTTTCTTTGTTATGATATTTGTTTATGTTCGCAGCAAATCCTGTGGGAAATCAAATTTGTCGTATGACTTTTTTTTATAGCATTGCTTTGCTACTCTGTTAATAACCAAGGAAGGGCGCTTATATTAATTTGGTCTCCATCGCTATTTAATTGAATGACATTTTTCATTGCATGATTGGCTTTCTGAAGTCACTACAAATTTTAACAATTTTTTCTTTGTCATGCCCTCCATCCAATCTTTTTCATAACGTTTATGTTATATTCTTTCCAATATGCATTGTATCAAACAAATACACAATTTGTAGCTGCTCATAGTAGGGCAACCTACTAAATTGTCTGGGATAACTTTTCAGTCCTTGTGGAAGCCGGCTATTAATGCCTTGACGACCTTTATGAAGCATATAAGTTAAACAAATTAACGACAGTCATTGTCAATTACAGCATGAGTAAACAAAACACAATATAAAAATACAAATTCTAAACATATCATATATGATAGATAAACAATTTGATCTGATGTATAACTTTGACAATTAATTCTATTATATTCCAACTTTCATAGGCGAGGTGTCATTCTTTGTGGTTTTGATGTAGTCTCTTCTTTCCCATTGAAAAAATGTTTTTTAGTAGTTCAATACTTTTGATTTGTATGGAGGAAATGTCTATACTCATCAAACACCTGCTTTCTTAAACGTGTTGAACGACGAGATTTCATCTTTGGACCACAAACTGGACATGCAAATTTTCCTTTTGTTTGAAAACCTACAAGATCATATATAATTGGATTAAATATGTCAATTTTTATAATTATATATAATGAATAGATTATTTAAAAAACATGCATGATATCTACTTCATAAAATTAAATATTGTTAAAGTGCAGTCGAACGTTATAACATACCACAAAAATGTGTTAGCCCTGGGGCATCATGAATTGTCCATACAATCATTGCATGGAATTGAAATTGTCTGTCTTATTGGTCTAGAGACGTTATACATAGTGATGCCATTCTATAACTTTAGTAACTCATCGATAAGAGGCTCAATATATACATTCATATCTTTAACTTGGTACTTACCTAGTTGAATGAACATAAACATTACACAATTATTATAACTATTTTACTGCTATATATATATATATATTAATGCGTATGACTATTAAATGAAAAATATATGTAATTATGCAACAAATAAGACAAATGAGATGTTACTACGTTAAAAAAAATTGATGTAAACAAATACCTGGAACAATCATTGCCAACATTATGTGCTCCCTCTTTATTGACATTCATGGAGGACTGCTATTGTTGATAACAAAAACATGCTACACCGAGTAAATAGATTTTAGCTCTCCAAATGGGTTGACACCGTTCACTGCCAATGAAAGTCTAAGATTACAAGGTTCTTTAAAGCGTGGCTATTTTTCCTCTATGTCCCTAAATGCAGAACCATTCGCAAGTATTCGAAGAATGCCATCTCCACTTGTATTTCGTGCATGGTAATCCATAAATTGCACTAAGCTTTCACACCTAAATAATTGTTGTAAACGTGAAATAATGGGAATATAACGAAAAACCTTGTGAGACATTTTTTGTTAGTTGATTTGTTCGATATCTACTGATATGACATTTCGGGCATTCTATTGCAAATTCATGTTGTTTATGATATATAATATGATCATTGGGACACACATCTATTGTTTGATACTCTATTCTAGTATCTTTCATAATGGCAGATAAATCTCAGTATGAGTGAGGTAAAATATTTGATGGTGGTAACAAAAATTCACCTATCAATCTACGACAAAAAAATAATTTGCTAATATAAAGAATATTAATGGTACATATTTCATTTTTTATTTATTAGTGATTAACTAATTAACAACAAAAATAAATGAAAAAAATGACATATATGACATACCTTAACATCCATGAGATCGCTATGTTGGATAAACCATTCATAACCTTCAAGTTCACCAGCAAAAATATAGCAGAAAGAAGAGTTGTTTGGGAGCCTTCATAAAAGGGCTCGTATGTCTTCTTAAGTACAAGTAAATCATGAACATCATCAAAGTCATCTCAATCATCATGATCAGCTGCGCCACTAAATGTGTTATGGATCAATGTATTTGTACCATCATCTTCAACTGTGTTTTTTGGCGCATGATCATCTTCTTCCATAGGATCATTAACTTCATCTTCAATATTCACAGCTCCATGTTCCTCCACTTGCAAAATCATATTCTTCGGGCCATGATAATCCATATCATGTGCCCTAGGGTGCTTCACCTTTATAATAATGATCGACACAAATAAACCATGATCATGATAAAGTGATTTTTTATATATATAAAAAATGCTAAAATGATTAAACATTTACAAATTCAATCAATATAAAGACATATAATGAACAACTTACCAATGGACGATAATCATGCCCCCCTTCAACGTAACCATGTTGCCTACAATGTTTTCTCAACTGTTGTGATTAAAAGTCTTCTCGTCTTTAACTCTTGCAATTATTGCAAGGATAATAACATTTCCCCATCACCCTTTCTTTTCAATCTAGCCCACAATCTAGTGTCTCTTCATTTTGTTCTGCACTAATATTATCTCACATGATTTTTTTTACCAAACTTGAATATTTAGATCTTCAAAAAATATCAAACTCACACTCCAATAATTTTTAATCATAGACAGATAACAAAATCTAATAATTCTGATATTTTGCACCAAAAAAATTTGGCTTATAACTTCCACAAACTGTCACAAGTATAGCAAATTCGCAAGTATAGATAAATTGTCGAACTCACTTTTATTTATTAAAAAACATTTGAAGAGTTGTTAATCGATTACAATTGGAATTGCATAGATACAAATATAGTTATTATGGGGATGGTACGTACTATATACCATATTATTATTATGCTTTTTTTTCGTAAGTCTATTGGTTTCATTTCGGTAATATTTTCTTATATTTAATTTTTGTCACAGCGGAACATTGATCGTAGGGGGAAGGCTCCAGCCCAGAGCACAGATCGCGATGCATCTTCAGGCGCTTCTACCCGACAGGTTTACCTCATTGTAATTGTACAAATTAGATATGAGCATAATGTTTTATTATTATTATTTTTCATAAGTTTATTGGGTTAATTTCGATAATGTTTTTAATATTCTTGTCATAGTCGGATAATCGGGGAAAGGCACCAACAGTAGAGGATAGCATCTATAGGGAGGTGCAGTCACTATTAGATGATGATGACATTGCATATTCCGCAAACCCTTTGGATACAATAAGAAAGATCCAAAAAAAATGCAATGAAAAAATCCTTCAGTTGTTATTCATAGTGCCTCAAACAGATGAGATAAGAGAAAGGGTTAAAATATGGACTAAGAGAGTACATAACTGTCAAGTAAGTTGTCATGATATCTTTAATTATAACATAAGTTCATTCATGGTTTTATATTTTGTACTTTTTTATGTCATGAACTAAAATGTGTTGTTTTTACAGTATTTTTTGCATCCTCATGATGCTGCTAGCCATGATCAAGGTACTGCAGGTGCTGCCTTGGGAGTAGGGGTTGGTACAAGTGTCGATCATAATCTTTCTGCGCATACATCACATCATCCGACCCCATCATCCATGCCTATATTGTCGACTGAAATGTCGGCAACACATAGCATGTAGGCATCGTGTAGTGCACCCTCTGGCAACGAACACATGCCAGAACATGAGTCAGGACATGTACTTGGGGATGTAGAGGCCACTAGTACTAGTGATGTTTTAGCATCATTTCTTGGATCTTGTAAGAACCCGTTTCACATGTGATTAATGTTAAACCTAATTTGTGATATGATCTTAAATTCATGATTAGATATATTATGGATGATAAATAAGGCGATCTTTTTTTGTGATATTCTTGCATTTACTTTTGGCATTTTGTTTATTGTCATGACCATGAAGGTGGAATACACTCGTATACTGTGAAAAACAAATTTAAATTTAAATGGATTATTATATAGCTAAAGTATAAAATATTTAGTTACCAGATTTATGTGATATCAAATTGTTACTTATGATTGTGTTGGTATTGTGCAAGGAGGTAATCGTGTTAGCATGGGAAGGATGAACCATCAAGAGCAAATCAAATGACATCTTCTTGAGGATATAAAGTTAATATGTTGATAGATTAAGAGGTGAAGGTTGATATTAAAGGTATAATTTCTTTTGGTTTGTGAGAATATTTAATTATGTGAGTTACGAGTTGGGAACCCTTACCCAAGTGTGAAACTCAAATGGATCTTTAAGTGGGTCTTTAAAGAGGGTTGTTGGTCATTTTCCTTGGTTGGGATACAAAAATAAAGCCCCTAGGGTCTATACCATAGTGGTAGGGGTCAAGTGGGCATGCAATAGGGTCCCAAGGACATGATTTGACTCCTGAAAAGTCCTCATAATGAAGAGTAACGAATTTTGAGGAGAGGATGGAGAGGTGAAAATATTTGGGGTTGTCCAAGTGCATGTTGCCTCTTTAATGAGAAAAGACTCTCATTGAAGAAGGGAGGTACACTCCACACCTCCCCATCCAAAAAGTTGCAAGTTGAAGCTCATATATAGTTGGAGAGGGAGAATGAGTAGGGTGTTACCCACTTCTCCTCTTGGAGAACTTGAAAGGAGATGGTAGAAAGAATGTGAGGAGGAGATGAGTCTACCTCTTTGGAAAGATAGTGATCAAGATGGTTTGGCTTGGTAAGGAAAGATGGATACAAGAGTGCAGTCCCTTCATCTAAAAGCAAAGAGATAAGTTCTTCCTTATTCCCATTTTTCCCCTTTGTTTATTTGCTGTAAGAAGGTGGTATGTTGCATGGATCATGGTAGAGACAGAGAGTAGAGAACCCATATACATGAAATTTGGTGCTATGTTATTTTTATTTCTTTGTAAAAATTTGAAAAGACTCCATGCATCATCTTGGAGCTAAGAGACTTCCTTGCTCAGGGGTATGGCGAGAGCCCACAAAGCTCCATGATGCCATTACAGTAGGGTGGAGAGCAAGCCTTACTAATTGATGCAATTTACATTTCAACATGAAGTATTTTCACAATTCAATATTGAAGTAAAATTTTAAAAAATAAATATTTATACAATTTATATCATATGGCATATGAAATATATTTAGAACTGTATTAAATTAATTATATATTTGCATTTACTTAAATTGGACTGAAACAAGGAATCATAGATCTGCATATTTGAACGGGGTTAATGCAATTTTCTGATGTCCATTCTCTGCAAATAGAGGCTTTAGCAGAGGCTGCCCTCTCCTCAAGCTTCATGCCAGAATAAATGAGTTTAAAAGAGACAATATATATTAGATAATTGCATTTTAAATCTGTGATGTTTGGATCATGAAAACCTCTGCTATGCCATGTATAAATTTAAAAAGTATAGCTTCAATTTGTTGTTCAAAAAGAGAAAATATATTTTTATACTTGTAAATTTCAGAGGAAATATAATCTCTACTTTTTTTTTAGAAAGCAAAAGTTTATACAAATAAGTAAAAGTGAGACAAAATAAGAAAACTCAGTAGATCTCACCCATGATACAATAGAAAAAGAAGATGGGTAATTATTTCGGGTAAATAAATAGAGAGAACTTCTGTGTAAATTTAAATGCATAGGCTCTATCATTTATTGCACTCTCTCAGGTAGTGTTCTCTCAATAGATATGAGGCTATCTCGAGGCGGAGGCTCAGGAAATACTAGTGGGACTTGCATTCTATGCCAAACCAATAAAACAAGTTGCATCGCTATTTAGGCAAGTTCAAACTTGGAGAGGGTGGGGAAACAATTGTCTGCATATGTAAAACAAATAAATAAAACATAATGGATCTATTGGGGTTTGTCCTATATAGAGATAGCAAAACAAATTATATGCATATTCAGCAAACTTCTCTATCATCCAAGAAAAGAGAGTTTTAATGGTGAAATGAATAGACTTATTCAAAATAGAAATAACAAATAAAAGTAAATACACACATGAATAATCAAATTCTTATGTATACAGTATCTCGTAGTGCAATGCAGCACCTAAATTGTTAAATCTAAAAAGAAGGGCATAAAGTAATGTTAGACCATTCTAATGAATAGAGGGGTGGCCTCTCTATGGTAGTTTTCATTTTGGAGTCAACAGTCGTCACCCTCCTTATTCTCTCCACTTCTCCTCAACATTTCACAAGGTCCGAGAGTCGAGTAGTTACAACCTTGGTCAGAGAAAGAACAGGAAATTTCTAACCACCAATACCTTTAGATTTGGGCATCGATCCCTCTCTTACAATCGAGTGGGAAAAGAGAGAGAGAGAGAGAGAGAGAACAAGACGTGCAAAAAAAAAAGAACGGAAATTTAGTGCCATAGATAGGTTGAATAGCTCGTTGTCCTAGGTCTGTGTTATTGGAAGGCGGTTGCTATTACTCACCTACACTCAACCTACAACCTCAATTAAGCAGAATGGTCATCACATATTATGACCATGTTCAGAAATCAGAAGGGGCGAATACCGGGCATCACAATTTATGGTTTGGTCAGAATAATTAAATTCTAATTGGTTTGAAAGTGGAGAATATCATACTTTCTTTGTATATACGCCAAAGTTTAATTACATTCATAAGTGGCAAGTGAATGAGGATAAGACTAAGAGCTGTGATAGGTGTCAAATTACTAAATGTCCCTTAAATACTCTAGGGAAGTGGCCCAGTCCTACGAAGTAGCTATGCTAGTATGTCAGAGAATGCCACTGTAGTTTGAGAGGAACTACACAAGTGGGAAGGTCAGTTTCCTGCTCATTTGCATAATTAGCCGATCTTAATCTTCTCCAAAGTTTGTTTCGAGGAGTGTGATAGTGAGAGTAACAGAATATTTAATTACTAAAAAAAAATAGTGATACTTTGCTTATACAGATCAATCAAGTGTAGCATTGCAATATCAGATCACTTGGTCAGACGATGATGATTTTGACTAATTAGCACAAAAAAAAATGATATTTTAAAGATTTATATGTATATAAATAAATTAGCATATTGTAATATTGAAAATATCCATAGGGACATAAATAATCCAAAAGCCATGCATGTGCATATTCACTCAAATATATAGAGAGATTTGTATTTGTAAATAAGAATCTCTTCCATAGAGGTAAACAATTGTAAAAATGCACACTCCAACCGTAATAGCACAAATAGAACAAATACGAGCCATAATACTCAAATTCATGTTCTTTTTTCTTGTTAATAATCGCAAGGCATGAGAATGCATAAGAAACTTAAATCATTTGTTAGTAAGGGGAGGAAGAACAAATGTAATTTACAGCTTGAGCTTCTCAACTTTAACCTTCAAGGTAAATATTTGGTACGGATGCAAATGGATGTTAAATAATACTTGTATCTAAACTATATTAATTCACTCATACAATTTTCCCAGTCATGATGTTAAAGGAACTGAAGTATAGAACAGTATTAAATCTGTTTTAAGATGTTCACATAGGGACCTTTATCTGATAAGAAGAAAACATATGGCATAAAACTTTATCAGCTGTTAATGTCTGTGAATCACCTTTCTTGCATCTACTTTTGCAGCAGAAAATTGGGTGATAAAGCACAAAAAATAAGGTGCTAAATATAGAAGACTATAAATAGCAAAAACTTAAGCTGAAAACCTAAACTAACTCCAGCATAAATTTAGTGACTAAGATATAACAAAATGCCAAAATTATCTTCCAATGTTAGTTTTTTTTAACTGTTGTAAAAAAATTGTGCCTTAAATCTGGAATTGTATCTGAGAAAATAAAATATATAGCTGCACTCAAACTGCCAATTTTGAGTGAACAGTAAAGTGCCTAAAGATGATTTCTGCAGCAGCAATTTGACTTTGTTAGTCAGCAATAATAAATCATGATATAAGTTGTTAAACTAATGCTAAAATTTTTATAAAAAAAATCTGAATATTGTATATCCACATGGATGCATTTTAAAAGTGAAATGGAATCCCAATTTGCCTTAAAAGTGAGAATAAGATGAAATACAGATTTTGTAACTTGAATAAAATCTAAATGCCCTTTGCCCTATGATTTTGGCATTGCCCAAATACAAAAGTTAAATATGCAAGGCAATGCTTAAGATGAGATGACTTAGTTCTATCTCATGAATTTTATATGCACCAAGATGGTATCCTAATTAGGCATTTAATAACCTGACAATATTGCAAGATGTGCTGCACCCTAGATTTGCTGAAAAAAAGAAAAGAAAAAGTAATATTAATACGAGATTTATTCTTAATCATCGATTATTGACATTAATAATATATTTGTTAATCTGAGAGTTATTAATACTATTGAGGATAATTCAAGGTTAATAATAATATGATTTACTCGGTTCAATGCAAGTGAGATTAACGATGTCAAATTGAGAGTAAAATAAACAAGTATCATTTTTGAAGCATCTAAGTTACACAAAATAATTTTGAATAGAAACTAAATATCAACTTCTTGTTATTCTAGGGCCCTTGTCGGTTTGATATTAAACAATAATATTGATATCAATGCGGACTATTATTACTATTTCTAAGGTTAATAACAAAATGATGACTATATATAGTTTATGGGGCTCTAATATTACTATTATTAGGTTACATGTATTTTCAAAAGTATAGTATATGTAGTGTCCCTCCTGTTGCGACACTCTGTCTTAGTTTGATTGTGTTAGATGGATAGATGCTTTAGTTGCTTATGATACTATGTTGATTGTTTTTAGTTATGACTCCGACATTATGTTGTTTTTATACTCTGTGGATGATACTTTTGACATCCTGATCATCTGGTTGTGTTTGAGTGATGATATTGAGATAGACATGTTGAGATATGGATTATGTTGCTTATGAGTTATTATGTGGTTATCATGTAGAAATGGTTGTTTATGTTATATAATGCTCGTCAGTTTTGGTGAAGAAGACAGTGTAGCACTACTCATTCGTGAGTACCCTGCTACGTTGCGATTCTTCTTCACAGTGTGTTTGCTAATATATGTTTATATGTTTAACAGTGATGTTTCATGCAGTTACAGGTACCGGGTATCGGCTACACTTGCTTGTCAAGTTTGAGCGTACCTAATCCAATAAAATTATGTTGATTCGGAGATAGTGTCAGGTCCTCGTTTAACCATCATTCTTTATTGAACGAGTATCCATTTGTCACCTGTTGTCATTTGTTGCTTTGGCTTGTCGTGTCAATTTTGTTTGTGTTATTTTATTTGGAAATTAATTATTGTTTAATATAGTTAAATGACTTATTTGTTAATATATTTGATTAAATGTAAATTTGTTTAAATATTAAATTAAATGTTTGAGTAAGGTTTGATTTATTAAAATAAATTAAACAAGTTATTTATTTAAAAGTGAATGTTAATTTTGAAAAAGGTAATTATTTAAAATGTAATGTGGAATTAATTGTGCAAACTGGATTCTTGTGAAAAGTTAATATTTTAAAAGAGTTGTTTTCAACAAGTTTAAAATGAGTTGAAGGATAATATCTTAGATATTTAATGATTATAACTAATTGAGCAATTTTTGGAATGCATGACTACAATCAGTTGAGTTTTGTAACTTGAGGTAATTAAATGCATTAAAAGCTTTTGGGGGTTGCAATTTCATGCACGACAATGTTTTGGAAGAATTTTCACGGCAGTTGTTCTGGAAAAAGCTTTCATCTCAGATTTTGATTGTAAGCATAATATTGGGCTGGATTGTTTTGGATTTCTTTGTCAAATAGCCAATGTTTTGAGCAGAATTGATTGGAGCTCAACTAACAAGCTTTATCAGGTTTTCTTCATTTTGATTTTCTTGCAGTTTCTTAATCCGTAGTTTCGAATATTATATTTGAATGTTGTTTGTACTGGAAAATGTTTATGTTGCAGAGAAATAATTAGAATAGAGTTTTCAAATTTTAAAAGAGAAACATAACAAAATAAAGATACAGAAGATTTAAATGGAATATAGTTATATTCAGCAATATATTATAGGATATTCATTATGTGTGAACCATGCTCGTTAGCTACCCTTTTGTTAATTTTGTAGAATTTATTACACATGGACAACCAACGTAAATAGTAATGCTTAGTTTCAAGTTAGCTATGAAATCTGGTTTCAATAAATGGAGTTTTAGTGGACATGACTGTAGAGAATCGATTCCTTATGATCAATTTTAGGAATTGCAATACTTGAATTTGGCATATAATCAGCCCATTATTTACATCAATTATTATGGTCTCTTTGATTTTCTGTCGTAGAGAAATTCTCTTATTGAGAGTTTCGTCCTGTCATAGGTTCGTGAGTTTTCCAGCCTTATTGACATAATTGTATCCGTAAATTGAAGTTTCTCCTGTATTACCAGCGCATCCCTCTCTATCTTTTAGATTCTTCATGTATTGCAGATTGACCATGAAGGTTAATCATTTATGCCACGCAATTGATTTGTTTTGAATCCTTAGATTTTAAGGAAATTTCCTTAATATAAATCTCTAGGAAATCTTTATATGTCAATAAGTCAGATTTGTTGTGTACATCGATACTCTCTATTTGAAATTCAATTCTTTTATCAATGGTGTTGTCCCTGTTGAATCACATATATACCAACTTTTATGGCTTTGTTGAATTGTGATCTGAAGTTTCTTCTGAATCACCAGTGCATCCTTCTTTGTTGAATATCATTGGTAGGAATTAATCAAATTATATCTATCTTATACTTGATAGCGTTTAAATATACACCTCTCTTAGTCTTTGTTTCCTGTGAAACTATATTGGTTGATGTAGTTAAGGCATTAAATTACGGAGGTTGTGTCCTTTTAATGATAGAATCTCCTAAATCCATCCGCAACTCCTCCCTGAAGCAGTGCTTAAGAATAGAATGTTTTTAGAGGTTTGAGTAATCTCTTTGATTCCATTGTTGACCTGTCATAGTTGTAGCACTTTAACATAATAGAAAATTTTAAAGGTTTAAATATGATTCCTTACTCCATTCGCTAGTTGCCTGTCACAGCGGCAGCACTTAATAGGGTAGGGCGTATAGATTTAAATAATCTCACTGATTTTATTGGCATTTATCGTTGTTGTGGCGCTTGAACATAGAATGTTGTTGAGATTTTAAAACAAAATCTTCTCGGTTATTTCAGTATTCACACTGTAGTCTCATTCTTTGCTTTTACAAACTTTTCACTTAACTCATGCGCTACTGGGAATAGTGATGTTGGTTTGTAGTGGGCACTAATCTAACACATGGAACATCGAAATCATCCTTATAAGAATTCCCTCCACTTTGTTGGTTTGTAAAACTCTTGATGGTGGCTGCATGAGATGGAACTATGATGCCATATAAACTTGCAGTCTTCCCTAATTCCATTTGCTGCTCTTGAAATTAGAGTAATTGTTGAGATTTTAAATAATCTCCATATTTGCACCTTATAATATCTATTTCCTATAGATTATTGCCTTTCAGATTTATAATATCCTGTGTAGCTTACTTGCATGCAGCCTTCTTACTGTAGATATCTATAATTTATCATTGGTCTATAACCCGGATTTAAGTAGTATTCTGTAGCTTTGAATCAGCGTATAGTCATGTTTAGTTTGATTTTTGTTATGGCCAGTTTATGTCTCTTTAGACATTGTTGATAATGGACTGGTCGATTTAGTAAAGGGTTAGTATATCGCACGGCGCATATTCTCCATCTTGTAAGTACAGCCATCTGAAGTGTCTCTGTTTTTAGGAAAATCCTATAGTTCGATATGATTGCATGGTATGTTAATTATATGTTCAATTTATGTTATCTCTTTTAAATTGAACTTTACATGTATTGGGCCGCATATTTTGTTTGCTTAAGAGTCAACAACTAATTGTATTCAGTCGCCTGGGTATTAATCTAAGTTTGTGGATACATGGCGTTCACTTCTTTCATTATTTTCCTGTGCTTCATAGGCTCACCGCAGCCTATGCCTTATCTTTTGCAAGTCAAGGCATGAAATGAAATGAAATGAAATGAAAATTTTTAATGACGTCCACGAGGCCAAAGAAGCCTAAGGGACCCAAGACCAGCACAAGAGCCACCCATAAAAGGCCCTAAGCAGATTGTAAACTCCGTTCAAGATCAGCCCTCCTGCAGTGAATTTTGATGATGAAGTTTGCAACTTTGTCTAACCTTGATTCTTCAAACAGAGTATTTAAATTATCGACCTGCACGGTGACCCCATAACTAGCCCGAATGTCTTTATACGCTGAACACTCCATGGTGAAATGCCATTCCGTCTCCACCATACCCATGTTACAAAAACGACATTTTCTATACCTATGTTAAATTTGTTTGAAATTAAATTGTTTTCTTGTAACTTTCCCCAAACAAGTCGAGTACTCTTGTTACAACTTCAATTAAGTGTGAATTTTGTGCATGAAGACTAGTACGAGAGACATTCGCATTTAGCATGATCTGATTTTTAATTTGTAAGGAAGACTGTAGAAAACAGATTGTGTATTTTGTTTGGAAATATATTTAATATTAATGATTTAATTTTAAGTTGTTTGTTTTTTTTTTATTGGTGAAAGAGTTTACTGAAGTAATTTTGGTTATTTAGTATTTTAATGTTAAATATAAATTTAGCTTCTTTTGGGACAAATAAACGTTTATATGTAATATAAAAGTTTATATAGAATTTGAATGTTTTTATTTAAAATATATATTACTTTATTCATAAGATGGCCATGTTATCCCTTTGAATATGGCATTTAAATTGTAAATGAAGGAAATTTTTAATTGAACTATTCCTTTACTAATGATTAGTGTTAAAAAAAAAAAAAAAAACCTTTTGTGGGATTGATTGTTTTGAAATTATCAAAGTGCAAATTAAATTGATTTGTGATATGGAGTCCTAGTTTTTCCAAAGGCTGGGGAATAAATTTGCATAGCAAAGTGTTTATGCATGTATTTTGTTGTTCATTTGCAATGACTTGATTTGGGACTTAGCCATGCACGTTATGTTTTCACAATTGGAGGAATTGTGCATTTTATGGTCTTGTCATGATTGTGATGGATATACTCATGATTTTGCTTTATGTGCATGTTGGATGTCCTAATTTGTTGTTAGTAAGTTATGATTTTGTATGTTGGAAGAGTGGCTTTCGATAGGGGTCGGAACCCAAAGTGGTAGCCAGGGTAACTTATCAGAAGTTATTAATTCAGTGAAAACTTTAACAATTAAACTTGGAGTTCATAAGTAATTAAGATAAACGGAATGCCTCACCTAGTGCCTTAATGCTTGTATAGATTAAGGGTAGGTTGGGAAGGCCTGGAATGGCTTAGTCATCTACCTTGTCTTCCTGAAAGGTAATTCGACTCCACATGAGTTTATCTAGGGGTCGGGAATCGGTAGAGATTGCCAGGGTAACTCTGGATGAGGGTTGGTAGTCTAGGAAGATTCACCAGGGTAACTTAGAACAACTATGTGATGACACTCTATCCTGAAGCATGTTTGTGGTCTCTTATGTAGTCACCTTTATTACTGTTGTTGCCTCTGAGAGTTTGTTAGTATTCATGTGTATTGATATTATTATGCTAGTATGTGATTGTCAGCCACGTAACGTCATGTATTATAATTTATTGTATGTTTACTTGTTCTGTGGACCTGTCATTATCTCCTAGCACGGAGGGAGTGGACCTTCGGGTTCCACGTGGTTGGGAGGAAACCGTGTTATTTCTTTCATTGGGTCCTCTTACAAATGTTGCTATATTTGGATAACTTTGTTCATGGAGCAGATTCTTGATCCTTCAGTGTTTGTGATGTTGGACCCTGAGCGCACTCGTGAACGAAGCTGACAATGTGATATATATCCTTCATCTTTATTGTGCATTCTCTTGTTGACTATAAGAGAACTTATGTAATGACATTATGATGATTTGAGATTTATATAGTCTCAGTTGATGTAATCTGGTTATGTAACTTGACTTTATGAAGCTTATGAAATTGGATCATTCTCAAGCGTGGTATGATATTATGTTTTATGATTTTGATATTATAACGAGATGATCTTATTTGTAAATGATTAAGTAACATCGTCTTGGAATCCTTAGAACGTTTGTGTAATCAAATTACTTTTAAAAAATAAAATTATTCGGTTAATTTGATACTTTATGCTTTGTCCTTTGGATTCCCTGGCGGGGCGTTACAGTATATCATTAATTAAAAAGAAGTATCTCTTCATTGTGTTTTGCATATGTAAATAATCACAACAAAATGGTGTGAATGAAGGACAATAATAACATCTTTGACTAAACAAAAAAAAAATGGTGGGTTTTTTCTAGTGAAAATTATGGGCATGACAGATTTTCTTGTATTACTAGTACGGGAACATTGTCGGTCACATTTGTGGTGACTGGGGATTTCGTTCCCATAAAGATAGAGAAGGTCCTAGGTACTTTAAAATGTTTTAATTATTATTATATAGAATCCAATTGAAATTTACTTATTGATCACTCTTTTTAGACTAATGATCCCATGATCATTTTGTAGGAAATGGTGTTTTTTATAAACATCTAAATGATATTACATTGGAGATCTTTGGGCCCACCATACGTACATAATGGAATGCCCAAAATCAAGATTTGAAAGATGGGCTCATTAACCGTTTAGTTGTGTTGTTCGGTAATAACACATTTAATCGAACCAAAGTCCGTAAGAAAGTTGGTACCTATCTAAAGTATGTGAGGGACCAATATAGGTCACATTTAAAGAAAAACAAAAAGTACGAGCGTCCCCCATGATTCCGGAGAGGGAGTGGAAGGACTTGGTGTTGGATGGAAAGGAGAAGGCTAAAAAGAAAAAAAGGAAAGACACCACCAGGCCAAGGAAGGTATGTGATACTATCAACAATGTAATTATATACTGATTACTCTTTCTTTTTACATAATCTAACGTATTTCAAATTTTTCATAGGCTACCCGACACATCGAAGGCAACAAAGGAAATACTAGAAAAACACGGGCAACACAAACTTGGCTCTGGTGGTTATATGAAATTAGCCACACGAATTGTAAGTATCAATAAATGAAATATTGCATCCAAATAATAAATTGCAAACAATTTTGGTTTTATCACACCATAGAAGCAAAATTCATGATCTTATGCAAAAATGTAGGGCTCTGAATTCAACAAAGTTCCCACAGAAGAGGACCTAAAGATTTCCTTCCAACAAGGCTATGGAATTGTGGTGAACGCCTAAGACTCTTGACTGGCAAACACAATCTTCCATTGCATCTGACACGCAGGTAAATAAACTCAATGAAGTTTATTTAAAATTGAATACTTGTGCAATCTATTCAATATTAATTTCCACCATAAAGTAATTATGTGCCTATTTGTTTTAAACAGGAAAGCAATGATAATACTGCACATGACATTAGAATATAACCGGTGAGGGTGGAGCACAACCGCAAATGAAGGTCATGGTGTGCATCCCGGTACTAGATGTATTCATATGTTATACAAAACGCAGTATGGATTAATACAATTAAAAACATCTTTAATTGCAATTGGTGTATTAATTAATGTAACCTTTTGTGTTTCAACTTTAGAGCATGTAGAGTGTGATCAACATGTTGAGCATGATCAGGCTAGACAAGATCAGGAACATGATGTGGCCCCATCAGGTAAAGAGGACCACTCTAATATTCTTTTAAACATATTTAATTGCAATTGGTGTACATTAATTAATGTAACCTTTCGTGTTTCAACTCCAGAGGATTTCGAGGGTATTCAGCATGTTGAGCATGAGGCTATAAGACAAGATCGGGAACATGATGTGGCCCCATCAAGTAAAGAGCACCACTCTAATGTTCTTTTAATTAATGAAATACTTGTAACAATAATAATAAAACATATCAATTTAACATTTCTTTGTTATTGCAGCAAACACCCCCTTGCAACGGCCTCCACGTCATGAGTACATAACGAGGCATACATTAAGATCATGAGCAGAGGGAAGAACAACTGAAGGGGGGACAGATGATTTAGAAAACAATACTCCACTTCTTTTTTAGCTGCAAAAAAGAAACAAAAAAAAGTGATTGTAATCATATTATGGCAACCATATTTTTCATAATATGTTAATGAATGTTAAAAACTGATATTTTGACAACCATATTTTTGATAATATGTAAAAACTGAAAGAATGAATGTTATATGTTATTAATGGATGAATGAATGATTAATGTTATATGATCGAGTATGGGGAATTGAGAGTGATGTGAAGGGGTGGGAGGGAGAAGCCAAATGAGCTTCCAATGCCACGTGATTGGACCTGTTAAGTAGAGAATATTAAACTATTCTCGAAAAAAAGAGAAGTTCAATAAGGTAATGCACTTTTCAATATTTCATTATGTTGCACTTTTAGCTTATGTGATTTTCATTAGTTCTCTTTGCTTCAATATGTTACCCTTTGTACTTATTTTACTTTTTAACACATCTCATATGTTACCATGGATGATAGTTTTTGCAGGGGAAGCTATCCACAAATGGATCCCATGTCTAGGGATATATAAGTTTGGATTAGACAAACTTGGGATGTACTCATGTAGCGTAGAAACAAAAGAGAAGAGCCCAACCATTTCAGCACAAGAATTGGCTTGAGACTGGTACGTGGTTCGAACTAGGTCTGGGTATGAGGGGTCTAGGAGAGAGCCCTGTAACACAGTTGGTAATAAATCATTAAACATACAGATATTGTAATTATGTGGTTAATGCTAAAATCATCCACAATTCACTATGTGATGAGTAGCTAGTGATGATGTCATGATATTGTTTGGTAGGTTATTGATTCTGCAGTTGCTCCCAATAATCATCCCTAGTTGCTTACATGCCATTTGATCCATATGAGGGGCACCTTTCAATCTGGGTAGCAATTTTATAGATGATTCTCTTATTTAGTGACTAATGGAATAAGTGAGTGGATGGATTGCACCTAGTAATCGCCTGTCATGTGCTTCATGCATTGATGATAAAATAACTTCATTGGATAGAATTAATACAATTATGTATTATATGTTGTTGGTTTGGTTTTTGGTTTGGGTTTAACTGCTATTTTTATTCACCCAGGTATCATATGAGAAAGCATGCACATATTTTTCCAGAGATCCACAAAAAAGTGACCTCTCTCTCTCTCTCCCCCACACACACACACACTCACTTTCTCACTCACACACACAACTGACCAAAAATAGAATGTATTGTTTGGAAATCATTAATTGTGGATTTAATTTCTATTTGAACTCAATTGTAATCAGGTGGGCTTCATACGTTGCAGGAAAAATACTTGTTTTGATTCATGAGCTTGGTGTGCAGTTCAATGATGGCATCAACATACTTGTATGTTGTCTTTACACTAACTTTTTCCTGTAAAATGTTAAGAACATATTTTACTTTATTCCACTATGAGAGAAGAAGGTGACTATTAGATTTTTTCCCAAGGAGATCTTCACATATTTGAAATTTTACCATAAGTCTTCCATTTTTCCATTCACACCTGTCTCAACTACTAAAATCGATTTTGTGATTAATCCTTTCAAATTAGTAGACAATTGTTTACTTTTTTATTGGATAATGAAGGTTTTTGTAGGGATTCCACAACCTTAAGACACAAATTTGGGTCCATAGTTTCCATGTGTGGGTTTTCAACGCTATGCCCATATGCTTTGAGATTTGCATTATAGATAAGATGGGGCAGATTTATGAAGTAGACCAACTTGGGAGGTTCCACGGAGCTTTGTCATCTTTTGTTTCCCTTGTTTCTACCATGAGGTCTAATGACATTAAAGACCAATCGTATCATTGATTACGATGTGTGTTTATTTTATACTTTGTACCACGAGTTGATATTTGCACACCTCCCGGGAAGGATAATGATTTGAATTCTTCTGATATTTTCCATGCAATCAGTTTGAGGTTGGTATAATTCTTATTAGCATTTAGTGTTAGCCTCACTTTCTTGGATTCTGCATCATGGGCATTTAGTTGGGGAAGAATACACGGTTGTTGATATGATGAATTATTTGTGCTTTTAGGTCTTTGCTTTGTGTAAGATGGAATTTGTTTCTTCAATGCTTCAGTGGATTTGCAACATGGAACCAAATTGTTAGACATTCTACGCGACAATTTGGTGGTGTTCATTTAATGTAGTTGTTGCATGTGAACTTCATGGTATGAAAATTAACAAAACCCAACCACCACCGAATATCTTTAGTTATCTTAGTAAATGCACATATGTACTAGGTCTTAGGATTACATCTGAAGTAATATATATATAGGTGATCAAATGCCCCAATGAATTGGGTCTTATAATTTCTCAACCTCAGCAATAGATAAAAGGATGTGGGGACTTCTGGCCTGCCCAATATTGTATTCTTTTATTTCCTTCTTCACCCTTATATCGAGGTTTATGCAAAGATCTAATGTTATTGTTGCATGCATGGGGGTTCTCATTGGATGTGTGATTTGTGCTAAGAATTTTCTTATCTCCTCTTCAAAATTATTTTCTTGCAATCATAATCGAGTATGCATTCTTGTGCTTATTAAGATTCTAAGTCAGTATTGTGGGATGCAACGGAAAGAGATATCAAGACATTTGGACCTTGCACTCGCAACCATGGGTCGACCTTTTTCCTCTCTTCCATGGACCACTAATTTAATGATTTGTTTTTTTAGTCTGATCAATTGAATTCTCATCTTCCTCTCATGAGCTTAGTCCCTCCCAAAGCAACTTTCGGTGTAAAGCATAGTGAAAATCTTGAATGTAAGCCTTAGAGTAGATTCAGACCGATTATTTTAGTCATTGTTTCCAGTTTGGGTTTGAGATGTTGGTGATTATTTTAAAATAATGCATATTATTCAGTATTTAGTGAGTTTAATCTTCATTTGAGTTGTATTTGTTGGTTATTTCAGTGCTTAATGCATATGGCATACTTATTGCACAATTCATGTCAAAATTATTCCAACAATTCCAGCCCCGTACATCTACATGAGGAAATAAAAAAATATTTATGTGTTTCTCTGTGTTAGGGTGTTGTTTGGATTGAATGCAAATCATTATCAATGATTTAGGTCGTTCCATTGTTAATTTCCTTTCTTTGATGGTGTTTGATACTATGATATGATATTTATGATTTCGTTGTATTGGAGGTACAAGAGTCTAAAATTTTAACTAGGAAATTCTGATATTTTACAATGTGTTGGGAATAAGAGTGGAACTATTCACTTAGTTCAAACTCTCTAGTTGGGTGCTTGATGGCGCCCATATTCTTCTAAAAGCTATTATTTATGAGAATGTGAAGCTGCAACATTTTCAGCTAGCCGAACTTCTAGAAGAAGAATCTCACAAACCATAGAATATGGAATCATGTGGAACGAAACCATATAGAAAACTAGACCCTGGTAAAGTCCTTGTAGAAAAGTAATTATGCTTATGATGCTTTAAAGATCTTTATACAACTTACGTGATGATAAAGTATACCTACATGAAAACATGAGGTAAAAGGATTTGGATTGAGGGATGGATTTAACTTTTGGAAACTTAATATCTTGAACTCCTTGAAATTCATGGTGTCTTTAGGGTAGTGATTATTGAAGGTTGTAGATTTAAAAAGGTTTTTCTTATATCTATTATTGGGGTGTAAGTTGTCTCGTTGTCTTTATCTATTGTTGGGTTATAGATAAATAACTCATGATTTACTATTTTCAAATCATTATATTTTCATGTTAAAAGGGTAATCTTAATAATCAAATATGATGAAAATAGTGGGTAGATGTGAGATGTTAAGGATGGAATATTTAGTACATGTTTTACTTGGTAGTTATTTGCAATTGTTGCCTAAGGCAATGCCTTAATGATATTCAAATAGACAAATGTTACTCGATATTGGAACATGAGTCTAAAATATGGTATTGATTAACCACTATATAGCTTGGACTATGTAAAGATAGTACATAAATCCTTGGATGAATTGATGAATATGTTGAATTGAGTGATTAAGTTATTAGAATTAACTAGTTGGACTTGCTTAATAGATGTGGTATGTGTTAGAAGGAAAATGAGTAGGTCAATATGTTGAATTTGTAGTTTAGATTGAATATCTTGAATAAGAGGAAGCGAATGATATGTTGAATATATGAAGTATGTTGCAAGTAAAATTAGGAATCTTATTCATCAAAAACATTAAGTCGTGTTACCTTCTATATGGTATTCTTTTATAAGCAAAAGATTATTACCGTCATTGTTATAATAGTAACCCACAATGCCTAATCATCATCCACATATCATGTTTGTATTTGAGCTAATATTTGTGATAAGGATTTCATGATTCAAGAGCATTCAAGACAAGATCTATCAAAATCAAGCAAGAGCTTAATGCCAAAGTTTGTTGAGTTGCAACATCATAATGTGATCATTCTTGATTCATTTATTTTATTTCATTTCATTTCAAGGTTTGAATACCAAAACAAGGTTTGACCAAGGAAAACCCCTATTCACTAACAATTGATTGTAGGTCTAGGTGGATGACACATTGATGAGCTAGTTTTTCTTGAGTAAGCATCCTTAGAATGGTCAACTATGTGGTACCTATAAGTTATTTACTTTGAATAAAGATGGTTCTCTTTTAAACTAATAAATCATTTATTTGAGATTCTTTTAATATACCTTGATTCATTGATGTATGTTATTCCATTTGATTATAGCAATAATAGTATTTTGATCTTTTCATAAACTTAAGAATGTAATTAGTATATGTGTTTTTTTTTTTTATTCTTTCTGGTCATTACATTTTGGTATTAGAGCACTCAGGTTCAACACTTGGACCTCGAGTCTTCTGTGCTTAGGTTTCATTATAGTATATGAACCTAGTGCATTAAAAAGTGAACCCTAATATGGGTGATTCCTTGATGGTTAATTGGAACCGATTAAAAGTTTAGACATAGTTTGATTATATAGAGGTGTGAGGCCTCTTCGCCTTAGTCACATTTCATATGAATTCCTAGTAAGAGTGATGGTGACCATTTGAAATAAGATGAGATGAATATATATAGTGTTATTTTGACGTGAGCCAAGATGGATAATAAATGGTGACAACCCGGGAATGATGATGTGGTAATAAAAGTAAATTAACAAGAGAAGCATATTGTGAAGAGAGATCTCTCTGATGATGTGAAGAATGAATGAGTTGATAAGATACAACGGACGAAGAAAAGAAGAAATTTATGATCAAAGGCAAAAAGAATATCACTTGTGAAGTAAATGACAATTCTAATCTCATATACTACTCCAATGAAGATAAAAGGTTTGTATCAAGGACACATTCTTTTTGTTCTACCGATGGGTTATTCAAGAAAGTAAAAGATAGACTCACTCGGGATTTCGGCATGAGGTACACCGATATATTTCATTAGAGGAACACATTGATATCGAAACAACAGAAAATGGACCACCCAATGACACATCTTACACCAATAACATTTGGTCGGGAGAACATATCTCAAATTACGCCGACATAGTGGATAAAATAAGGCACCATCGGTGAAAGTTGTGTCGATGGAATTCATCAGTGGGAGTATCACCATTGGAAGTAATGAATAAATTTGGGTCTGATAGAACAAAGTCTCTTTGATAGGATTACATCGGATACGCTACACCAATAAAGGATGCAAGGAAAGACAAATACTTGTCGGAGTGACTTATACTGAAAGACACATTGACCAAATTATTCATGCAAAGAACAAAACCCATAAATATAACTGTGTTAGGAAGGGAAGATGTTTGAACGAATAATTTAAAAAAAAAACTACAGGGTTTCATCACAATTTCGACAAACATAGCCCGATGAACCACAAAAATTTGCGACGAGGTTGTTGTACACGCGATGTAGTTTTTGTCGTAACGGCAACGACAGTTTGCTCCACCTCGTCAGAAAATGGACGAACATTTGGTATTTTTTCAATGATTTCAAATGGGCGTTCTGCAACATTTTGTATTTTTTGCGTCGATAGATGGACGAAGTTACATTGATTTTGCGACGGACACCACCAACATTTTCCGTGGCGCTAACCGACGATGTTGGGTCATGGTTTCGACATATAATAATTGGTTGTTAAAGCGACAAAAATCCAGCGACGAAATTTAAATCAGTGTTGTGTCAATAAGTTGACAATATTTTGTCGATGTCACCAAACATTCGTCGGAATTTGTAGTCAAATACAGTAGTGGTGGATCTTACCCACATGTTTGTTGAACATGATCATCCTGAAGGAGATGCACTACTACACACCCTATCAGGTGTGTGGACCATCTCAACAACATTTGTCACTGTACGAAGCACTTTCCCTTTTAATGTATGCATCCCTAGTTGGTTGTAAAATGTAAAATAGTTGCAAGTGTTATGAATAGTTAAAGTTCCAAAATTTATTGCACCGTCTGCTACAAGAAAGCATATATTTTTTCAATCATAAGAGGAATTTGAAACACAATTTTTAGTCTACCTAAGACTTTTAATAAATTTTGAAGGTTCCTTTCATTACATTCTTTCTATCTAAATAAAAAAAAGTTTTCAATACATTCATACTGTCAAAAAAATTGCTAGTTGGAAAAGAGATGGTGTTATGAAACCTACAACCCACATAGTGTTGTAAAACCCTATACACATAACAACCCAATTGGTTAGTGACTCCTCAACTCGATTTGGTTTCAATTATGTATCCCCCACCTGCATAATGAAATAACTTGCAACCCACCATGTATTCCTTCAATTATTTTGTGCATTTATTTTTCAATCACATGAAGATACTGAATTGCAAATTTTACTGTAACTAATAGTTGTGGTAAATTTTGAAGGTTCCTTTCATTACATTTGTATTGTCTAAATAACAAAATCTTTTCAAGACATTCGTACTGTTATGTGAAATTCCAGGTTGGAAAACACTGGGTGTTATAAATCTTGCAACCCACATACTATTCTAATACCCTCTACAAGTAACAACCGAGTTGGTTAGTCACCCCTCACCTCAATTTGGTATGTTTTCTAATTTTCTTGAGAACTTTTTTCTTTGTACATAGCAAGAATGTAATGAAATTGGAAAGCACTAGGTGTTAAGAAACCTGCAACCGACATAGTGTTGTAAAACCCTCTACACATAACAGCGCAATTGGTTAGTCACCCCTCAGGTCAACTTGGTTAGTTTTATGTATTCCCCACTTGCAACTCCTCGTGCTCTCAACCGTTTAGATTTAAACATGTAGAATGAAACACATTGTGCATTTCTTTGTTTCAATCATACGAAGAAATTCAAATACAATTTATGTTGTAACTAAGAGTTATTACATATTTTGAAGGTGAACTTCATTACATTCTTACTATTTACGAAACAAAAGGCTTCCAAGACATTCGTACTGTCAATATAATTGCAAGTGGAGGATACATAAAAGTATCCAAATTCACCTGAGGTGTGACCAACCAATTGCGTTCTTACTGTGTAAGTAACCAAAACATTGTCATTACATTCATATTGTCTATGTGTGTTGGCTTTGTCATTGCACGAAAACATTGGCCTGCCAATTCCTGATACAAGTGTCAAATAAGATTCATAGGAGGTGATTAAACCATATTGTGAATCACGCGGTCAACGATTGAGGGGTGGAAGCGTCGAGCTTCCAACAATCCCCCCAATCACGACCACGAGATTCATACCCGCTACCTGACTATGATACCAATTATAATAAAGTTGATCATCAAACCTAATAGTGTAGTTGAATTTGAACACAACAAGCAACCATTCCTTGATAGGACCCATGTGATTACTAATTCAAGATTCCCCCTTAAGGAATCTCATAAATTACATTCTCTCCTTGTTGGGAAGATTGTGTTTATGGATGATTACTGTTGGTTTAATGGATACCTCCCAAATGCATTCAGCTAGGAAAAGGTCTCGCATCTCTTGGTAAAACGAATTGGCCAGTCACATAAATTGACAATCTATATTCCTATATTTTGATATTCAACGTCCATGCTCACTTTCGTCCATACATCGAAGATGCAATTAAAGAAATGAGCATAATTATTATATTTGACGTCATTGCACATTGGCCCTTTTCTGTCAATTCTCCTTAACATATTTTCCCGCAACCTGTATGGGAGACTCAATTCCTCTATCTAAACGAGGACATTACATGGAAGATATGGGTGGTAGTTGGTCAACCAACTAGAGACCCATGCTTCTCCATTAGGCGACATCTTGTATACCTGCATCAAAGAAATTATTAGCTTTCACATCCTGACCATATGAAGCAAAATTAGAACAAGTAGAATTACATAACACAGAACCCACTATTTTTTCCACCTTGCCAATATGTTGTGCATTTTTGTTTTGTTTTGACATCAATATATGCAAATTATACCATTGGAAATCTCTTGAAAATCCCACATCAAATATGCAGCATGTTTTATCCTATGACCTCTAGAAGTAACCTCTATAAAAATATGACAACATTTCATGGCAGTTGGGCAGCTTTGGAGTGTACCTTTCTTATTTGTAAAAACATGATCTTCTCTCTGTCATACATCGATGACACCTTTTTACATCATGGAGCTCAATGGATCAAATTCTAGAAGAGTTGGTGTTGTGTGCTTGAGAGAAGAGCTTGTTTTGCAAATATTACAAAGTTGCTCCAAAGATGCCCAGTTGTCATGTTTTTATAGAGGTCTTATCTGACGCTTGTATTGGGAATTGATAGGTCGCCCTTTTCATGCAACGGTAAGGCCAATAATGTGTAATTGCAAGTTGGAAAACACTAGGTGTTATGAAACCTGCAACCCAAATGCCATTTTAAAACCCTTGACAAGTAACAACCCAATTTTTTACTCACCCCTCTAGTGAATTTGGATAGTTTTATATATCCCCCACCTGCAACTCCCCCCTGTGCTCTCAAACCTTCAGCTTTCAACGTGGAGAATGAAAGAACTCACAACACAGAGTGTTTTCCAACCTCCAATTATTTTGTGCAATATCATATTTGAACACCTCTTCTTGAAAAACAATAGTCATTACAATTTAGAATCCAGGTCTTACTCATGTTAGTCCACCTCCAATGTATGTGGGTGCACAAAATTTAGTGAAAAGGATAGCTTCTCACAGAAGCCAGCGAGTCGGTGAGTTTTATGGTCAAACTCCTGCCATGATGTCACAATCGATGGAAGGAAAGAAAAATGATTTGACGCCGCCATTATCTCCTCGCTTCCATCATTGTAACATTTGCTCCCGTCTACCAAATTTGTCATTTGTATCCACCATCTTGGGAGGCCCCACACTACGTTGTCCCATCATGTGGTGTATGTTTTTTGTAAGTTTTAATGTGTTTTAATGTGCTTTTATATGTTATGATGCCTCTGGAATACATTCTTCTAGGGAGAATAGCCACGTCCAATTATAGAAGGTGATCTCCCTACAAAACCACATGGCTTACACATGATAATGTATTTCCCTTTTTCAAGGATAAGACATGTTTGATTATGTTATCATGTCTAAGACATACATTTTTTCAGGGATAATAGATTGATTTTACTATATTTTGTAGGGATATTAGCTTCTGCTCATTGGACGAGGTTATTCTCCCTGCAAAAACGCATGTCAGATGCATCATAATCATCATCATGTTTTTAAAATCATAATTTGGAATGGACAAAAAGCCTAGAATGTTGCCATTTTTTACATTCGCCATTTTGTAGGTTGCTTGAGAGTGTAGAAGGGAGTTGTAGGCGTTCAAAGGTCGAAGCAGAGTGACCACTCTCCCTACCAAAACACATTTGACATGTAGGCAACTAGCTAGCATGTATGTATATTTTCCAAAAATATAAGCCATTCTGCCTAGGGACTTTCAAGAATTGAATGGATATTTTTTGCAAAAAGTGGTATTCATTGATGGGTTTCCAAGGGTTTTCCTTGCAAAAAGGGGTTTTCATTTGATATGCAAAGTTCATTATGTGCTTTTGTTGTGGAGGGTTTTATAATTTTGCAATTTTAATGTTTAGTCTAGAAGTATCACAAATGAGGAAGACTATCCAAATTGAACTCATGTGTGACTAACCAATTCAGTTTTTACGTGTTCAACTTTGAATTTCCTCACACAAATACAAGGTTTGAAAACATGTTGTCATTTGTCAACAACACTTAATGGCATGGACCAAGCTTCAAGGTAGGCAGTTAAATGTGCACTGCCTATGTGATATAAAAAATTGCATGCTTCATAACACATTGCATTTGTCAACCTCCACATCACAACATACCCAAGCCCTTGTGATTTTTAAGCCCGTATATGTAGGTTTGCATTACAAATAGCAAGAACACCAATTTCTTGCCATTATTGGCAATAATGAATAAATTTGTTGACAATGGTGAACGTTGTGTAGTGCAGGTTGGGAAATATTGTGTTTTGAAGCCTACCTTTACTGATACCCAAGCATTGTCTTGAAATGCAGATATACAAATGTTTAGATCGGGTTCTATTCTACCAAATAGCACATTTCTCATTAAAGTCGGACTCTATTAGTCGTTAATACATAGTGTACTTCATAGTACGCACTTAATTCTATTTTGTAAAAAATCATGTTGGAAAACCCTAGGTGTTAAGAAACAAGCAACCCAAATAGTGTTGTGAAACCCTCTGCAACCCAATTGTTTAGTACCCCTCACCTCAATTTGGTTAGTTTTCTCCTCCAACTCCTCCACGTGCAGTCAAACCTTCATATTTCAACGTGCAAGCAGAAAACATAGTGTGTTCCACCTTTCTCCAAACTAAAAATGCACATGTCAGTCCACCTCCAATTCTCGTGCCAAAAAAAAGCTCTGAAAATGATAATTTATCGCACAAGCCACAAGTCCCAATTTTATCAGTCAGTAGGAGGGAAAAATGACCTAACGGCATTGTTATCTCCTCACTACTGTTTCCATAACGTTTGGTCTCGTCTATTGGTTTTATCACTTTTATCCCCCGTCTGGCGGGCCCCACACTACGTCATCTCATCATGTTATGTATGTTTCAATGTATGTTTTTATGTATGGTTTTATGCATCTTTGTATGTGCATTGATGCTTTTTGTCGGGAGATTAGTTGCATCCGCATAAGCATTTGCACAATTGACAACACATTGTGTTTCTAAAGCTCTAAAATGGGCAACAAGGAATACTCATATTTGTAAAGAGGCAACATTGCAAAACACATTGTGTTTATAGAAGTTTTGCATTGTGTTTACAGAACAACAATTCCATTACAAAATTTGGGAAGCCTAACGGTCATTTGTGTGTTATTTTGGTCCCACCTTTGCAGTTTGTATGGTATATTATACTAAGTAAAAACAATTACAATAACAGTGTTCCTTAATCACAACTTTATGAAACCCAACTATGCAACGATGCTTCATAACTAAACAAAGGTGCATGATTTAAATGGAGAAATACTCTAATGTAAAATGATAAATATTATGTTCTTTTGCAAATACATTTGATCTAATTACCAAGGATTCAAAGGTTCTTGTTCTATTTTGGGAGATAAATCATACCGATGTAGTGTTGGAGAAATCATCCTAAAACTAACACAAATCAATTATGAGGAGGATAATTAAAAGGATGCAGTATCACCCTTCACTAATGCTTTAAACATTTCCTGTGTAACACTCACACTTCAAGGAGGAAACATGATTCACGCAATTTTTTTGGATATAATACACACATAATAATGTAATAGTTATTTTATTTAAATTAAACTACAAATTGTTTGCATCCCCCACACTAAGCATCTCATCTATAAATAAATAAAAACTTCTAAATGCAAAATAAATTTTGGAAATTTAACTGTCCAATATACTTGCAATTCAAGTTATGATAGCTAGAATTTCCTGTATTTAGTGCAAAAGCTTTGCGTCTCTTGAAGCATTCTTCTCAATCCACATGGCCTTGTTTTATTCAATTTTGTTTCCTCGCCTATATCAACGTCCTAGAAGAAAGACAAGTGTTAGCGATAGATTAAAGTGGGAAATTAAAGACATTTGGTGCTACAAAGAATTCATTTTATACTAAATTAATTGTTGTTGTGTTGATTGCAACATGCCAACTTGTACAGACAATAAACAAACATATTAAACTATATAATAGGAATTTAATTTCCAATTTAACCTATCGCTAATACTAGTAATATATGTTAGCAATTATATCTTCCATTTTACCATTCTGTTGGAACTGTGAAGCACTGAACGTTCATTCAGATATATGAAAAACTCATCTCTCCTCGCATATGAAGAGGCCATTATTTGCATAATCAATAAGGGAAGAGAAAACAAACAAGAAAGATACCACGTACCACTATCAAACTTTTGTTTATATCATTACTTGTACATACAACTGAAAAAATACAGATTATTATAGACACATTCATTGCAAATCACAGTGTGCATCGGTTATGCAAGAATACAAGTTAAGAAGTCGATGAAAACCTTGGTGATCACCTTGATTGACCAAAAAATAGCAGGTTATCACATTGGTTAAATATGATAATGCACAAAATAATTATAGGTTGGAAAACACTTTGTGTTTCATTCTCCATGCTAAAACCTAAAGGGTGAAGAGCACAGGAAGGAGATGTAGGTGGGGAATACACAAAACATACCAAATTGAGGTGAGGGGTGACTAAGCAATTGGGTTGCTACTTGTAAAGGGTTTTAGAACAATATGTAGGTTGCAAGTTTTATAACACCCAGTGTTCTCCAACTTGGAATTTTAGAAAACAGTATGAATGTAATCAAAACCTTTTTTTATCAACACAGTAATAACCCAATTGGTTTGTCACCCCTCAACTCGATTTGATTAGACATCCAGTGTTTTCCAACATGCAATTATATATAGACAATATGAATGTAATGAAAAGGTTTTGTTTAGTACACAGTAAGAATGTAATGGGACACAACTAATCTCATAACAAAACACACCTATGTACATAAAAAAACACATTAAAAAATACATAACATGATGAGACGACGTAGTGTGAGGCCTGCCATACGGGGGATAAAAGTGAAAACCAACATATAGGAGCAAATGTTAGGGAAACGGTAGCAAGGAGATAATAGCGTCGTCAGGTCGGTTCCCACCTCCTGTCGACTAATAAAATTGGGCCTTGTGACTTGCGCGAGCACGGGGAGGAGTTGCATGTGGGGAATACAAAAAAATACCAAATTGAGGTGAGGGGTGACTAAGCAATTGGGTTGCCACTTGTAAAGGGTTTTAGAACGGTATGTGGGTTGCAGGTTTTATAACACCCAATGTTTTCCAACCTGGAATTTTAGACAATAGTATGAATGTAATCAAAACCTTTTTTGATTAACACAGTAACAACCCAATTGGTTGTCACCCGTCAGCTCAATTTGATTAGACATCCAGTGTTTCCAACATGCATATATAGACAGTATGAACGTAATGAAAAAAAATTATTTAGTACATAGTAAGAATGTAATGAAGATCACCTTCGAAATTTATGCAGACCACGTTGAATGAGATAGATAAAAGATAATGTATTGAGTGAAGAGATTCTCCCTATTGTTGAGAAGTTGAGGAAG
The DNA here is from genome assembly GCA_007258455.2 of Sequoia sempervirens. Taxonomy (NCBI): domain Eukaryota; kingdom Viridiplantae; phylum Streptophyta; class Pinopsida; order Cupressales; family Cupressaceae; genus Sequoia; species Sequoia sempervirens. The sequence continues at coordinate 437,578,374 of VDFB02105785.1, read as the reverse complement.
GTGCATGTGTAGTATACGCAATGGGAAAATGACAACACAAAACTCGAGCAACAAGTAGTAGAAAGTATGTAATGGAAAAGGTTTTGCTTTAAAAACACTTGAAAAGAAGCAAACCAAAGTGAATGAGATAGATAATGTATTGACTGAAGAGATTGTTCCTCTTGAGAAGTTGACGAAGAAGCATGTACACAACATCATTTTAGTGATGGCATTTGTAATGCCATGAAAATGGATGCCATGATAGGGGATTGGTTAATCTGATAACTTTTAGAGGGAAAAAAGAAATTTGTGGTAGATGTTGTCCCATTAATAATCTTATCAACTAAATATAGCAAATATTCAAATCTTTGATAGATTTTTTTTAACTAGATCAAGTAGAAATTATAGATAGGTATCCAAAAAACTAGTTAGGTTATTCTTTCAAGATGCTTGCATTAAGATCATTCTTTGTTGGATATTAGAAAATCAGGTTAGGTATTATTTTTTAAATGTTTATATAGATAGTCGATAAGGGCGTGGTTCGGTGGTCAAGTTGCTTGGTTGTACCGACGACCACCAGGGTTCAATCCCTCACTAGGCCAAAGTGCGCGTAGGCCTTGTGCCTTCATTTGGTAGTATCTTGTGGTTTCTTGCACCCGGTTCATAGCTTTGGTGAAAAGCATTTACCCCTAATAATATGGGTGCATTGCACCTTTTAAAAAAAAATGTTTATATAGATAGATTGGTGAGTAATTTCAAAGTAACACATTTTAAATTTTTGGATTAATTATATAAATAATAGTTACTTAAGTACATCTATTTAAAAGATGTTGAGAGATATCAATTTTGAGGTTCTTATATTGAAATTGTTATTGAGAATAGATAGGAACTTCAAGCTTGATATCACTTAACATCTTGTAGATAGATGTAGTTAAGATATCTATATTAGTAACATTTGCAATATGGTATGTGAAATGTTAATATAAATTTATATCCAATGAATATGCATGTATTTAATATTATGTCCAAATGTATAATATAAATCACATCTATTGAATTTTTTTGAAGAATTTTATATTCTTCCAAATATGCAATATATAACATATTATCATAAGTTGGTTAGTGGGCAGGAAGCTGTGGGATCTCCAAGTGTGGACTTGGAGATGCAGAATAGGTCGGTGGCCGAGGACATTGTTAGCTCTCTTTGCAAGATTCAAATGCCAGTGGTTAGGGGTAAAGGTATGGAGGTGTGTGTGAGCCAGGATAAGGTTAGTTCTTCCCAAGAGGGTGATGTTGTAGAAAAGGATGTTTTTAACTTTTATCGGGAGGATGTGCCCAATTTGTTGGGTATGGCTAAGGAGGGTTTCATTTCTCTGTTTAAACTGTTTAAATGGGTATTTCATGAGCTCAACATGACTAATGTTAGGGTTTGTGGTGTTGTGAGCAAAGTGGTAGAATCATCAGTTCAGACTCAAGTTGATGAGCTGTATGATTCTCTGAAGATTGTTGCTAAGGAAATGTTGAAGATGAAGCAAACATTTGAACAAAGAATCTTGACCCTAGAAGAACAAATGGAAAGGATTATTATGAAATTGGATAAGGTCGTGGATGGGACTAATTCTGCTATGAGGTATGAGTCTAAGGGCCTTTCTATTCCTTTTGAGAAGGCTAAGAAACGAATGGAGATTACTCCTGGTGAGGAAGCTAGTGTTGGTGAAAGGCATGTGGAGGAGGATGTTTCGGTTGACAAGGTTGTTGGATTGCAGAATGCTTTGACTAATGAGGCAAATGTGGTTAGATCCGGTGCTAGAACTTGAAATAAGACCAAGATGTAGGCGGGGGTCCCTGCTAAAGATATGTTTGAAGTCATGGATGAACATCAGAAGAATATGGAAAGCGACACGGAAGTTGCAAACATTCTGAAGAATATGTAGTTATGTTGTTTTTGTCCTTCCTTTTTAGTTGTTGTCGTGTTGTTGGTTTGCTGTGTTGTGGTTGTTGTTTGCGTTGTTTAGTTATCTTTTGCTTCAGCTGTTCTTTTTTGTAAAGGGTTTTGGGGCCCCTTCAAAACCTATTTACCTCTAATCAAAAACATATTAAAAGATAACTAATGAGGCATTTCATATTTATCCAGAAAAAAATGTATATATGTTATTAAATGAGCATTAAAACTTTAATAAAAGAGTCATATCTAAAAGCATACTATAAATTATGTAAAATTATTGTATTTCTAGATAATTGAGTCTATTTTCCTTAGCTTTCTTTTTGAAGAGTTGTTTTCTTATTTACATTTTTCCATAACGATCGTATGAAAATGATGAAAAAATTTGAGTCCATCCAAAGACTTAATATGTGATATAAGGGTGTGAGCATGGAAATGGGGGACCAAAGGGGGGTCTTAAGTGGTCACTTTTTTTTTTAAATCAAGAAAATTATCTTAGATGAGAAATTGAAAATAGTTAAGTTCACAATTTGAAGATGCAGTAAGAACAAGTGTTGTAGTGCTTTGAATCTACTTTCTAAACTTTTTTTAATGGTGGAGATTAAGGGGTTCAAATTGGGGACCACAAAAAGTGCTTCTATATTTGTCAAGAAAGCCTAACATAACGTTTGGTGTGGCCCTTCTAAAATGTTCTTTTTTTAGTATTTCAAAAATCATTTCAATAAAAAAATAGCTAACACCATGTACTTTATGCTCAATTTTTTTTTTAAATTTTGAATGAATATATGATTTTTTATTAATTTTTGAAGTGAGACACATCTTGAAAAATAGAAAATTGACCATGCACCCCCTAATTTTTGTGGAAACTAATTGAAAACAATTTTTTAATATGTATAAAATAGAGTCTAGATTGTAAAAATGTAATTTGCTTCAAATTTCAATGAACGGGTAAAAAATGAAACCAAAAATACCATACATAAGTTTTTGACAAAAAATGGAGACACTAACAAAAGAAATTAAAGGTCAAAACCTTAACATATTTGAAATGTAGAAAAAATTACAAGGTTAAAAAGCTAAGAGACAGCTCAACATTACTATGGTATTTTTTAACTTGACATTGAAAGGTGTACAAACTTGATGGACAACACACTTGGGGTTGTCATTTTTTAGAATTTACAAAAAGATGCCTTTGGGTACAATGATATGTAAGTCCAACCCTTTGGGTTGGATCAAGCTTGGAATTTGATGGTCTATGTGGCCATCTTTTGCATTTTAGATCGTATATTACAGCTTTGAAATTTATTTAGACCGTATAATTTGATTTGCTATATTTTTATATAACTGTATATATAACACTTTAAATTATTATTAAACCGTAAAAATTTATTATAGAAAAATATAATATAGTATATAATAGTGTAGACACCTAAATTTGGACACTTGATTTATCCAAATTTATCCCTTTCGTCGAAACATCCCCTTATCCGCATTAATTAAGTAATATCACTATTATTTAATTAATCCCTCTAAAGTTCTTCTAATCCCTAAGGTATCTAGTTAAATAATTAAATACTTTCCCCCTTTCATCAAATGAATTAAATAAATATCCCTTTTATGTCACATCCTCCATCATTTTTATCTAAGCCTAATTATTCTCCTAATCTCATTATTAGGATGTGCACATGCCTAATCCTTGATTAGGATGTGTCACATCCTCAAACTTTTGCAAGTTGGCCTCTAATATTTCTTAGCCACCTAACCCTCCTCTAATCCTTCATTACTCTTACCCATGTGATCTTTGACTTGTCACATCAAGTCACATGTGAAATCTAACCCTCTTATAATCTTCATTAATCAATCTAATCAAGTACTTGCACAACCTTAATCACTCCATATCACTTAATCAAGTCAACTCTATTAAGTGCTTTCTCCTTTTGGACAAGGCATCTCCATTCCCTGTGTGAATTTTTAATTCACATTTGATCTCCCAATGCATTTAAAGGAATTTTAAATTCCTTCTCTCATCCCCATAAGGATATTTGAGGAATTTTTAATTCCTCACATGTCCTCTTACCCACATGGGGACAAGGACCTCCTTTATGAGGAGATATTGTCCCAATCCCAAGGTACTTTGTACTCCCTCCATGTCATGTCCTATCCTTCCACCTCATGTACACATCACCCCTTTTAAGCCATATCACATGCCACATGTCAAGATGTCAGAGCTTGTGAGTTCTCAACTCACCTTAGCCCTACATCTTGATCTTTGTGGCTCAATCTTGACCGTTCATTTCCCTAGGGATTTCCAAAATCTCTATAAATACCCCTCTTTTCTCTCATTTTGGGAGAGATCATGCATTGTAGTCAAACTCTTGCAAAATTTTCCTAGAATCCATACTTAGCCATTTTCATGCTTGCACCCACTTGCATTCACCTTCATATCATCATCTAGCTTGCATCTTTCCATCCAAGGAGCATACAACACCGAAGATCAAAGGGCCAACCAAAGGATCGATTTGACGCAAGGTAAAAAGTTTCATTTGTCTTCCTTATTTTGTGTTGAATCCAACTAGGCTAATCTTGAGGTGTAGGTTGTTTTAGTGTTTATTTGCACTCTTTTGTTTGCTGCTCAATTTCTACCACCCAAATTCGACCTATCACATTTCTGGCACGCCCGGTGGGACCCACAAACGGGTCTCTTGCTTTCACGTTTTCTATTTTTTTTCACTTTTGTAGGTACAGGTCACAAACAGGCGGATATGACCTAAACAGCTGATTTTGCCCTCTCCTTGGGCGGATTTTCCCTAGACAACTTTTTTCAAAAGGTGAAATTTTGGTTTTTTAGCAACTTTTTGGCTATTTTAAGGGTTTTTGACCCCTAATTAGGAACATAGTTTAATTAAAATGTGTCAATCAACCTTGTATGATGTGTTTTGGGTGAGCTATTTGACGTATTCAATCCCCTTGCGCCATTCAGAGATCCTGGGTGACGAGAAATCGTAGCTTACCCCGTCCTTTGAGTCTACCCATTTTATCTTTCTTAGTGGGACATGCTTGGGGATTTCATCACCCCAAGGGATGATTCCAACCACGCATACCGGCGGGGTATATAAAGGGGGGAGAGCGAAAGTTGGACGTCAATCCAACCGCGTTGTAATTGGCAAAGCATCGGGATGATGTGAAGAGTTGGTCTGAGCCTTTTTGGTTCCTAACTCACGCTTGTAACGGGTTGGTGTTCACAATTTGTGCCTCACGTACCAGGTGTATATCGAGGAATCCCTAGTAACCATGTTCATCCTAGATTAGAGGACTTTGTGGACCATTTCCCCTCTACTAAACTTAGGCTTGTGCTATCTAAATTGTCTTAATTGTGCGAAACCAGTGATTGTCTGCTTTGCTTCACTTTCCTGTTGTGTTTTCAGTCCTTTGCCTTGGTCTTTTTTGTCAAAAGTCAAGTTAAATCATCTTTTGGCAGACTTTCCCTCATCCAGGGGCAGACTTTCCCTAGAAACTGACTCTTTGGAGCCTAATTTTGACCCAATTTCATCAGTTTTTCATCCTTGGGTGGACTTGCCCTCATCCAGGGGCGGACTTGCCCTAGAAACTGGTCCTTTGGAGCCCGATTTTGACCCAATTTCATTAGTTTTTCATCCTTGGGTGGACTTTCCCTCATCCAAGGGCGGACTTGCCCTAGAAACTGACTCTTTGGAGCCTGATTTTGACCCAATTTCATCAGTTTTTCATCCTTGGGTAGACTTGCCCTCATCCAAGGGCGGACTTGCCCTAGAAACTGGTCATTTGGACCCTAATTTTGACCCAGTTTCAAAAAAAATTCATCCTTGGGCGGACTTGCCCTAAAAACTGGTCATTTGGAGCCTGATTTTGACCTAATTTCACTAGTTTTTCATCCTTGGGCAGACTTTCCCTCATCCAGGGGTAGACATGCCCTAAAAACTGGTCCTTTGGAGTCTGTTTTGATGGATTTTGACCTACTTTTGCTCCTTGGGCGGACTTTCCCTAAAAACTGGTCCTTTGGAGTCTGTTTTGGTGGATTTTGACCTACTTTTGCTCCTTGGGCGAACTTGCCCTCATCCAAGGGTGGACCTGACCTAAAAACCAGTCCTTTGGAGCCTGTTTTGGTGGATTTTGACCAAATTTTTCTCCTTGGGCGGACCTGACCCATCCTTGGGCGGACCTGCCCTCTTCCACAGGCGGACTTGCCTTGACAGCTACTCAGGCGGATTTGCCCTGACAGACAACCTTATATCCCCTGCCATTTCCACACTGTAAGTTCGTTTTCCTTCGTTCAAAAGCCAATCTTCTCAAATTTTTGTGCTCTTTCCAATGACATATACCACTTCATACTTTTGAGAAGTTGGACGGGGCACCTTTTTCTTCCCCATCCGCCTCCTCGAGGGGGGCATACCCTACCATTCTCATCTGTTTACTCGTTCTGAGTAAACGTTCATCCATTTAACACATCCTTTCATCATTCTGAACTCTCATTCTAGCATTTTGATCATTCGTTTACTCATTCTGAGTAAACGTTCATCCATTTCGCACCTCCATCTATCATTTTGAACTCTCGTTCTATCATTTCAATCATTCGTTTACTCGTTCCGAGTAAAAATTCATCCATTTAACACATCCTTTCATCATTTTGAACTCTCGTTCAACAGTCCTAATCAATCATTTACTCATTCTGAGTAATCCATCATTCATTCTGAGCCTTCATCTTCTTGCTTCAAGAATCATTCATCCATTGTGGGCAGTCATTTACTCGTTCTGAGTAGTTTTTCTTTCGTTCCGATCATCCGTTTACTCGTTTTGAGTAACGTTCACCCCTTTGACACATCCTTTCATCATTCTGAACTCTCCTTTTATCATTATGATCATCCGTTTACTCGTTCTGAGTAAACTTTCATCCATTTCGCACCTCCGTCTATCATTTTGAACTCTCGTTCTATCATTTTGATCATTTGTTTACTCGTTTCGAGTAAACATTCATCCATTTAACACATCCTTTCATCATTATGAACTCTCGTTCAACAGTCCTAATCAATCGTTTACTCATTTCGAGTAATCTATCATTCATTCTGAGCCTTCATCTTCTCGTTTCGCGAATCATTCATATGTTGCGAGCAGTCGTTTACTCGTTCTGAGTAGTCATTCATCTGTTTCGGTCAATATTTTACTCATTTTGAGTACTCATCCATCCATCCATTTCTCCAATAAAATCATCGTTTTCCCCATCCAAATCCCCTGAACTTCATATCGGGTTATTATCCAAATTGACCTAAGTATCTGATATGATCATCATCATCAACATCTGCTTAGGATTGTCATTCATCCTAAGTTAATCATCATCATCGACCCAATCAATCCATTTTCAATCTCAGAGTGGATTCAGTGCCGCAATCATACATTTATCCTTTAATCCGATCAATCAATATCCTACGTCACCTAGGGTAATCTCTGAACAGGGTTTATAGTCCCTTTCATCATCCTATCCAATCCGTCATTTGATCTTATCAATCAATCGATCAATCTTATCCAATCACATCCAATCACATCCCTATCCAGTCACCTTCGACCCAATCAATCTACTTCCATCTCGAAGCAGATTCAGTGTCGTAATCATCTTTTGGTAATCCAATCCAATCATCAGAATCAATCCCATCTCATCATCCAATCATCCTAATCTGAGCTTTAATCCAATCCTTATCTGAGCTTAACCTAAATCCTAATTTGAGCTTTAGTCCATTTCCATCCATAATCTTTGATCCATCCTCTTTATCCTTTCATCATCATGAATCCTTATCATCCATCAATAGTGATCAAGGGAAACCCTAATTATGTCGAAAACGATATCAAAATTCTTGTCGATCAAGAAGAATGTGACATGGATCCCCTCAACACTATCATTGCTAGTAAGTTTTCTCCACCTGCTTTCCAAAATCCAATCATCCCTTTGAGTTATGTTGTTATGTCTTCATCCATGCCTAATCATGCTCCCTATGCTACCTGTGACAAGGGATACCCATCATATCCATCATATCCTTCATCTACATTATCCTCTTATCCTAGTCCGCCATCACAATACCCCTATCCTAATCCCCCGTCCACACCCCCTATCTCAATCCTTCATCCGTATATACCCACTACCCCAATCTCCCATACCAATCTACTCATCCTAATCCTACATTCACACCTTCCTATTCTAATCCAACATCTGCACCAACCTATCCTTATCCTAATCCGACATCTGCAGTTCCCTATCTCCATCTGCCACCTCAATCTCCCCATCCTAATCCACCATCCCAATACCCTTACTACAATCCGCCACCTGCATCCTCGTGTCCTAATTCACCATGCCAATACCCCTATCTTAACCCTTCATCTAATCTTAATCCCCCATCTATTCCCACTTTTTCATCCAATCCCATTCCCCCATCTAATCCTAGTCCACCAATCTCTAGTCATAATCCCCCACCAACCCTTAATCCTTCATCCACTCCTACCTCGCCATCCAAACCTAGAGTATGCAAGTCTCTCATTTCAGAAGTTCTCCAAGGACTTATAAAAAAGAATGCATCCCCCACTCCACACCTTGAAGTTGTGGAATCATGCCATCCCAACCCATCATCCACAGTCACTAGTGATGAGACTTCTCGCCTGTTCACACCTATCATTGACAATAGCACCCCTAGCACCACTCAAACCGTCAACGCCATCATATCCTCTGAATCCACTAAGCCCCCATCTCCTACCATCATATCTATTGAATCCATTGAACACCCACCTCCTACTCTGAGAGTCGTCGAACCCATCGGCGACACCCAAATCCAATCCACTTCTTCCACTCCTAGTGTCACTAACATCCATTCCCATGAATGTTTTGAATCCTCCATCCCTCCATCTTCCCCACTTGCAGAGTCCCTCCAACACTCCACTATCATGCCTTTCGCACATGATGAGTCATGCCAAGAGCCTGATCCAAAGCATGCCAACATATCCCCTTCTCCAGATCAAGATCCTACCATCCCATCTAGTCCACCTCATGATCACAGTCCCCCATCCATTCAATTCCATTATCCCCTTGTCATTCAAGATTCCATTGCTCCATCTCCATCTCCATCGCATGAGCCCGCTATCACAAATCTAGATCCTATCATTTCCCCCAATCCCTCCCCTGCTATCACCCATCCAAATGTTGCTATCCCATCATCTCCCTCTCATGATCCCCCATCATCGCCTAAAACTACTATCCCCACATCGCTTGCATATCCCCTTGGTACTCTCACATTCTTCCATGGTGGCCTCCTTGCAGAAGAAAAGTATAGTATATTTACCACCCATCATCCTCCACTTAATAATGGACTCGCATCATGTTTTCAGAATAACACAATTCCTATCATGGATCGCATGCTCAAGAAAATGAACTATCAAGGAAAAGGTCTAGGTCTTCATGAGCAAGGTATTTTAGAGCCCATCCAAGTCAAAGAACAAATCTGCACGCAAGGTCTTGGATCTATTTCCCAAGACTCACAATCTAAAGATGTTGGTACAACCTCTAGATGTCCTCAACGAGCCTTCTCTAAAAGAAATGTCGGCTCTTCCCATCACTCCACTCGATCATATGCTGCTATCCCTCCTCCTCCATCATATCGCCTCAAAACAACCGTCCATATTCCTCCATCTATTCCATCCATTTTGGGTCCTTATGTCCATCCGCCATCACACATCCTCCAAGTCCTAAGTCTATTTTGGGCCCTTATATCCCAAAATTGCCTCCTCCATCTCATCCATTCATCCATCCAACACCTATCCATGTCAACCATCATAAAATTCCCTCTTGCATATCCCATAATCAGGATCAACAAAGGCACATACCTAAACATCCTCCATCTACATGTAATCCCCATACTCCTACCTCCATTGCTCCACATCGTCCATCTCCTCACACCCATCCCATTGCTACTAAAAACACTTTGGATGTTAACATAAAAATGCATAAATCCAAACATCCACATGAATCTAAATCTCCCCATGCCCCCTCCAAAAGACATGGTAAAGAGAAGAAAAATCTAAATCCAAATCAAATCCGTAGGCCACAAAGGCCCACGAAAGAAAAGATCAAAACCATGTGGATCCCAAAGAAAAAATATGCAATGCCATCAAACAAAAAATATATAAGAACATCCAAAGTTGCTAATCCAAAATCTAATCATACACCCCTTTCATCTCCTACGTCTGTTTTGGGTCCTTATGTTTCAAAATTCACTATCCCCTCTCCTCCATTATCCCCACATTATCCATCCATTAATCCTCTTATCTTTTCGCATCCACCCCCACATGTGTCAGTGTTGGTCATGAACTCATCTCCCCATCACATATCCACCCCATCATACTATCCATACCATTTCCAACATCCTATCCATTATCCTGCATTTCTTCCCCATCAAATCCCTCTAATTCATCCTCTAGCATAATCCATTTATCCTAATAAGGTTGTACCAACATCCCATATTCGCTTCACACATGGGCTTTTAATACCTCGTATGGAACTTGATTCTTAAGTCCTTCATTCACCTTCTTATCACATATCTTCCAAATCCACTTATCCATCTCCTTTTGCATGCTATGCAAAAAGTTCAAAATCCAAAAAAGTCAAAAAAATTAAAAAATCAAAAAATCAAAAAATAAAATAGTAAAGAGAAATAATTCGTCTAATGGTGAAATCTTGGCAAACAAGCACCTTGGATAAGTACCATGATGAAAACCTGGCAAATAGGCGGCGTGCGTAAATCCCCATCTACACTTGGGGGCAGTTTCCTGCTATGCATTCCCTCCATCCACTATGCTTCCTGCTATGCTTCTAGCTATGCACCCATCTTCTTGCTATACGTCCTCTTCATTCACCCCCTCCATCCTGCCTATCTTACACATCCTACTTGGCATATCTTATTTATCCCATCCCTCTACCCTTCCTGTGATCTTGATAAAAAAAAATAGGGGCACCTATCTACGCATGCTTTGGACACCTCTTGGTATACATTCCCTTCACACATGCTCTATCATATCCCTTAATCACTCATCTTATCCTCCTCCAGTTATCTCCTTCATTTTCCCATCTCTCATGCCTCATTATACATGACATATCTAGAGTGGGGGCATCTATCTTCCTTTGTGATACAATCCTTGGAGACATCATTCATTCCATCAGAACAATCCATTCAATTTCCCTATCCTTATCTCCTTATCAATATATCCATCTCCCCATCCTTATCTTTTATCCCTCCACACAATCCTTATATCCATCTTCCCATCCCTATCTTCCTATCCTTCCATCATGGCATCCATTTTCATCTATCCATCTGGTCACCTTTTCCTCATCCAAATCCTTATCCCTCTATCCAATCCACCCAAACAATCCTTTTCCTCCCCCCATCGTCTACCCTCATCCCATCTCATAATCCCTTGTCATTAGGTATCTAGCTATAGGCTTTTCCCCACGCAATCCAATGTCATCTATCTTATCGTCATCTCTTCTAATTCTTTTGCACATCTTTTCCATCTCCTATCCTTTCTCATCATTCATCTCTCCATCATATCATCCTCCCAATTCATCTTTTGATGATTTGAATAACTATCCCATTCTTGAGCTTTGTGATCACCACCATCCTCCAATTCAATCCAATAGGTCTATCGTGTCAGTCCAATCATTTTATCCCCTTATCTAGGGTCATCTCTTCATCTTTTATCCATCACTTGTCTTTAGCCTTTCGTCAAACTACGTTGCCCCTGCGCTTTCACATAGGCAAGGTCGATCATTTGATCTGCCCCCAGGGTTCCATCATCGGTCTTTTTGCTTTGTCCATCTAATCCTTTATCATCTATCATCAGTCTTCATATCTTGTTCCTATTGTCTGTCCCATCTTGGTCTTCATCATCCTCTTTCTGCTTTTGTCCATGGTCTGTCATCAGCCTTTTATCGAACTACGAGGGCTCTGTGCTTCCACGTAGGCAAGGCTAATCTTTGATCAGCCCCCGAGCCCCCTAGGTCGCTAGCATGTGTCAGTCTCCTATCTTGTGGCATGTCTCTCGTGTCGCATCGTCAAGCTATGTCATTATCTAGCTAGATCTTAACAAATGAGATTCACTTGTATTATCAAATCCAATCAGTTTTGAATATCCTGCTTCATATCGATCTTTTAGTTTAGTATCCATCATCGGTCTCAATAGGATGCATCCTTCCTAACAGACCTCATCAATCCAATCTATCCCCGTGATCCTATGGCAAAGGACGTTTGAAATTGATTGCAATATTTTTATGCTTTTGGCTTTTGTTTATCATTTGAGCTCCCTATCATCACTTGTCATGGTCTCCTTGATCCATCATATCATGGTGTGCTTTGACTAGTCAACATAGGGGCATATCTTTCTTTTTTTTCTTTGTCTTCTTGGTTGTCCCACGTCATACCCACCAAGATCCCTGAGGTCTTGTGTTACACTGGGGCATCCTTGTGTGCTTGTGGTTATCCCAATACCTGGCCTGACCAAGGTCATCATGACTTTGGGGTGTTGGGATAGCCTTCTTGTTTGTTATGCTTGTTTTATGCATAAGACACTAATCCGCCTTGGTTCTTCATACCCTGGCGTCTTGTGTCTTCTGCTATAGCAAAAATCAAGTGCTCCTAAATATGGCATATTACATTTGGATTGCATTTCATCTCCATCTCTCATCTATCAAAATCCCCCCCATCCATTCATCCTTCATCCTGCTCCCCTCCCAATCTCCTCTTTCACTTTGCATCATCTTCTTCATCTCCCCTTGCATCACCTCATCCATTTCGAGAGCACACCCGTGTTCTCTTGATCCCGCATGTCCTCTCGAGGGGTCATCCTCAATCCATAACTTTCATCTTCACCCCCATCATTTCCCTTCCTAGTCACTCCTTTGAATGACTGGAGCATCTTTTCCAATCTAACCATCTTCTTCTAGGTTCTATGTTTTAATATTCTTTGAAATGATGTTACTTCGTAACACCATCTCAAAGAGGGGCAAAATGTAGACACTTGATTTATCCAAATTTATCCCTTTGTCTAAACATCCCCTTATCCGCATTAATTAAGTAATATCACTATTATTTAATTAATCCCTCTAAAGTTCTTCTAATCCCTAAGGTATCTAGTTAAATAATTAAATACCTTCCCCCTTTCATCAAATGAATTAAATAAATATCCTTTTATGTCACATCCTCCATCATTTTTGTCTAAGCCTAATTATTCTTCTAATCTCATCATTAAGATGTTCACATGCCTAATCCTTAATTAGGATGTGTCACATCCTCCAACTTTTGCAAGTTGGCCTCTAATCTCTCTTAGCCACCTAACCCTCCTCTAATCCTTCATTACTCTTACCCATGTGATCTTTGACTTGTCACATCAAGTCACATGTGAAATCTAACCCTCTTCTAATCTTCATTAATCAATCTAATCAAGTACTTGCACAACCTTAATCACTCCATATCACTTAATCAAGTCAACTCTATTAAGTGTTTTCTCCTTTTGGACAAGGCATCTCCATTCCCTGTGTGAATTTTTAATTCACATTTGATCTCCCAATGCATTTAAAGGAATTTTAAATTCCTTCTCTCATCCCCATAAGGATATTTGAGGAATTTTTAATTCCTTACATGTCCTCTCACCCACATGGGGACAAGTACCTCCTTTATAAGGAGATCTTGTCCCAATCCCAAGGTACTTTGTACTCCCTCCATGTCATGTCTTATCCTTCCACCTCATGTACACATCACCCCTTTTAAGCCATATCACATGCCACATGTCAAGATGTGAGGGCTTGTGAGTTCTCAACTCACCTTAGCCCTACATCTTGATCTTTGTGGCTCAATCTTGACCATTCATTTCCCTAGGGATTTCCAAAATCTCTATAAATACCCCCTTTTTTTTTCATTTTGGGAGAGATCATGCATTGTAGTCAAACTCTTGCAAAATTTTCCTAGAATCCATACTTAGTCATTTTCATGCTTGCACCCATTTGCATTCACCTTCATATCATCATCTAGCTTGCATCTTGCCATCCAAGGAGCATACAACACCGAAGATCGAAGGGCCAACCAAAGGATCGATTTGACGCAAGGTAAAAAGTTCCATTTGTCTTCCTTATTTTGTGTTGAATCCAACTAGACTAATCTTGAGGTGTAGGTTGTTTTAGTGTTTATTTGCACTCTTTTGTTTGCTGCTCGCTTTCTACCACCCAAATTCGACCTATCACAAATAGTTTAGAATCTTTTCAAACACGGAATATAATTTTTTCTTCAAAATATTTTCAAAATAGAATATAAAATTATTTTTTAACTTTTAAAATATTTTTAACAAAATTTATTTTTTAATATAAATTTAGAAACTTCTTGTTAGTTGTAATAGTAAATTTAAGATTTTTGCATTTATTACTAATTCTCAATGTTTTCTAATTTTGCATTATTATTTTAATATGTATAGGATATCCATATGTGATATGACTATTGCGTTTTATGGTGATTGTTCAGCTTTCAATTTTTTAAGATACAACATTTATGTTTTTATTGGTGAACATATATTTTCAATGATATGCACTTTGCATTTGCTTATATATCTACTGTTTCGAAATTTAATCTTATCTTTCTTTTTTCCAATGATAAATTATTTTGAATTCTTGTGAAATTTTATTTGGCTTTTACAAATAAAAAATCTTGATTTATGATGACTATGATGCATAATAAAATATTTCCTATAAAAATAAAATAAACTTTTATCAAGGATTAATTTATTTTTAATTTCATATAATTATTTTTTACTAGGTTTGAAATTAACATTTAAATATGTTTTTAGATAGATGAATTTAGGGATTAAATTATTTTTAATTTTATATAATCATTTCTTGCTAGATTTAAAATTGATATTTAAATGTGATTTTATATAGATAGATGAAACCTCAAAATTATTTCATGGTATATTGAGCCCTTTGTTTTTGGGACATTTATTTCAAGTTCCCAAGCTTTACATATGGGGTTTTTTTTCTTATCAGTTGTCACTTATTTTGGATTGCTCTTCCTAACATCAATTTTGTGCCTTTTATTTTCCTCTATTAGCCCATGGGAGGGTAAGTGCAAGAGTTTGAGTCCACTTTTTGTGGAAGTATCATAGGCAAAAAAACTACATTAGGAACATGTACACATTTTCAATTTCCATCTAGTTTGTATTTTAATTAAACAAAGAAACTAATGAAAGTGATAAAAAAAACTTCATATTTGTTGTTTCATTTTTAGATGTTGACATCAGACAACCCTAGTGATGTTCATGACATGATGGACCATGGAGTTTCTACAACAATATCTAGTTTTGATCCTTTGGGAGAGGTATGTGACAGATTAGTAAATTTGACATTATATTTGCTCTTCTATGGTCTATTATTAAAAAAAATCATGGTACTTGTATGTAGTTTAATTGCTATCTTGATGGTTGCTACAGGTGCTTGTCACTCCATATCGTCGACGTGCTACTGTTGTGGATGAGAGTGTTAATTATTTGTTTGCAGTAAGTGATTATTTTGGTATATGTCATTCCACAATTCAATTTATATATATTAACATCTATACTTATTGTATTAGTTGGATCTCCATACGAGTGAAGAGAGGAGGACAAGTGAAAGGATTTGAAAGACAAAATCAATAAAAATTCCATCTAGCCGATAGTCGAAGGAAACACGCAATCTATTTCCTTCCCCTAGTGGGAAATGACTATATTAGGGTCATTTGTTGTATGCCTACGTGGCATTTTTGAAAATATGTTTTGTACTATCAATATGTCACATTTTATATCCATATGGATTTTTTGTACTAAACCTACATATGACTTTATTGGATATATTGTATACTTTTATTGACATATAACATTGTATAGCCTTATGGCTTTTTTATTAATGCAAATATTATTTTACCACTATTATCAAATTATATAGTTTTATCTTGCATGTTGTCAACATGAGGATTAAGTAAATCCTATTTTTGATAGCTATTCTTGAATGATGTTATCATGTGTATTGTGTAAATCATATTCTTGAATGTTGTAGGCATGAGTGCTTACATATTGTTCTTGATTGTTATTGTTGAATATTCATCTTATGCTTAAATAATTATTGATGGTTTTTATTACATTCAAGTTTTCACACATGCCTATATCTTTCTAACATTCATGAAAAACGTTACTAAGTAGACATTTAATAATCTAAAGACTCATGTAGTTAAGGCCAATAAACCTACTAGCTTCTTTAATAAACTATTACCAAGAAGAGTATTATTTTAATATTATTTTGATTAATGATAACTCGTAATATTCCTATATTTTGTTGCACTTACATTAAAATGCTTAAATTTGGTAGGATTGGTGCATAGTTTTTACATGGGTAAATCACTTCTCTTACATTTCACATATATTGCATCAAATCATGAACTACAATTGTTTTCCTAAAGTATATATTGCATGGCAGTGGAGTGTGTATGATTGATTTTCTCTTCAAAAATGAAATATTACATGTTTTCTTTAGTCTCAAAGACTGGTTTTGAAAGTTACACTACAATGGTTTTTATTGAGAACTCTTAGAAGTTACAACACACAACAAAATTTTCAAGAATTGAGCTAAAATGAAACTAGGTGTGCCTTTTCTCTATCCCAACATGGGAGATAATATAGGATAGATTTTATGACCATTTAAGACCACTAGTTTGACTAAGTTATTGGACGAACCTTCATTTGGGCTTTGGAAAATTGCCTCTCTTACTTTGACTCCTTCAAAGACTCCAAAGTGGCGTAGATAGAAGAAGATTCCTTCCTTTTCAAGCTTTGTCAACTCCTAGATTCTTGCAACTACCTCATTACTTTACTAACTTCCACCTCTCCAAACTGTCAAAACCCCTTTACCATGTTCATAAGAAGTGTTAAATCTTTGAAATGGTCAACAATCTCTTGGAGGCACTTGATTGATTTCATTAAGGCTTCTTTATCTTCACCTTTTCACCAACTAAAGGATTGTGATATGTGTTTACCTCTTTGTTATACATCTTAATCTGCCATTTGGGTTCACCATATTGTGTCATATCTTGTCTTGTTAGAATCTGAAACCACGTTATGCTCTGCCACTTTGTTCATTGTAGATAGTCTCAATGTGACTGCATTTGTCATTTGGAGCCTCCATTAGTGTCTTTCACTACCTAGCTACAACCTTGTTCTCCTTTAGTTTGAGCTCCATCATAGGACCTTTTGATTGTGCTAGCTATGTCAACCTTGAACATCCATTAAGTCGCTCTATTTTGTATTTTGGGCTACTCACTATCAAATTTCTTGTTGCCGCCATGAATCTCTTAGTCACTGTGATTTTGGGGCAAAATTCATTAGACTTGCCACACCACCAAGTCCCCACTCAACACTCTCACTGTCATTCTTTGAAATTCTGCGCATTTCTACCTATTGCATTTTCTTGTATGACTATACAAACTTAATCCTAGTTTGAGGTAACTTACCTCAAATTAATGATTGGACTATCTTCTTAAATACTATCATCTCATCTAGACATTGTCATGACCTATTATTTTGCTCATGTCATTGAAACCTCGTCCATTGTCGTTGTCTCTTTGATCCTTGTCACTGTGATTCATAACTACCAAGACTTCATTGAAACTCAAGATTAATGTCATTTCAGTAGGATTGTGATGTCACTATCATTTCATTAAGACTTTGTTGACATGAAGTCATACCTAATATCCTGTGATTGTCAACAAGGCACAATACAGTAGAGTGACATTGATGACTATCATTAAATTCCCTTACACGTGATCGCTGCCCTCCACTTGGTTTGTAGTAGAAGTTAAACTCATACTTTATCACTTGCTTATTCTTATAAACTTTTTGATGACTGCCCCTTGTACTTTATTCGTGCATTTTCTACCTTTTCCATTTGAGTTCATAGTGTTGTCTCATGGCATTCACACTGTGTAAGCTTCACTCTTGCCTTTGTGACTGTGTTCTTTCTTCATTTTTTCAAGGTTTATGATTATCTCATATTGTACCTTTCATATCAAATCCATGTTGTAACCATCCTAAGGAACATAGATTCATAACCTACAATCCCAACTCACTAACCGACTTAGAAGAAATAAGATTTGATTTAGAACATGAGTTAAATAAAGCATTGAACCTCCACCTTTCACTTTTACCTTTGTATGAAACGAGTGAACTCTTCCACTATATGAGAGCTATCAACAATTTTTTTTAAACTCCCTTCTTGAGTGTGGCACAAGATAGGTTTCCATCATTATTGGAGGAGTCTTCATTGGTTTCTATTCCCTTTTCCATGTAAATGGCACTTTTATCTTTATTCTTCTCATTTGGAGTCAACTTAAGGTGTAGTTTCCAACACGTTTCATCAAAATGGCTATCTTTCTCACAATGTGAGCAATGGAACTTGCCCTCACTCATGTCCTTTGTTCCAATAGTGGGAGTAACATTATTTTTGCTTGATGTTTCCTTCTAACTACTACAGTGGACTACCCACTCTTCAAAAGCAATAAAAACCTTTACTATGCTCATTAGAGTGTTGTAGTCTCATACACTGAAGAGAATAATGAAATTTTATTCATGTGAGGGATATTTT
Organism: Sequoia sempervirens; assembly: GCA_007258455.2. Classification (NCBI taxonomy): domain Eukaryota; kingdom Viridiplantae; phylum Streptophyta; class Pinopsida; order Cupressales; family Cupressaceae; genus Sequoia; species Sequoia sempervirens. Next base: position 437,559,742 of record VDFB02105785.1, on the reverse strand, counting down.
ATGAATGATGGAAAAATGACATATTCAATAAACAACACTTGTTCATAATCTAATAGTGATTTTCTACTATTGTCACTTTTCAGAACATTCGACACAGTGTAGTCTGGAATGTTTAGAAGAGTTGGGGTTCAAAATAGGACCATGCCTAGTGTAGACATGCCCACCTAGACATGTTGGTGCTAAGGGTTTGGCCCGATAAAGAACAAAACAAAAATTAGCCTACCTTGCAACTTTACACTATATACATCTGACGATTTTTCCAGGGCAGCATAAAAAAATTCACCATGGCCAAATGGTTTAGAGATATGAAAAATGGGAGAGGTTATTGTAGACAGACCCAATATAATCTTGTACCTCTAGAAAAAATATTCCTAAGTGCCATGATTTTCGAGTAATAGCCCATCAAAGTTTGTTGCCCTTTTGCACTTTGGTCACTTAAGAGAAATTGGTAGTGCAATGTAGCCCAAAACGTTCTAGCATGATGGGGTGCGAAATAGGACCTTTTATAGCATAAACCTACCCATTCAGATGTGTTGCAACTGTTGGTTTGGTAGCACAATGAACATAACAAAAATTACACCACCTTGCAACTTTACACTATATGCATTTGACACTTTTTCCATCAATTGAAAACTCATCACCACAATCAAATGGATTGGAGATATGAAAAACCAAGAGAGGTTATTATAGAGGGGCCCTACATAATCATGTACCTTCAAACAAAATGTTTCTAAGTGTCACAATTTTTGAGTAATAGCTCGTCAAAGTTTGCTACCCTTTCACACTTTGGTCTCTTAAAGGAAAAAGTTAGTGTAATGTAGCTTGGGACGTTCTGGCGTGCTAGGGTGAAAAATATGACCTTTCCTAGCATAAACCTACCCATCTAGACGTGTTGGAATTGTCAATTTGGTCACATGATGAACATGACAAAAATTACACTACCGTGCAACTTTACACCACATGCATTTGCCACTTTTTTCATCAATTGAAAACTCGTCACCACAAACAAATGGATTGGAGATATGAAAAATTGGGAGGCCATTGTAGAGGGGCCCTACATGATCTAATTCCTTTAGATAAAAAAATTCTAAGTGCCACGTTTTTCGAGTAACAATTCATAAAATTTTATTGCCCTTTTGCACTTTGGTCTTTTAAGGGAAATCGTTAGTGCAATGTATCTTGAAATGTTTTGGCATGTTGGGGTACAAAACAGGACCTTTCCTAGCATAAACCTACCCATCCAGACATGTTGGAACTATCAATTTGGTTGCAGATGAACAAAACAAAAATTACACCACCTTGCAACTTTATGCTACATGCATTTGACATTTTTTCCATCAACTAAAAAATCGTCACCACGGTCAAATGGATTGAAGATATGAATCGAGAGAGGTTATTGTAGAGGGGCCCTACATGATCTTGTACTTTTATATGGAATTTTTCTAAGTGCCATAGTTTCTTAGTAACAACTTGTCAAAGTTTGTTGCCCTTTGGCACTTTGGTGTCTTAAGGAAAATCACTAGTGCAATGTAGCTTAGAACGTTCTAGCATGTTGGGGTGTGAAATAGAACCTTGCCTAGCATAAACCTACCCATCCAGATGTGTTGGAATTATCATTTTGGTCGTACAATGAACAAAACAAAAATTACACCATCTTGCAACTTTACACTACATGCATTTGATGTTTTTTCCACCAACTGAAAACTCATCACCACGGGCAAATGGATTGGAGATATGAAAATTTGAGAGAGGTTATTATAGAGGGGCCCTACATAATCTTGTACCTTTAGACGAAATGTTTCTAAGTTCCACGGTTTTTTAGTAACATCTTCTCAAATTTTGTTGCCCTTTCACACTTTGGTCTCTTAAGGGAAGTCGTTGGTGTAATGTATCCCGGAACATTCCAACATGCTGGGGTGCAACACAGGACCTTTCCTAGCATAAATATACCCATCTAAATGTGTTGGAATTGTTGCTTTGATTGCACGACAAAAAGAACAAAAATTACACCACTTTGCAACTTCAATGCATGAATTTGACACTTTTTACATCAACTGAAAACTCGTCACCATGGGAAAATGGATTAGAGATATGAAAAACTGAGAAATTTTATTGTAGAGGGGCCCTATGTGATCCTGTAACTTCAAAAAAAAAAAAATTAAGTGTCATGGTTTTCGAGTAATAGCTCGTCAAATTTTGTTGTCTTTTTGCACTTTGGTCTTTTAAGAGAAATCATTTATGTAATATAGCTCGAAACGTTCCAACATGTTGGGGTGTGAAATAGGACCTTGCCTAGCATAAAACTACCCATCCAAATGTGTTGGATCTGTCGAATTGGTCACACAATGAAAATAACAGAAATTACACCACCTTGCAACTTCACACTACATGCATTTGACACTTTTTCCATCAACTCAAAACTTGTCACCACGAGAAAATGGATTGGAGATATAAAAATCCAAGAGAGGTTATTTTAGAGGGGCCTTATGTGATCCAATACCTTCAAATAGAATATTTCTAAGTGCCACAATTTTTGAGTAACAGCTCATCAAATTTTTCTACCCTTTTACACTTTGGTAACTTAAGGGAAATCACTGGTGCAATGTAGCCCAGAAAATTTTGGCATGTTGGGGTGTGAAACAAGACCTTGAATAGTGTAAACCTACTCATTTGGATGTGTTGGAACTATCGGTTTAGTCACATGATGAACATAACGAAAAGTACACCATCTTGCAACTTTACACTGCATGCATTTCACATTTTTTCCATCAACTGAAAACTCATCAACATAGGCAAATGGATTGGAAATATGAAAAACCAAGAGAGGTTATTGTAGAGGGGGACTACATGAAAGTTCATTAAAGAAACCATTTTCAGCCTTCTAAGGTTTGCTTAAATTTTTTCCCCATCTTTATGGTAGCCACAAATGGTCAAAATAATTCATTTCTAGCTTTCTAAGGTTCATTTGTTTGTTTTACTGCATTGAGGAAACCATATACATATTGAAAATCATCTTTATAACCTTCAAAATTATTGCAAATCACTACCCTAAGACATTGGTAGCCTCAACCACATTTGTAACCACCTTATGGAGTATTTCCACCCTTATGGTATGGCCTTGGAAAAATCATAGAAAACTTAGATTGATGGAAGAGGGATCAATTTATTGTTGTATTTTCTACTTTTAGAATTAAGCAGAACAATCTTATGTAGTATTTCGAATACATGGAAGGAAAATGAAAGGAGTACAAAAACAAAGGCAAACGTGGAACTAATGGAGCAAGGGGTAGATTACATCCATAGCCAAGGTCTTATTGAATGGAACAAGGGGTAGATTGTATCCAATCATTTGTACTCATTGAATATGACGATTTGCTACATAATATAGGTAGTAGGCAATTCCAACCAAAAAGAAAAGGTAAATGAAAAGCAATTGATCTATGTGACAAGAAAAGGAAAATATGCAACTAATGGAGGAGGGGGAAAATTACACCCATTTCCAAGGTCTTATTGAATGGAACAAGAGGCCAATTGTAGCCAATCATTTGTACACTCATTGAATATGACAATTTTCTACATAATAGGTAGTAGGCAATTGCAACTACCACAGTCCATTTTTTTCACTACCACGGTCTGTATATTGTCTCTTAAGAGGGTTTCTAGGGTAAATATAGTGTTCTTAATTCTTCATCATAGTGGTGGTTTCTAGGATAAATATAGTGTTCTTAATCCTTTTGAGATTTCCAAATCCACATACATTCTTTTTTTTAGACTATAGGAATCAGAATCGGGTAGCCGCCCCCTATAAACTATAGTGTGGATGGTAAAAAAATTTCATGTGAATAGTGATGTTGATGCGACATGCCCTTTGGTACCATGGGGAGGGTGGGGAGACTAGACCTTGTGACCTCTTGTCTACAACAAGATGCTTTAGCCAATCGAGCTAGGCCCACCGCCCCAAATCCACCTACATTCTAGCCAATGAAAACTAAATCAATTTGTTTGTTTTTGAGGTAAATTACTAAAAAATCAAATAAAAATAAATTGATCTATGTGACAAGTAAAGGTAAATATGTAGCTAATGGAGGAAGAGGTAGATTACATCCATTGCTAAGGTCTTATTGAATGGAACAAGGGGCAGATTATAGCTAACCATTTGTACACTCATTGAAATGACCAATAAGGTGGCCAGTAATCCGTCACATCCCATTGATGTTGCGAGGGTTTTAATATAATAATTCTGGGTGAATTCCAGTGGACATATGATAGGTTTTGGTGTAGTGATTACGACATTAGAGTGAATCTCAAGATTGCAGTAAAAGCTTCCCTACCAAACTAAGACTACTATTATCCTGAGATTTCAAACTTCAACAACTATAATGTTATTAGTGAGGCCAAAAACTTGGAGCTCTAATATCACTTGATCTCTAAACACTAGGTTTATAACCCTAGATATACATTAAACATAAATTATCTTAAGCTAGCTATTCACCTACAATGAAAAAGAGTGAATTCCACTAACCATGATGGAAATGGACTACTATAAGCAATGCAAATGGAATATACATAAGCATGTTTGTGTTAAGTTGAAATCCTCTATATAAGTTTACATGAATTCATCTAAATTGTCTCATTTTTTTCATTTTTTTCTTCAAACTCCTAGAAATTTAACTTTTTTATGCAACTTTCATCTTATTCAATGTTGAATTCTATGTAAAACTATTATGATTAATAAAATTTTGAAAGGAATTATCTATATTGTCAAAACTAAACAAAAAAAATATAAGCATTTCAATTCTACAAAAATGAATATATTACCTGAGATAATCAAATATGATGTAGAAACTTCAAATTATATTCTTCTATGTTGTCCAACAAGAAAATTGGTTCTCAAAAGGTGATAGAGCAAGCATAATATGATACTACAACAAGCCAACTACATAAAAAGGCATTTTCATGTCAAAGAAAGCATAGAACCAGACAAAGGTAGAGGATTGTGGGCCTATATCATGGATCAACTCCCTTTTTTACTGCAAAATAGCCTTTCAATTTGACAAGCGTGAAATGTGATGTTTGGAGGCTTTGCAATTTGGTGAGCACCAAATGTGATATATAGATAATTTGTAACTGTGAAAGCCTTGACCCTACAAAAAGACCTACATAGGGGAGAGAGAAGAGTGGAAAAGGCCTAGTGCAATAGCAAGGTATGGAGGGAGAGGTTTAATGAGCTTTACTAATAATGAAAAGGATAAGAGAGAAGAGTGGGAGAGACCTAGAGGAGTATTAATGAGACAAGGAGTGAGAGACGTAGAGATGGCTAAGGAGGTATGGAGAGGTAGAGAATGATTAAACCCTCAACCCTTAAAACCTTAACCCTTAAACTCTAATCCCTCAACCCTCAACCCTCAACCATTAAACCCTAATCCCTCAACTATAAACACTAATCCCTATCTCTATACCCTCATCCCTATACCTTAAACCCTAATCTCACAAGACTCAACTGTTAAACCCTCAACAATCAACCCTCTCCCCTCTACCCTATACATTAAATCCTCAACCCTAATCCCTCAACCCAATACCTTAAACCCTAGTACCTCAACCCTCTACCCTATACATTAAACCCTCAACCCTAATCCCTCAACCCTATACCTTAAACCCTAATCTTTCAAACCTCAACCCTCAACCCTCAAACCTATACATTAAACCCTAACTCTAATCCATCAACCCTATAACTAAAACCTTAATCCCTCAACCCTTAAAACCCTCTACCCTCAACCATTAAACCCTCAACCCTTAAACTGTAATCCCTCAACCTTTGAGCCTCAAGCCTTAAACCCTAAAACCCTAAACCCTCAACCCTTTACCTTAAACCCTAATCCCTCAACCCTCAACCCTCAACCCTAAACCCTTAAACCCTTAACCTTAAACCCTAATCCCTCAACCCTCAACCCTAATCCCCGTCCCTAAACCCTTGACCCTAATCCCTATCCCTAAACCCTGAAACCTCAACCCTTAAAACATAATCCATAAAACCTCAACCCTTAAACCCTCAACCTTCAACCTTCAACCCTTAAACCCTAATCCCCAACCCTCAAACCTTAAACCCTCATACCTCAACCCTCAAACCTTCAATAGTTAAACCATCAACCCTTAAACCCTAAAACCTCAGCCCTTAAACCCTCAACCCTCAACCCTCAAACCTTAAACCCTCAACCCTAATCCCTCAACCCTTAAACCCTCATCCCTCAACCTTTAAACCATCAACCCTTAAACCATAATCCCTCAACCCTCAAACCTCAAGCCATAACCCTTAAACCCTCAACCTATACCTTAAATCCTAATCCCTCAACCCTCAACCATTAAACCCCCAATCCTTAAACCCTCAACCCTCAACCCTCGAACATTAAACCATAAACCCTTAAACCCTCAACTCTCAACCCTTAACCCAATACCCTATACATTAAACCCTCAACCCTAATCCTTCAACCCTATACCTTAAAACATAATACCTCAACCCTTAAACCCTAATCCCTCAACCCTCAACCCTCTACCCTCTACCCTATACCCTATACATTAAACCCTCAACCATAATCCCTCAACACTATACCTTAAACCTTAATCTCAACCCTCAACCCTTAAACCCTAATCCTTCAACCCTCAACCATCAATCGTAATCCCTATCCCTAAACCCTCATCCCTATACCTTAAACCCTAATCCCTCAAGCCTTAACCCTTAAACCCTAAACCCTTAAACTCTAAACCCTCAACCCTCAAACCTATACATCCTAAATCCTCAAAACACTCAACCCTTAAACCCTCAACCCCTAACCCCTTCAACCCTATACCTTAAAACCTAATACCTCGACCCTTAAACCCTAATCCCTCAACCTCAAACCTTAAACAACCCTTAAACCCTTGACCCTCAACCCTCAACCCCTACCCTATACCCTATACATTAAATCCTCAACCCTAATCCTCAATCCTATACCTTAAACCTTAATCTCAACCCTCAACCCTTAAACCCTAATCCTTCAACCCTCAACCGTAATCCCTATCCCTAAACCCTCATCCCTATACCTTAAACCCTAATCCCTCAAGCCTTAACCCTTAAAATCTCCTTAAACCCTCAACCCTCAAAACCTTCAACCCTTAAACCCTCAACTCAACCCTTAACCCACTACCCTATACATTAAACCCTCAACCCTATACCCATAATACCTCGACCCTTAAACCCTAATCCCTCAACCCTCAAACCTTAAATCCTCAACCCTTAAACCCTTGACCCTCAACCCTCAACCCTCTACCCTATACCCTATACATTAAACCCTCAACCCTAATCCCTCAACCCTATACCTTAAACCTTAATCTCAACCCTCAACCCTTAAACCCTAATCCCTCAACCCTATACCTTAAACCTTAATCTCAACCCTCAACCCTTAAACCCTAATCCTTCAACCCTCAACCCTCAACCATAATCCCTATCCCTAAACCCTCATCCCTATACCTTAAACCCTAATCCCTCAAGCCTTAACCCTTAAACCCTAAACCCTCAACAATCAACCCTCAAACCTATACATTAAACCCTCAACCCTAATACCTCAACCCTATACCTTAAACCTTAATCCCTCAACACTCAACCCTTAAGCCCTCAACCCTCAACCCTCGAACTTTAAACCATAAACCCTTAAGCCCTCAACCCTCAACCCTCGAACTTTAAACCATAAACCCTTAAACCCTCAATTCTCAACCCTTAACCCGCTACCCTATACATTAAACCCTCAACCCTAATCCTTCAACCCTATACCTTGACCCTTAAACCCTAATCCCTCAACCCTCAAACCTTAAACCCTCAACCCTTAAACCCTTGACCCTCAACCCTCTACCCTATACCCTATACATTAAACCCTCAACCCTAATCCCTCAACCCTATACCTTAAACCTTAATCTCAAACCTCAACCCTTAAACCCTAATCCTTTAACCCTCAACCCTCAACCATAATCCCTATCCCTAAACCCTCATCCCTATACCTTAAACCCTAATCCCTCAAGCCTTAACCCTTAAACCCTAAACCCTTAAACCCTCAACAATAAACCCTCTCCCATGTACCCTATACATTAAACCCTCAACCCTATACGTTAAACCCTAATCCCTCAATCCTCAACCCTTAAACCCTAATCCCTCAACCTTCAACCCTTAAACCCTCAGCCCTTAACCCTCAATCCTTAAACCCTCAAACCTTAAACCCTTAATCCATCAACCATCAACCCTTAAAACCTCAAACCTCAATCCTCTACCCTATACATTAAACCTTCAACCCTAATCCCTCTACCCTCAACCCTGATCCCTCAACCCTATACCTTAAACTCTAATCCATTTACCTTCAACCCTTAAACCCTTAATCTCTCAACCCTCAACCCTCTACCCTATACATTAAACCCTCAACCCTAATACCTCAACCTTATACCCTCAACCCTCAACTGTAAACCCTCTACCCTATACATTAGACCCTCAACCCTAATCCCTCAACACTATACCTTAAACACTAAACCCTCAAGCCTCAACCCTTAGATCCCTCAACCCTATACATTAAACCCTCAATCCTAATCCTCCAGCCCTATACCTTAAACCCTAAGGAGGGAAGGAAAGTTAGAGAGGGTGGGAAAGGGGTGGGTAATGAGACAATGAGGGAGAGGTAGAAAGGTAAAGAGGGAAGGAAGGAGAGTCATGGAGATGGGGAGAGAGAGGGTGGGAGGAAGAGGTGTTGATCAAGAGAAAGGAGATAGATGGGAAATAAACAATAATATAGGGAGAGAGAAGAAGAGAGAGGTAGGTAGGAAAGGATATAGATAGGGGTAAAAAGGGAAGGAAACATAGAGAGGGATATATGGAGAAAGAGTGGTAGAAACCTAGAGACGGGAGAGAGAAGAGAGGGAGAGTGAAAGGGAAGTATCGGTAGAGTAACAAGGGATGGAGGGAGAGGTACACATGGATGGAGTGAGAGACATAGGGAGGAGGTGATAAAGAGGTGATGACCTAGAGATCGGAGGGAGAGAGAAGATGAGAGAGAATAATGAGATGGGAGATATAAGGGAGAGAGAGGTGGGTAATGAGACAAGGTTGAAGAGACTTGGATATGGGGAGAGAGAGAAGAAATACATGAGAGATACAGGGGGGAGAGAGGTGGGTAATGAGACAAGGAGGGAGAGAATTGGAGATGGGGAAAGAGGTTGGAAGTGAGGAGCAATCAAGAGAAAGGAGAGAGATGGGTGAGAAACAGTAACAAAGAGAGATAGAAGAGGAGAGAGGTAGGGAGGAAAGGATGGAGATGGGGTTAAGGAGGGAAGGCAAGGTAGAGACAATGGGAGAGACATAGATAAGGTTGAGAGAGAATAAGGTAAGTATTGGTTAAGAGCAAAGGAGGTAGAGAGGGAGTGAAAGGTAAAACCTTGAATATCCATCATCGATCATAAACTATAAACTCTGAGCCTTATCAAAGTGGGGTAGAGAGAGACAAATAAAAAGTGAAGTTAGTTTTTTTGTTAATGCAATCCATTTGGCACTCGCCAAATGTAATGCAACATTTGGAGAGCCAAATTTGGCACTCACCAAATGGGTTGCATTGGGAATACCAACCCAAAGGGTTAGATTTTACCTTGGGTATCCAACCCAAAGGGTTGAATGACCATTTCATGCTAGGGACATGATTTTTCGAAAGTGCAACAAAATTTCACACTTTTTTGGTTGTGCTAACCGTTAGGTTTGCATGTCTTTCAATGCAAGTTTATAAAAAACTATGATGGAATTAGGCTCTCTCTTACCTATATAACCATATAATTTATTTTAATGTTTTGATTATGTTAAGGTTTTCATCTATAACTTCTCTTGTCGATACCTTCATTTTTCTTCAAAAAACCAACATGTGCTAGTCTTGGTATAGATTTTTACTCATTCATCAAATTTTGAAACAAAATACATTTTTATATACTAGACTCCATTCTACACATAATGAAAAAAAAGTTTTTGATTATTTTTCAAAAAAAATTGTGGGAGCACGCTCAAATCTAAGTTTTTCAGGATGTGTCCACTTCAAAAATTTGTAAAATATTATTCATTAAAAAATTAGCCAAAAAAATCAAGATAAACTACATAGTGTTAGCTAATTTCTGACTATTCATATTTTTGAAATTCAAAAAAAAAACTTTTTAGGGAGGCCACAACAGACACTATGTTGTTTTTTGGTAAAAACAAGATCACTATTGGTGGCCCTCCTTTTTGAAACCCTTAATCTTCATTATTTTCAAAAAAAATCAATAGCTTAGAAAGTATATTCGGAGCACTATAACTCTTATTCTTGTTGCATCTTCCAATTTTATGCCTAATTATCTTCATTTTCTTGTGAACATCAGACTTTGGTGATTTTAGGAAAAAGTGGCATCTTAAGAGCCATTTTTGTGGTCACAACTTCGTGCACTTACCCAAAAGTGTAGTTCCTAGTTTGTTGCATGTGTGTATATGTGTATACTATACATGCCTATTAGATATGATATTTGTTAAACTGTTATTGTTTTCATCCCTTTGCCTTATTTTTTTCTTCAGTTGAGTCAGAGGTTAACAGTTTTGTTTCCCCTATATACAATATAAATGTAGTTCCTAGTTTGTTATGCATGTATACATGTGTATATTATACATGTCTATCAGATGTGAAATTTTTTAAACGTTGACTTACTATTTTTCATCCCTTTTCTTTATCTTTTTCTTCAATAAACTCATAGATTAATAGTTGTGTTTCCCTTGTATATACAATGCAAATGTAGTTCCCAATTTTCTATGCATGTATATGTATATATTGTGCATTCCTATTATATATGAGATTTGTTAAACTCTTACTTGTTTTTATTCTAAGCTTGTGCACATTGACCAACTCTTCACTCTTCACTCCACCGTATGGGAGTCAAAATAAACAAAGGTCCTGAAACCCTGCCAAAAACTAGAATACTCATCCATTTTTATTCCCAGGTTTAGATCATATATAGGAAGTGAAATGGAAAATATGACTGATTCCATTGTTCAAATCATTTTAGATAGATTGATATCTATACGTGTATAGTGTACATCTCCTATAATTTATTTCAGGGAGAATTTGGAAGAGTTGGTTGATTGGCTCAACTATATCAAGGCACTCTTGATTGATACAAACCAGAGGAGTATCCAAGAAGAGGAGCTTAAAATTTGGATATGTGACTTGCAAAATGTTTTCTACGACACCAAGGATCTCTTTGAAGATTGTCAAGTCAAACAATCACTCATCTTGGTTGCTTCTACATCAGCTCCGCTCAAATTTTGTTTCACTATTGAATGGGGAAAAGGATAAGCCAATCAAATCTACACCCGTCCTCCACTAATGAAGTAATTTTTTTCTTGAAAAGGAAAATTATGTTGCATAACACATCAAAACAATTAGGATTTGATGACATCACTTTCATCTGTAGTTGGCTATCTGAAGAAGCCAAATTTTTACTCATTATTGTTGGTATGGGAGGGCTAGGAAAGACTCTGCTTCTTACTCAGGTTTTTCAAAGAGCACATGAAAACTTTGAAATCCGAGAATGGCTAACTATATCTTAGAATTACTCTATTAAACAAGTACAAGAGAGATTGGGTAGAGAGTTAATGATTCTTGGTACGAAAAGTCTAAGCATCAAAGAAACCAAAAATTGTATTTTCCATCATTTGAAGGGAAGAAGAAGCCTAATAGTGCTAGATGATGTTTGGAATGGGAGGCATTTGTTGGATTTCCTTGGAGTGTCAAAAGAGGATTATTGTAAAATACTAATTAGCACATGCAATAGGAAGGTAGTGGAGGGAATGAGAGAGGACCATAAGATGTGTGCAATGTCACCTTTATCAGAGGGGAATAGCTGGAAACTGTTCTATCTCTATTCTTTTCCACAACATGAGGGATTTTTTTCTAAGGAATTGTGAAATGTGGTTGAAAAAATTGCAAGGAAATATACCAATTTTCTCTTGGAAAACAAAAAAAAGTTTTGAAATGGATGTTATTCACATAGCAACAGACAGATAAAATTCTCACAGAGACTCCGCGGGAACCTATCTTTCTTGAAATATTACAATGGGACAACCTAAATTTAAGGTTAACTCAGCTTAATCCCAAGGCTTGTTTATGTCAGGTCTTGACGCACTAGGTTCACTCAGGGTTCGTTGTGATAATGTTGTTAAACGTGAGGGGTAAACTGTCCTTACAATTTTGGAAGGTATCATAAAGATATGAAAATAATCTCAATTCAATCATCAATAACTTCATGAAATCAAAAAAATTGCAATAATATTTCATGAAATTCAAATAACTTGCATTTATCCAAGTAGATTTAGCTTTAAGCATTCAACAATTTCATGGAATCAATAGATTTGCAATAAAAAAAACTCCGTACATTCATTACTTTTTTGGAACATTTTTTGAAATTTACACATCTATTCTAAAATAAAGCAAAAAAAAATACTGAAAAGTAAAATTTCTCTCAAGTATTATCCACGCATGCCTCAAGAAATAACCAAACCAAAGAAAACCATTCCATACATCACTAGATTGCTTCACAGCTAGGCACAAAATGATGCGATATTTTAAAGAAAAGGGGGATTATTTGCCACCAGATAGTGCCAGTATGCACCCTTAAACGATGTAGCAAATAGCCTTGTCTGATAGGAACAAACAATCAGCTACGTAAGATTTCATATCAAGAAATAGCTTCGAAATTGGCTCTGATATTGATTAACTTCTAATGAAACAGAAAACATAAAAAAGAACAAAACTTGAAAAAAAATCGGTTCTCCGACATCCACAAATGATAAAATTAACTTAAAATGAAACATATCCTAGCCTTTTATAATAATAAGATGCTCGGGAAATTCAATCAACACATGAGAGGGAATCCAAGGGACAAATTATAACAAGGCACATGGAATATGCCAATTGGCATGAGAATTTCTGAATAAGTCAACGGATATCAACCTTCTTCAGCACTTTGAAACCTTTTAGGACCTATATCTTTAAAATATAATTAGGACATTAACTTGGAGCCAATTAGATTTGTCAAACAAAATGTAGAAGATTCCTCTATTGAATATTCAAACTGATCAAGTGGAACCAAATATAGATATCCTAATCCCCCAACACTTGTGTTCCCACACTTAGGTTCTGACTCAATCTTAAAATATATAGAGGTAAATTACCCTAGATCCAAGTACTCCCCTTCGTCACATGTGTAATACCAAGACTCTCGGTATTTCTTCATCTCAAGCTCTTCCTTCACATGGACTCCCAAAGTGTACCACCCAACCTAGTTATATCACTACTCACAATCCAAATTTTCTTGACCATCCATACCCGAATACTGCATCATAATTTGTTCCTCATGTACATAAGAATTCCATATATCAATCCCCTTTTAAAACATTTGTAAAAATCTCATTAAAATAAAACCATCTTTAACAAATCATCATTTTAAAACAAGTCATAAATAGCATGCTTTAAGTACATTCTCGTGTAACTATCTCTTTAGGAAAACCACCAGAAATTTTGGCTCTCAAGAAAAACTAAACAATTAAATTTAATATCCAACATTGTTACTTGGTACTCGGTACCCAACAAACTTCAACTTTCCCTTGAACAAAATTTACCTAGATCTCGATTATCACCGAAACCTTTACATTTCTCAGACCTTCACTTTCAAACCACAACAACCTACCATACCTTGCATTAACATTCCAACCAATTTGGAATCCCAGTACCTGATCTAAGACTTCAATTTCAACATGATCCTTTACCAATTAGCACCTACCATAAACGTTAATTTTTTCTTGGTGTAGTGAGAGAAAATGTCACCCTTTACATTTTCGCACTGAATTTGGAAATAATTAATCATAAATTGAGCCTAATGTCACCTTGATCTAGTGTTTTAATGTGTTTTACACATTCACATTGGGTTTAGGGTCCTTTTAAGCTAAATAAACCTAACTTTTCCTTAATTTAGTGTTGTAAAGTGTATTCATTCACATCTTCACATTAAATTTAGGACCCTTGTAAACTAAATGGACCTAATGGTGCCTTATTTAGGGTGTTGTAAAGTGTATCCTAACACTTTCACACTAATCTAGGGTTTTATTAATTAATTGGGCTTATTTATGCTTTAGTTGGTCCTATTTTGCATCCACAAGCCTTATTAAATGCATTTTTTTGGAGATAATCCCGACACTTATCAAATGATCAATCATAATTCAATGTTTTGGATCATGTGACCTAGATTTAATGGTCTAGGACTCATACACCGCCTTGGGTGTGTGAGTCCCACCTAGGTCTTGGGACTTGATTTTGCATTTCACCTTAAATGAGACTCATCTTGGAGTGTGTGCCCCATTTTTGAGCCATTGGGACTAATGTGCCACCTTGGGTGTATGAGTCCCACTCTAGTCAGGACCTAATTTAATTTCAATTTTTGGAGGGATTTTATCTTCCTAGATTTTATGTCAGCTTGTAGTGTTGTAATTTCAAGAAATTCAGCATAAATAAGTATAAATACAAGGTTATTTCACTCATTTTCACCTAAGACTTTCAAGAGAGCATTCCTAATAGCAAGTTTATGATTACAAGAGTTCACAAGAGTATTCAATGAAATTCAAGGGCATTTTCTAAGGCATTCAAGGGCATATTTCTCCATCATTTGTTGTAGCAATTCAAGATCCATCATCATGTCAAAGGCATAATGCATCAAGCATGTTGTTGAGCTAGTGTTATGATGTAGCATTCAAGATCCAAGTTAAGCATTGTTCCATATCTAATTCAAGATCAGGATCTACATTCTTCATGGCCACTTCATGTTAGATTATAGATTTATATTGCAATACATCATTCAAGGTATCATTTTTCATGTTTCATTCTTTCATCATATGGTTTAATTACCTAAACGAGGTTTGAACAAGGCAAACCCCTATTTCCTAACAATCAACAAGTTTTTCTCTCTCTCTTTCTACATGTTTGATTGAAGATCTAGGTGATTTTAGGCTTGAGGATCCTTGAAGATAAAGTTACAAGATTGAGGAAAGTTGTCAAGTGATCCCAAGGTTGTCATCTTCACATAAAGTCATCTACAGATTGTAGTTCAGTGTTTGAAATTCGCAAATTAGGTTTGGAAGGAAGAGCAAAGATAGGAGAGAAGATTCAAACTTTGACCTTCCAAAAAATTAGAATGGGACTGATATGCCACTTGTGGCGTATCAGTCCCAATACAATGATTTTTCTAGATTTTAGGAGATCCAAACTTGTCGCTGTTAGATTCTTGTTTCAGCCCAAAAACCCTATTCTAGGACTGATATGCCCAACCTGGCGTATGAGTCCCAGTGAGCCCTAAAGTAAGCATTTTTAGGATTTTAGAGCTTGTTCCAAGCAAATTTAGCTTCCCAGGTGCACCTTTGTACCTTCTCATTTTGCTATTATGATTTGCATTCATATCTAGGTCATTTACTTAAGTCTTACACATCATTAGGTTTTGTCATTAGGAGTTACATGTTACTTGTCTTTCCAAGCCCTAGCTTGGTGGTGAACCCCATTTTAGTCTTTAACCACACCCTAGGAAAACCTTATTGCAAGATTTGTTTCCTTTATTTCATCCTTGGATTGAGATCTCTAAGGTTTCCTTGAATGAAACTTGAAGGAAATTGGTTGTTTTATCCCCCTAAACACAAGATCATACAATTTTATTTGTTTCACTTGGGTCCCCAAGCCTTACATTCTTGGGGCATGTTGGAGACCATGCAATAAGTAGCAGCATACATGGCCACAAAATTGCTTCCCAATGCATGGAATGATGTACTACTTCACATCAATGAGATGGAGTACATTGGAGAGGTTGTGATGCCAATTTTATAGATAAGTTATGATGAGTTGCCTTCTACTATTAAGTTTTTCATTCTTTACTGCTTTGCATTCCCAAAAGACTGTCGCATAGATTGGAAATACTTGATAAAGCTTTGGATTGCATAGGGGTTTGTTACTAGTGACTTAAAGAGAGATCCTTTACATATATAGCATGATGATCTCAACCAACTTGTTAGAAATTGTCTCATTGAAGCCTCCCATGTTGACCCTAGGGGAATAATTAAATATTGTAAGATGCACGACCTACTTAGGGATTTTGCTCTCAAAAATTCAGAGGAGGAGATGAAATGTGTCTTCAAAGCTAGAAATGAGTTAGATGAATTTCCTCTGCAATATTCTTGTGGACAATAGAAAGTTTCTCTAATGGAAAGTGGTTTGACCATCATTCCTAAAACCATCCTAGGATTACAATCTCTTCGCACCTTACTAATTGTGGATAACCAAAATCTTGCACATATTGTTCCCAATTTTTTTATCCACCTACAACATTTACGAGTCTTGGATTTGAGCCATACTATGATCAAAGCATTGCCAAATGATTTAAGAACTCTGAAAAATTTACGATTTTTAAATGTAGAAGGGTTAAAGATAGAAGAGCTACCAAAGTCCATAAACCATCTTCACCATTTGCAATATTTGAATGTGAGTTATTGCCATATGGAAAAGCTACCTTGGGGAATTGGTCATTTCAAGTTTCTAATAAATTTGGACTTCTCAACAATTAATGAAATAAAACTTCTACCCAAAGGAATTTCTTTGCTTAAATCTCTGCAATTTCTCAATGTGGGAGACTATGATTTGTTGGGAGGCAATACATTGAGTTTAGAGGATTTTAAGGGTTTGACAAAGCTCTAAGAACTACAAGCCCACATGACAGTTGCATATGAAGGGAAACCAATTACCAAGGGTGTATTTGGTAGTACGCACAAGTTGCGAAAACTCATCTTAGCAAATCTGAATGAATGTTTCTTAATTCATCTTCCTGGTGACATGGCAAAAATGAGTGAGCTTGAAAAATGGATTTTTTTAGTGGCGAATCTTCGCCAATTGGAAAATATTACATATCATCCAAGTCAAAATGGGTGAATAAATCACAACCAATAGGGTGGCCAAATTGCCCTAATTTTATGAATTATCAGTCCAATGCATTTCCATTCGCCATCAATTTATTTTATGAGGCGTATTTAAGTAATATT
Source organism: Sequoia sempervirens (assembly GCA_007258455.2). Lineage (NCBI taxonomy): Eukaryota > Viridiplantae > Streptophyta > Pinopsida > Cupressales > Cupressaceae > Sequoia > Sequoia sempervirens. The sequence continues at coordinate 437,542,596 of VDFB02105785.1, read as the reverse complement.
TTTTCCATAACAAAGTACATGTTTCAAATGGACCAATTAATATTTTTTCCTTGAATCTCGGAAGCATGTATTAAACACCTACATATTCGCCAATACTATTAAAATAACATTGTGTATTAGGACACGTTTCATCAACACCATTAAATGTTCACTACACTTGATGACCCATTTCGCCAATTAAAATTTACAAATAGTTTCTTATGAGGACCCATTTCGCCAATAACATTAAAAAATAATTACATTTGAGAACACATTTCACCAATTTCCCTGACACCTCCATGCTAATCACAGGGCCATAATCACCTTGAAAATTACAATGTATGTGTTTCATCAAGATTTGATTCACCCAAAACTTAAATGTATGGTTGTATAATCATGCAAGATTCACCAAATTTTCAATATACCATTTAAAAATCATGTGGAATTTTCCAAATATGGATTGATAGAAATACAATCAAAACTGTCATTTATTCTCACATTTTTTAAGTTCTGAACTTGTGAGCTCTCGATTCAAAAGTTGAATTTGGAACCTTAAATTGAATCATAGGCAAGTTACAAACTTACAACATAGGAATTCCTGCATTAATGAATAGCAAGTCAGTGAAAATCTAAACTTAAAGGTGATTGATCATTTCTTCGTAGTGTTATAAGATTTCTTTATCTCTTGTCCATTCTTGCTTAAATCTTAAAGATGATATTAAGTAGGGAATGTGATCTATATTCTATGTCCTTCTTAAACAAGAAGTCATTTTTTTCCAACTTTTATTTGAAGTGAGAGATCAAGATGTCGAGCAAAAATTTTAACAAGGATAAGACTCCTCAAGGTGGTGTTTTTTCTAAGTTTATTAAATATTTCATTCCATTATGTTATTCCATTTACATTACTTGTATAATTACTTGCATAATTTGAATAGAAACTGAACAAAAAATAATTCTTTACTGTAAATGAATACTGAAAAATAACATAGCCATTTATTTTATTACAACTAAATTATAATTTTACATCATTACATTGATTTTTAAAGATGAGTAGAGCATGCAAGCTCTTGTTTTGTATAAATGACACATGTCACTTTACATTAGACATAATTGATTACAAGTTGCTACTGGTGACAATAGAATAGCTTTTCTTATACCATATTCTCAAACCACGAGGCTTGCTAACCATGGTTTGGATCTTGAGATCTCAAATATGGTTCTAAATTCATAATATGCTCAATTTGATGCACCAAAATGACCCAAAATGACACAATTGATTCCAAGCTGGTAGTGGCAGCTATGGGATTCAAACCATATTACTAAACAAATGAATTTGAGAATCCATAGGGCTTGCCTACCATGTGTTGGGGAAATGGGAGCTATGAAGATAGAAAATTTATCTATCCTAGTTATCAACCAAAGTAATGCAGAAGATAAGGGCTAGTAAATTTTCTACCACCATCTTTGTGCACCTTACATGCATCGGGATAGCCCAACATGACTCCAAAAGTCCATAGTTCCTCTTTGAGGGCCTCTATAAAAATGGAGTATGAGAAGTCATCGGATTTGAATGAAAACAAGATTAAAATACTTATGTGAGCATAATTTTTGTGAAAGCACGTCTCCATCAGAGATCCTGGTTCAAAACCTGTCTAAGAAATCAGGTGAACTAGATCAACTTCTTTCCAATTCCACCCATTCTAAACTTGAAGGAAATTGGTCTTTTACTATGTAACAACATAATTGGAGGTAGGAGAATTTAGAGTATCCCCAATAATACCACATCATATTCTTCCTTATTAACCTTGAAAAATTAAAACCCTTATGAGAATTCATATCATTGCACTCAATAGTAAATCCCTTACCTTCTACGAATGATTTTAGTTGTGCTCACTATCCCTATTTATGGGCCACTGGCTTGATCCTTGTTTACTCATAGTCATGGGAGGGATAATTACACAAACCAAGTAATCAACTTAATTGTGTAACTTAAGTCTTACATTTACAATGTTTGTTTTGATTAGTGTATGGCTACATGCATAGTTTACCTCAAGCTAACAAGTTGTCAAAATCAACACTCAAATGTATGATATCGATAAAAATAAAGTATGTGCCACATGCCATTTTCAGTATCAAGTTATCAAATCAAACATTTCACTCACTTCGGATTAGAAGAGTAACTTAATTTTGAATCTTTTAAATAATTCACAGGTACATATCACATTAATCCGTAATATCGCAACCACATTGTCTTCAATGAAAGAAAATTTGGAAGATATGTGAAAATCGATAAAAAAGATTGAGAATTAAATGAAAGGTACAGTACTTCAATACATTGAAAAGATAGAGAATTAAATGGCTTGTTGTAGCTTAATCATTATCAATGTCCACTAATAAGTCACAATAAGTTTCACTCACTTATGATCAAAACTATATGTTGAACTTGAATCATAGAAAAAATATAAATATCTTTTCAAACTTAAAAGCCACATTTTTATATTGAACAAAGAAAAAAAGATTTACAAGAATGGAGCCATGAAAAGTATTTTAATTTAAGTAGCCACGAGGTACATAACCAGTCTTTCCAAAAATCCACTAACCATGACAAAAAAACCAATCATAAAATACATATTACAAGAGCTATACAATAAAATATAGACACAATTCATTACTAAAAAAATTGTAACAATAGCAGAGGCCCTCAAGAGGATGTCTGAGTAGGAGTGAATAGAATTGAGCAAAGAAAGAGCAAAGAAGAAAAGGGAATCACCCAAATCCTTCCTCCAAAACTCCAAACTTTGTAATCATTCATTTATCGTATCACGCACCAGACCACACCTCATATTAACTAGGGAAAGAGTTTGCACTATAGAAGAAACTAGTTCAATTTTGGCGAAGATTCCACCAACATGCACTAACCCACTTTCAAAATTGTAATGCTCAAGTGTCAACTCTAACGAAGAAATAGAGTAAATGAAGGCCACAAATAATGTATTTCCAGTGTCTTCACCAAATCTTTATCCAATAAAATGTCCATGCAATTGCACAAGAAAGCATAAGCAACCTCAAAAAATAGAGAATGGGGGTTCTTTTGAAGTCATTCCCTACCCACAATTATTCTTATAGCCTCCTCAACCTCTTCTGTATATCGTATGCATTGTTGCTTCTTTTCTCCCAAAAACATTTGGGTAGCATGACATACCATGAAGACTCCATAATATCACAGTGAATTTGAGAATAGGGAAGAAATAAAAAAAAGACAAATATATTATAAATGATATGAAGAGCATCAAGTTGGTGAAGTATATATAGAACGAAGACACCGAATACTCAACACTTGAACATTTAATTCACCAGTTGATGTGGCAATATTATTTCAAAAAAATTGAGTCATCACTTTAAGTGATTTAATAAATAATAAAAAAATCAACCATTGATATTTAAAAATCTAACGGTTCTAGCATTATTCTGAAGGTTTAAATTCACAAGTCTAGTCCTTTATACATTTTCTTCTGAAATACAACTACAACCGTTCATCAAACAGTTATATCGCATTTTGATCTTGTCAAAGCCTTTAGAATCTATGATCTTGCCCAATTCGAGGGGCTGGTCACCACAATGACTCCAAAGGCTTAAGTCATAATTTAAGCAACCTTCAATTGTCGGTAGCCAATCAATGATAAAATATTATTCTGGGTGTCATGACTTTAAGTGATTTAATAAGTAATAAAAGGTCAACCATTAGTATTTGGAAATCTAATGGTTCTAGTGTTATCTCGAAGGTTTGAATTCGCAAGTCTAGTGCTTCAAACATTTGCTTCTAGAATACAACTATAGTTGTCCATCAAAAATTCATCGAGTAGTCATCAATTATGTTAATTTGCACTGACATTTGGCTTTAGACATAATAAATATGTTGACACTTGTCCCCATTCTGGACACTTTACAAAGGAACTTGGATGTGTGGAAAAATTGTCCCGGTATAGAAAAATATGTAGCATTTGATATTTTTACCACCCACGCTATGACTTTTTATTGGCATACTAGTTTATTTCACTAATGAATTTTTTTATTGGTTTGAAATTATGTTTAATTCAACAATGTTTTTTTTATTGGTTTGAAAATAGGTTTAATTCACCAATGAAAATGTTTTTTTGGTTTGAAAACAAGTTTTAATCCACAAAAATATTTTATTTCTTTTAGTACAAGTTTAATTCACCAATAGAAATATTTTATTGGTTTGAAAACAGGTTTAGTTTGCCAATGGAAAGATTTTATTGGTTTGAAAATAGGTTTTCGTCACCAATGAAAATATTTTATTGGTTTTTAAAAAAATCAATTTTCTAGGATTTTCCAGAGACTTCTAGTGATTACAAAAGATTCACCAATTGAGATTTTTTTTCTTGAGAAACCAAAAAATTCACCAATAAAATTAATATTTTTTTCGAAAGTATACAAGATTTGTCAGGATTTTACACCTTCTCTGAGGAGGGGTTCTTAAATTTATCCATGGATTGAAAAGATAGAATTAACTTGCTCCTATCCCTCATATTTTTTGTGCGGTTTTGCAAACCTTTTGATCCTTTCCCTTGTTGGTTGTGATTGTGTTGAGTACCCAAGGCTAGATAAATTATCCATTTTAAGATATTTACTACTATGTGAAAATAGACTTTGCAGTCTGTAAAGAGTTGCCCAGCGAGTTTGGTAGGAAACATAGTTTTCCCAAAGTAGAAAAAATTTACATTGTGTGGTTCCCCCAAATTGAAAAATTACGAAAGCTACACAATGGAGCTATGCCAATGCTAAAAGAGATGGATTTGAAATTTTTTCCTAGAGTAAAGAAAATGGCAGAGAGAATGGAGCATCTCAATATTTTATAATATCTATTTGTATATAGATGCATAAGATGAAAAAACTCACAGAGAGTGGTCAAGATTTCTAAAAGCTAAGAGCAAACCTTCCACATCTCAAGATTGATCTACATAGTTCTTAACAATTTTCAAAGAGTAATCATCACAATTTTATTATGTTGCATTTGTCACTAGCATTATATTTCAACCCTTACACTATACAAAACAATCAATGCTTATACTTAGTCTATACAAGGTCCACTTTTTATATTAGAATTGTTGAGAATGTTTTTAGCCTACTAAGAAAGCTAACAAATTAATTTAGAGTTTTATATTGGTTAATGGAAATGCTCAATGAAATATATTTCAAAATTAGTAGAGGAGGAGAAAAAGACAATGAAAAGCAACAACTCCTCTATAACAGTGTATTATAAAGTTCATTAATAAAAGTAATTTTTTATTTGTTGTTTTATTTTGTGAATACAAAACAATAATGTGTTAATGTTTAAACAATAGAGTTTTATTTGTTAAAAGTAGAGTACGTTGTTAAGGGATTGTAGTCAGTATGTTTCTTGATTACACCACTTATTAAGGTTTAAATTTTTGGAGGTGCAATTTGACGAGGTGCAACCTTTGGATTTAATAGATTGGATTCCCCTATTCATGACAATCTAGCCGAAGGACAACTTCTGACCTAGATGTACACTCACTCATCGTGTTAGAATTCACTTTTTTATAAGTAGATGCTGACCTCTATGTTATCAGTTGTTTCTATCAAATAAAATATAATTATACAATAGAACACACACAATTCCATAAGATCAAAGTTGGAGAAATCTTAATTGAAAGATTTAATCCATTCCCTTAAGAAAATTGAACATATTAATCAATTATAAGAATATATTTATTTCCTTAACCACCTCTTTCTTTGTATACAATTAAACAAACTCTAAAAACAAATATTATTTTCACAAACTTCTTAAATAACTTTTAAATCAAATTGCTAAACCCAAAACATGAACATATTAGAATTACTTTAAAAAAAACATTTGTTTCATACCTAAACTGCCCAAATTTTAACAACTTAAAGTCATACGCATTCATTTCATAATTTTATTTTGACTTTAGTTAGATATTGATGTTGTCATCTTTATCCTTTAATTTGAAAATGATATTCCTGTCAATATGTTGTGTTATGCAGGCTTAATGATAAGCCTATTCTGAACAGTTTAAGTTTTTGGAGTTAACACAATCATTTTAGAATTTTGTCATAATGCATTTGTTAGTGCATTGACCATTCTTATGGTTCACTTAATGTATTTCCATACCAGACTTTTGACTTTCACTAGATTCACTACTCACTGTAAAATATGTCAAAGACATGTTATTTTTTATTTTGATAAAATAGTTTACTTTTCCAATAGTATTGATTGGAAACTTTTACTTTATTTTCTTAATTGTTTTTTTTTGGTTCATAAGAGAGCATTATATTAATTTGGAAAAAGGATTACAAGCGTCTTATCAGCAAGATCTGATCATAACAGTCACCAAAAACTACCACCCATCCAAGACTATACCAACCCCAACACACTAGACCCCATAGATGAAACCCTACTAGACATTGCCACTGCCTTCAAATATTTGTAAAACCAACATTATGTCGATCCATATCAACCACCACCCTAACCATAACAATTAACATAAGAAAACCCAAGCCAGACACATTACCATTAGACAATAGCAAGCAAAAATTGAAAGACCACCCAACACTTATAGGAAGCCATTAGCTTTGGTGAAGGCGTTGAACTATGGAACCCATTCAAAGTCACTCACAGCCTCCAATTGAATCACGTTCTTAAGAAAATTCACCCCAACCGTCGCAATCATCCTATGCCTGTCCAAGGCCATACCCTTTAAATCCAATAGAATAGGGTAGTATTTAATGACTTCACCCAAAAAAATTAGCAGAGCCAAGTCACATGGATGCAGGGCACCTAAGCCAAGTATCGCTACATAAAGAGCCTCATCCAAACCACCCAAAAAATTCCTTCTTGAATAGCTTGCAAACCAGTGCATTTGCTTCCACCTTAGCCATGTGAATGTCAATTAGAGATTCCAAGAACCCCGAAACAATTTGTATGTTCACCCTAAAGGTCTCATGGTATGCCAAGTGCCCCTTCCCAAGCACCATTTTCACGACCACTATTTTTAAGGGGTCGATGTTGAGCATGATGTGCTTGAGTTGCTGATTTGAGACCTCACAAAAGGAATTATGTCAAACCTTGCAATCCAAGAGAATTGGTGTTTGCATTGAAGCACACCAGTGTGTCCATAGGCATGTGCACAAAAAAAATTGAACACTCCTCCATTAGCCACCCACCAAACACCAAAAACTAGAGAGAAAACAAGGGAGAAGAGAGATAGGTTACTTTAGCCATGCCACCTTCATGAATAAAATGCAATTAAGCCTCAAACACCACTTGATTTATCACGATGTACAAAGAATGTGTGCCACCCTAGGAACCTCCCAAAGAACCATACAATGCTTCCATTCAGATGAATGAGTACACAGAGAAGTGAGGTGAGCTACCATGACTAGACATTTGTAATCCAAGCATATTTGCCATAGGTATGAACCCATTAAGCTTCATAATGACTCCCAACTCAAGGTGATACGATTAGGAAAAGGGTGATTCTTATAAATTGCTAAAAACACCCCATTTATGAGGCATCCATGTCACTCAACACCACCAGCCAAACCCACTCAAAACAGACTTTCCACAATCTATGTGGAAAGTCGCCCGCTCGACCGCCCACTTGTCCTAAGTGTATCATGACTACGTTGGAATTAGAATCTCTTGAGGTCGATGCCATCTACCCCTTTATTTGAGAGAACATCTTCCTCCTTGTTGCCTTCCCTCAGAGTATGGTTGATAGCCACTAGCTCAAAACCTTCTAGAAGTTATAAAGCAACTTCTAGTTTGGCACCCAATTTCCAATGAGACATGTGCCTAGTCGTCAAAGCATTGATGACAAGGGAGGAATCTCCCTCAATTACCAAATTTGTAATTCTTAGTTCTTGATAGAGGCTCAACCCCAAGATCAGAGCCTGCATCTCTGTTGCATTATTGGTGTTGATAGGGAGAGGCAAAACCAATTTTTCTACACTCCTATATTGCCAATCTTTGACAATGTACCCCACCCTAGAAACTCTTGGGTTGCCACAAGAGGCCCCATCGAAATTCAACTTAAACCACCTGACCTCTAGGGGGTGCAAAACCACACTCCTCCTCCTGAGATGTATTGAGATACCCCTTTCCCCAAGTGAGAAGGAACCGTAAGACCATGCAAATTATTTTTCATCAATGCATCCCATTCAGTAAAAACAGCTTCGCCACCCTGGCACTTTGCCACCTGCGCATTTACAGTTTCCACTATACTAGCCTCTATTTTGTTTAGTAGAGTACTTACTAGTATATTTACATGATTATTTTTAGAGCATAATTTTCCTATGTGAATGTTTCTAACATGGAAGACCTTTTCTTTAGTGATGGCTTGTCTAAACTCTTGCTCACATTATTTTCTATACTATATTTGTTCCCTATTTTAGTGTCCATTTTTTCTTCCCTTTATATCTAAGTGTATTAAAGATTACTAGTACAACTACATTTCCAATATGTTCTCTTGTATTAAATTATTTACCCCTAATTTGATACTCACATTGCACCTGATTGATAGCTACATTAGTGAGAGATTAAATGCCTTAAGCAGAAGGTTTTCTATTTTTGTATCTTTTTTAGATGAGTTCTTTGATTTTTTTTTTAAATGGTTTGGAAACTCATAATAAACTTGATATTCATCATTATCACACTAAAATAATTCATCATCTTCATAGACATTAAGTTATTCCACATCAACATCATAATATTCTTGAGTACTATCTTCAATATGAAAGTCTTTCTCTTTTAAGAGGGTAATAGAAACCACACATTTTATTGTATCATGAGGAAAATAGCATGCCTCTCACAATAGTTAATCCTCTCATAAATTCACATGATACCTTTTCAAAGGATTAGAGGTATCCTTGTCTTGGTGCCTCAAATTTCCTTTCCTAGGGACCACTTTTTGTCATCCAATCCTACTCCATTTGAAAAATTAGTATTGTAAAGCTTGTCATGTAATATTTTCCCTTCGTTGAAGTGTGTAATATCATTGTTAAAAGGCAATCCCTTCTCATTCCTTGTAACCTTCTAGGATATATCTTTCATTACTCCTATTAGCTTGTAAAGCCTATCTTTAATGGTGAGAGGTTTGTTAGAGGTGTATACATCTGACCTTAAACTTCTTACATCAACCCCTTTGAATAGCTTGTTAGATTCTCTTATATTGATTTCTATGATGATTTCCATGGTCTAAGCCTCTCTCAGGGTCTAAGGGTTTTTTCACAAAGGTAATACCTCAATGTAGCACTAAATTCCCCATAATAAAGAAACATTCATATTTTGCTATTAGGCCTCCAATTCATAGGCACCTTTCTCATTATCATTAAAAAATATATCGTTAAAATCAAAAACTATCTTATTCATCCCCTTTTTTATGGTTATAAGCTCATGAAGTAAAAAATTGGGGTTAGCCATTTCTCCATATTCTATTATGAAGACCCTCATAAATTCCTCCCATGAATCTATGTTGTTTTCAAAAGGTTTTTATACCGTTGTTTTCTCTCTTCTAAAGACACCACAAACAAAATCATCATGACATCGTCATCTTCAATCTCATACTCATCAATGACATTGATAAAGTGTTAATCCCAAATGACAATATTATTACTCTAAAAAATTTGCGCATTGTTACCTAATTTTGCTTTCAACTCAATCAGGTAGAGTTGGAACAACATTTGCAACTAAAGATAAAAGGTACACATAGAATTTCTGCTAAAGTTTTCATCATTACACAAAATATGATATCAAATGAACTTTCATTTTTATTATGCAAGTGTTTACAAGAAAAAAGATTGCACAAGTTTTGCATAAAATGTTGTCTTTATTCATAATTACAAATGTATGGTGTCCCACACAAGCCATGGGAATAACTATTTCAATGCAATATAAGATGTGAACTATACATTCGAAGAAAAAGAAGAGCATATGAAAGGAATAGGGATCCATCATTGCCTAAATGACAAACCCCAAGGTTGAACTGTTGTATCTTCAACTCCTCTTGCTTGGTTGCTCTAGAAGTTGCTTCGTTGCTCCGAAAATGTCTGCAAAAGATGAGAAAAGTTGTGTTAGAGCTCAGGATGCCTACTCTCCTCATATACAACATCAACAAACATATAATTTACTCTCTCACAGCATTAAATCAGTTTTGTAGTTATTACAGATATCAAGGAAAAGTAGAAGATCATTATCAATAGCCATCAAATTCTAAGCTTCATTGATTTATCTAACATGTTTGCTCACTGTGTAGGTATAGGTGAAATTTTCATTGCTAGATTATTTCTCATTTAGTATCATAGCATGTGGAGTAAAATGGGCTCCCACGAGGGTTGAGCCCAACATGCCACCCTCTTGTATTTTGAGAGGGATAGGAGTGTAAAATCATCATACTTGTTAGCACTGAGCAATTTCTCGTCACTCATGATAGTGAACCAATAGGTAACTATCATAAATGACAAATATTTTCTCAATTGATTCACCATGAGTAAAGAGGTAGTGATTTTATGCTTGGAGTTAGTCACATAATGGCATAGATTGTTATCATGCATAGCACTCATGTAAAGACTATGAAGAGGTAGTCAAATGTGGGGAAAAGAATAATGAAGATATTGCATTTTGCATACCACACATAGCTGGACCATGACCTAGACAGGTTCACAGTTAACACCCAAATCATTAGTGGCGGTGAAGTTCAATGTCAATAGGGACTATGCAAGATGATGAAGATATTGACTAGCCTAAAATTTTACAATCATTATGAATTCAAGAGGTAGCAAGCTTACTATTCTAAATATAGTAACAATATTATCTTGCATAATCAAACCCATGGTGGAGTAAGTATACAAATTGAATGTTATATATATAGAAGAATTCATTTTGTAAAGCTAATGGATACTTACACAGAAAATCTTATTGCTACATTTAGAGAAAGACAATAAGAAATTTCAGTAAGGTCTAATCATACATTGCATGACGTGGAGGATGTTCAAAATTCAGTCCCTACTTTAATGATATTAAAGAAGTTGGGTGCAGGCCTCTGGGTTTCATAATTATCAAACCTCATGCAGTGAGCAGGTCATAATATCAATTATGCACGGTACAGATCTTTAATGCAGGAATTTGAACATAGTCATAGTCCTTGATCACCATGAAATAGGCTGTAAGTCATGTCACAAGATGGAGACAAGGTTTTATTGTATGAAGGGTCAAAACTGGAGCTCTTAGATAATCAAGACAACAAAGGTTGTTCTTCATTTTATGACTTCAGATGCAACATTTATGAATGTTAGTCCTAGAATCATGGTGCCTATTAGCGGAGGTAACATTCTAAAAGTGAAAGTGAATATTCTCATTGAAAAAAGATAGTGAGCTAAGCAAATGAGAAATCCTTTGTAAGTGCAATGAAAACCCTTGAAGGTTTTAATCTTTTCTTGCATAGAACACAAAAGTACTCTAGATATTTTCAAAAAATGTGAAACTCAAAATGTAAGAATTCAAAACAAAAAATCTTCATATGTGTAGTGTGTTAAGTGCCAAAATAGAGCTAGAGTTTCAAGGTTAAACCCTCAAGTTACCTATATGTGGGAAAGAATGAAATCCCAATTTGAAATATCAATGGCTGAGACAAATAACAAGGACGTTTCCTCATATTTTATTCTCTAGAGGATCAAAAGAATAGAAAAACCAAATATTCATGGAGGAAATGAGTGAAACCACAACCATAAAAGGAAAATATTATATCATTAGAAAAGGTCAAGTATAGAGAAATGAGAAGCAATTTATTTTCTTCTTTGCAAAAAATAGAGAGAACTCTTGTCATTTCTTCCACAAAGATAAAAGCATGAGAAAATACATAGAAAGATAAAGATTTCCTTCCATTTTCTACTCAAATAGAACTTAAAACAAGCAATGTATTCATAGATAATATTGGAAAAAGGGCAATGTATAGCTTACCCAACTCAGCTTCAACACATATATCTAGATATGAAATCTCCAGAAAACCCTCCAAAGACTCCATGAAAGCTTGGGTTCAGACCATGGCGGCGCCCTCAAAAAAGAATGCAAAGTAAAAATGAAATGTGAAATGTGCTTTGGCCGAGGGCTTCCTTAGGGTTTCTTTTTTCCCTAAAGTTGGTCGATAAAAAAATTGGCATTTTTCCTTTGTTTTAAAAATATTCCATTCATAAATTCCATTTGAGAGGAAAAGGATGGAGCTCTGCAACAGTCATGGCAGAAAAAACAGTCGAATAAGCTTTGGCACGGTAGCATAGTACGCGAGGGACCCAGCGGGAACAGATCTAGGAACCTCGACCATGTTTGGATGAAAGAACGTTGGGCCCGACCATATAATAATGCATCGAATGGTCGTTATCCTATGGGTCAGGTTCACGGGCATCTTCATTTAAACAGAGGTGTTGGTTTTTCACGAGGCAAGAACAAGAACGGTCAATATAGAAACGAAGAGTTTCGTAGACCTCAGCAACAGAATAAAGCAAAAAAAGGGAAAAATTATCTTTCATGGTTGGGTAGGCAAGATTCAAGAAGAAACCCTAAAGGTAGAAACGAAAAAGGAGGAGTGGCTTGGCAAAAAAATTTGAATGACAAGGAATGGGAGGAAGTTTGGGAAGAAAGACCAAAGGGTGAAAGGGTAAAACATGGCACGTTCTTTCCCAAAGAAGTAAAAAGCGGAAGAACCAAAGTAGTTATTAGCTCCTCAAAATTGCAAGTGGAAGTTTTGAGGCTAGAGCATTTAGCTTTGCTTGGGAAATGGTTTGGGAAGAATCTCAAATGGGAATATCTGGTGAAGTGGTGGAAAGACCGTTGGGGCTCTGATTTACAGTTTAAAATGCTTCAAAATGAATTATTCTTGGTAGTTTGTCCAACCAGAAATATCAGAGATCAAATAGTTAACGGGGTCTGGGTTTTGGATGGATGTGGCTTTTACTTAAGGCATTGGATAGTTGGTTTTGATCCATTGACCCATGTGATGGAATCCCAGCAAGATTGGTACAGTTTACCAAATCTTCCTCAGGAATACTGGGCTCCTTCCATTCTTGAGGAGATAGGCAATCAACTGGGCACATTTGTTTGTGCAGAAGAAAAGAAATTGGCAAAGAATCAAACCTATGTGCGCATATGCGTGGAAAATAATGCAGATAGGATGATTTGGAGTGAGATTGAACTTTTAACGGATTATGGGAACTGCATTCAAAAATTAGAGCGGGATTCTCTAATGCATAACAACTTGGTGTGCACTTTGGGATGTAGAGTACCCAATGAAGAGGCAGGGAAATCTTGTCTACTGGATGTCCCACCGAAGAATTCTAGAGCATCAGTCTGAATCACCACTGAAATCACAAATCCTACCCTCCCAAAGGGAGGGCGCGAGAAGTCATTGTCAGAGGAATGTAGGGTTTCCCCAAAAGAGGGTAGGGACAACTTGAATCCTACGGGGGGGTTCCTCTAACTGGGACTTCAAAACCATCTTCAATGGATGAAAGAGAAGGGAGGAAGGCATTTCAAGAAGAACAGAAGGAGAGGGAGGATCAGTTTGTGGAGTTAGAAGACAAAATTTTGAAGACTTTAGAACTTTTGGGGGATAGTTTCCTGAATGTGGAGTTGGATTCTCTGATAGAAGTTGGGAAGGAATTAGTGGAACTAGCGGAGGCGGCTAAAATAAATTCAGGAATGTTGGGGTTTGGACTCAACTTAGATGGGATAGAGGATATGTGGGAGGCAGAAGTCTAGGATATGATAGAGATGTTAAGTCCACAATCAGGAAAAAAGCAAAAATTGACAGAAGAATTGCAAGCGGCCAAATCCCGACTAGGAATTCACATAAGGGATATTTTCAAACTAACTCTGAACTGTGGGGATCAAAAAAAGCAGGGTAGAATCTCTAATCAAGAGAAGAGAAAACAAGACGGGGAGGCCAGTGGACAACAAAAAATCGATACGATGATAAAAGTAGGGAAGGGTGGAGCCCTTCCTGAACAGCAATGAAAATATTAACCTAGAATGTTAGGGGCTTACATGCTCCTAACAAGTGGAACCTAATCAGGAACCACATTGAAGTGAGTCAAGCAGAAATTTGTCTTTTTTAAGAAACAAAATTAGGCGATATAGATTTGGAGAAATTTGGCAGGAAATTGAGGGCATGGAAATGGTTAGGTTCGAAAGCGGAAGGGGCATCGGGAGGCCTAATGATCATATGGAAACCACAGACAGTTTTAATAGAAGTATTGAATTTGAGCCGACACTGGATGGTATGCAAGGTAAGAAGCTTAATCTTGAATCCTCATTTTAATCTAATAAATGTGTATGGCCCCTTGATGTGCGTTCAGAAAAGATTAGTCTGGCAAGAATTGGATGGAGTTTTGAATGGAATGCAACAGGGTTTTAGTATAATAGGAGGGGACTTTAATGATATTCTCAGACAGGAAGACAAGAAAGGTGGAATAGGTAAAGTACTACAGTCCCAAAAGGACTTCTGTAACTTTGTGGAGAGAAATTCTTTATTGGAAATTCCCATAGGCAATGGACACTTTACATGGAAAAACCACAAGAAAGGGTTTGGAAGTATAGCGAAAAAATTAGAACGATTTTTCTTCAAAGGAAATTTGAGTACTTTTCCTTTCTCTTTAGAAAGCAAGATAAACTCTGGGACTAGCTCTGATCATTTTCCAATCCAACTGCAAATAGACAGGGAGAAGGGATCGATCCACTGCCCATTCAAATTCGAAATGATGTGGTTTAAAGATCCTAGAGTGATGGATTTACTTGAACAATGGTGGAAGGAATGCTCCTCGGAGGGTTCAAGCTTATTCAATGTGAACACAAAGTTTAAATTGTTGAAGCATCAACTCAAACAATGGAACAAAGAGAGTTTTAAGAATATTTTCAGAGAGAAAGTGCAAACAGAGGAAGAATTAGAATTCTTAGCAGTTGAAATTACAAAAAGAGAGATGAATGAAGCTTGCTACATGAAAGAAAAGGCACTAACCAACAAGCTTAATGACATCCTGGCCAAAGAAGAAGTTTTCTGGAGACAAAAATCTAGAGAAGTCTAGTTAAAAACAGGAGATAGAAACTCAAAATTCTTTCACAACTCCACAAGAGCAAGGAGGGAATTCAACATAATTTCATGCTTGAAAGATGGGGATGGAAGACTGATGGATGATGTGAAGGAAATCAAGGCTTCAATGGTTACTTATTTTCAGAACCTGCTCAATGATTGGGAAGGATCAAACTGGAATGCTCATAATGTCTCCTTGCAATTCATACCAAAATTGATTTCCCAAACTCAAATGAGAGCCTTGAATGCCAAATTCTCTGAAGAGGAAGTGAAAGAGGCAACCTTTGGGATGCAGCCAGAAAAGGCACCTAGACTAGATGGATTCCAAGCCGATTTTTTTAGAGATGTTGGCATTTTCTAGGAAAGGACATATGGGAAGCCATAGAAGATTCCAGGATGAACAAAAGGGTTTTAAAGGAAGAAAATAACACCTTACTGGCTCTCATTCCAAAAAAAGAGAAACCAGACTATTGGGAAGACTTTCATCCAATATCGTTGTGTAATATGATTTACAAAATATTGGCCAAAGCAGTAGCAAACAGATTGAAGAAGATTCTTCCCACAATAATATATGAGGAACAAATAGGCTTTGTCCCAGGACACTCAATCTTAGATGGGGTGATCATTGCTCAAGAATTCATACATTCAACTCAAAAATTGAAAAAATTGGCAATGTTGTTGAAATTAGACATCAAAAAAGCATATGACAGAGTGAACTAGAGATTCCTCTTCAAGGTAATGGAAGCCTTCGGTTTTCAGAAGGATTGGCTAGACTGGATTTTTGGATGGGTGGCTAGTCCAAACTTTTCAGTATTGGTAAATGGTTCTCCAGAGGGATACTTCATAGCTTCAAGAGGGCTGAGACAGGGGGATCCTCTATCCCCATTCCTGTTTATAATAATGGCTGAAGCATTAGGGAGATCGATTGAAAATGCAAGGAGGTCCGGATGGATTCGAGGTTTGCAAGTTACTGGCAATCTACCCAACATCAAACACCAGAAATTTGCGGACGATACAATGTTGTTTGGTGAAGCAATGGAAAAGGAGGCACAAAGGTACAAAAAAATGCTTGAAGATTATTCTAGGGCTTAAGGGCAAGAAGTAAGTAAGGCCAAATCAAAGATTTTTTTCTTTAACGCAAATTGCCCTAGTGAGGTTCAAATCTTGAGAATTCTAGGATTCAAGATGGGGCAATTGCCATGCAAATTTCTAGGACTACCACTGGACAAAGGTACCAAAAGTAATGGTGCTTGGAGCTCAATGGTGACTAGATGTAAGGATCGAATATCCTCATGGAAAAATAGATGGCTCTCTTGGGCAGGGAGATTAACCTTGTTGAAATCAGTGCTCTCAGCCCTTCCCATATACATGATGTCTTGTCTACAGCTATCCAGTGGAGTGAGCAAAGATCTAAATAAGGTAATGAAGGACTTCTTCTAGAAAGGCAGTTCAAAACAAAAGAAAATTCCCCTCATAAAATGTCAAAAGGTTTGCGAGAAGAGGGAGAAAGATGGGACTGGTTTGAGAAACGTTCTTAGCCAAAACAAGGCATTGGGCGAAAAATTAGCTTGGACTATCCATTCTCAGCCCGATCTTAAATGGGTAAAGATTGTCAGAGAAAAATATCTGGAAGCAGATCCGTATTACTTTCTTTTCGCGAAATCCTTACCATCTGGGTCTCGGGTTTGGAATTTCATCAAAAATTGCAGAGAACTAATAACAGATTTTCTTATGTGGGAGGTGAAGGACAGAAAGGAGGCTTTATTCTAGGAAGACTTGTGGGAAGGACATCCAACATTAGCCAACATCCCATAACTTTCAAGAGTAAAGGAGAAGACTAAACAAATTTGGGGTTCGAAAGTCAGGGATTACATAGATTTTGTGGAAGATTCAGTGGATGGTCACATGAAGTGGAAGTCGGTGAGAAGTCTGGAATTGGGAGGCCAAGAAACTGAAATATTTGAGAAAGAAATATCAATTCGAAGGATCTGGGGTAGAAAGGGGAATGACTGAATTCAATGGGATGTTGTACCAAATGGGGTCTATTCGGCCAAGATAGGATACAACATGTTAACATCCTCCAATGAAAAAAATTCAGAGATCCCTCGAAACCTTTGCTGGAACAAGGTTTTCTTACCGAAAGCTGGGATCTTCACATGGGCTACAGCTCAAGGAAGAATTCTCACAGGAGATAGGTTTACTAAATTGGGTTATCATGGCCCAACCAGATGCTCTTTGTGTCAAGAGGTTGAGGAAACTGTGGATCACTTACTCATGAATTGTAAGTTCACCCATCAGATGTGGTGTTGGTTGTGCACAAAACTGAAGTGGGCAACTGTATTCCCTAACACTTTACTAGAATGCCTAAATTCTTGGCCAAGCAGCGATCATAGCTCCATCTTTGGAGATCTCTGGAAGATGAGTCCTTCAATCCTAATCTGGGAAGTTTGGAAGGAGAGAAATAGACGTCTATTTCAGAATAAAGAGATGTCGATCCCAAGGCTTTAGTGCAAGGTAGAGGAAAGCATTGTAGAAATTTTCAATTCATAGTTGATGGTCAAACAAAAGAAATCCAATTTCACTAAATGGGATGCCTGGATCATGAAACAATGGTTCAGAATCAAATCCCCTCCATTGGCTAGCTCAGGAAATGCAGCCTCCTCGGAACTACGCAATAAGACACAATGGACCCCCCCCCCGAGCAAGGGTGGGTCAAACTAAACTTTGATGGAGCTTCTAAAGGGAACTCGGGCCCATCTGGGGCAGGTTACATAATAAGAACCTGCACATGCTCGACCTTGGGGAAATTAGCCCAACCTCTAGAAGAAGGAACGAGTAATGCAGCTGAATTCCAAGCTCTTTTGCTTGGATTAAAACTGAGCAAGGAATTAGAAATTAAAAATTTGATTGTCGAAGGAGATTCAACTCTGGTCATAAATGCTCTAAGGACAAGACAGATTCACAATTGGAAATTAGGGGTGTATTTGGAAGCAGCACTAGAGCAGCTAAGAAATTTTGAACAAGTGATGTTTAACCATACTTTAAGGGAAGGAAACATGGAAGCAGATCTTTTGTCTAATTTGGGAGTAGTGGGACCCAGCTTTAAAGAATGTCATTTAGAGTAATTCCCAGTGGGTGGTAGGGTGGGCTCCCTCCGCCCCTCATTTGGTCATATGTCAAGCCATCATAGGGTGGATATGAGGTGGTGGTTGGGACGGACAAGGTGTTTGTAGAGTGGCAATGTCATATCACTCCAAGTCCTTACCAAATAGCCGAAGGGAGAAAGGGACTAATTTAAGTTAGCTACTCATGAAAATGGGGGATCCCTTGGCATTTGACAGGGGAAATGAATGTCACAGAATTCAAAGTGCAGATTGCTTGACACGTAGGGCATGACAATTATGGAAGCGAAAGCTAAAGGGCCGAGTGGCAACTCACTTCACACGAAGTGATAGCTGTATGTAGGCGAAAGGACGAAGGTCATTGGGTATTATCTTGGCAAGGACAATACGCTCGCTTCACCATTATCCAGACTCGTGTGCAGAGGATCGACTTTACATCTCATGGGCTTATTAAATGATCTGATGAAGACATTCTTAATGTATGGTATTCAAAATCTAGTTTGTCTTTTGTTTGTGCAGGGAATGACCGTTAAAAGCATTGCAAATGGCGAGGATGACGAAGTTGAAATTCATCATCTCCATTTCAGCGGTGGGGTTGGAAAGTTTTGGTGTCAATACACTAGTCTCCTTGATGGCCACAGAGAGGCAGATAGCCTTTCGGGAGGTTTCAGACCAGAGGCTTAAGTGAATTCTGCTCGAGGATGACCCAGTGTCAATAGTAGCTGTCAAAATGGTTTTAGGAAAAGGACACTTGGAAAGAAAGGAATTTTCCAGAGACAACGCTCATATCTCCTCTCAGTTTCTAGCAATGATTCTGGACCTGGAAACCCCGAAGGCGGAGGCAAAGGAAATGATGGTGCATCTCTTCCGTGGTGACTTGCTTGGGGGTCTAGAGAAGACATTAAAAGGGCCTTTCAAAGGAAAAGGAATCCCGCGCCTCACAGACCTGGACCTTCTATGGGAGACGGATGATGTAGTTAAAGTCTTTCCCTTCATCTTAGACATCAAAGGGCCAGAACTGTCGAGGCGCAGAATGATAGCGGTCGTGGCTGTGGAATTATTGAAGAGAAAGCTGAAGCTTGTGATAGAGGAAGGGTTGGAATGGATGGAATATTTCATAAGGTTTGTAGAATTAAATGGTTTTATGTGAGGCTCAACCTCTGTGGTTGAAGTTTTTTAAGGTTTAAAATTTAATAGCTTTTCAAATTTTGGTTGGTCTTTTAGTTATAGTGCAGTGGAACTGCAATTTTGTTATCAGTCGGATGAGGCTCGGCCTTTGACCTAAATTTTTGTATCGATGCTTATAGTAGTTAGGTTTGAAGCTTGCAATGGGACTGTAAATGTTAAATCGGTGGAATTTTGTCATGGTTTGGAATGTTTTATGGTTCGGCTCAGTGTCCAGGAAGGACCATTAACTCCTGCTTAGCAGATGCTTGTATACTTTTTCAAAATCAATATAAATCCTACCTTGCGTATCAAAAAAAAAAAAATCATTCACAAACTAATACTCCCTTGTGTAAAATGTTAAATGCTTTATGCCTTGTGTTTCCCTTTTGCATAATTTGCAAAGTATAACTTTTCAAGACAAGGTCGAACCAAGTGTCCCCTTTATTCTTGCAAGAGTTAAAAGTTGATTTGGAATGTAAAGAACATTATGGAGTGATAAGTTATAAATCACTATATTAATGTTATGTTATTATAAGCACATGATTTCAAGCTTTGGTTAAAGTGATATAGTTGAGAATTTAATAGCAATGCCAAGCATCTAAGAAGAGGTTTGAGAAGTTATCCAACAAGTGGAGGAGATATAGGAACTTTTTTGACTCGATTTTGGAGGGGTTTGAAAGCATCTAGAACATTTTTAAGTTCCTTTATGGTAGGATAGGTCAATCCTTGACCTTTTCTTCATTTTAAAGCCTTTTTGGAATCTTTTGAGGGGCTAAAAAATAGGCTTTATTGTTGTGCAAGACCAATGGAATTTGAGATTCCTATCTTTGTGCAACTATTTTAAAAAGCATAAAGTAACTTCAAACCTCATTATTGAAGTTAGTTCTTATCATCTTTTTTCTACATTATGACTTTGGAGGTCCTTTTCAATAGAAGACAATATTTGTAACTCTCTTTTACAAATATGTATAGCAGTTTACAACTTGGAAATTAATGAAGATAAGTAATTTTTGCCTTCTCATTTTTTGTTTTACTATGTGCATTTGAATGATTGATGCAATTAATTATGAAGTAGTCCCATTCCTTCTTGTTGTGTCTCATTAGTAGCACCTTTTTGTAGAAAATATGTATGTTGAAGGTTGTAGGTTGTGTTAAAATGCAATTGATTCAAGTTGTGAGGAGTGTATGTCTTCCTTCTAAGATTGTAAGCATTAAAGCCTTCTTATGAAATACTTATGTAAAAGCATATAGGTACTAAGTTGTACATGTCAAGCTTTGGTGTTGGTTGAAACTGTGTGTATAAGGAGCTTTACATGTTTTAGATAACATTTTGGTGCATCTCCTTAGGAGTTAGTCTTTCAGTTTATGTTTCTTCCTTATGCTTTCCTTTGCAAAAAACATTGGAGTAGTTAGTTAGGTGAGTACCTTAAGAGCCAACTTACTCTAGAGGTTCTTTTATGCTTTAGGTAGCCCACAACCTAGAAAATTTCCCATGTTTCACCAATATGCTAAGTTCTGCAACTTAGCAGGAGTGCAATATTGAGTGATAATAGTTTTTGGCATGCCCAGTGGGACTGTTTGAACTATCCTAGTTTAAAAATTTCTCATACTTTGTTGATATTGGTGTGTATGTCAGCAATATTTCCTTTTGGAGGCAAGAAAATCACACACTTAGCAGCTCTGGAAAGGAATTAATACAGGTTTCACCAAGATAAGTGCTGGTATGTACATATTTTACAAAAAATTAGACCTTATTTTTATTATTTTGAAGGATTTTAATGAGTTTCCAGCTTGTATAAATGTTGTAATATGTCTTCATTTCAAATAAATGTCTTATTTTCCATCATTTCATGAAAAAATTTCTAGTACCCCCTCTTATTATCCATATGAAGCTGAACATACTACTGGTTTAACCCAAAATAGCTCTATAATAGTAAAAAACTAGCAGGTTCCATATACTTTCCACCTGCCCACCCTTGCTCAACCATCATGGTAGCCAATATATGCTCAAAATCTACTTCAAGAAACCTATTTTATGCCAAACAAGTACACTCATGTCCTATTCAGTTCCAAAGTGATGAACAAACAGAGATTGCAAACATCAAGAACATATTGCTTGATTGGACCAAGGAATTGAATGAGATCAAGAGGCAACAAGCATATGATTTATAGCAGGAGGAATTAGTTTATCAAGCTTATCTTCATGAGCAGCAGTTGAAGGCACAAAAGAGAAAACATGAGGAAGATTTTGCAAAGGAGGTGGTGGAAAAAGAGGAGCAAATGAAGCTTTTGTTTGCTCAGGCACAAAGACATTAGGTCCACACAGCTCAAACAATTCTAGATCAGCCTATTTAGGAGGAGGTTCACAAGTATGAAATTCCAAGTTTCAAACAAGGTAAAGCTCTTAACTCTTCAACTTGGCTCCTTAAGCTTGAAATTCCAAGTTTCACAAGCCTTCATCCTTTGCAAGTTGAGGAAAGTAATCAGGTACAACCTAGTATAGCTATAGAGTAGGCCATTGATCAGGATAACTCACTCATCATGGAGAAGATTAGAAATATAAATCCATTGCATTTAGTTGTAGAGTATTACTGATTAGAGTAGCAAAATATTGCTCGAGAGAGGACATTTCAAGAGGAATCTTTCAATGCTTTAGCTAATGATTTTCCTATTTTTGTTGAAAATGATCAAGTTGTTTCAATAAGTCAAAAAGGGTGGCAGGGTGAAAAAGTAAAAGAGGTTGATCATGAAGACCATTCTTTAATTTAGTTTCGTGAACTACCTTATTTCATTGAAAATGGTGAAGAAGGTGTTTTTTTTATCACACCAACAACACTTTTAGAGCAGTAAGAAGACATGAAAAATTCTAATGAGTTGTTCGTTGAAGAGAGTCAATCAGATAGTGGAGCCTTGGATCAGGAAGAGGGGTGCAAAAGTGAGCCTGTTGTAGAGCCTAGAAAGCTTGTTGAGAGCTATTATGAGGTAAAAAACAATCCTCTTTCATCAAAATTTCATGAAGATTTTGAAGATTTGTTTCAAGATGAATTTGAACTTTTCTTACTCGTGCTTAGATGTTACGCCAACACCTATGGAAGATGAAAATCTTGGGCAGCAAGAGAAAAAGGTGGAAGTGAATATATTTCTAAAGGAGTTACTAGGAATGGAGCAGCCTAATCAATAGGGTGAAGAGATAACAGTACATGACCAAGAAATCAGCAGTAAAATTCCAAGTTTCATCCTTTCAAGAGGATGCCCAATTAGAGATTTAGCCAAGAGGGGTACCAATAAGATACAACCGGCTGTCAATGTTCCTAATAATGAGTTTGTAGTTGTGGAATAGCAGACCCAACTCACCTATTCATTCCAAACTAGCAGTATGCTTGATCAAACTCAAGAGGTGATTTTGGTTATGTTCCTCAAGAAGCATTGCAACAGTTTGTGGGGTATCCTTTTGTTTCCCACTTCTTATCAATAGTTCATAAACCATGTAATGCATCCATTGTTGGTTAGAAGGGGTGTTATTTTAAAAATCCAATTAATGGGTTTGTTTGAACAACTTCTTTGCTGGTTAGAGTAGGTTAGAATAGGTTTCAATTTAGTTTTTTCATTTTCCTCTAAGTGTTGTTTTGCATAGTTATTCGGTTTGCTCTGAGTCTTTTGGTAGGTGGAATAAGATTTGAAGGTTTTATACACTATTTTGGATGAGTTACAACAGTATGCGAGACTATTTATTAAGTCTTGTCAGGTTCCTTTTGACTCTGTGCCCAATGGATAAGTTTAGGAAACCGGTCTAGGATGCTTAGCAAGAAAGAATTTTGTAGAGGCCACCAAAAATGTTACCTAATTTTTCTCTTAGCTCAATCAGGTGGAGTTGGAACAACATTTATAACTAAAGATAAAGGTATGCATAGAATTTCTACTAAAGTTTTCATCATTACACAAAATATGCTATCAAATGAACTTTCAGTTTTATTATGCAAGTGTTTACAAGAGAAAATGTTGCACAAGTTTTCCATAAAATGTTGTCTTTATTCATAATTACAAATGTATGGTGCCCCACACAAGTCATGGGAATAACTATTTCAATACAATATAACATGTGCACTATACATTTGAAGAAAAAGAAGATCATATGAAAGGAATAGGGATCTGTCATTGCCTGAATGATGAACCCCAAGGTTGAACTGCTACATCTTCAACTCCTCTTGCTTGGTTACTCTAGAAGTTGCTTCGTTGCTCTGAAAATTCCTGCAAAAGATGAGAAAAGTTGTGTTAAAGCTCGATATGCCTACTCTCCTCATATACAACATCAACAAACATATAATTTACTCCCTTATGGCATTAAATCAGTTTTGTATTTATTACTGATATCAAGGAAAAATAGAAGATAATCATCAATATCCATCAAATTTATAGCTTCATTGATTTATCTAACATGTTTGTTCACTGTGCAAATATAGGTGAAATTTTCATTGTTGGATTATTTCTCATTTAGTATCATAGCATGTGGAGTAAAATGGGCTCCCACGAGGGTTGAGCCTAGCATACTTTCCTCTTGTATTTTGAGAGGGATAGGAGAGTAAAGTCATCATACTTGTCAGCATTGAACAAGTACGCATCACGCATGATAGTGAGCTAGTAGGTCACTGTCATAAATGACAAATATCTACTCAATTGATTCACCATGAGTAAGGTGGCAATAATTTTATGCATGGAAATAGTAACCTAATGACATAGAGTGTTATCATGCATAGCACTCATGTAAAGACTATGAAGAGGTATTAAAATGTGGGGGAAAGAATAATGAAGATACTTTATTTTGCATACAACACACAGCTGGACCATGACCTGGACAAGTTCACAGTTAACACCCAAATCATCTATGGTAGTGAAGAAGTTCAATGTCAATAGGGACTATGCAGGATAATGAAGATATTGACTAACCTAACATTTTAAAATTATTATGAAGTCAAGAGGTAGCAAGCTTACTATTCTAAATGTAGTAACAATGTTATCATTCATAGTCAGACCCATGGTGGGGTAAGTATACAGATTGAAGCTTATATATACGGAAGAATTCATTTTCCAAAGTTGATGGATACTTACACAAAAAAAATTATTGCTACATTTAGAGAAAGACAGTAAGAAATTTCAATAAGGTTTAATCATACATTGCATGAAGTGAAGGATGTTCAAAAGTTAGTCCCTACTTTAATGACAATAAAGAAGTTAGGTGTAGGCCTTTGGGTTTC
This sequence comes from Sequoia sempervirens, assembly GCA_007258455.2. NCBI lineage: Eukaryota > Viridiplantae > Streptophyta > Pinopsida > Cupressales > Cupressaceae > Sequoia > Sequoia sempervirens. Next base: position 437,517,933 of record VDFB02105785.1, on the reverse strand, counting down.
ATAATCATCAAGCCTCATGCAGTGAGCAAGTCATAATATCAATTATACATAGTACAAATCTTTAATGTAGGAATTTGAGCATAGTCACAGTCCTTGGTCACCATGAAATAGGCTATAATTCATGTCACAAGATGGAGAGATAGGGTTTTATTGTATGAAGGGTCAAAACTAGAGCTCTTAGATAATCAAGACAATAGAGGTTTTTCTTCATTTCATGACTTTAGATGGAGCATTTATAAATGCTAGTCCCAGTATCATGGTGCCTATTAGCGGAGGAAGCGTTCTAAAAGTGAAAGTGAATGACCTCATTGAAAAAAGATGGTGAGCTAAGCAAATGAGAAATCCTCTGTAAGTGTAATGAAAATCCTTGAAGGTTTTTATCTTTTCTTGCACATAACACAAAAGTACTCTAGATATTTGCAGAAAATGTGAAACTCAAAATGCAAGAATTCAAAACAGAAAATCTCCATATGCGCAGTTTGTTAAGAGCCAAAAAAGAGCTAGGGTTTTGGGGTCAAACCCTCAAGTTACCTGCATTTGAAATATCAATGGTCGAGACAGCTAACAAGAAGGTTTCTTCATTTTTATTCTCTAGAGGATCAAAAGAACAAAAAGACCAAATATTCATGGAGGAAATGAGTGAAACCACAACCATAAAAGGAGAAGATTATATCATTAAAAATTCCAAGTACATAGAAATGAGAAGCATATTTTTTTCTTCTTTGCAAAAAATAGAGAGCGAAAATTTTGTCATTTCTTCCACACAGATAAAAGAATGAGGAAAGACATAAAAAGATAAAGATTTCCTACCATTTTCTACTCAAATAGAGCTTGAAACAAGTAATGTATTTGTAGATAATAATGGAAAAAGTGAAGTGTAATGTGTATACAAAAAGAGCTTACCCAACTTGGCTTCAACACATAGATCTGCATATGAAAGCTCTAGAAAACCCTTTGGAGACTCCATGAAAGCTCGAGTTCAGACCATGGCGGTGCCCTCAACAGAGTGCAAAGTAAAAATGAAATGCGAAGTGTGCTTTGGCCATGGGCTTCCTTAGGGTTTTTTTTTTCCCTAAAGTTGGCTGATAAAACAATTGGCATTTTGCCTTTGTTTTAAAGATATTTAATTCATAAACTAATACCCACTTGTGTAAAATGTCAAATTCCTTATGTCTTGTGTTTCCCTTTTGCATAATTTGCAAAAGTATAACTTTTCAAGACAAGGTCGAACCAAGTGTCCCCTTTATTCTTGCAAGAGTTAAAAGCTGATTTGGAATGTAAAGAATGTTATGGAGTGATGAGTTATAAATCACTTTATTAATTGTTAGAGTTGAGATATAGCTCTGATACCATGTTAAAATTGGCTATGGCTGCCAAGACCTTGAGGCCAAATGGAAAGCACAAAGAAAGAGAGAATGGAATGTGACAAGAATAAACTATATTCTCATCAATGTGATTCAATGATATGATTGTTTGTGATGTACAATGTAGTAGAGACCCATTGGTTATATAGCCAAGGTGAGATACAAGATGTCATAGGATTATGACAAGTGTCTTAGTCATATGACATGAGACAACTAATCACACTTACCTAGGTTCACATGTGTTACAAGTCAAAAGAAAAGATAACAACTAATGACAACTAACACCTTCTAGAAAGGTTCCTTCCTATGACCTAAGTAAACTTAACATGTGTAAATAAGTCCCCTAGTAATGAATTAACTAGGTACAAGACTTTATTTACACCAACACCCCCTTAAGTGCAACTTAGGGAGTAGTAGATTATTATGCAAATGACACAAAGATGGGTCCTAGCTGCTAGGCAATGTTAGGTACCCATGTACATATGCAAATGAAATGAAATCTCTCACAAATGAATTGAAATCTCTCACAAATAGAGAAAAGGAGAAAACCCAATGGGACAAAACTCCTCCCCAAAAGAGAGATAAAAAATATAAATGCTCTCAATGATGAATGAGAAGGTAAAAACCTCATGTGAGGAAAAATACCCCCCATAAGAGAGAAGAAGAAGAAGAGAGACAAAGCAGCCCCCCCTCAATGTTCAGTCTCCTGCAATGATGGTAGAAGCTCGACATTGAATATTGAAGATGATCCAATCTTGCCAAACAACGTTCCTCCCCTTTGGAAGAAACAAAACCATGAATGTATGCAGGATGTCAGGAATATGGATAATGTTTGATGATATATTTGAAGCATGCTCAAGTGTCTCCATGCTGATGTCAAAAGCTGACACACTCCAAACAGGCATTCTAGGCCACACTGTTGAAGAGTACAATCCAACATCTAGTAGAAATGAATGTAGAACATGATCCAAAGACAAGGATATCCCCTCTAAAGACAAAGAATTCTTCTCCAAATGCTATCCAAAAGTATCCATAGTCACGTCAAACTACAAAGAATTGTCATGTAGAGATTGAACAAGAGGGTCAAGGTGTTCCCTCACAACAACTAAAGAAGGTTCTTCTCCATCAAAGAGAAGATGAATGCTATCAATTATGTCCCCCAAATCTACAAGATGAGACTCCACAAACAAGTCTAAAATACCTGTCAAGAAGCCATCCAAAGTAACCAAATCTAAAAGACAATTTAGATCTTGTTGCACTAAATCACAAGGAGCCAAAATTGTAGAATCACAAGTATCTTCAGGTACAACAGTAGATGGAGGAGATGAAATGCATGACTCAAGAACTGGATCTGATGTGAGAATTCCCAAGTTTAAGAATCCAAATGTCTCCTCTAAATCATGGTTTATATGATCAACAGTTGAAGGAACAGTGTCACCATCAGAAGCAAAATTTGCAAAGGTATACAACCGAGATGAATGATCAAACAACCTAGTAGCAATGATCTCTCTATTCTCCAAGTCTCAAATGATGACTGAATCAGGAGTGAACTCCATAGTTCTCCCATCTCCACCATGTGTAATCTGATATATGGAAAGAATATTGTTCGTCAAATGAGGAACACACAAAACATCCTAAAAAGTGTTGTCCCCAAAACTAATAGATCCCTTCCCAATTACACTCATGTATGTATTTTTTCCCATCAAGATAGGAGACATAGTATAAGGTTGAAATGAAGAAAATATGGACTGTGAAGATGCCATATGATGAGATGCTCTTGAATCTAGAAGCCATTTCCTTGATCCTAGACCTGAAAGAGCACAAAGAGATTGTCCTTTATTTCCTAATTTAGATGCTTGACCTTTGTCCTTTTTAGACTGTTTTGAAGAAGAAGGAGGTGGAGGTGATTCAAACATTCTAGAAGGAAAATCAATGTGATTCTTTTTGAGAAGATGTTTCAACTCATCAATATCCTTATTATAACAATAATGTTCTTAATGTCCATCCTTCTTGCAATATGCACAAAAAGGCCTCTCCTTCTTAGATGATTCCCCTTTAGAAGAGGATTTTTTCTTTGCTTGATCTAAATATGGATTATTCTTTGCTTTCTTTTGTTTCTTATCTGATTCTAATTCTTTCACCTAACTAACCAACAATGCTTGAGACTTAGAAGTCTTGATGAGACCCATTGAGATAAGTTTTTGTTGCTCATGTATCAACATCTCAGAAAATGATGCAAATGAAGGTGTGGTATATGCAGACCCCATAGTCAATCTATGAGTATGAAAGCTAGAAACAAAAGAAGCATAATCAAGACCAAGTTTGTTCATTGTATTGTAGACCAACTGAATTTCCTTCTTATCAATTCCACATGCTTTCAATTGCTCACTTAGATCATTAACCTTAGTGATGTAGTCTTGGATGTTGTCAAAGTTCTTAGGATCAAGATTCATCAAATCGTTATCAATTTGATAACCTCTTACTTCATTTGTAGTACCATACAATGTTTTCAATTTGTCCCAAGCTTCATGAGAATTTTTATATGATTCAATTTGGAACAACAAATCTTGAGAAACTAGTCTACGAAGACATCCAAGAGCTTTGGTATATTTAATCATCCATTTTAACTTTTTACCTATATTTGTAGGTTTAGGTGCCTTATCTTCAACATATAGAGTGTGACCTTCTATCATTAGAATATTCCATGCATTTTTATGCCATGTTGAATAATGATATGATGTGAGCAAAGGAACCTTAGAATGATCCATAAAAAACAAGAGATCACAATCAAACAAATCAAAAAAATTCACCAAACCCCACCCACAAATCACTCAATCAAGAAACCCCCCAAGCAATATCTGATTTGGCACTTTATATTTAGTGCATTTACAGTTGTTAGATGCCAAAAACAACAAGCTAGACTTGATTTTAGTGCTTATAGATGCCAAAATAGGCCACAGAATTAGGAATTTTTTTTTGAAAAAATGAGATCAATCTGATCATACCACCGAAAAGTATGCAAAAAATTATGCACTTTCCAAAAAAATTGCACCGAAAAATGTTACCGTAGGAACAAGAGCTCCCAAAGTTTCCAAAATGAGGACAAAGAGGCAACACCTGTGAGAATCTGCAAAATTCTAGAAAAACCAAGCACCAAAACCAAATATTTATTGCACCACTACGAAGAGCGCAAAAAAATAGCCAAAATAAAAAAAATTGCTTGAAAAAAGGAGTCAAAATGACCGAGTTATGAGCCTTTGAACTTAGACTGCAAATTCAAAAAAGCCCAATAGTGAGAGGGGAAATTTTTTTAGAAAATGATGATGTTGTGTTGATGTCAACAAATTCCAAGCTTAAAATTGATGGCCTACAGCCCGTCACAAAAGAATATACCCTTCCAACCATGCAAAATATTCTTTGCACAAAAGTTGTGAAAGTATCAGAATATTTTGATCTTTGTCGAGGGAATCTTCAGAATCACCGACAAACCTTCCTACTATTGACCTACCACAGATTGAAGGATTTTCACTGGATTAATTTGAATGGGCAGAATATTCACTCCCAAAGAATATGCTGGAATTGGTTGATTAATTTTGACATTTGTGGGCCCGTCGGGATCTTTGACCAAAAGAATACACTGCTGGTGGAATTTTCTAGTCACTAATTTTTATGTGCAGTGCCCAAAATTTTATTATGCGCTTCCAATAGATAGTGGGGGCCATAGAGGCCAAGTGGCCCGCCCAATGGCTACCACGTGGTGGGTGGTGGGGCCACCAGTATCGCCACAAGTACTGCAAAGTACACTATATACTCTGCGTATTCGCAAATTTCTTTTGAAATTTTTTTTATTTTTAAAAAAACATTTTACAATTGATTTGATTTGCAAGAATTTAATCATAAAATCTGATTTTTCAAAAAAAAATTCAAAAATATTTAACCGATTAAATAATTTTTTTTTTCAAATTGTACCGTCGTATTTATGACGATTTGGGGGTTGTATGACTCCTTGAGCAAAAAAAAATTGCCTCGCCAGACAACCACTTTGATTTGGACGATTTGGAAATCAATCTTAGGGTTTTGGCCCTTTTGGATGCGATGGAAAGGTCGGATTTGACCCAAAATGCTCTAAAAATGCAGCTACCTTCTGGATCTAGTAACCACTCTTCAGCTTCAAACCCTCATAGATTTTGCCTCATGTGTCTAATTTGGACAAAACAAAATGAAAATTCGACTTTCTCAAACCTTTCAAATGCAATGGTGAGCTTAGATTTGCACCATCAAGCTTTGATTTGAGCTTGCCATAAAGAACCAAAAATAGAACAACCCCAAATCTGGTATCTCTCTTCAAAAAAAGACTCTCTAATGGCACCCAACCTACTCTGAAACCATGTTAGAGCTGAGATATAGCTCTAATACCATGTTAGAATTGGCTATTGTTGCCATGGCCTTGAGGCCAAATGGAAAGCACAAAGAAAGAGAGAATGGAATGTGACAAGAATAAACTATATTCTCATCAATATGATTCAATGATATGATTGTGATGTACAATGTAGTAGAGACCCCTTGGTTATATAGCCAAGGTGAGATACAAGATGTCATAGGATTATGACAAGTGTCTTAATCATATGACATGAGAAAAACTAATCACACTTACCTAGGTTCACATGTATTACAAGTCAAAAGATAAGATAACAACTAATGACAACTAACACCTTTTAGAAAGATTCCTTCCTATGATCTAAGTAAACTTAACATGTGTAAATAATTCCCCTAGTAATGAATTAACTAGGTACAAGACTTTATTTACACCAACATTAATGTTATGTAATTTTAAGCATGTTCTTTCAAGTTTTGTTCAAAGAGATATAGTTGAGGTTTTAAGAGCAATACCAAGCATCTAGGAAGAGGTTTGAGAAGTTATCCAACAAGTGGAGGAGATATAGGAAATATTTTGACTAGGTTTTGAAGGGGTTTGAGAGCATCTAGAAGCATTTTTAAGTGCCTTTATGGTGGGAGAGGTCAAGCCTTGACCTTTTCTTCATTTTAAAGCCTTTTTGGAGTCTTTTAAGGTGATAAAAAATAGGCTTTATTGTTGTGCACGACCAAGGGATTTTGAGATTCCTATCTTTGTGCAACTATTTGAAAAAGCATAAAGTAACTTCAAACTTCATTATTGAAGTTAGTTCTTATCATATTTTTGCTACATTGTGACTTTGGAGGTCCTTTTCAATAGAAGACGGTATTTGTAACTCTCTTTTACAGACATGTATAGCAGTATACACCTTGAAAATCAATGAAGATAAGTAATTTTTTCCTTCTCAATTTTTGTTTTATTGTGTGCATTTGAATGATTGATGCAATTACTTGTGAAGTTATCTCATTCCTTTTTGTTGTGTCTCATTAGTAGCACCTTTTTGTAGAAAATATGTATGTCACAGGTTGTAGGTTGTGTTGAAGTGCAAGTGATTCAAGTTGTGAGGAGTGTATGTCTTCCTTCTAGGATTGTAAGAATTAAATCCTTCTTATAAAATATTTATGCAAAAGCATATAGGTATTGAGTTGTGCATGTCAAGCTTTGTTGTTGGGTTAAACTGTGTGTATAAGTAGCTTTACAAGTTTTAGATAACATTTTGGTGCATCACCTTAGGAGTTAGTCTTTTAGTTTATGTTTCTTCCTTACCCTTTCCTCTGCAAAAAAAAAATAGAGTAGTTAGTTAGGTGAGTACCTTAAGAGCCAACTTTATTTGGAGGTTCTTTTTTGCTTTAGGTAACCCACAACCTAGAAAAGTTCCCATATTTCACCAATATGCTAAGTTCTACAACTTAGCAGGGGCACAAAATTGAGTGATAACATACACATCCCCTAATTTCATTGGGTATTTGATTGGGATAATATAATTTCATAAAAATCTAGGAGCCCATATGTTTATGTTGCTAAGGTTTGTCTCTATAGTGTGAATCTCTAAGCTTTTCTTTATAATTAAGCTCTCACATTTTATCGATTATTGAATTGTTAGTTACATTCTTGATTAGGTATCTACTTATTGGGAACATTTTGAGAAAAAATTTGATTTTGATGCTAGGAATTTTAAGCAAGTTGTGCATGTTGTAGTTCAATTTGAGCATGATTTTCATCCACTTTTGTGTTGGATGGTTAATTTAATCTATATTTTGATCAATCTCTCTATCCCTAAGCTTATTCTAGATAAATGTGTGGTTGCATCAACATCAAAGAATGTAGGGTCTTTATCATGATTAATTCTATGTGATTATGAATTATGGGTATTATAATGTGAAACAGTACTTATGGTTCTTACATTTAGAGGATTGGGTAGAGTCATACCTTGAGTATGTGTCTCATTGGACATGTTTCTATATCTTTGACCTACATTAATTTCATTTATTAGTAAACTTTATTCATGCCTACTATTTTTCCTAGCTTCTCTAGCCATTTTGTCACTTGATTTATGTGAGGCATATGCATGTATTGATCTTTAAATCAACAAGTATGCTATCTCTACCTAAAGTACCAATGTCATTTCCTTAAATAATAGTTTTAGTATACATAGCTTTATTTTTTAACTTTCAAGAAGTGGTTTATCTTCCTACTTGAGATATCATATATTCAAGTGCTTGAGAATCCATTGAATGTCTTCATCTTTCCATTTTCAATCCTTTGAGTTCTATAATGGTGATGGGTTTTAGAAGAATAGATCCACTACCCTGCACGTGGAAGATATACAAACTTTTCTTTATTAATAAGAGATTCAAAAATCAACTAAGAACTTATATTCTCAATAATAATTTCATTGTGTTGGTGTTCAAATTTGTAAGCTCCCAAATCACTAAAGTATGTTTTTTTAAGCACCAGCGGTGTCAGATTCATGGTAAAATTATTTTAACTAATGATTAGGTAGGGACAATAATGGATCAGTTTGTTTAGGTGCGTCTTCTCTAGCTTTGGGATCTATTATGCCAAGGGTATTCTTCCTTGAGGTGATATATTAGATAAAACTATATCGGATTAAAATAAACCTTGAAAAAATCACACTCATTGCATAAAATAATGTTATTTGTTTATTATTAAATTATGGCATGTATGTTGTTTTTACATTGCAAGGGATATGTACCTTTATAAATAAAATGAACAACCATGTAAATATTTTTAATATGTTTATTGGAATGCTCCTAATGAAATTACACACATCTAGAAATGGAAGTAAAGAAAATAAAGCAACACAAGATAAAATGATGATTAATTTTATTTATTTTGAATGTGTTAGTGCGATGGGAGGTTGAGTATAAATAAGATAAGTTCCTTTATTTAGAAAGGGTAATAAAGTCTCAACCATTATTATCCAAAGGGGAACACCAAATAGCACCCATTGTACGATACCTTAATCAAGGTATCAGTAAGGACTATACATCTAGATTCTACAAATAATATAGGATCTATGCATGCAAATGAGTAGGTAAATGAAATTGTAGGAAATATAATTGAATCTAACTTATTTATCCATAAGTATACATATTGATGATTTGAGTTGTAGGTCCCAAATCCCTAAGGCTAGATAGTCTCCCAAGTGCCAATGGTATCAAACCTAGGAAGAAAACCCCAAAACCTATATTCAACTTGGAAAGTAAAGAACTAATTATTGAGGTGGGTAGGCCTCCTTCACTTATAGTTATGATAAACCAAGGAGGTTTACCTAAGATACTACAATATATATCACCATAGAAATCAAATACTTACCTTGACACAAATCATACCCATTACATAGTGTACCCCTATTTTGGTTCTCACTTCATGCCTATATGTTGATCTACAATATTCAAGGTGAAGAACCTTATTAAAATAAGTAATATACCACATAAATATCAATGAATGTGTTTTATGATAAACCCTTATGTTTATATGTACAATTGGACATGACAATGAGAACACGATGAATCATACCAAATTGAGAAGATGTTTATATTAAGTTGTTTTTAGTGTGTTAGGGTGATGGAGAAATGGAATAAATAGTATATTGGTGTCATTATCCATTTTGGTAATAGATTCTCTAAGTTTATACAAAATTATAATTTAACTATAACCAAAGGTGATACCTTAATCAAGATATGTCAAAGATTATGTTTGTCAAATGTATAATCAAGTTGGGTGTTATTCATACATTAAAAAAATAGATGTTTTTAGAATATTAAATGAGTCTACTTGATAATATATGAGCATACCCATATAATTCATTTATTTTTTTGAGAAGATACATCAAAAAATCATTGTAATGATTTTACAATTGTCTAGCTAGACAACTAATTAGTACACATAGAAATATACATTACACACATGGAGACACTAGATAAAGGTTTATTCTAACTTTAATCATTAAATAATAAATTATTATAATATTTTAATACAATTTTGGGATGAATCTAGATCATTACAATAACCAAATGCAATACCCAGATCTAGAGAACTAAAAACCCCTAAGGTTCTATTGTGTAAGTTTTATCTCTACTATGCTCCCTTATTCTTTATTCTTTCTATCATTTTTCTCAATAATGAATTTTTGGATCAAATACCAACTAAAAATCACATCCTTAGGAAAGGATACACAAAAAACCATTAAAACCTGTAGACCCATCCATTGGCACACCACATAGAAAGCCCATACTTATCAAGCATCATTTCCTCATAAAACACATCAAAAATAACACGATAAGATTTGTCTAAGTGTACCATGGGAGATGGGGAATTATCCCATCAATATGAAAATTTAATCATTGTTTCTTAACTATGTGTTAATAAAAAACCTATAAGTTATTAGAATAGTGGTCGAGCTTCACCCACTACATGACAATGCAATCAACATTTTCCCCTTTTTCCCTTGCTAGAAGTATGTGAATCCGTGTCCATAATGATGAATAGTCACTTCTAGGTAGGAAAATATAATTTGGAAGGTTAACACATCATATTAGTTGACTAATGGTATCTTTGGATGCACTTCTAGTAGGTGGGAGCAATCTCCAATAATTTTGGTTTGCTACAAGTTACCGGTGCCCTTTCTGTAATTAAAATATTCATTTTATTTTCCCTTACTTGATATGTCAAAGAATTTTTTCTTTCACAAACCATATCACACTATCAAAATAATGGAAATTTTTTGAACTATGTCACACTTTTTCATGGTTCACAAACTCACAAACCATGCAACATTAAAATATAACTACTTTCTTCTTCATCCCTCTTTTTTTTTTGTGATTTAGTAAATTCTAGAACCTATGAACTCATTGAAACCCATTCACATGTTATCTTTAGGTTAAATATTTTAGCTTTTGTAGGACCTTGTCAAAGGTTCAAGAGGTCCAACACCAATACTTATTCTTTTTTTCTTTCTTTAATTTTGAAGATTTAGACAACCTTTTTCCTTGTAAAGGTTTGGGAGACAAGGATGACAAGGAACTCATCCCATAAGGTATGAAGAGAAAGGGAAGTCTAAAAATAAAATATTGAAGGGGTAACAAGGCTTTAGAGCCTCAAGGATTGAGATTCAAACACACCTCATGATAATTACTTGAGGAGGAGGAATGTTGAAAGCTATAATATAACAAAGGTAATTTAGTGCAAATGGTCAGGAGTTGGGGAATCAAGGGTTGTAAAGGAAGAATGATGGGAAGAGGAAACCCAAAACCCAAAAAAGGAAAGGGATGAGTGTGTTAGGAGAAAAACCTAATGGTTTGTAGCCTCTTCTCTTTTTTTTAGCTCTATACCATTTTTTTCTCCTCCTTTATTCATTGAAAACTTTACTATGTATGCCTTTACACAATACCATGATATCTTGGAGGGAGAACTAGGGTTTTCTACAACTACATAGGTCACCCATGCCTACTTGCAACATCTTCACATGGTCATACATCTTGAATGATGCCTTTGACATCATCAACCATACTCGATACACAAAATAAATCTTAAAGGGGTCCAAAAGAACTAGGAAACATGTTAGATATTTCCTTAGTATGATCACATTCATTCCTTAGTTATTAATAGAATTTTAGGTCATGCATAGAAGTATATAGCCCTTTCCTAAGTATATTGAGGGAAATCAATAAAGAATAGGATATTGTGAACTTGTCATGCGAGATAAGGTAAAATCTATGAAATCTATAAGATAGATGATTTGGAAAAGGGGTGAGGTTCATTGGGAATTGAATTCGCGTATTATATTTGTGGAAAACTATAAAATCATCATTCATCATTGAATTTACAAGAAAATTTATGACTTTAGGATAGACAATGATGTTTTAGGTGGGAAATCCTTTTAGAGTAATTATAGGGCCAACTCCAATCATTAATGAAATTTTGGAAGGATGTTACAAGAGGTTAAGGAAAAAAGGATAAAATGCAAAAGTTTAATAATAAGTAACTAATTTACCTTTTCTAAATTTAAATACACAAGAAATTTTAATTTTAACCATTTCAATATTTTATAATTGAAGCAGAAGAAATAGTGAATAGAAAATGAGTTTTTTTAACGAATAAATTTTGTACACACAAGAAAATAAATCTTCCTTTTCACAAAAAGTAAAATAATTCTAATTATAAATATAATTTTTTTTTTTGTAAGATTAATTATAAAATTTTGTTGTTAAGGTACTTGATTTCTCTTAAGGAAATCTATAAGGAACTTGAAAGATGAAATAAGTTGAACACATAAATATATAAAAATGGGAGAAACAAGATGATTTTATCATCTTTGTAGCACCATTTGGAGGGGCAACCTCCAAATAGAGTATACACTCTAATTAAAAAATATATAGATTATTTCCATTGGAAAAATAATTACAATATATAGACTTTTACCAAGGCAACTACTACCGTCCCATGCATGTGAGATAAATAATTTATTCTAACAACTAGAGGGATGAATTATAAATCATATGCATTTATTTATTGATGCTAACTAATTGTGACATATAAAGTATATGTTCCCAACTAATAATAGCTAACAAATAGTAGAATGAGGTAAATATCACAACCTCCCCCTTTAAAAGTTATATCCTCAAAGCTTGAGATGAGAAAATATTGAGATATTGTTTGCAAGCTCCCATGTGGAATCTTCAATATATAGGTCATTCTACTATACTAATACTTCTTCAAAAGAATGATAGTAAAGATGCTTGGTGTATTTATCTAAAATAGCATTGATTTAGAAAAATAGCAATCCCTCCTCATCCAACTTAGGTATCTTTATTAGCACCCAAGTAGCAATCCTAGAATCACTTTCTTGAGACAAGAAACATGAGAATTTGGGTGGATTTTAGAAGATGTAAGTGAAAACTTGTATTGCACCTCACTTATGTGTTGGATCACTTTATAAAGACCATAAAATTTGGGACCCAACTTATGCATGCACTTGTCTCATAATGAAAGTTATAGGGTTGGATATGTAAAAAGACTCAATCACTAATGCCAAATTTTTTCTCTATCCTATGCTAATCTACATGTTTCTTATAATTTAGGCTAGTATTAGATTGGCCTTATATGTAGTTGAGAGATGTCTTTATGCTTGGCCTACAACCTTAAAATAACTTGAAACATAAGTACACAAGGAGGGTGGGAGAGTACTAAAAAGGGTCTCATAAGGGATCATTTTGGAAGCATTATGATAAATGGTATTGTACCATCACTTATCCAAAGGTAGTCACTTGACCCACTATCATTGTTGTTCAAATATAAAATAATGTAAATAATTCTCAAGGCACTTGTTAACAATATTTGTTTGACCATCAATTTGAGGATGATAAGTCAAAATTATGTGCAAGGTATTTCCCTTCAACTTAAACAAATCTTGCTATTTTTTTTAATAAAGGATAGACAATGATCACTAACAATGGAGTGAGACATCACATAGAGTTTGAAGACTAAATCAAAGAGGTGTTGAGAAACCATAGGAATATTAAAAGGGTTAGGTAATACATATTATGCATAGTTGGTCAAGTGATTGACCACCACTAATATGACCTATTTACCACTTGAAGGTGGAATCCTAACAAGGAAATTCATAAAATATTAGTCCAAGCCTAATTGGGAATAGGAAATGGATACACTAATTTCAGAGATTTGAGATTTTTCCATTTATTCTTCTGACACACATCACATTTATCCATAAATGTCTTAACATATTTCTTAAGGTTGTACTAAAATACATCTCACTTCATACACTTGTAGGTTTTGAAGCAACTTGAGTGTCTTGTAATAGGGGAGGTGTGAAATTATATTACTAATTAAAGATTGAGCATTAAGTTAGAGAGTAAATAAATCTACTCATGGCAGGTTAATTATCTCATCTAATAGAAATTTGGCATTTATTGTGGACTTTATTCCAACTATCAAATGATAATTTGAACTATAGGGTTAGTATACCATTCACTTTGGATCTTATCTAATCAAATTTTGAACCAATACAAAAAGAGAAATATAAATCCTTCCTCTTTATATTAATGTGAGAGAATCTATTACCACATTTTCCTTACTCTTCTTTTAGACTATCTCATAGTCATATCCTTGCATTTTTGCACCCATTTTATTATTTAGGAGAGGAACCCTTGGTATGATAAATGTTTTAAGTTGTGTTGATATATTTTTATTTGTAATTTATGACACAATAGGTAATGATGTCATTGTTAGATAAAATGGAGGATAGTCAGAGTTTCTTTTTCATATATCAACTTAGTTAGATCATATTTAGTAAGTTGCTTATTGGTGAACACTAGGGTTCAACATCAATAGTACATCACATTCTAGAGTGAATGGTTATTGAAAATATAGTAGGGCAAAAAACAGGGTGTGAAACATGGTATTTTAAGAGAATTAAAGGCCAACCATACTAATTTAGACCAATTAAAGGAGTTTTTAAACAAAATTTGTCAAGGGTCCAGATTTTTTACCATAATTATTTATAAGTTTGTAATAGTTCCCTATAAATCATAATAAAACACACAATATTTTAAGATAATTATGCTATGGACACTCTTGCATCACTACAATATTCTTGGGATCATCTTGGACACTCACTTGTCAAACTATATGATCCAAACATTCTACTTGTTAAACTCCAAAGGTACAATTAGAGCACTTGGGAAAGAAAGAATGCTCCTATAAATCGTAAGGGCTATCTTCAAATGATGAATACGATCATTTCATGTCCTAATTTAGATGGAAATTTCATCAAATAATACCAAGATAAAATTTCCTAAGAGCCAAGAAACACTATTTTTATGAGGTCTAAAAAATATAGGTGGCATTAGATGAGTCAAAGGGCATGACCAAAATATTATGGTGGCTTGCATGAGTCAAGAAGATGTGTATGAATATTAAATTCTTTAACCAAAATATGGTGATAACTTGAATGAAGGTCTATCTTAGTAAAAAAAATGAGCCCCTAAGAACTAATCCAAAAAATCATCAATAATAGGATGATAAATTTACCCTTGAAGGTTAATTTATTAATTTCATAAAAATTAGAGCATGTTCATTCTAACCCCAATATTTCTTAGGAACCATAAATACTAGATAAGAGTAAGGACTATTAATAGCATGAATGATACTTACCTCTTGAAGATCCTTCACCATTTTCTCAATTTCATTATTCAACTCAAAATGGTACCAATACGGATAATTATTAAGAAGATGGCTATCCAAGATGGGGTGAATGGTTTGGTCATGGGACCTTGGATGGAGTAATCCTTTTGATTCCTCAATAACTAGTTTAACCTTTTTAAGAGTCGTGTGAATTTTATAGGGGAGAAGAAGGTGAAATAGGTTGAGCCTCTAGAGAGTGAAATTAGGGTAAAATACCATAACACCCTTATTTCAACAATTTTTCTAGACAATAAGAGTTGAACATTTGAATTTATTCTACCTCCAATCCTTGTAATTTAAAATCTTGTCCATCATAATGAGATTTGAGTCAAATATGGGATTATTCACAAGAAATTAAACTTAAGTTTTGCGACCATCAAACACTTAATGCCACATTTGCATCATCCAAGGAACAAAAAAATGTATATGTGATTAATTAATAATCTCCCAAGGTAAGATTGACATTATGACACTTGTGATCACATGACATAGTAGTACCATTTGCCACTATTATTTAAAAAATATTATAGGTATGCACATAGCAATGGATCTAGTTATCTACTTTTTGGTTGATAAAGTTATGAGTTTTATCACCATCTATTAAGAACACTAGATTTTTTCTTTTGATATAGCCAATGACAAGTTAAGTGTTTAGGGTAAAAGAACCTTGAAAATGCATGAAAACAAATATTTTTAGGTTTATAAAGTTTCTTGGTGGAAGTTACTTCTTCTTCTACATCCATTTTTTTAAAATTCATTGGGCACCATGGTAGATTCAATAACATATAATCATTTCTATTGACACTTGTGATCCTTTTCCCATGGTTGATTACACCTATAGAAAAATGATTCTCCCAAGCTAACAAAATGGTTTGTTATTTTCTCAAACATAATTTGATATTCTTGGATTGAATGTGCGACATGATTTAGTGAGTGCACTAGTCAAAAGAGTCTTTATAGGCACTATGGCCAAAGTGAGTTAAGGATTCCTTACAAAATTTAGACTATGTGAGAAATGAGTGAACCATAGCCAACCTTTGAAACCACTAAAGGGGTTATTTTTCTAGGTGAGAAGAGGCAAGGAAGATATTTTGATCATGAGGAATTTGATATAATGTAAAATATTGATCATCCTTTCTCAACCAATTGTTAATATGTGTACCAATAAATTTAGGACAGTTTAGTTTAGAGTGATAAAGAGGCCATCATAATTAGGCGAAAAGAAACTTATTGTAGGAGTGGAAGAATAGTATTAGTGTACACCTAAGAGTAGTTGTTTCATTTTTGGGGAGAGTTGTTGAACACACTTGGATACTGAGAGGGGGGGTGAATCAGTATCTACAAAATCTTAAACTTTTTTCAGACCTTAAACCCTTGAGCAATATGCAAAATCAATCTATTGACAAGATCATAAACCCTTAATTGAATTTTCAACACTTATTCAAATCAACAACAATGAAAGATAAAATAATGAAAACACGTGCACAAGATAACGCCAAATTTACATTAAAAAATCAAGAAGGAAAAAACTAGGGTGAGAGTTAACTCAAAATATACAAGCTCACTACTTACATAATTATAATAAGGCTCACTACCAATGGACTTGCAAGCTAAGGCATACAACCTTAGGGAAATATACAAGGGACTTGCAGTATTGAGGCACACAACCCCAAGGAAAGATACAAATTACAAGGACATGATGATATTCGCTATCTCAAAGTAGGATACAATGAAGAATATGGAACTACAACATTTGTCAACAATAAACTCTGTTGATTGAGGCATTAAAGCTCATTTCCCTTTTCTTTTTCACAACTCACTGCTTCAATTCATCTTCATACATCTCTACACCCACTCACTAATCTTGCAACTAAAATGTTCTTAAATTTATATCCTCCACAAGATCTTAAAATGCCAATTAGGTTTGCTAGAGAAGAATAAAAATAATGGTTTCCACAAGTCGGCAACAAAAAAATAATGCGGTCCTATCCAGAAGATAGAGAGGACCAAAAATAATCTTATTACATCTTCCAATGCGATTTCAAATAAATCTCACACTAGCGCACAACAACCCAAGTTGGCAACAAGGAAATATGTAGATGAAACATGTAGCACATAACCAATCAACCCAAAAACATACATCCAATTGAATTTATTCAACATAGTTCTCAACAAGATTGATCAGGACCCAAATGCATCTTAACACAACTTCATATGTTGGCACAAAGCCCCAAGCATGCAGCACAAGCAAGATAACAAGCCCTATCGGCTAGATATCCATAAATTTCTTATAAAACCAATTCAAAACAATATGCAACACCAAAGAGATCAAAAATTATCTTGCAGATCATAAAGAGATGTTCCATGAACATCCAACATCGCTTCCATATACTTCTTTCATACTGTCATTCCACAAACAACCACCACAATCCAATTAGAACCAAAATACTTCATCCCAGGAATGAAAAAGATATCACCAAGAGGTATAACATTAATAAACCAACTTATGGGCCACTTTATTGTAGGAAAATTGAACTAAGACATTGCAAAAGCACTGAGAGAACATCCACCAAGCCGTAGGAGCAGAAACATCAATGCAGAACATTTTCTGGACTAGTCCAGACAACCAACAAAACTACCAACACACTGCAACTAGAAAAAACCTCCTTAGAAACATTTATGACCTGAAAAGATAGGAGTGCAAAATCCACAAAATACAAATACTGAATACCAAATCATAAGACCATATCTTCAATAATAGAGGAATGTAGAGCATTCTCCCAAACAACTTTCAAAGCAACTTTCTGAACCAGAAATTTTTGCCAACACATAGAGACCAAGACTTCCTTGCAACAACACATACTTCCTCAATAACAAGAAAATAGAGTATACAACATACTAGAGAGCATCTGCAAAAACTCTCCACCATCAGAATTACTTCTAATCATCATCTTAATATATCATCATGATATTATCTATTTTGTCAACAACCATACTTAATTCATATTTAATTTCCATCAAACAAGGCATGAAATCCAACCATGATCCTATCATCATAGAGTATCAACAACATACAATTGTGAGAAACATCAGTGACAATCAATCTCACAAACATGTGCAATAATCTCCCCAAGTGTTGACAACTAATACCAACAAACTCACCAAGTGTTGTCAACACACTGATCTCCTCAAGTGTTGACATCAATGACAACCACATAGACAACTAATTCCAACAATCTTAACCTTTGGAATTGATGGAAACATACACCTACTCAGTCTCCCCCTTTGACATCAAGGAAAAAGGGTCACACACACCTACATATTAAGAACAACAACACATTCTCACCCTTTGACCAACAACACTTCTTCTTCAACCAACTATACATGCTCAAAAGTTGCACATTTTATTCAAGCTCCCCCTAAGAAGCACATTATTTTTCCTCTTCAAGCTTCTCCCCTTTGATGTACATTCACTCCTTGAAGCGACTAACAGGCTCCCCCTCTCAGCAACAACCATTTCCAACTCCCCCTAAGAGGAAGCCACCATCAATCTAGGCATAAGGATATATCTTGAATTACTTCACCTAGACAAATGCACCAATTATGCATCTAGTTAGAAAAAGGAGGGGAAATAACCCCTAACTTCTTATGGAGGTACTCAAAAGTATCCTTTGAAAGTTCCTTAGTGAAGATATCTACAATCTTATCCTTAGTAGGCACATACTCCATTTTTGACTTCTTGCTTTGCAACCTTCTCCCTTAGAAAGTGATACTAGATAGAAATGTGTTTGGTTCTTGAATGCATCACTGAATTCTTGGAAATATTAATTGTATTGGTATTATCACATAATATAGGAATAGGTTCATCATAAACCACCTTTATATCCTTCAAATTCTACTTCATCTAAAGCACTTGGGTGTAGCAAGATGTTGTAGTGATATATTCAACTTTTATTATGGTTAGGGACATTGAGTCCTACTTCTTATTGAGCCAAGAGACCAATTTGTTTCCCAAGAAAAATGCACTTCAATTGGCGCTCCTCTGGTCATCTACACATCATGTCCAATCAACATCAATATAAGCACTAAAGGAAAACAATTCATCCTTTTTATACCACAAACTATAATCCAAAGTTCCCTTCAAGTATTTGAATATTCTTTTCACTACCTTATAATGATTTTACTTAGGATTAGCTTGAAATCTGGCAACCAAACATACTGCATGCATAATATTAGGTCTAGAAATAGTCAAGTACAACAAACCTCCAATCATAGACCTATAAAGAGTTTGATCAACCTCTAAAGACTCATCATTATTTCTCTAATAACAACCAATAACCATGGGAGGACTTACAAGTTTGGAATCCTCCATGCCAAACTTCTTCAACATCTTCTTTACATACTTAGCTTGAGAGATAAAGATATCATCATCTAGCTAAACAATCTAAAGCCCAAGGAAAAAAAATAACTCACCAATCATGGACATCTCAAACTCTCTTTGAATTTCTTCTGCAAACTTCTTACACATACCATCATCTCCACCAAAGATGATACCATCAACATATATAACCATAATCAAAATCTTGTCTTGCTAAACCTTAATGTAAAGATTACTATCTAATTTCTTGAATATTTTTTGAAGTACTTATCCAACCGAGCATACCAAGCTCTAGGAGCTTGTTTAAGTCCATAAATATATTTCTTGATTCTGCACAACATATTTAGATCTTCTAATAACTGGAAACCATTTGATTGCTCAATATATACCTCTTTGTCTAGATCACCATTCAATAAAGCTAACTTGACATGGACATTTGATATAATTTGAAATTCTAGTGAGCGAAAAAGGCAAGAAACATTGTTACTGCCTCTATTTTTTCTATTGGAGCAAAAGTCTCCTCAAAATCAATACCTTCAACTTGTGAATAACTCTTACATACCAATCTTGCTTTGTTCCTTACAACTTCACCATCTTCATTCAGCTTGTTCTGGAACACCCACTTTGTTCCTATAACATTCTTATCAACTGTTCTAGGAACCAATTCCCATGTCTGATTCTTTTTCTATTTGATCCATTTCTCTTCCATTAGCTTTATCCAACCATCATCTTTTCTAGAATTAAACAAATTTCTTGGGCTCTACCCTTGATAATAAACACAAAATTACTTGCTCACTTACTTTTGAAAACCGTCTCCTTGTCAGCACACTTTCATTCTTCTCTGCAATAATCTAATCTGTAGAATGATTCTTCTAAAAATATTTTGTTGGAGTCATGGAAGCCTTCATTTTTTCCGGTTCCTTCTCTTATTTTTCTTCTTCTTCTTCTTCTTCTTCTTCTTCTTCTTCTTCATTATAGCAAGACATATTATATTCAAAAACATCTAGTTCTTGTGAGATATGACACAAATATTCACCTACCTTAACATTTTTGCTTTCAATCATCTTTCCCAATCTCTTGTTGTAGCATTTGTAGGCCTTAATTCTAGTGGAGTAACCAAGAAAGATCCCTTCATCACACCTTGAGTCAAACTTTTCAAGGTCTTCTTCATCTCTTTTGATGTAACATTTGTTGCCACAAATTCCAAAGTATCTAATAGTGGGAGGCCTACCATACCACAACTCATAAGGGGTCTTAGTGCTATTGAACCTCAACTATACTCTGTTTAGTAAATAAATAGCAACGTGAATTGCTTACTTCCAATACATATCAAGCATATCAACATCTTTCAACATAGTCCTAGCCATTTCTTGTAGAATCCCATTCTTCCTGCCTACTACCCCATCCTATTGAGGGGTTCTAGGAGAAAACAAATGTATCCTAATACCATGATCTTTACAAATATTTTCAAATTCATTTGAAGTAAATTCACCTCTTCTATCTGACCTTAAAAATTTGATCTTAGCATCCATTTCATTCTTAACTTTTGCTTTGAAAAATTTAAACTTATTAAAAGCTTTTGATTTATCACTTAGAAATGCCACCCAAGTCATTATAGTATAATCATTAATAAGTAACATGAAATACCTTTCACCTTTTTGACTCTTTTTTCTTGTAGGTCTACACAATTTAGTGTGAATCAACTCCAATGACATTGTAGCATAGCACTCCTTGCTCTTGAAACTTGTCTTTTATTTCCCATTTGACATTCTTTGCATAAAGTTTTTGCAAGATTAATTATCATAGGCATGTCTCTCACTACAAGATTAGTATTGATCTTTACCATATTGTGAAATTTGATGTGTCCCATTCTTTTGTGCCATAGCCAACACTCACCGAACTGAGCCACTAAACAGATTATTCCATTTGTCTCCTTTAGATGATAGACATTTCCATTTGTCCTTGTACCTTAAACAACTAGTCTTTTAGACCTTGCTTTTCTGATCTCACAACCATTGGCATTAAATGTAAGATTATATCGTTTGTTGTACATCTGAATGACAATGAGAATATTATGCTTCAAATCTTTGACATAGAGTACATCCTTAGTTCTACTCTTTCCATCAATTATTATAGCACACTTTCCATAAATTTATGCCGACTCATCACCACCAAACTTAACAGCTCCACCAATAACCTTCTTAAGACTGATGAACCTTCTCTTGTCACCATTCATGTGGTTATAACAACAACTGTCAATCACCCAAGCATTTTCTTCTTCTTTTGAGTGAAAGGTAGTCTACAAAGCCATGGATCTTTCATTATTTTTATCAACCTACAAAGTACCAAACTTCTTACATTTTCCAATATCACCCTTTTTGTCTTTCAGATCCATGAATAGGGTTTCATCATTTGAATCATTATCCTCATCTTTTGAATAAAAATTACTTTCCTTGGAATAGAAACCTCTTTTAAACTTATATCCTTTTTGTTACTATCATCTAATTCTTTATAAGGACAATTGGATGAAAAATGACCAATCCTCTCACAATTGAAACACTTGAAAGGTAACTTAGCTTTGTATTTGTCGACGCCTTTCTTCAATGTTCTCACAAATTTTGCTTCAATCTCAACAAATTCATCATCCTGGTCAACTACTTCATCTTCTATCTTTTTAATAGTTTTGAGTGCAACTTCCTTCTTTGGAACATCTTTGTCAAATTATCTCATTTCAAAGGTTGCGAGAGTACCAAACATTTCATCTACTAAGTACTTATCCAAGTCCTTACACTCTTAAATAGAAAATACTTTATGACTATAAGCTTTAGGGAGAGCTCTCAAAACTTTATTCACAATCTCATCTTCTTTCACTTCTCCACCAAGACATCTAATGATAGTAACAAATTCATCCACCCAGAGTATATAACTAGCAATTTCTTCTTCCTTCTTCATCCTCAGTGTTTCAAATCTACTCTTGAAGATTTGCATCTTGGCTTTCTTTACTTTATTATCTCCTTCATAGATGCTGCTCAACTTTTCCCATACATCCTTAGCATAATTGTAACTCATTACCTTCAGAAACTTTGAATTAGCTAACCTACACAAGATAGCATTCTTTTCCTTCGAATTGTTCTCATACAACTTGATCTTAGCTAGATCTATAGGAGGAGCAACAGGAGCAGTATAACCATCCTTGACAAATTTCCAAATTCCAAAACATAGAGATTTTAGATGGTTTTCCATTCTCAACTTCCAAAAGGTGTAATTTGTTCCATCAAATCTAGGACCTTTTGTAAGATCCATCATGTGCCATCTTGGGTTTTTCCTTAAGTGGTTAAGCTTCTTTAGAGGAACTTGGCTCCAATACCAATTTTTGAACACACTTGAATAGTGAGAGGGGGGTGAATTAATATCTACAAAATCTTAACTCTTTTAGACCTTAAACCCTTCAACAATATGAAAAATCAATCTATTGACAAGATCAAAAACTATTAACCAAATTTACAAAACTTATTTATATCAATATCAATTAAATATATGACAATGAACACACATGCACAAGATAACACTAGATTTATGTGGAAAACCCAAAAAGGGAAAAACCATGATGAGAGTCAACTCACAATATAGAAGCTCACTACTTATATAATTACAATTTAAGGTTCTCGGCCAATGGAATTGCAGGCTAAGGTGAACAACCTTAGGGAAAGATACAAGGGACTTATAGTATTGAGTCACACAACCCCAGGGCAAGATAAAAATTACAAGGACCTGCTGAGATCACTATCTTAGAGTAGGATACAATGAAGAATATGGATTTACAATATTTTTCAACAATATACTTTGTTGACTAAGGCATTAAAGCTTGTTTCCCTTTTCCTTTTCATAACTCGTAGCTTCAATTCATCTTTGCACATCTCTACACCCACTTAGTAATCTTCCAACTAAAATGCTCTTGCATTTATATCCTCTGCAAGATCTCAAAACATCAATTAGATTGGTCAAAGAAGAATACAAACAATGATTTCCACAAGTTGGCCACAAAAACATAATGTGTTCCTATACATAAGATAGAGAGGACCAAAAACAATATTATTACCTCTTCCAATGTGATTCCAAACAACTCTCATGCTGGCACACAACAACCCAAGTTGACAACAAGGAAACATGTAGATGAAACCATGTAGCACATAATTAGTCAATCAAAAAACTTACATCCAACTGAATTTACTCAACGTAGTTCTCAACAAGATTGTTCAAGACCTAAATGCATCTTAACATGACTTCATATGCTAGCACAAACCCCAAGCATACAACATAAGCAAGATAACAAGCCCCGTCAGCCATATATCCACAAATTTCCTGGAAAACTAATTCAACACAATATGCGATACCAAAGAGATTAGATATTATCTTGTGGATCACAAAGAAATGTTCCATGAACATATAATAACACTTCCATATACTTATTTCATAGTTTCATTCCACAAACAACCACCACAATATAATCAGAACCAACATAATTCATTCTAGAAACACAAAAGATACCGCCAAGAGGTAGAACATTGATAATCCAACTTGTGGACCACTTTATTGTATGAAAACTAAACTGAGACACTACACAAGAACTAAGAGCGCGTCCAACAAGCCAAAAGAGCAAATAAATCAATACGAAGAAATGTAGAGCATTTTTTGGACCAACAAAACTACCAACACACCACAACTAGCAAAAACCTCCTTGGAAACACTAGTGACCTGAAAAGATAGGAGTGCAACATCCATAGAACACAAATATTGAATCCCAAATTTAAAGACCATACCTTCAACAATAGAGGAATGTAAAGCATTCTCCTAGAAAACTTTCAAAGCAACTTACTAAACTAAAAACTTTCACCAACACGTGAAGAATAGAACTTCCTTGTAGCAATGCATACTTCCTCATGAACAACAAAAGATAACATACACATATTGGAGACCATCCGCAACAACTCTCCACCATCAAAATTACTTACAATCCCCATCTTAATATATCATCATGATATTATATCTTTTGTCAACAACCATACTTAATTCATCTTTACTTTTCATCAAATAGGGCATGATATCCAACCACGAACCTATCATCATAGAGTATCAATAACATACAATTGTGATAAAAATCAATAAAAATCAATCTCACTAACATGTAAAAAATCTCCCCAAGTGTTGACAACCAACTACAAAAAACTCACCAAGTGTTGTCACGACACTAATCTCCTCAAGTGTTGACATCAATGACAACTGCATAGACAACAAATTCCAATAAGAGTGAGGCATTGAGGCTACTAAACTCATTTTTTATTTCCTTCTATATTTGATGAAGGTGGTCATTGAGCGATTGCATGGTGGGATATTGTGGCTCTTGAGAACAATGGCCTATCAACTTAGAGAGAAGCACTACTCTAAGAAAGTTAGGAATAGTTATATGGAAAATTGACCATCTTGAAGAGATGAGCATAACTAGACAATCCACCAAAAGGAGTAAAAGTTGGCCCTAGCCTAAAGAAAGGGGTAGCCAAAGTTAAATGTTAAATTGAATAGCTTAAAGAGGTGAATGTAATGAGATAATTTACCAACATGGGTAAATATTAACCCCACATTATTTATTTACCTAGATATTTTTTAAATTTTGGATCCCTATGGGTGGGAAATATGGTCTATTTCTTTAATTTCTTGATTGGTAGAGATTTGTATATTATAGATTGTGTCTTTTTAGATTGTATGGGTGCAAATTTTATACATAGAAACAACCTCATTAATCAAAATATTGTTATAATAATTAAAAATATGGAATAATACTTTGGAAATTGAGGTTGACATGGTAATTCCAATACACCAAGATCCCAAAATGAGCCTACAATGCATGAAAACATGGTTCTATGCTATCTGACATGTATCCTCAAGACAAGATTCTATCTATTAACCATCTAGAGTCTCTCAAATATTTATCTTATTTTCCTTTGGAAAAATACTTTGGAAATTGAGAATATTTTGGACAAGAAGGTAAGAATCGACAAGATGTGGTGGACATGAGACATGGTTGATTGGGCTAAATTGACAACTTCCAAGTAAGGCTAAATAGGTTTCAAAGGATTATGTGGGGTAGATATTCCCAAATTTGGTTAGTCCTTGACCTTTGGGGGACCATAATAAAGTCTAATCATGTTGGACTAGTGGGGTCATGGAGTAGTCAAGAAGGTGACTAATAACTTAGAGACATGAAACTAATGAAACCACAATATTATGATATAAACAAGGTTGTAAATAAGACGAGGAGGTGTATGAGATGATTTAGAGTATCTCAATACTTTTTGAAACAAGTCATAGACTTGAGTCTCTAAGTAGAAAATTAAGAATGGTGAACTTGTCACTTATCATAGGAGGTGAAAGCATCATATGATGTGAATACACATGCCCCTAAGAAAACAAACACCAATCTATTAGAAACACCAAAATAATCAATATGGGGACAAAGAGTTGAATACAAAGGGGTTTGACATTTGAATAAAATTGTTATACAATTATTCTCCCATTTCGAAGTGTCATGCGAGGATAATAAAGTATGATATATTATGTAATCATGAAGTTTGAAGGGTTGGCTAATGTGCTAACCTTCATTTTTCATGTTCTTTATGAGATTGCAAGTGAAGTGGAACTAGGTTTTTGATTTGTAAGGTTTGTCATGCTACCTTCTCCAAAGTAATTTTGTTGATTAGCCTTAGCCTATTTTCCATAAGCTAATGAGATGGTAAAAAATTGAAAAATTAATTAAATAATTGAATAATATTATAAAAAAGTAAAAATTGAAGGATAACCTATATTTAATTATTTATTTGTAAAGGTGGTCTAAGTGATTATTTTAAGTGTTGTTAGACCCATAGTGTAAAAAGGAGATTAAAAAGGATAATTAAACTTCTATAACTTTTAGTAATATTTATAAAAAACATTATTTTATTTCCTTGGTGTGGACAATGATTTTGGATTGCCCACACGATGCTTTGCTCCTTCTAGGGTTTTCACCTAAAAGGAGAAAGGGGAAGGTATGGGGTCCAAAATGCAAATGTCAACACTCAAAGTTAATGTAAATGAGATTTGTTATGTCTAATTATGATGTACTAATGCACTGATCTGAAAATGAAATGATTTAATGATGCAAAACTTAAGAAATGCAAAGTGCTGGAAAACACAATGTGATATGCAAAAACACCTAAAAATGCAAGTAAATGATGAAATAACTAAACAAAATCATAGAGGTGCACCTTGAATTTGAAATCAAATGTCAAGATATTTTGGAATCCTGAAAATTTGACTGGGACACTTACGCCAAGTTGGGCGACTTAGTCCCAAATTTGGGAAAATTTGTTAGAATAGGAATTTGGCAAATGGGTATCCGAAAATGTAGAAACCACTTTTCAAGCCCGAAAGTGGGACTAATCCACTAGTAGTGGAAACTTAGTCCACCTAAAAATCTTGGGAATTTCGGGACAAAATCTTGTAGCCTCAAGTTTGCACTTGCTTTTTTGGTAGGTGTCCACACTTGATTCTACAAAAAATGGGGTAAAAAGTGTCTCCAAGCTTGAATTAGAGTTATGTTGACTTGATTGACTTTGAAGAATTCTTGACCACTTTTCAACACCTATTTATTTTACAAATCTGCCTACAAAGTTTGCAAACACACAGGCAAAGAGGGAAAAATGGTTAAGGGTTAGAGGATAGGGATTTGCCTTGGTCAAATCCCACTTTGGTAATCAAACCCTTGATAAATAAATGAAATGGAAAGAGAATGATAAATAAACAACGTGAAATTTCATAAACTTACCAAACCCTTTATGTGTAGATCTGAAGATATGCAATGAAGTGCTCCAATGGATGACTTGATTATGCCTAAATTGCTTGAATGCTTGAGAATGATTGAGTTAATTGCTTGAGTGAATGCTTGAATGACTAGATGAGTTAGGAGATGTAAAATGAGGAGAAAATCCCTTATTTATACTTGATTTTCCTAAATTTCCCAAAAATAACACATCACAGGCCAACCTCAAGGGTTAGAGGACAAAATCCCGCTAGAAAATTGAAATAATTTTGAGTTTTGTGCCAAAAAGGACTAAGTCGCCCCTATTGGTAACTTAGTCTCACTTAAGAAAATTAAGTGGGTGTCAGGAATTAAAGGGAATTAAACATGGTCCAATAGGAATATCCTTAAAAAAACACTTAAAAACAGCTAGAAAGTGTATTAAGGGGTCATTTAAACATGAGAAAGGGTTGAATTAGTGTTGACAAGTCTAGAAAAGCATGAAAGTGGGTTACAACACTTTGAAATAAGACTTGGTAAGTGATTAAAAGGATATATTTAGGTGAATTATGATGAAAGGGTCCTAAAAAACTTGTGAAAGTGGGTTACAACACTTCACAACACCTTTACCAAACAACCTAGAAGTCTTAATGATTCACAAGGGTCAAGACCTAATGTGAACATGTTGACCACATTACAACATTAAATCTAGGAAAAATCAAGCCAAAGTCCACTAGAAAGACTCAAGTGAGCATAAAAATGTCAAATATACATTTTTTGGTGACACACTTAGTAAAGTTATTAATAGGAGGAATGTTTTTGATAAGTGTCTTCATGCTTTTTGAAACAATCTCATTTTCTCTTGAATGAATGTGTGTCCTTTTCTTCCCAAGATGAAAACCCTCTATATTTGTATTTCGAGGATGAAAAACCTCCTAGTTTAAAATGAAATTCCATTCTAGAATTGATAGTGTGCTTCAATAAAATATTAGGTTTCGCGTTTCAAGTTTTGGGTGAGAGGTTTTCAATGTTATTGCAATGTTCTCTATATTTCTATTTTAAGTTTCAATTGGGTTTTGAAGATTCAATAGTATTATGATATTTCAATTTAGGTGAGGTACATCCCTACAAGTTTTAGTATTGTAGATTATTCATTGATCGTACTAGTATCAAAGGGCCAAATTTAAACATACAAAATATAAAATATTAAGTGCAAGGGAGGTGTCTAAGATAATGCTAACTTTGTAGAGTTTATATTATGGATTTTATATCATTATTGTAGGTTGTACTGACCATGATTAGGTTGTACCAATTTGGTGAAATGAAGATTAAGTTTGTGTAAAATATTTCCATTATTATAATTGTACCTCTCTAACACCCTTGCTATAGTCATTGGCCAATGCCTATAGGCTTGAAAACTACCAAAGAATTTTCTATAATGATGATTGTACTTCCTCTATAGGTTGTACAACATGCAAATTTTACCATTATTATTTCTATTTATCTTTCTTATTTCTAAAATGTAGCCCTTGATTATAATTTTAATGATTTGTGTTCATATTCATGGATTCTATATTGTGTTTGATAATCAAAACTTTCCTACTAGTTTGATCACAAGTTATTTGATGATAAAAAGGTTAGACTATTGCTAGATGTATATTTTAAATAGTTACATCTTTGATAGATATTTCCTTAAGGCATGTGAAAGTGATTAGATGTTTTAACGATCTATTTTGGCCTAATCACTATTATTTGAGACTAATGTATACCCAAATATTCCATTGGTATTGCAATTGGTTTTGAAATTATAGTATCATATAATTATAGTCTCAGATAAGGTCTCATGTCATTATAGTCTTATATAATTTCACTCATACCCACACTTAGAGGATTTCCATTGGTTCAATTGCTAGACCTTTCCAACCTACTTTTCTTTGTAGGGAGGAAGAGGTTATTGAAATTGAAGCTCATAACCTATTTTGTAATGACATTACAACTAGTTATGTTGAGTATAGAGCTCTCCTAGAGGAGATCTAGAGTGAGATGTCACACAAAAATTATATGAATATGAAGAAGTATTGAAATGGCCTTAGATTTGAGCCTAAACCACAAGCTATTCGACAAGATTTGTAGTATACTTTTGGGTCCAAGTTATCACTTCCTAATTTTTATGGATTTATAAAGTGTTTAACTAGAGATTGAATATAGAAGTTGGACACATATCTATCACTCAATACAATACTAAAAGATGAAGCCATCAAATTTTCCAGTATCCATCTTGAGGGTACAATACATGAATGGTGATATCATGGGTTGACTGCTTGAGGACATAATCTTATCAATTCTTATGATGAATAAAAATAATATTAATTGAAATATTTGATAGGAAGAATCCTAAATTTTATTATTAAGAGTGAGAATAACTCAAGCAATACAAAAGAATTGAAGGTTATGTGACTGATTTAAAAAAAAAAATCTATCACGGTTCCTAATATTACGAAAAGAAGGTAGTGTGTGCTATTTATAGAAGGCTTGTTTGAACCTCTCATAAGTTTATTCAAAGCATTTGAACCTCCATATCTATAGAAGGATATCAAAAGGTCCTTGCCACTTGAGTCTTCCCTTCCAAAAAGTAATTTCTAGAAGAATACTTTCCCTCCAAAGAAGCCCTTCTAGAAAGGTTTCAATCAAAGTAAGAATTTAATATGAAAGAAAGAAGATGAGATAAAAAATAAATGGATGGGAAGAAAATTTTCTTCTCATACAAAGATCCATGGGCACCAAGCCATAAATGTCTAAGGGAAAGTACACTACTTTGAGGTAGTTTTAACTAAGGAATTCAAATTTGAAGGGTTAGAACAAGAAAAAAGAGCCTCAACAAGATCAAGAGGAAAAATATGATTCATGAGGTACTCTTGCCAAAAAAATTGGTGCTCCAAAATAAGCCCTTTCAAAGTTCACAGAGGTCTACATGTGGAAAATGGATTACAATTCTCATTGACTTTGGAGCAACTCATAATTTTATTGATGAAGTTTTTCTTGCAAAAATAGGCCTAAAAACTAAAGATTTTGAAGGCTTCAATTTGATGGTTGCAAATGGTCTTTGTATTCAATGCACAAGGAATATTCCCAAAATGAGTCTCGTGTTGGGAAACTATGAAGTAAAATATGATTTCTATGTTGTTTGCAAAGGATATATTGATGTAGTATTGAGATTTTAGTGGTTTCATTCTTTAGGCAAGATTACTCACAAATTCCAAACCATGGAACTCAAGTTCCATTTAGATGATAAGAAGTTAGTACTTCATGGAACATCCAATGGTGTTCTAAAGAATGTTTCAGCAAGGCACATGGAGAGGAATTTTTGTCATGGTCAAGTTGCATGGGTAGCCCAACACTTGATTATACTTATCATTTTTTCAAATGGTAAGAAATCATACCATGTTGATGTTTAGTCTCTTTTGGATAAATATAGTAAGGTTTTCAATGAATGCCTCTTAGGAGGCCACCAAATAAAGGATTTGAACAAGGTAAAAGCACAAACTTGTGTCACACTTTCAACCAACTAAATCTAGTTTTGAGTGAAATAATTTCACCCTAAACAATTTCAAGCGAAGCAATTTCAATTGAAACTATGTGGCCTATACGTGAAACATAAAGTTTTAGGTGAAACCCTTTCCCCCAAAACAATAATTGTTTTCCTTTTATCGATTTAAAATGTGACTCAATTTGCATGTATGTTTTTGATTGAAAGGGTCTCAGTTGAAAGTGTTTTAGTTGAAACCCTTTCACCCGAAATTGTTTATGTGGCATCCTTGTTGGTAGATGCCTCATCTTTTTTAATAGAAAGCTCTAAAACTTTCCACTTGAACATATGATATTCCTTCAATTAGAATAATTTAAAAAAAAAAACTAAACCTTTTTGTAGAGCTCAGAGTCAAGAATCCAAATATATATATTTTTTGATATTTTGATTAGTTTTAATGTTTTTTGAAAATAATGCAAGTAGATTGTTAAAATGAAAAATGAGGCTGATTAGAAATTAAAAAAATACTAAAACATATATAATTTTTTTTAAAAAAATATGGTGCACTAGAGGAGAGAATCCTCTCCAAATGGGTATTTAAAAAAAAAGTAATGAAAAAAATTAGACAATAGTTGACGTCAAATGAAAACTATCAAATTTTGGTACGTTTGACTTTAGCACATTATTATGAGGAAAATATACATCAAAATTTTTAATTTTTTTTCCATGCACTAGATATTGAATCATTTATCTGGGAAAAAAATTCAGGGGAAATTAAAATTGTTTTCTATTTTTTTCTTGACGTCAACTCAATGTCACTTTTTCTTTAAATTTTTAGCAATTCAAAATCTTCTCTTAAATTTATAAAAAATATCAACACAATTTTATTTTTTTTAAATTACAAGAATAATCTATCAAGAGTTATACATTTCACTAGCTTACATCATTTTAAAATTCAAAACATAAACACCAATTTTATGCGGTCGAAGTTAAGAATTTTTGTTTGTGTTGGTCAATTCTTTTATAAAAGTGTGACACAGGTTTGTACTTTTACCCAACATATTATTGAGTTAGAGGAAGGAACCAAACTAGTTATCACCACTCCTTATCACCGTCCTAGAAGACATAATAAATTAAAAAGTCTATGAAGGAGCTCCTTGATATGGGTCATATAGGCCAAGTTCTAACCCAATTGCTTCTTTAGTTGTTTTGGTCAAGAAGAAAGATGGGACTATGCGAATGTGTATTGATCAACCATGCTCTTGATAAGAATTTTTTTTTAAAATGGTATCCAATTCCCTACAATAGATGAAATTATTGATGAAATTCATGGCGTAGTCTATAATTCTAAAATAGACCTTAGATTGAGATACCACTCGACCAAAGATCATGAGGAAGATGCTCATAAGACAACCTTTAGGTGCCATTATGGACACTATGAATTCTTAGTCATCCCATTCAATTTGACTAATGCTCTTACCACATTTTAGTCATGTGTATGAACCAAGTGTTCAACAAGAAATTAATAAATTTTATTTTAGTAAAATTCTTTGATGATATCCTTGTCCACAAAAAAACATGGAAAAATCACTTGAGGTATTTGGATGAAGTTTTGGGTATTCTGGAATCCCAGTCTCTTTTTAAAAATAATCAAAATTTGAATTTGGTAAGACTAAAATTTTATATTGGGGTAATTCAATTAGCACTAATGGTGTTCAATTTGACCAAGAGAAGATTTATGTCATCTTGGATTGGCTCACTCCAAATTTTTTAACATAATTGAGAGGATTCTTCGGTCTTTGTAGCTATTACCAAATATTTGTGAAAGGATTTCTTAGTTGGCAGCTCCATTTACTTATTTGACAAAGACTGGCCTTTCACATGGTTAGTTTTAGTGCATCAAAATTTTGACAAAATCAAGGAGGTGATGAGTTCTTGTCCTATGTTAGCCATTCCATATTTCTATAGGTCAATCCACAATATTGTGTCCCACTTTTTGGCCAAAGTAGGACATTGAAATCAACATTTTTCACCATATTTTGACTTTATGAAACCTATGACAACTAAACCATTAATAATTTGGAGATGATATAAACTTGTGATTGGTGAGGATTTCTGTGTAGATTCTAAAAATATATATTTTTAAAAATTAGAAATAAATTGTAATTTTTTTATGTAACTTCTAATAACTTTTTTTTATAATAAACAATATTTTTAAAAAGTGATGTTTATGTCGTAATACATTTTTTTATTAAAAGGATAAAATTATAATTTTAAAAAATAGTTTTTTAACATCAATATCTAGTGCATGGATATTTTTTCATAATTTTTTTTTTGATACGCAAGGATTATATTTTATATTAAAATATTAGAAGAGAAATACATATTGTCTGCAATGCAGGTAAAATCCGCCGAACTACCATAGAAAAATAAAACCCTACCACCCTAGGGAATGATCCACAACCAGAGAAAAATTAACAATCACCCTGCCCACCACAAAAAACAACTCCAGAACTATAACCTTAAGACAAGAAAATTCAGACACAAAGGTCGAGCCTCAAAGGAACCCGTTCAAGTCTACAAATGTAGAGAAGTCTTCTACCCATTCCAAGCCCTCCTCCGCCACCAACCCTATCTTTCATTTCAGAAATTCAACGACCATTGCCGAGGGCATCCTGTGCCTCATGAGCTCAGCCCCCTTCAAGTCTAAGAGAAAGGGGTAGACCTTCACTACTTCATCTGTCTTCCACAATAGCTCTAAGTCAAAGGGACATGGAATCCCTTTGCCCACAAAGGTTGCTTTCAATGTCTTCTCCAAACCACCCAAAAAGTCGCCACGAAATAAATTCACCATCAATTCTCTAGCATCCACCTTGGACACTTCAACGTCAAAAATAGTAGCCAAGAACCACGAGGATATGTAAGCATTATCCCTTGCAAACTCCTTTCTAGCCAAGTGACCCTTTCCTAAAACCATTTTAACCACTACCAAGACCAAGGGATCACCCATGAGAAAATTTGTTTAAGCCTTTGGTTTGTGATCTCCATGAACGTTGCTTGCCTCTCCATCGCCACCAAAGAAACAAGAGTATCTGTGCCAAAACATTTCAGCCCCTCCATGGAGATTGAAATAATGAATTTTGAGCAGCTCGGCTTCGCCATTATCTGCACCCTAGCTGAAAAAACCCCCTGCACAAAGACAACCAACAAAAACAAATTTCAAAAATCACACAAATGAACTATTGTCACCCACCAACATTAAAAATCCTACAAACAACAAGGAAAATCCCTAACACACGAGCTAGGAATAATGATGATGCAAGGCTATCCATCCTTGCATGTGGTTTTCATCCTTCGAAAACAAGCTTTAACCCAAACATCACCTCGTAATAAAAAACCATCTGCCACCTGGCCGATTTACATGATCTACTATGAACTTTGTACCCTTCGTGCCTCTCCATTTGGCAAGGCCATCATATTTCACTAAAACATCGGTCACCTCCATGAAGCACCCTATTTTGAGCTAACTCCAACCCCACATAAAACATTTCATCGACAACCACCTAGCACTGATGCCTTGGGCTACCACAAGAAAAAAGGAAGAAGTGATGTGGACATACCACGTGTCTGACATCCTTCACACTCCCACCTACACCCCAATGTCCTCACTCTCCGCCAACAAATCATCCACCATAGCTCTTTGTCGAGCGAGTGGGTGAAAAAGAGAAGGAATAAGGGGGGGGCCACCCTACCACCCACAATGTTTAATTTCACACTAAATTGCATTCTTTGAATACAAGACCAATTACCCCCATGTTTAATAAAGCATAAGCTTCGGTATTGCCTTCCCTCAGCGTATGATTGAACATCACTTGTTCAAAGTACCCTAATTTCTCTAATGTTGCTTCCAAATAAACCCCCAACCTCCAATTGTGAATTTGCCTAGTTCTAAGAGCATTTATGACCAGAGTTGAGTCCCCTTCCACCACCATATTTTTAATTCCCAGTTCCTTAGAAAGATTCAGTCCAAGAAGAAGAGCTTGGAATTTAGCTGCATTGTTAGTGTCGTCTGAGAGGGGCTGAGCCAATCTCCCCAAAATCATACCTGAGGAGGTTCGGACAATACAACCAGCCCCAGATGGCCCCAAATTCCCTTTTGAAGCACCATCGAAATTTAGTTTGACCTAGCCCTGCTCAGGAGGGAGCCACTATGTTTTGTTGCACAAATTAGTGGATGCCACATTTCCTATTCCTCCAAAGGGAGGGGATTTAATCCCAAACCATTATTTCATTATCCAGGCATCCCATTTTGCAAAATTTTTTTTTTTTGGGTTCTTATCTGCCAAGTGTGCATTGAAAATTTCTACTATGCATACCTCAATTTTACATTGAAGTCTTGGAATCAACAGCTCCCTGTCTTGAAAAAGATGTATGTTCCTCTCCTTCCACACCTCCCAAATTAGCATTGAAGGGCACATCACCCATAATTCCCCAAAGATAGAATTCTGATAACAGCTGGGCTAGGCATTAAGAAACTCTAGTAGCGTACTGGGGAAGGCAGTAAGCCAATGCAACTTTGTGCACAACCATCACCACATTTGATAAGTGAATTTGCAGTTTAAAAACAAGTGGTCCACTATTTCCTCAGCCTCTTGGCATAGTGGGCATCTAGACGGACCATGATAACCCATTTTAATAAACTTGTCACTAGTAAGAACTCTCCCTTGAGTTGTGGCCCATGCAAAAATCCCTGCTTTTGGAAGGCATGCTTTATTCTAACATAAACTCGTTGGGACAACCAAACTTTCATCTCCTAAAGATGACATAATAGTATATCCTATTTTGGCTAAATAAATCTCGCTTGGAGAGGCATCCCAACGCAATTGATCGCTCCCCTGCCTACACCAAATCCTTCTTTTTTATAAAACTTGCTTAAAGGCTTCCATTTCCTGAATTTTAAGATCCAAATTTCTCACTGATTTCCACCCAAGAAGACCCTCTGTTGGATTATCAGAGCGGTCTAAATAGTCGCAAACTTTCGAGCCCCAAATTTTCTCTATTTTTTCCCTTACTCGTGAGAGCTTAGGGTTCACTGCCAAGGCTGGGAGACCTTCCTAGGAGTCTTCCCAGAACAATGCCTCTTTTCCGTCCTTAACTTCCCAAGTAAGAAAATTTGTAATAGATCCCTAGAATTCTTAATGAAATTCCATATGCGGGACTCATTTGGCAAAGATTTTGCTACCAGAAAGCAATAGGGATCTGCTTCCAGATATTTTTCTTTAACTATCTTCACCCATTTAAGATCAGGGCAAGAGTGAATAGTCCAAGCTAATTTTTCCCCCAGTGCCTTATTTTGCAAAAGAACATTCCTCAAACCAACACCATCTTGCTTCCGTTTCTCACAAACCTTTTACCATTTTATAAGGGGAATTTTCTTTTGATCTGAAGTTCCTTTCCAAAAAAAATCCTTCATTACATGATTTAGGACTTTGCTCGCACCCACTGACAGCTGTAAGCAAGACATCATGTAAATGGGAATAGTTGAAAGGATAGATCTCAACAAAGTTAATCTACCCGCCCAAGACAACCACCTATTTTTCCAAGAGGATATATGTTCCTTGCAATGAGCCACTAGAGAATTCCACAAACTATTGCTTTGAGTGCCCTTATCTAATGGAAGCCCCAGATATTTACATGGTAATTGACCCTTCTTGAATCCTAAAATTCGTAGAATTTGAATTTCATAGGGGAAGTTTGAATTAAAGAAAAAGACCTCAGATTTGGCCTTACTTACCTCCTGCCTAAAAGCCCGGAAATAATCTTCTAAAATACTTTTTAATCTTTGTGCTTCCTTGGTTGAAGTAGCACCAAACAACATTGTGTCATCCGCAAACTGCTAATGATTAATGTTGGGAAGACTGCTAGTTACTTACAAACCCTCAATCCAGCTAGACCTCTGCACATTATCAATCGACATCCCCAAGGCTTCAACCATTATAATAAACAAGAAAGGAGATAAAGGATCCCCTTGCCTCAAACCTCTTGAAGTAGTAAAGTAACCCTCTGGGGAACCATTGACTAGCACAAAGAAATGCGGGCTAGCCAACCACCCAAAAATCCAGTCTAGCCAATCCTTTTAGAAGCCAAAGGCTTCCATTACCTTGAATATATATCTCCAATTTACTCTGTCATATGATTTCTTGATGTCCAATTTCAGCAGCATCACTAGTTTCTTTAGTTTTTGGACCGAATGAATGACTTAAGTAATTATCACCCCTTCCAAAATTGAACGACCAGGAACAAAGCCTGTTTGTTCCTCATAAATGATTAGGGGAAGAATCTTCTTCAATCTATTGGCTATTACTTTGGCCAAAATTTTATAAATTGTATTGCACAGTGAAATTGGGCAGAAATATTCCCCTGAATCTGGCTTCTCCTTCTTTGGAATAAGAGCAATTAAAGTATTATTAGCTTCCTTTAGCACTCTTCTATTTCTTCTAGAGTTTTCTAACACTTCCCAAACATCCTTTCCAACAAAATTCCAACATTTCTGAAAGAACGCTGCAGGAAACCCATCCGGCCTAGGAGCCTTCTCTGGCTGCATCTCAAAGACTACCTCTTTCACTTCAGCTTCAGAGAACTTAGCGTTCAAAGCTTCCATTTGAGCATGAGATATCAGCTTCTGAATGGATTGCAGAGAAGCCTTCTTTGGCTCCAAATTTGAGCCCTCCTAGTCATTGAGCAAGTTTTGAAAATATGAGACAATCGAATCTCTGATTTTCACAAAATCTTCCAATAGACGACCATCCACATTTTTAATACAATAAATTTTATTGAACTCCCTCCTAGCTTTTGTAGAGTTGTGAAATAATTTTGAATTACGGTCCCCTGCCTTTAACCAGATCTGCCTGGATTTTTGCCTCCATAAAATCTCTTCTTTAGCCATAATGTCATTTAGTTTGTTGGAAAAAACCTATTCCTTCATGTAGCAAGCATCATTCATCCAATTGTTCATGATTTCTTCAGCCAGGCCATCCAACTCATACTCTATTTGCAGTTTCTCTGCAAAAAAATTCTTGAAACACGCCTTATTCCATTATTTGAGTTGTTTCACAAATTTTAGCTTTGTAACCACATTAAAATAGCTTGATCCCCTTGGGGAGAATTCCTTCCACCACAATTCCATCATTCCCAAGACTTGAGGTTCCTTAAACCACATCATTTCAAATTTGAATGGATAGCGAATCGGTCCCTTCTCCCCAACTATTTGGAGTTGTACTAGAAAATGATCAGAGCCAGTCCCATAATTAATCTTGCTTTCAAAGGTAAAGGGGAAAAGACTCAAGTTTACTTTGAAGAAAAATCTATTGAGCTTTTCCGCTATGCTACCAAACCCTTTCCTATGATTCGTCCATGTGAAACAACCATTGCCTAGTGGGATCTCCAATAACGAATTCCTTTCCACAAAACTGCAAAATTCAATTTGAGATTGCAGGATTTTCCCTGAGTCGCCCTTCTTGTCTTCTTGCCGAAGAATGGCACTAAAGTATTCTCTGAGTATGCTAAAATCTTGATTCAATCCTCTTAGGAACCCATCTATTTCAAGCCAAACCATCCTTTTTTGTATACTCAAAGAGGGTCCATAGACATTTATCAAATTAAAATCAAGGTTTGAGATCAGACTCCTTACCTTGCAAACATGCCGACTCAAGTACAAGGTCTCTACTAAAACTGACAGAGGTTTCCAAATGATTAGTAGGCCTCCCGAAGCACCCTTCGCTTCCATACCAACCCATTTCCACAACTTCAGCTTTTTGCCAAAATTAACCAAGTCCGAGCCACCTAATTTTGTTTCTTGAAAAAGACAGACTTCTACTTGACAAACTTCTAAGTGGCACCTGATGAGGCTCCATTTGTTAGATGCGTTTAAGCCCCTAACATTCCAGGTTAATATTTTCATTGTTGTTTAGGAAGGGATCCACCCTTCCCTACTTTAATCATTAAGTCAATCTTCTGCTGACCACTAGCTTCCCCGTCCCATTTCCTCTTTTCTTGATTAGGAATTCTACCCCTCTTTTTTTGTTCACCATAGTCGGGTGTTAATTTGAGGAGATCCCTTCTATGAATTACTAATCTAGTTTTAGCCGCCAACAAATCCTCAGACATCTTCCTTTTCTTTCCTAATTGTGGGCTAAGCAGTTCCAAAGTTTCTTTCCCTTCTTCCACCACTGTGTTTTCTAATCCTTCAGAGTCATACCTTGCTTCAATCGCTCCATATTTTGCTTTAGTTGCCACCGCTAATTCCACAAGTTCCTTCCCCACCTCTATCAAAGAGTCCAACTCCACATACTGGTAGTTTCCCCCCATAATTTCTAGAGTCTCATAAATATTCTCATCTAG
Organism: Sequoia sempervirens; assembly: GCA_007258455.2. Classification (NCBI taxonomy): domain Eukaryota; kingdom Viridiplantae; phylum Streptophyta; class Pinopsida; order Cupressales; family Cupressaceae; genus Sequoia; species Sequoia sempervirens. The sequence goes on along the minus strand of VDFB02105785.1, from coordinate 437,478,792 downwards.
ATCCATGAACTTATCCTCCTGCTCCTCCTGTAGCTCCTCCACCCCTTTTGACTTTGCTGCTAACAATGAACTTGTCGCAGCATGATGAGAAGCATCAATCGAGGGTTACCCATTTTTAGAAGACGGTGCTAGAGAGACCCTCATAATCTTGGGCTATGTCTTTGAGACCCTTGCCTTAGGAGAAACAAAAAGGGTTGTGGCATCTTTAAAAGCTCTGGCCTTCATCCTGGGAGGCTCTTTCAAGACATCCAAGGAACTGGATTTCCTTGCGTCATTAGTTTTCCTGCATCCCAAAGATTGTACCAAATTATTACGCATAAAGGAATCTCATTCCAGCTTTTGAATCTAGCTTCCATAGTTTGTTAAGAGTTCAATCTCACCCCAAATTTTCCTTTTTGGTGCATTTTCCACACAAATTCGCACATATGTTTGGTTTTTCTTTACTAGCTTCCTTTCCTCTGCGCAAACAAAGGTGCCCAATTGATTCCCTATTTCCTCCAAGATAGAGGGAGCCCAATATTCCTGAGGAAGATTAGGTAAACTGTACCAATCTTGAAGGGTTTCAACCACGTGGTTAGCCCGGTCAAAATCTGTTGCCCACTGCCTTAGATAGAAACCACACCCATCTAAAACCCAAACGCCATTAACAATTTCATCCCTTATGCTTATGGAAGGGAAGAGTACCAGAAAAAAGCCATTTTGAAGCATTTTAAACTGCATATTAGGCCCCCAATGTTCTTTCCACTATTTAACCAGGTAGTCCTAGTTAAGATCTGCTCCATACCATTTTCCAATTAGTCCTAGTTGTTCTAGGCACAATACCTCTGCTTGAAGTTTTGAAGAGCTAATTACTACTTTGGCTCTTTTGCCTTTTGCTTCACTATTCGATTGTGAGCCATGTTGACCCCTATCCCCAATTGAGACTTCTTCCCTTTCTTCCTCCCATTCCTTAAAAGGTAACTTCTTTTGCCAGACCATTCCGTTGTTACCATTTTTGCGATTAGGGTTTCTTCCAGGGCCCTGTCTACCCAGCCAGGGGAGACCGGCTTGACCTTTTTTTCTGTCATTTTTCTTTCATGGTCGACGAAAAGCTTCATTTCTATATTGTCCATTCCTTTGACGCCCTTGAGGAATACTTTCCCCTTTATTCAGACGAAGATTCCCATGAGCCTGGTCTTCTTGAAAACGACCATTCTAAGCATTATTCTAAGGTCGGGCCCATCTCTCTTCCTTCCAAATATGCTTGATATTCCCTCTCCTATTCCCTCTGGGACCCACTTTTCCTCTCCCTCCACGCCTGAGTTCATCCGACCGTTGCTTTCCTCCATGACCGTTGCAGAGCGCGTTCGCCATCTTTATTTCTTTTTTTTTTCATAATTTTTTTGTTGCATATATATTTTTTAATTAATTTTGAAAGTCAGAGTAATTATAATTTGGACACAGGTGTATGTTGTAATGCATAACTTGTTTTGTATGCATTGAAATGTTTTTTTTGTTAAAACAAGGAAATCAATACTTAGTGCAAACATATTTTTAAATTTTTTTCTCCATTTTTCTATTTTATCGTGTGTGAAAAATGCCATGATGATTGGTGAAAAACCTACATTCACAAGAAATAAATATAAATATAATAATAAAATTAAAATATTAAAAATTATAATTTTTAGAAAGATTAAAATAAGGGCTAAAATACAAAACATAGTTTCTAAAATGATTTTATTTGATCCCTCAAAAGGTAAAGAAAAAGTGGTTTTTTGTTGGCATTTTGATAGGTACGAAAGAGACTCCGTTGTGGGTATGATTTAAGATTAGAGGGGTTCTATCCAAGGGAATTCGATCTAAGGAGGTCTTGTCTAACCGCATTCAAATAAAACCCTTTAGATGAAACCCCTCAAGGCTTAAATCATTAATTTTTATTAAAAATATGTGATTTCAGGAAAAAATCATGATGTCCCATGTTTGGGACCCATTATTGTGGGATAACCCCTCTCTTCCTTTTGTTCTTGAGTGTGACAATTTTGGGGAAGGGATTGGGGTTGCTTTGGTGCTGAATAAGCATCCTATTTCATTTGAGAGCCACAAACTTAGAGGAATTAAATAAGGTTTCTCAATTTATGACAAGGAAATGTTGGCCATTATGCATGCTTTGGCCAAGTTCAAGAAACACCTTGTTGGAGGTGATTTTGTGGTCAAGATTTATCATAATAGTTTGAAGTACTTCATAAGTAAAAATGATCTCAACAAGAGAAAAGAAAAATGGGTAAGTAAACATCAAGATTGCAATTTTGATATTGAATATATAAAATGGAAAAAGAACATATTAACTAATGTTTTACCTAGGAAACCTATTTTATTTTCTATGACAAAGATTTCAACATATTGGAAGGTTCAAAATTTGAAAAAATATTATAAGAATACCTTCACCACCAACATACTTGTAAGGAAAATTGTACCCAAATATAAGATGAAATGAAAGATTTTAAGGGTTGTTCATGATACTCTTTTGGCCAATCATTAGGGGTATTTTAAAAATTAAAAATAGATTTAAGAGAGGTTCACATGGAAAGGGCTTAAAGATGACGTCTTTAAGCATATCAAAGAATATTTAGTTTTCCATCAATATAAAATTGAGTAATCATTTCCATGTGATTTGTTGTAGCCCCTATCCATTCTAAATTCACAATGGGAAAGTATTTCAATGGCTTTCATAATTGGACTTTCAAAAGTTTAATGTAAGGATTGCATGTATGTTGTAGTTAATAGACTCACAACGTATGCACATTTTTTAATAATATCTTTAGAATACAAGGCACCCTAGGTTGTTGATTTATTTTTTAGAGAAGTATTTAGGCTCCATGAGTTGCCTAAAAATATTGTGAGTGATCACAATAGTTAGTTCCTAAGTTTTTTTGGCAAGATTTATTTCATTTGATAGGAACTAAAATTACACGCAACACCAACTACCACCCCCAAATATATGAGAAAATTGGGATTGATAACAAATGGATGGAAGGATAAATTTGATAAACTATATTTTTGGTCATCAAAATGCATGGATCAAATGGATCTACTTGGGATAGCATTGTTACAATACCACTTATCACATGTTTATTAGAATGGCACCATTTATAGCTTTGAGGCTCCAACTTTCAATGACCTTGTGATTTCTACTAGCAATATTCCAAGGGCTAAAAAGTTGGTACAACAAAGTTAGGATATCTTGAAAACTCTCAAGGATAACCTCTAGCATGTTCAAAATCAATAGAATTTGTATGTAGATCATCATTGTATTGAGTGCACTTTTGAGGTTGGTGACATGGTCTACTTGATATTGCAAGCATACATGAAGTTGTCTCTTAAGAAGAGTGGATCAAAGAAGCTTAATCCTCATTTTTATAGTCCATACAAAATAAAACATAGGACAAGAGAAGTTGTTTATGAGTTGGATCTATTATAACAAAGTAGGCTTCATAATGTATATCATGTTTCTTGCCTCAAGAAGGCACTTGGTCATCATGTCATTCCATTAGTTTAGTTACCTCCCTTGGATGAAGAAGGGAGGTTGATTTTGGTTTTTGAAGAGATTGTTGATTTCAAGGAACACAAATTAAGAAATAGAAGCATAAAAGATATTTGGTCCAATGGATGAATCTTCTAGTTGAGGATGACACTTGGGAAGGAGACTAGTTTTTGGAGCATCCTAATTTGCAATTGTATGAGGACAAGAAATTTTGAGGAGGGAGGACTATTTTGTCCCATCCTTGAGTGTAAATTTGTTGATGACCCTTAGCCTATTTTTCATAATTTTCCCCGAGGCTAATGTGATGGTAAAAATAAATAAATAAAGTTGTCAAAAAGTAAAAATTAAAAGACAACTTATATTTAAATTATTTAAAAAGGTGTCTTAAGTGATTATTTAATGTCGCTAGATCTATGGTAAAAAGAAGGTGAATAAAAATGACACTTAATATTACGTTTTTATAACTTTGAGGAATATATACCATTTTTCTTATTTCCTCATAAAAGTTATAAATAGGAGGAATATTTTCGAAAAGGGTCTTCATGTTGTTTGAAACTATTTCATTTTCTCAAAAATGAATGTGTGTTATTCTCTTACAAAGGAAGAAACCCCTTGCATTTTTTAATCTTCGAGGATGAAAACCCGCCTAGTTTTCAATGCAGTTCCATCCGAGAATTGACAATGTGCTTCAATAATATCTTGGTTTTTGTGTTTCAAGTTTTTGGTGAGAGATTTTTTAGTGCTATTTTAGTGTTATCTATTTGTTTCCATTTGAAGTTTTAGTTGGGTTTTGAAGATTCAATAATATTATGATATTTTAGTTTAGGCGAAGCATATCTCTACAAGTCACACTATTGTAGATTGTTCATGGATAATACTAGTTTCAAAGAGCCAAATTTGGCCATACAAAATGAAAAATATTAAGTGAAAGGGAGGTGACTAAGACAAACCCAAATTTTTAGAGTTTAAATTATGAATTTTGTATCAATATTATTGTAGGTTGTACTGACCATGATCAAGCCATAACAATTTTGGACAATGAAGATTAATTTTATTTAAAATATCTTCATTATTGCAGTCGTACCTCTCTAACACCCTTGCTCCAATCATTGATCAATACCTATAGGCCTAAAATTCACCAAATAGTCTTTTAAAATGTTGATCATACTTCCTTTAAAAGTTGTATAATATGTAAGTCGTACCAACATTTCTCTCATTACATCTTTTCCTATTTATAAATTACAACCTTTTATTATAATTTTAATAATTTTGGTTCATCTTCATGGAGTTTGTATCATGTTTGATAATCTTAACTTTCCTCCTAGATTGATCACATTTTTATTTGATGATAAAAAGGTTGTGTTGTTGTTGGCCGTACATTTTGAACAATTGTATCTTTGAGAGATATTTCCTAAGGTATGGTAAAGTATGGTAAAATGATTAGATGTTTTCAAGATCTATTTTGTCAATAATAATAATAATTATTTAGGTATATATTGAAGTCTTAAATAACAAGCCATACTCAATACTAGGTCATACCAGTACTCCTCATCTTGGTCGTTATTTTTTCTTAATGCAATACACATTGTTAATATTTGGGCGTTGGTAATACTATCAACTTCTACATTCAAATCACTCTCTTAAAATATGCCAATACTAACAACAAAGTGTTGGCCATACCTCATGAAAAAGGAAGCTATTATAGTTTTGGACATTCTAGTTGCAACAACCTTGGAGGGATACTGAATTGTTATAGTAGAGGCATTCTTATTCTCATTTCTAAGTTTCTAAGGTACTAATTAATTTATGATTTTAGTACTTTACTTTGTAGGTATTTGAATTTACAAATTTATCATTGCAATACTTGTTAGTAAAAGTCAAATAACTTATTTGTAAATTGGATGGTTTGTTGTTAGTTTTTGAATTTTGAATATTTTACATGGTCCACCACTAGATCCTAATTTATCCTTGTAAATATCTTGGTTGGTTTAAAATTGTTGGATCCTATTTTAATTTTTAGAATATTTTTTGCCTTGCATGACATGTATCAAGGTGAAGTAGTCTACCATTTTGGCATTGGTGTAATTCCACTTGCATTCAACTAGTTTTCCTTGCTTGTATTTGCATTCACTATCAACGAATTTGGCTCAATTAGTTTTGTGATATATTATAAATTGGATGGCTAGCTACCATTATCTTTCATGCAATTCCATTATCGTCATCTTAGTTTCTATATGCTCTCACCTTGCTCACTCTAGGAACTTATTGATGAGAAATAACTAGGATTTGAGTGATCACAATTTTTTATATGGATTTGAGCTAATGCTATGTGGGGGCTATTACATAATTTGAGAGTAGTTATGAAGAAGTTTGTACATGTTGTAATGATTGCAATTAGCCTCACTAGTGTTGTAACACTTGTATGATTAAATGAGATATTGGGACAATGAGTTGAATGCTCACTCTTGGTAGAGTTTTCACTCTTCATGGTTTCTTTGGCTTAATCTCTACTTGTCTTGTGTGTATGTTTCTTGTAAGTTTATGCTTTGTTTTCAAGTTTCTGTTGAACCTCTATCATGTTGAACATATGGTATCGTATAATGCATCTATTCAAGGTGTTCAAAATAGCCTTTTCAAGGTTAGAGTTGAGTTGACAGTGTTATTTATGGTTGATGATCACAAGCATACTACCTCTTATATTTTTACAAATTAATGAACTTGGTTCAAATTTTCACCCATTACCCTTATTCTTGTATCTATTATTTTGAACTAATATTGATAGTTCCAAATTTCCTTAGCAATCTTGAATCTATTGTCTTTGAAACTTTGGTACTTGTAATAAATGTTCATTATACCTACACTTGCAATTGGAAACTTTGTGTTATTGAAAAACACCATTGGAATTTGCTAAGCTAGGGACAATAAGTCGACTTGCTTCCCTCCTTGCACCTTAGTAAAACTTTGATGAATGATACAAAGATTTAAATAAAAGTTGGAAGACACACTAAGCAATAAATGTTGGAATAACAATGATGTAATTATGCTAGTGAGGATCTAAGACTTGAACAATAGTGTAATTAATGATATAGTGATTAAGTACAAGTAGGGTTTTGGTGTTTGTTGATATAATAGAATGATGCTATGACAAAGGTACGAATGATTCTAAGTATGACAAGCAATTGTGTGAGTGATTCTAAATGATGATGGAGAATCCTATAAGATAGATAACATGACCTAGGGATGGTGTTCCTTTATACATGTCCTAGGTGCACAATTTAAACTTTTGAGTATGTTGTTTGATTTGAGTTATCTTGAGACTAAACTTAAATTTAAATTTACAAAAAGTATATCAAAACCACACTTGAAATCTTGAACTTTAATAAAAGAATGGCATTCCAAACTATGAAAACAATTTAAATAAATATAAAATAATGTTTTCATCTTAATTTAGTCATAAAACTGTTAAAATTATGTACTAGGGCAAGGTACTTAAAACAACAATCAAAAAAATTGTAAAAGGAAGGCAGATCCCTTAAAAATATATAAATTCCATTTCAGGGCAATATTTAGAGTAAATTTATAAATCAGAACGTGACAGAGGACACGGTTTTTACTAACCTTTTCAAATACGCGGTCGCATGCAACTCGCGAAGCCTTGCCGACGTGTTTATATCTGCGGTCTTCTTGACTGTAATATAATTCATAACACTGAAATTGGAGGGAAAGGAAGCTTAGTTTTCGTTTTTTCTTTTGTTGCAGAGAAGAAGAGAGAATTTTTCCGCAAATAAATAAATGAAAAATTACCAGACTTGAAAGGATGGAATTGTTAGCCGTAGTAAAACAAAAAGCATCAGTAAAAGGCATAATATTTTGAGTAAACAGCGCAGAGGGAAATGGAGAGTCATGAGAAAAATGTAGATAATAATAATAATGCAGACAAAAGTTCTGCCTCAGTTGAATTTCAAAATCTTGATGACCATGCGCTTGATGCGAAAATACGAAGAACACAAAATCTGTTGTTGCACGGAGAGTTGCTCCGTAAATCAGCCGACGGCAGAACGAAGCTCGAGGCTTTTCTGCACAGATTATTGAGAGAGGAACAACGAAGAAAACAGCGAGTGCAAGTGCAAGAGGTTCGCTTGATATTTACTGAACGTTTTTTGTGAACAATAATTTGAATAGGTTAATATGTGTTGCTCCTTTTTTAATTTTTTGGGATGAGGAACTTTCTGTTTAATCTTTTTTGATGCAGATTTTGATTAAAATTCAGAGCATGGGAAGCAATGTAAATAAGAATTTGCAACCCTAGGAGGTACCTTTTTTGACACTGGTTATAGGGGGCTTCAGGGGAGGGAGGAGTGATTGTTCATTTGATGGTCCGCTGAAGGCTAAATGTGTGCAATTTGCTTTATTGAGTAATTGGCAATTTTTTTTAAAGAATTGGAGCTGTTGAACTGCCAGCTGTTTTTCGAGTTATATTCATCTCTTGGTCTGAGTTGATGTGTTAGCATCCGCTTTCACAGATACTAATATTATAGGCAGCTTTCGTATCTTGGCTTTTGAGCCCTCGCTAGCTTCAGGTTGACATCTATGTCGTGTACCTTGTTGATGTGTTAGTATATTCCCTTTCTCTGGTACAAATTCTGCCTGTGTTTTTGGTGTCATGCCTTATCGGCCCTCCCTAGCTTATGGTCGAATTGTTATACCTATTTTTTAATTTGGGTGTTGTTTTGGCCGTGTATCAAATTATATGATGTTTTATCAGGGTTCAACTGCATAGTTTTTGTGTCAATCTTTATTAACCCATATTTCATGAAAGTGTTTCACAAGAACCCATCTTTTATGAGCAAGAATGGTTCACTTAGCTCTCATTGCTTTGGGACTTTCTGGGAAGTCACTTGTCCCAATGCCACTTTGACAGAAGTGTGCTTAACCATGAAGTTTCCCAAGATCAAATCCTATTAGTGTGCTTAACCAGGAAGTTTCCCAAGATCAAATCCTCTTAGCTTGCTACCCCATTTGCAAAACCTTTAGCAAGTGTCATACCGTATGGACCATTCGTTATAGAGGTCCCAAGCTCATTTATTTTTAATTTAAGTGGTGTTTTTGTAGTCTATTAGGTTACATATTGGGATTCAATTGCATAATTTCTAAGTCAATCTTTATTGACCCATATTTCATGAAAGTCCCAAGAAGTAATGATTTACCCTTGTGAACAAGCATTCTTAACCATGAAGATTCCCCAAGATCAAATCCACTTAGCTTGCTACCCCATTTGCAAAATCTTAAGCAATTGTTGTGCCTTTTGAACCATTCATTTATAGAGCTCCCTAGCTCATTCATTTTTCATTTAATTGGTGTTTTTGTGGTGTATCAAATTATATGATGTTTTTTTATTAGGATTCAACTACATAGTTTTTGAGTCAATCTTTTATTAACCCATATTTCAAGAAAGTCCTGAGAAGTTCCTGTGCTTCTATGAGCATCACGTAGATACAATTAGTGTTAAGTGGACCATTCATGCTCACGGGATATGATTTTTTTTGAACCACTTGCATAAAATATTAGTTGATAAAGATTGACTACAAAACTATGCAGTTGAATCCTAATAAAACATCATATAATGTTAACAGCTATGTTAAGTCTTGGCTTGATTTGCTAGCACCCTCCTCTTTTGTTCTAACATTGATGATGGTTTAAGTGTCATGACTTATGGGGCCTCTATAGCTTGTGGTTAATATGTGTGGGATGCCCCCAAATGATGTTTTGACATCCTCCCTTTCTTTGTTACTACCATAGCTAGCAGTTTTGGCATTATGCCTAATGGGCCCTCTCTAACTTGAGGTTGATATCTATGTTGTGTTTTGCGTTGATGTGTTAACATCCTTAGACTCTCTAGTTGTACTAGCCAATGGTTTTGGTGTCATGGCTTGTGGGCCCTCTCTAGCTCATGGTTGATATCTATGTGATGTCTGTAACTTATGAGTGTTTTGAAATGTAAGGTGAATTGGCAAGGTTTGGTTTCTTCTAAGCATGATCACAAGGTCAAAACCTAGTGACAAAGTCTGAAAAATATAAAAGGCAAATTGAAATGAGTCCCCTTGTTGGCTTCCACAAGGGGGTTTTGTATGCTAATTTGACATATGGCTTGGTTATGACTGAAAAAATCTTTATGATTGGATTTTGTTTCACACTAGTACACTCCTAGGTGGTGCTTTAGTTAGCAAGTCCATATTATCAATGTTTTGTATTACTCAATCTCTTCTCTGTGAAGTTACCCTCAAACAAAATGATGGAAAAATGCAATGGTTCTGGTCTTTGAATGAAACAAGGAACTTTCTGACAGATATACATCCTTCGTTACTTGATGTGTATACCAGGTTTTTCATATAATCTTGCTCATGGTGCATGCAAAATGTAGCTCTGGTTGGATATTATGGCCTTTGATGTATGTTGTTTATGCTTGCAGGCTGAGCCTGGTACACTTTCTTCTGTACAAGAAATTGAGATTATTGGTAAGGGAATCATTTACCTTGTTCTATGCTATATGTACAAGGCCATTAAAATGTAAATATACTTCATTGCTATTCTTCATGTTTTCTTGTGTTTTTTGAGTGACAAAGTTTTGTGGTTTATTGGCATGCACATAATAAACTCATTAGTGTGTTAATTCTTGGTATGATGTTTCTAACGAATGGGAATAGTACCCATGCCAAAATGTGGGCATTCTAACAAATGAATGGCGCTTTGCCTAGATGGTGTTACTTAAGCATGTAGATTTGTTAGTTTTCTTTCTGATTTTTACTTTTCATATAGAACAGACTTTGATCTAGGGATTGATGTGGGATGTTGTGAATTTTCTCCAGCAAGAGAGGATTTTTCAGGTTGTACAGATAATTCTGGTCTCAAATTACAGCACTCGAGCCTTTCAAGTTGCAATAACCTTCCAAGAAATGATAATCACTCTTTGACTACATATAGAAAGAGGGGTTATGACTATTCTTTAGGGGAAGAGGATTCTTCTCAAAGGAAAAACAAAATATCAAAATGTTCTACATCTGCTTATGTACTCAAAGAAGAAAATGCTTGCAGAAAATCTGATGAAAAGTAAGTTGGCTTCCATATATGTCCAGGTTTATTTGATTTTTTTCATAGTTTATAATACTTGTCAAGCTGGTTGCCCTTCTTTGCTTTATGAGAAATCTGGTCGGGGAGTTCATCACCTATATGTTTACGGGCAGAGTAGAATTCCTTTGTAAGGATGTTGCTAAATGTTAAATTCTATGCATCATTATTTGCTTATATAACTATAGCTCAAGTACTTGTATGTTTACATAATACACCACATGTGATTTATAGAAAAAATGCACTCTCATAATTGATAATATCTCTTGCTCAACCTTGCTTGGAAAAGGCCAGATGTCTCTAGCATAATTGATAATTCTAGAATAAGAAAATGTTAAAAACAAAAGAAAGCATACTGGAACTGGCATCTAAATGTTAACAAAAACAGGCAGGGCCCATGGTAAAGCACGAGCATTAGTACATGAAGTCAGAGTGCGTACATCATAGAGTCTACATGCATTCTATGAAATAATAAATAGAATAGGTCCAATAGGATGATAGATTCGAGGTTCCTTACCTAGATAGCATTTTCATAGTTTAATGTCATGGCAAATATATTGCATTTTGATAGGTGGATGTCATAACGAATGTATAAACTAGAGCATGAAAATATTGGTAACATAGTCCGAACTACACACAACCATAAAATTCTCTTTGACAATTACATTTTATTAAATATAAACAAGCTTTTTAAATTTTCTAACCGGTTGTCGACATTTATACCCTTACAGTAGATTTGCTTTTGATTTTCAAGCTCAGGTATTTTTATCCTCAAATTACCGCCTGTATGGCTCTCACATTGCCAAGTATGTAACAAGATTTAACATCAGATTGAAATATCTCTTTGCTTGGATACATTCTTCTGCACAATTAACTATTTGCTAGTAGCTGAAATTTATAACTTCCCAAAGGGGTTGGCAGTTTGTCTCTTCTTTCCCATTCTTTGCCACAAATCTTTGTACATGTTTTTAATGTTGCTTTGGCCTTCTTTCCTGAGATTTACCTGCCTTTGCTTGTTATTTGAATGTTCGTCCACTATAGAATGCTCTTTGGGATATGTACATTTATCATGTCACTTTAATTCTGTAAGTTTTTATTGTTTTGCTTCCAATCATTGTGTTACCATTCATAAATTTTGTTTTAAAATTTCATTGCCCTGTGATATAGCTTGAATTCTTTACAGTGGTTCATGTTGAAGACATGGAACCTGTAAAACACAAAATTATATTCACAATACACTAGATAAATGGGTGAACTAAGAAGTGAAAAGAAGGGAAAGTATCTTAATAATTTTCTTACAAAGAAGAATATTTTGCAAGAAATTTGCTGTAAATCAGATTTGAGAGTAATAGTTCACGAGAGGTCACTAAACCAGTATCTAAATTTTGAGCCATAAAATAAAGAAAAACAACATATAGACACCCAACTCACTTTTTACAATTGGGGCTTTATAGAAGGCTATTCTTTATAGAAATAAGGAGGATTATACAATTCTATACTCTCCTTTTTTATTTCATTGGTTAATTGAATGATGAAGTTAGGGATAGTCTACAGTTTTAAATTGTATGTCATTTGTTGTACCCATATAAATTTTTTGTATTGAGTCAAGTTTATCAACTAAATTTCCTAATTTATCCACCCTTGACCTGTTTTGAAATCTTGTCTACTTCGCATTGTCTTGTTGATTCTTTTCTAACTCTCAAAGGATCATGAAATGATCATCAATGATTGGACCTGCGCTTGTATAAAGAAGTAAAAGTTTTGAACAATTTGGAGTCTAAGAGTAGAGGCATGGGTAGGGGAGATGAGACAAGGCATGCTATTCCAAAGAAGAAATATTAAAGAATGAATACTAAAAAATATTGTTTAGTGTAATGGCACACGTCTAAGTCAAAGGACACACCTATACAAAGCAAGGAGTTTTAATAATTCTATGCAATGGCACACATAGGTTTAGACAAACACGCCTTAAGAAGGTAAAGTGGTGAAGCAGTGTCAAAAGTGTTCATGATAGTTTGACAGGTTTGCGAGAGTATGGAAAGAGATGCTTCAAATAGAATGAAGGGGCACTAAAGTAATGTAGAGGACGGATATAGTGTATAGGCATGTTTGGGGGCAAAGGTGTGTACCTTTATACAAAGGATAATTTTTTTCTAAAAAAGGTTTTGTATTGGCGTGTATTAAGCGACTAACGCACCACTTAACAAAGGCTAGAGGTTTTTAACAAAGGATAAGAGATGTGTTTTTGCATGTGCCAAGGAGTTGGTGCGTGCTTATACTCATTAAATTCAAAACTTTAAAATCACTACTTTTGCAAGTGAGCTTGGTTTGAAAGATGTGTCTCAAAAATATTTTAATTTAGAGTAATGGCACATACTTGAGATCATAAGCAACCTAATGTAAAGAATATTCCAACAGTTGAAATCATCCTTAGAGTAGTGGCATGTCTAGAAGTGAAGGCGTGCACCTAATTGAAGAGCCAATAATTTCTTTTGAAATGTTGCACCATGTAATGGTCCACACTCATGGTTAGTGGCATGCCTTTTCAAATGTTGAAAATACAAACAAAAGTTTTCAATGTTTTGATATGCACCAAGGAGTTGGTGCACATCAATGTAAAGAAATTTTAAAATTAAAAATTTGTTTTAGACCAATGGTGTACGCCAAAGGTTGTTGGTGTACCAATACATTGGCTTTGAGTTTTACTGAAATTTCCTGCCCTATGAAGGAGCACGCGCCTAACTAGCAACACACACCAATACAAAGATGGTGGATTTTTGAAAATTTCAAGTCTTGTGTATAGGTGTGTGCACCAATACAAAGAAGACATTTTTGAAAATTTCAAGCCTTGTGTATAGGTGCAGGCACTGGTAAAAAGGAGGTGATTTTTCTTGAAACTTCTATGTTAATGCCAATACAAGGTAGGCATATGTTTGATAGAGGATTGACATGCCTATATACAATAGAGGGATGTATGAGTATATTTTCAAAGTTTTCAAAGGGTTAGCTATGATGAGTGGAAAAATTTCAAAATCATCAAGGTATCTAAAGCCACCTATCTAAAAGTCTATTTCTAGCCTGCACTAAAATTAGCTTGTCCTTCACCATTTTCAAAGAGAAGAGCATGTTCTAGGATTTGCTATTTTTAGCTAGAACTATTTATAGCCCATGCTATTTTTAGTACAAGGACGCTGTACTATTTTCAGCCTTATGCTATTTTTAGTGATTGCTATTAATAGCTTGGAGTTAGGTTTTTTTAGATCACCTATTTTTAGATCTCTTGCCATGCAAGAGATGTGAGCATTAAGTCATAGTTTGCAATAAATTCAATTTACGGCATAACTAGAGTTGGCATGGTTTTAGTTTTAGTATTAGAGGATAAAAATTTGTAATAAAAATTACATTTTATGCAATGAGTGATTCTTAGAGTATAAGTAGTAGTTAGCTTTATATTTATTTTCATGCAATAGCTTTGTAAACAGTATAAATAAGTGCCTTTTTGAACTTAGTTTTATCAATCAATGGTAATTCTCATGCCTGCATGTTGCTGAAATTATTGTTCATCAAGTGTTCTTGTTCTCTAGTATTTGTTATATTCATTCTATAAAATTTATTTTTCCTATGTTGATATTAAATGTTCATTTGGATGTCTTGTTATGTGTGCTAAGGATTAAAATGCTTTGGCAAATTTGCAAGCTTTGTATTGCAGGCCAGCTCAAAGATGTGGATCGTTGCTTTGTATTGAGTCCCACATTTAATTTACTACAATGTTCATGTTTATGTGTTAATGTATCCAATCCATGTGTACTTGCTCTGTCACTGCATTAAGTTTAACAACACAAGCATCTAGCCATATGATTTAATTTTAGTCAAAAAAGCATAAAATATTTTACCTTGTGTTGAAAAAGCCTCTTAGCCTTTTACCCTAGGAAAAACAAAAAAGATACACATTTACATTTTATTCAGCATGAAGGTGAACCACCCCAAAAATCATTGTAAAGATTGTAAATTGCGAGTACATATTGTCTAGTTTTAGGTTAGTTTTTATTTTATAGGAAACTTCTCCTTCTAATTTGAAGAGTGGTTATACTGCACATCCATTCCATTTTGTGTCGCATTGAAAGGTGCGAGTTAAACACTAACATCATCAAAAGTGAATGAGGTGCATGTGGCATTGAGAAAAATAAGAAATTATATTAATGTTCACTTTGACCTGAGTAGGTCAATGGGACTTAAAAGCAGAAGTTACAGTAGCTAATTAAAAGTGATAAAAAGAGCTCGTACAACCAAAAATAAAGTATGTATAACTAAAATTGGGGAGGGCGATAATTTTCAAAAGCATAACCCACCCAGGACTCAACTCCTAAGACCTCCCATGAGCATGTTGGAGTGCCATACCTAATCCATAAACCGCTAGATTGATAACCCTAGTGATGCATTAGCAATGAATTTCTAAGCTAGTTCTTCAATTCCTATTCTCAGAATCTGCCCTAATGGATTTCTGATTTAGTCAACTTGCAGCAATATCAGAATTTCAATAACAGAAAGGAAAGTAAGCAAATAATAGGGCAGATACAATATGTAAAAGACAATACTAGGTTTCAGCTGGAGAAAACCCAAATGGGTGAAAAAACTCTAGGAAGTGTATGCTACAAGCATACCATTCATTAAAATAGTCCCAGTACATGAAGATTTCAAGATTTTCCATAACAATGGTCTCATCAGAGCTGTACAAGAACCCTAAATGCTCTTCCCTTTTTTGAATCAGCATTGAGAATGTTTCTTGAGCCAATTGAACCCCACCAATGAATCCTTGGTTTCCTTAAATCCTTATTTGGCTGTGCAACAATGGAAGGTGCATCGTTCCTTGTCATAACAAAAGTTGTCCATTAGCAATTTCCTACTTGTCAACTAAACTCTTTTGCAGACAAGCCAAACGACCTCTGTCTTAGCCATAATTGTTGCTAGCAATGCAAAGTAGTCACTTGCTAAGAGGAACAAATTATCATGACTCCTGGGAAAAAATAACTTGGTAACAATGCACAAATGGGCCGCTGTCCTAACTAATGGCACCAAGAATTGGAGAGACACAAAATGGGCCAAAGCAAGTCAAACAACTGATTATAAGGGACATCACCATACTGTAAGAGACCAGGTGTCTCTCAACCCCAAACCCTAACTACAAATACTAATTTTGATAGTTTTGTGTTTTTTTTTGTGTTTTGATGGGTTTTTGCAATAAACAGGAAAGCTGCGATTTTGCTCTAAAAATGCTTAAAAATTCATAATAAATCTAAAGACAATAAATATGCTTTGATACTGCTCAGAAGATGTAGGCGCATATCTTTATTAAGTTTCCAGAGCACATACAATATATAAAATGAACATATGAAGGAAATACAACTTTATTTCAATGGAACCTGATTTTCTTGCAGCCACCAGAAGATAGGTAAGAAATGTACGGCCCAAGACAGAAAGCAAACTCCAGACTCCAGATCCCACGCCCCAAGCTTCAGAATACATAGGCGTCCATATTGCAACAGGCAGAAGACCTCAGATGAAGGCGTATCCTCCAGATGAAGAAGTACGGCCCTAGCTGATACAAGAAGGTACGGCCAACCAACAACATTCAAATGGTACGGCTTTAATAAGGAAGTGCCAGATCTCTGTGTAACAATCTCAAATGATGCGCCACCAATAACTGATGAATAACCTCTGATAGAATCTTCCTGAATCGATCAATAAACTCAACTGCAACTTCTATGTGAAGTCACCAAGTAGACAATCTTCAACTGGTATTGCACAACCTCAGTATGCCAGATCTTGAAGAGGTATCGTTCTTCAAAATCAATCGTCTGCTGAAACCCTAGGTTTGGCAAACTTCAATGCTCAGAGCAAAAAGAAGACAAATTGAATAATCAAGACATAAGAGTTCGATTTGTCTTTAGCAGTGAATATATACCCTTCTTGGAAAATTCGACCCCAGCATCCTTTTTTAATAATCATTTAAATAATGATTAAATTCGCCCTTTTGACTTAGGAGAAATATAATTAATAACTGGCGCCCCCATCATTAATGAATAAATACTTATTCATTATATTAATTTTTCACTTTATTATAAAGTATAATAAATACTTTATAATACGCCTTTTATCAAATATTTAAATAAATTAATAAAGTGACTTTAATATAAAGTCAAAAATATTACTTATTTAATAAATCATTAAATACTCCATTATTTCTCCATCTGACCATCAAACTGATGAACTGGGTCGACTCTGAGCTAAGCAGCTGAACCAGGTGCCCTGCCCAAAATAGCAGCTTCCGCCTGTCTAACTTTCTAAAAATAGCAAGTCTCTGAAAAACCACTGGGATTCTGCGAATGCCCAACCTGAAAAAACAAGAGGGACTCCCTAAACTGGGGTACTGCCTCAAGTGATCCCTGCACACATGTCAGCCTACGAGGGATCGAAATAATAGGCTAACCACATATCCAGCTGCGCTGACTAGGAAGGGGACATCACAGTCCGCCCTCCCTGAAATTGCTTGTCCTTAAGCAATCTCAACTTTGGATGCTGTAAAATCTCCTCTGACTCCCATGTAGCATCCTCAACTGGAAAATCTCTCCACTTGATCAGATATTTCCTGATCACCTGCCTCCGAAGGTGTCTCTCTCTCATCTCGAGGATGGCCTCAGGTACTAGTATCAATTTCCCTTCGTCATCAAGGGGTGGCAGAACTGGAGAGGGTATCACATGCTGACCCAATGCCTTCTTCAGGCGAGAAACGTGAAACACGTTGTGAACCCTGCTATCTACTGGTAAGTCCAACTCGTATGCAACCTCGCCCACTCGTCTGATAACACGGAATGGACCATAGTAATGAGGTTTCAACTTCTCCGCACCACTCTTCTGCAGAGTAGACTGACGATACGGTTGCAACATGAGATACACCATATCACCCACATCAAAGGAACGCTCAACCCTTTTCTGATTAGCATACTGCTTCTGCTGATTCTGTGCCCGCTGGATATTGTCTTTGAGGGACCTCAAGATGTCCTGCTGACTCTGCATCATATCTCTTGCACTCGGCACTCTGTTGTCACTTAATATCAAATCCAAAAGGTTGGGCGCCTCATACCCATACAATGCCATGAAGGGCGTCATCTGTATCGTCATGTGGTGAGTAGAGTTATAACAATACTCACAGAGGTATATCCACCTCACCCAAGCTCTCTGCTGTCTAGCTATGTAATTGCGCAAGTAACCTTCCACCCACTTATTGACAATTTTTGTCTGCCCATCTGTCTGCGGATGGTAGTTGGTACTCGGTGTCAGTTCGGTCCCACAGAGCCTGAACAACTCCTGCCAAAAGTTGCTCATGAACCAACTGTCTCTATCGCTGACTATCGTCCGAGGCAACCCATGTAACCGGAATACCTCTCGAAGAAGAGCTCTGCAGTCTGCGATGCTGTGAAGGTAGTAGTAATCGGGAAGAAGTGTGCATATTTAGTCAACTGATCAACCACTACGTAGATGCAATCTTTACCTTGGGCTTTCGGCAAACCCGTGATAAAGTCCATCGATAAACACTCCCACTTCCTGTCAGGTATCGGAAGTGGCTGGAGCATTCCAGCAGGATATGTGTGTTCCTGCTTGTTCTGCTGGCAAACAGAACACTCTCGAACATACTGTAGAACATCAGTCTTAGCCCTTTCCAAGTAAACCGCTCCCGAACCATCTTATATGTCTTGTAGTACCCGGGATGGCCCACCATAGGAAGATCATGAAAGGCTCTCAAAACTGTATCCCTCACCTCGGAACCAAGAACCAGAAAAATCCGCCCCTTGTAAATGATCAAGTCATCTACAATGGTGTACCTACTATCCTGCTCTGTCCCATCAACAATGCTAGAAGCCCATGGGTTCTTAGCATACTCTGCAATAATTCGATGCCTCCAATCCTCTGAAATCTGTGCCATGGCATTCAACTGAGGTCTACGAGACAAGGCGTCAGCTACAACATTCTGCTTCCCCATAATGAAAGTAATATCGAAATCATATGATTGTATTTTGCTGACCCATTCTGCTGCCTCTCATTTAGGTCTCGCTGTCCAAGGAAGTGTTTCAGGCTATTGTGGTCTGTGCGCACACTGAACTTGCTGCCTACCAAGTATTGCTTGAACTTAGCCAAAGCATGCATAATGGCTAACATCTCCTTGTCGTAAATGCTGTAAAACCTCTCAGGACCCCTAAGCTTCTTGCTCTCAAAAGCAATAGGGTGTCTCTCCTGCATCAAAACGGCACCAATGCCCTCTCCTGAAGCATTGCAAAATAGATCAAATGACTTCGTAAAGTCAGGCAATGCTAGCACTGGACATGAAGTCATGATCACCTTAAACCTGTCAAAGCACTCCTGCGCCTGTGGTGACCAAGTAAAAGCCCCCTTCTTTGTTAAATCAGTAAGGGGTGCGGCGTGACGTGAGAACCCACTAACAAATCTCCTGTAAAAAGCACACAACCCAATGAAGCCTCTGAGCTGCGTAAGGTTCTCAGGTACTGGCCACTCAACTATAGATTGGACCTTCTTAGGGTCCATACTCACTCCCTTGGCACTGATGATGTGCCCAAGATACAACAACTCCTCCATACCTAGCTCACACTTGGATTCCTTGGCGTAAAAGGACTCCTCAGCCAAGATACCCAAAACTGTGTCTAAGTGAGCTAGATGCTCCTCCCATGACCCTAGTATACCAGAATGTCGTCGAAGAAGATCAATACAAATCTCCGCAGCTGAGAACTGAAGACCCTGTTCATGGTCGCCTAAAAGGTGGCAGGTGCATTGGTTAGACCGAAAGGCATAACCAAGAACTCGAAGTGACGCAATGGCACCTGAAAGCGGTTTTCTCAATGTCCTGCTCCCTCATTTGAATTTGATGGTACCCTGATCTCAAATCAATCTTCGTAAAGAAGATAGCACCGTGCAACTCATCAATCAGCTCATCAATGTGTGGTATCGGGTACCTGTTCTTAATCGTCCTCTTGTTTAGCTGGCGGTAGTCTATGCACATCCGCAGTGACCCATCCTTCTTCTTCACCAAAACAACCGATGAAGCAAAAGGTGACTTGCTAGGTCTAATGTGTCCCATGGCCAATAACTCATTGATGGTCTTCTCAATCTCATCCTTGAGTCGTTTCGGATGCCTGTAGGGTGTAATCATAATGGGCTTTGCGCCCTCCTCCAACTCAATGATATGCTCCGTGCCTCTATCTGGAGGTCTACCAGGTGGAATGTCACTAAACACTTTGGAGTGCTTAGTCCTCAATATCTGAATGTCTGGGTGGTACTCACCCTTCTGCTGCTCCTGCTGTGCTGGCATCAACATACACTCTGCAGCCCAGTCAACCATATCATGACGAATGAGTCTCTCCATCCGTCTGAACGAAACCATCCTCAGATTACTGTCTCTAATGGCCTTGATGACATGAGGTCTCCCATCCACCTTAAACTTCATCTCCATGTCTCGCAGATTAAGTGTGAACTCACCCAAGTCGTGCAACCATGCCATCCCTAACACCACATCGGTATCTCCCATATTAACAACATAGAATCCAGTCTTGAACTCATAGTTGTTCAGTCGCATCGGAAGATCAGTAATCTTTCGGTCACATTTGAGGGTGTACCCATCAGCCACCTTGACTCGGATACCCTCAAACTCCTCTGTCTGAATACCACGTCACTCTACCAACTGTGCATCGATGAAATTATGTGTGGCACTCGTGTCCAGTAAAGTGATCACCTTCTGACCTGCTAGGAGCCCGCGAAGTGTGATGAGCCCTGCTGGCTCTCAACTCAAAACCCCAATTTTTGTTAAGTCTTTAAGTGTTATTTAGTTTTTTAGAGAAAATTTGATAGACAGAAGAGAAGGGGCACACAGCATAAATGCTCATAAAAAGTAAATTTGCACTATTTTCTTCAGAATGAAAGTGTAGATTGCATTATTTAACTGTGACAAATAGATTGCAAATGATAAACATACCAAGAAATCTCCAGATTATTTAATTAAAGAAATTGCCAGTTTGACAGCCGGAAATGGTGAAATCATGCAAGTAAGCACCCCCAAGCTCCAGATCTGACTTCTCCCACTCCAAAATGAGATACAATGCCCTGGTAGAGGTAGACGCCAAGATAGAAGCCCAAAAAGGAGCAAAGAAGAAGGCGTTTCAATTACTTCCTTCACACGCCTTTCCCAGAAATGCACAAAACCCAAGGTAAAAGTACGGCCCAAGTCAACTACTGAAGAATCAAAGATGAAAGCTGAAGAGTTGCTGGAGAGGACGCCTCAAGATGAAGAAACCCTCTTCTGAACTGAAAACCAAATAATGAACCTCTGATTGAAGCCTGTAGAACCTCTGAATGAAGCTCTCAACTGCACTGATTCAGCTGATCTCTCACAGCCTCAAAAGTGCTCAACACTGAAGAGTTATCGTTCCTCAATGGAAGAATTGTTCAAACCCTGATCACAGGAGAATGCACAGGAAATAGCACAAGGCAAAGTTGAAATTGTCAAAAGATGAGTTTCTCATTGCCAGAAATGCCCTTTTATGCAAAAGCACGAATCCCAAGAAAATACGCCACTTTTGGATATTAAAATCTTTTAAATAATATTTAATCCATTTCAATAGTATATGAATTAAATACTTGGGCGCACTTATTCATTTAAGTGATTTAAAATATTAAATCACTTTTAGAGAATGTTTAAGTGATTTAAAAAATATAAAGTCAATTTGACTTTATAATTAAATATTAAATCAATTAATATTTAAATCACTTAAAAACCCATAACTCACTCAAAACACCATATAATCCTGTGCCGTCAGAAGCTGTCGACTCCTGCACTGCCAACGCCTGCTGTGAACCAGTCACTGGGCTCTAAAAACCAGAACGATCAAACTCTCCAGAAAGTACCACTGACCCTCTAACCAATCCAGTTAGCCTACGAGAGTTTGAGTAAGAGGCTAACCACCATCAACCATGATCATGCCGAAAAAAGGGACATTACACGAAGTCTAAACGACCCATCTCTCTGAAGGCTAGTCAAGTGTGCTTCCTGTAGCTTCCTCCTTCGTTTTCACCCTCATTTTCGGACTTGTCATCATCTGAAGGCTTGGAATCAGCTTGCTGGTCTGACAGATTAGATTGCTCTTCGCCCTCATAAAACCACTCCATCTGATTGTTTTTCACTTTGGGGCGAAGCAGGCATATATGTTTTTCATCGTAGGGTGCCTTGCACCAGAAACACAATTTTTTCTTCTGCAAATTGTTTAGTGTTTCTCTGTCAAAGGGTGGTGCATTCTGTCTCTTAGGATCGGGTGGATCCCTCCTTCTGTCAAAGGGCCTATTCCTATCAAAAGGCCTATTAGGCCTCGTGTAGGGTGTCGAACCTGAAGTGAACTTGCTGCGAGGTGCTGCAAGCTCCATGTTCCGTGCCTTCCTCATGGCTTCCTGAAGGGTAGGAGGATCAAATGCCTTGACCCAACCTCTCATAGGCTCTGTCAAACCCTCGACGAAGAGTATAACAAGTCTCCGCTCTGAAATGCCTGTCACCATGACTGCAACCTTTTGAAACTCATTGACATACGCATCCAAACTACCTGTCTGTCTGAGCTGAGCTAGCTCTCTGAAGTAGAGTTTCAGATCTTTCTTATCAAAACGCTCTATAAGCCTGCTGGTGAACTCCTGGTAGGTAGTAACTGCATGATGGCCAAGCGTGTACATGCCATGATGCCACCAATCATGCGCCAGCCCATCAAGATGCAAAGTAGCAAACTTAATGGCCTCATCCTCCTGCATAGGTCTCAGTGAAAGATAATTGTCCAACTTCTGGACCCAAGACCTCGCTGATGTCTTATTAGAACCATCATAGTATGGCAAGGTGATTTTGCTGACTGCATACTACAAATCCCTGTTCACCTGTGGCTGTGGCTGCTGGTGCTGAGGAGCTCTACGGTCAAATCTGCCTCCTCCTCTAGGTTTATGAACATCCATAAACTCGTGAAATGATAACGCTTGCCTGATCTCAGGTGCTAATGATAGATACTCACTGTGAAATCTAGTCACATCCGCTACTGACATGCCATTATGTGGCTGAAACTCCTGATGATGCCCTTGCTGCTTTGCCCCCGGAGTCGGAGGTGGGGTCTCTCTGGGTATGAATGTAGGTTGTCCAGGCCTACGCTCATGATAGATCGGTGATGGCTGTCGTGGTGCTGATGCCAAAGGCTGATCCACTCTTGCAGTCCTGCTCGACTGTCCGATCTGAATATAATGCGGCTGTGATGGAGTATACTGCCTAATAGTGCCCATCAACTAGGACATCATATCCATCATATTATCGTGCCTGCGCCTAAACCCCCCCTCCGTAATATCACCCTCTGCATGCGCTTTCCCTGAATCCCTAAGTGTCTCTGCAGGGATCTCACGGTCTGCCATCAGGGTTGCAACACTGTTCTCGTTGCTGTTGGAGCTAGATCTGTGAATACCCAATACTCTCGACACTATCTCACCTTCAGGAATAGGTGGACCTGTCCAATCCTCCACTCTGCCTGTTACTATACCCTTGGTATAATGAATGATGTCTCTACTCATGAAAAAGCAACCAAAAAGCACTCTGTTTTTTGAAAAAGCAACTAAAAAAGCACAGGATGGCAGGAAAACTGTGCTCTGATACCACTGTAAGAGACCAGGTGTCTCTCAACCCCAAACCCTAACTGCAAATACTGATTTTGATAGTTTTGTGTTTTTTTTGTGTTTTGATGGGTTTTTGCAATAAACAGGAAAGCTGCGATTTTGCTCTAAAAATGCTTAAAAATTCATAATAAATCTAAAGACAATAAATATGCTTTGATACTGCTCAGAAGATGTAGGCGCATATCTTTATTAACTTTCCAGAGCACATACAATATATAAAATGAACATATGAAGGAAATACAACTTTATTTCAATGGAACCTGATTTTCTTGCAGCCACCAGAAGATAGGTAAGAAATGTACGGCCCAAGACAGAAAGCAAACTCCAGACTCCAGATCCCACGCCCCAAGCTTCAGAATACATAGGCGTCCATATTGCAACAGGCAGAAGACCTCAGATGAAGGCGTATCCTCCAGATGAAGAAGTACGGCCCTAGCTGATACAAGAAGGTACGGCCAACCAACAACATTCAAATGGTACGGCTTTAATAAGGAAGTGCCAGATCTCTGTGTAACAATCTCAAATGATGCGCCACCAATAACTGATGAATAACCTCTGATAGAATCTTCCTGAATCGATCAATAAACTCAACTGCAACTTCGTAGTGAAGTCACCAAGTAGACAATCTTCAAACGGTATTGCACAGCCTCAGTATGCGAGATCTTGAAGAGGTATCGTTCTTCAAAATCAATCGTCTGCTGAAACCCTAGGTTTGGCAAACTTCAATGCTCAGAGCAAAAAGAAGACAAATTGAATAATCAAGACATAAGAGTTCGATTTGTCTTTAGCAGTGAATATATACCCTTCTTGGAAAATTCGACCCCAGCATCCTTTTTTAATAATCATTTAAATAATGATTAAATTCGCCCTTTTGACTTGGGAGAAATATAATTAATAACTGGCGCCCCCATCATTAATGAATAAATACTTATTCATTATATTAATTTTTCACTTTATTATAAAGTATAATAAATACTTTATAATACGCCTTTTATCAAATATTTAAATAAATTAATAAAGTGACTTTAATATAAAGTCAAAAATATTACTTATTTAATAAATCATTAAATACTCCATTATTTCTCCATCTGACCATCAAACTGATGAACTGGGTTGACTCTGAGCTAAGCAGCTGAACCAGGTGCCCTGCCCAAAATAGCAGCTTCCGCCTGTCTGACTTTCTAAAAATAGCAAGTCTCTGAAAAACCACTTTGAAGGATTCTGCGAAGGCCCAACCTAAAACAACTGCAAGAGGACTGCTCCTAAACACCGGGTAACTGCCTCAAGTGATCCTCTGCACACATTTGTCAGCCTACGAGTATCAAAATAATAGGCTAACCACATATCCATCTGCGCTGACTAGGAAGGGGACATCACACATACCTATTGCATTCTCCTGCCCTAAATGACCTCCAGCTGTTGCATTCCCCCAGAATTAGCTTTCAGCAGGTATTGACATGGTTGATTGGTTCCACAGAGTCCATGATGATGTTCTAGGCCATTGCCAAGACATCTACAAAACCAT
The DNA here is from genome assembly GCA_007258455.2 of Sequoia sempervirens. Taxonomy (NCBI): domain Eukaryota; kingdom Viridiplantae; phylum Streptophyta; class Pinopsida; order Cupressales; family Cupressaceae; genus Sequoia; species Sequoia sempervirens. Next base: position 437,453,872 of record VDFB02105785.1, on the reverse strand, counting down.
TTTCCACTCACTCATTTGCTGTCCATCCTTCCCGACACTTGCAACATTTCTGGAAGCAATAAGAATCACCCCAAATGATGAGTCCAGCAGGCGAACCATCACCAAATAATCTGTACAGGGTCAAGAACAACTCCCTTTCACGACCCTATGCCACTTGGAATGAAAATATGACACCTGCAGCATGTTAGAAAATGCCTGCAGCAGTATACTGGAATCCTGCAACAGCTAGACAAACAGCTGTAGCATTGCTAAAGGTGACCTACTCCTTGCTGCAAGTGAACCTGCAACATATACTTGAGTATGGAACCTTCCGATCTGAACAAAGCTAACTTTTTGGATCAATAACACTAAGCTATATTTCATGGCTACCTCCCACTTTGACTTTCCTTGTGTTTATTATAAAAACAAGGCTCACTGACATTGTTATCAACAAAAGCGGAATCATAACTACCGTCAAATGTGAGAGAGTCATATACCTTATTTGACATTTCTTTTTGGTCTTGAAGTAGTATTTGATGTCTAGTTTGTCATGCGTTAAATTCCTTTGAGTCGTGTTATACCACTTTGTTCTTATTGGCACAACCTACTCAAATAAACCAAGTCTGATCAAATCTAGCAAAGTAGCACTACTAACCTGTACAAAAGGCATGCCAGCTTTCAGTTCAGCCTCTCTAGTAGGCATTTTAGTTCCTTTATCAGCTCCAAAATAGTCTTGAACCTCCTGCATATTCTTTACCATCTGAATTCTTGTCATCAGGACTCAAAATACACAAAGAATATGATTTCTCTGCTGGTTTTGACAGAAAATCAGCACTGACAAGACCATCGTCCTCATCAAGATAAACATGTCGTCTGATAATAACCTTTTTAGTAGACATTTTCATGCGTTCTTACACTTTTTTCTCCAACCACATTTCTTGGGCTTATTATCTAATTTAGTGTGTACCCTATCTAGAATATAAACGTACTTAGTACAACCCAAGGTTTTAAAGAAATGCACGTTTAAAACATGCATGATAAATATTCATTGTTCAAACTTGAAGTTCAATATTACAACACTTTTAAAGTTTTAATCATTGTATGGATTCTCTAAATCATCAATATCAATGTGAACATTGACATTAGATGAAGTAGGAAGACAAGATGAATCACAAGTAGTGTTAATGGCACCGTCACTAGCACTAGTATTGTGCCCATGTTGCTGTTGGATATCGGACTCCTCGTATGCAATATGGTGGGAAGTGGAAGCATCCAAGTCAGTAGCCTTGGGCTCTATATCGCACAGCTTCGTTTCCCCTTCCTTGTAGTCACGTCGTTTGTGTGAAAGGAGACACAAGTTGGAATGCACATATACTGGGATGAGCCCAGCTGGCTCCAACAAAACCCCTGTAGTATTTTGCTTATCTTTTTTTGTTTTTTAGTGTTTTAGAGAAATTTTCTAGACAAAAGAGAAGGGGCATACAACATATAAATGCACATAAAAGTAAAATACAAGAATTAATTGCTCAATAGGTATTGTAAATCATCATTAGCAATACATACAATGAATTTACAAACATCAAACGAACCCGAAGTCCTCCATATTATTTAAATAAGAAAATATGAAGCTTGCCTGTCAACAATGGCTTGAAATGGCCTGAATGCATGCCTGGGTCTCAGATCTAAGTTCTCTTGCAAAGTAATTGAAGAAGATGAGCTGAGAAGGTGGGACGCCCAAGTTGCAACAGAGAAACAGGCCAAAAAGGAGGCATTTGCCTCAAAAGGAGTCACGCCTCTTCTGGAGAAACATGCTAGAACAAGGGAAAAGTATGGCCTCTAGCAACTCTAAAACTTTGAAGCTGGAATGGCAGAAGATTGAAGCTCTCCAACTGTTAACCCTCTCTTGCAACTGTTTATTGAATAACAAAACAAATATCTACTGATTTGGCCCAAAAAAACTTTTGATTGAAGCTCTCATCAATGGCAATCATTCAGCTGATGTCTCACAGCCTCACAATCACAGATCCAACGAAGATTCTTCGTTCTTCAATGGAGTTTTCTTGTAACCCTTGTCCTCAGAAAATTCACAGAGAAAGAAAATTGCAATGTCAAATGATAATCAAATATTAGGTTGACTTGCAATTGCTTTGCCTTATACTCACAAAAAGGCACGGGTTTCAAGAAGTACGACTTTCTTCATTAAAATACATTTAAATGTATTTTAATTTATTTCAATAGTTTACCCCAATAAAACATGGGCGCACTTCCTTGAAGATTTAAGTGATTTTAATATCACTTTATAAAGTAACATTTTATTACTTTATATTATATTTAAGTGGCATATTTCTTATAAAGTCAAATTGACTTTATATTTAATCATTTAAGTTAAATATATAACTTAACCACTGAAATACTCACAACTTCCTCCAAACTTAGTATAATGTTGAGCCGTCGGAAGCTAACGAACACTGAACTCCATATGCTTGCACTGGTACCAATATTGAGGTGAAAGAGGTGGGAATGGCAAACCCCACCAAAACGGACACTGACCCTCTAACCAAGTCCTGCCAGCCCATGAGGGTCCAAGAAATAGGCTAACTCCATTGTACCTGAACACTGACTAGAGTGGGGACATTACAGTCCGTCCTCCCCCAATTTGCTTGTCCTCAAGCAAACTCAAAGTTGGATGCTGTAAAATATTGTCACTCTCCCAAGTAGCATCCTTTGCTGGCAAATCTTTCCATTTAACCAGATATTCCCCAAGAACCCACGTCCGTAGAGGATGCTCTCTGAACTCCAAAATGGCCTCAAGTACTAAAATCAACCTCCCCTCATCATCCAAGGGTGGTAGGTTTGTAGAAGGAACTATGTGTTGACCCAATGTCTTTTTGAGGCGAGATACATGAAACACATTATGTACCTTACTGTCTACCGGTACTAGTAACTCATACGCCACTTCACCAATTCGCTTGACAATGGTAAATGGCCCGTAGTAGTGTGGCTTGAGTTTCTCAGAGCCCCTCTTCCTAAGAGTGGACTGCCTGTAGGGTTGTAGCATGAGGTCCACCAAATCACCAACCTCAAAAGACCGCTCAACCCTCCTCTGATCCACATACTGCTTTTGTTGATTTTGAGCCCTTTGAATATTCTCCCTAAGAGCTCTCATAATATCCTGATTTTCCTATAATAGATCACCAACACTCGGTACTCTACAGTCACTCAGCAATAAATCAATAATAATAATAATAATAATAATAATATTATTTTATAGTCCACGAATACCAGGCAATCTGTTTTTGGGTCTACAGACAGCTTACAGTATATATGGGACTCCTCATACTCCCAAATCTGAGGGAGGCACCCAACTCGTGCTCCACAATATGAGGTGTACATACCTTACCCCCTGCAGGATTTGAACTTGTGACCTCTCTTTCAAGAGTACAAGTTCTTCACCATTAGGCCAACTCAGGCTGTACATTAGGCCAACTCAGGCTGTACATTAGGCCAACTCAGGCTGTACGAAAATGAAACTCAGAGCATCATAGGCATATAATGCTCGGAAAGGTGACATCTGGATGGACATGTGGTGAGTGGAGTTGTAGCAGTATTCACAAAGATATAACCACTTCACCAAAGCCTTTTGCTGTCCAAAGATAAAATTTCCTAGGTATCCCTCCACCCATTTGTTGACGATCTTAGACTGCCCATCTGTCTGGGGGTGGTAGCTAGTACTTAGAGTCAATTCGGTCCCACAAAGTTTGAATAACTCCTACCAAAAATTACCCATGAACCTGCTGTCTCTATCGTTGACAGTACTCTGAGGTAGCCCATGTAACCTGAATACCTCTGGAAAGAACAACTCTGCTACCTATGTAGCTGAGTAAGTGGTAGTGATCGGAAAGAAGTGTGCATACTTCGTCAATCGATCAACTACCACAAAAATGCTATCTCTACCCTGAGCTTTCGGCAAGCCCGTAATGAAGTCCATCGACAAGCATTCCCACTTCCCCTTAGGAATATGAAGCGGCTGTAGTAACCCAACAGGGTAAGTATGCTCTTGTTTGTTCTACTGACAAACAAAGCACTCCCTGACATACTGTTGGTGTTTAAATTCGCACCTCTGGTATGCGTATTTGAAACGGACAGCTATGCACATATAAACTACTCTTCAAATTAGGAGGGGAAGCTCCCTCTTGCTGATGGTTTTTGAAAGAAAGTAAACTAGAACTAAGTTGCCTATCTTTTTGATCAGCTTAGAGCACAAGGTTTATTAAACACAAAAGCCGTATCTAAGATTTTCTGTTTTAAGACCTTCAACTACGACTAACTTAAACTAAAGACGTTCCTAACCTCTCAAGTAATATGCAGAGCGAGAGAAACTAGAAATTAACAAGGTAGATTTATGATAGAATACTTCAATGAACCATCTCTCAACAAACACCTACACACTTCAATGCGAGTTGAAATCAAGATCATGAAAGTAAAACACAAATAACGGAAACTTGAGATTTTATATCAAGGCAAAGGAGGCTCGTGATTTTATTACTCAAATCTCTAGAACAAGCTCACTTCTAACATGCCTAGAACAAGAAATTGCAGCTAAGGAGGCTTGCAATCTTGCTTTTCACACAATAGAAACAACAATCACATTAACTCCTTGTTGGCTAAAGAGGCTCAACAATTTGCTATCACAACACAATTTGAACAATACTTGAGTAACAAATAGAAGGCACAATAGGCTCAGCGTTTTGTTCTCACTAGCACGGTTAAAAGAAACTAAATGAGCAAAGGCTCTTATTTATAGAGAAGCAGAGGAGTAGGGAACCCTAAAATCTCCTTGCTTTCACAATCTAGGGCTTGCTCAGCAAGCAAGCTTTATTACTAAATCTAGAAAGAAGATAACATCTAAAACCCTAGAAAGCAGAAAAAGCGGGAAACGCCAACTATTACATCTTATCTTCTTTCTATCCTCAAAGAATGGATAAGGATCATTCCAAGAATAGAAAGAAAGCGGGAAAGAAAGCTTCTAGAAGAAAGCTGCTTTAAAGCTTGATCACATCCGCTAGGAAATTAGAAACTGTGTCCTGATTCGGTGCATCTATGCCCTCAATAGCAAAACACCGCTTTTCAAGAATATCTTTAGCATCTGCAATAGATCTCAGGAAATCTTCGACCTCATTGGCCGCTTTCTCGAACTTTGCTGACATCATGGAAGTGTGACTTGGCAGAGTCTTATGTTTTTCTTTCACTCACTTCAGTACAATCTTCTTACTATATTTATCTTTATGCATAGTCCATACCCTTTCACATTCACCCTTTGAGAGAGTAACGCTTTCAGGCCACGGGGGAATGGAAAAACACTTCTCGATCATATCAGGCTTTTAGACTGCAAATCAATCTACCGTCTGCTGACTGGATCTCCCTTGTAGCCGGGTTGTAATGCTTAATGCAAGCGATTACGAACTCAAGACTCTGAACTGATATAGGAATTGACGCTGCTGCGAGGAGTCCAAAATGTCCTAGGTTCTTGATTGAAGTGTTGCCTGCTCTCTCCAAGGCATGTAGATCGAACACCGGCTTGATATGATGCAAGTCTGTCTCAGCTGTTTTGATGTAATCGTGATAGAGAGCTGATTCAGTCTTGAAAACATTGGGAGTGTACTCCATTTCGGAAAACTTGAAGAATGACTGTAAACTCGTCTAGGTTCAGACAAGTCTTGAGCAATTTCTATTTTTAGAATGCTGATTTTCTTGCTCCAACAGACAAATTTTTTGAGAAATTTTTCTAAGATATGGGTTTTGCTCAGAATTTCGATGCAAGACAACCCAAATTGTTCGTTTTTGAAAATTTTGAATTTTGCTTGAAAAAGCCGCAAACCCTAATTTCTTCAATTTTTCCTGAAAAAAGCTGGCACTTGGGTTTTGTTCAGAACAAGATTAGAAATGGACCCAGTTGATTAGATTTGCAAAACCCTGATGGCTGATCGAAAAAGCAGCCAACCCTAGGTTTTGAAACTTTCTTGAAAAAAGCTGTGATATGGGTTTTCTTCAGAAGACTGATTGGAGAGGATCCAGATGGTTGGAAATTGAATGCACTGATGTTTTCACTGACATGCAAAATAAAAGCACTTGCTGCAACTTGATGAAGTTCTTGAAAAAATCTTCAAAAGATTGAGACAAAAAGACCCAGATGACTGAAAAATGGAATGCCTTGGCCTTCTTCTTGAAAAATTTGATCTTTTCGATGACAAAGCTTGAAAAAGCAATTGTTTTTGCTTGCTGATCTGAAAAATATGATATAAAACCAGCAACTATGGATTCTTGAATCACAAAAATTCTTCAAACTTGCTGCTCCAACTTTCTCCTTTGGGTGCTACCTGCAAAAATAATGAAAAATATATTGAAAAAAGGTGTTAAATAGACTTTAGGGTTTGATTTAGGTTTTGCTTTCTTTTTGCTTTTATTTTCAAAACCCTAAATCCTAGCTTCATTGAACTTGGACGCCATCCTTCACTTGGCAATTTTGAAACTTTTTTGAAAATTTGAAAAAATTCTCTAAGGCATGAGAATTTGGGCGCCCTTTTCACCTGGGGTGCCCACTTCATCCAGTGTTAATTTATTTTTTGATATTTTCAACTTTTCTCCATTTTGACGTGCTACTTTGCCTCTGATTTCCTGTTGACAGATTGACCCGACAGGCAAGCTGAAGGTTTCACGGCGAAGCTTGACTGATTCTGAGAAAGAAGTTCTGAGGCACCTCTGGCAAAATCCTTCTTTTCGACCTCCGAAATCATAAGTGCCTTTTCCTTCTAGGGGCGCCCATTTTGTCCAGAGTTAGCCATTTTCATGACCTTCAAATTTCATTAGTTCCTCTTTTACAGATGATTTCTTTGAATCTAGAGCTCCGGGCATCGGATCGACTGCCTGTTATGCTTATCGCGAAGCTGACGAGATATAAGGTGGGGTCTTCTGGGATGAACTTCGTCAAACAATGCATTTAAGGCCTTCAGAAGTTTGGGCGCCCATCTTGGCTGGGGGCGCCCACTTTTACCAGACTTAGTTTATTTTTTGATTTTCCTGTGTTTGCTTCTAAAACTTCGTTCTCAGCCTTCGTCGGACCCCTTGTTCAGCTCCTCGTATCTGGTGACTGCGGACTCCGATTGACGTGCTGGATGTCTCTTTGGAAAGCTGAATCAATCTTAAAGAGATCATATTAGTCACTCATCTGCAAATTCATTTGTTAGGGCCCTTGAAAACTTGGGCGCCCTTCTTCACCAGGGGCGCCCATCTTCTCCAGACTTAACCATTTTTTTTTATGATTTTCGCATTCCAGTCTAAAATCTTCATTTTGAACCTTCGTCTTCAATCTGAATTTGCCGGAAGACGACCAGTCGAATATGCTGACGAAGACAGGCATCGCAAAGCTGGGCAAAATCTGAAGAGATTGAACACTTTGACAAACCCTAACTGTTGAATTAGGCCCTTCAAAAAGCTGGGTGCCCTTCTTGACTGGGGGCGCCCACTTTGTCAACACTTAGTCAAATTTTAATATTTTTCAAATTCTTCACTCCGTTTTCCGTGTGAATCCCTCCTGTTCGTCGTCGAATCCTGGATGACTGAATGATCTATTGACTGCGCCGTTGGATTCGCTGCGAAGCTGACAGAAAAGTGAGGAAGTCTCACTGGAGGTTTGAAACCCTAATTTTGACATCTGATGCTCTAAAAGGATGGGCGCCCTTCCTTCATTGGGGTGCCCATGTCTGGCAGTGTTAGAAATTTTTTATCATTTTTTATCTTCTCCCTCGTTCTTTGCGCATGTTCATCATCTTGCCTTCTGCTGAAAGTTTGAAAATTGAAACTGTCGCCTGGCAGCCGACTGACCTCCATTGAAGACCTCGGAGCTCCTGATACACTTCTGAAAAGCATAATAGACCCAGTAGGGAAAAACTGATCTTTTTAAGATTTTGACTGCACCAGCCTGATATGGACGTATTTTGAGCCAATCAAAATCAGTTCGGACCCTGTCAGACTAACTTTCTATTTTTAGAAAGTTTTGCTAGTATCCATTTCCAAAGAAACCCAAAAAAACCCAGAAAACATTACTAATTTTAGAAAATTTCTAAAAATAGCAGTTTTCCTAAAATTTAGGGATGAAAAACTAAGATCTGGGTTTTGTTGATTAAGCTGCTCTTAGCAGACCCAAATTGTTAGATTTTGAAAATTTTGCGTTTCAACCCCTCATGCAAGACATGCATACCCAAATTTTGACCTTTTTGATTGATTTAACAAGACTTTTACTCATTTCTTCAAAATGTCTAAGTATAACAAAAATTTTAATTTTGGGGTACAACACATACTGAAGAACGTTTGATTTCAGACCCTTCTACGTGAATCTCTCCTGTGCTTGCCTGTAGGTCTTAAAGTACCTGGGATGACCAGCCATGGGTGAATCATGAAGAGTTTGCAAAACCTTGTTCTTCACCTCAGAACCTGGGACTAGAAATATTCTCCCCTTGTAAATGATAAGATCATTCACAAGAGAGTACCTGCTATCTCGAATAGTCCCATCAATGATGCTAGAAGCCCACAGATTCTTGGCATACTCTGCTAATATCATGTGACTTCAATCCTCTGAAATCATTGCAATGGAGCTCAAGTGTGGTCTGCGAGATAATGCATCAACAACTACGTTTTGTGTGCCTTTGACATAAGCAATGTCAAAATCATATGACTGCAGTTTGCTAACCCACTTTTGGTGTCTCTTGTTCAGGTCTTGCTGCCCAAGGAAATCTTTCAAGTTGTTATGATCCGTCTTGACACAAAATTTGCTGCCAACTAGATATTGCCTGAATTTGGCCATAGCGTGCATGATAGCCAACATTTGCTCTTGAAAGCTATCGAATGATGGTCCTGCATGATTATTGCACCAATACCTTCTCCACTACCATCACAGTGAAGCTCAAACGGTTTGGTGAAGTCTGGCAACGCCAACACTAGGCATGTCGTTATCAAATGTTTGAACTTCTCAAAACACTCCTGTGCTTGAGGTGTCCAAACGAAGGCCCCCTTCTTTGTCAAATTTATAAGCGGTGTTGCATGTCGCGAAAACCCACTACCAAAATGACGGTAGAAAGCATACAAACCCACGAATCCCCTGAGCTGCGTCAAGGTGTCTGGAGTAGGCCAATCAACAATGGCATGAACCTTGTCAGGATCCATGTTGACACCATCTCTACTAATGATGTGGCCAAGATAGAGCAACTCTCCCATGCCCAATGCACATTTGGACTCCTTGGCGTACAAGGACTCCCTGTCTAGTATACTTAGCACCGTATCCAAGTGAGCCAGGTGCTCCTCCCAAGAACGGCTGTAGATCAATATGTCATCGAAGAACACCATAACGAACTTCCTCAACTGACGTTGAAAGACCTTGTTCATCGTGGACTGAAAAGTTGTTGGAGCGTTGGTTAACCCAAAAGGCATAACCAAAAAGTCATAATGCCCACAATGACATCTGAAAGCGGTCTTTTCAATGTCCTCCTCTCAGACTCTAATCTGATGGTACCCTGTCCTCAAATCAATCTTTGAGAAGTAGCAAGCCCCATGAAGCTCGTCTATCAACTCATCAATATGTGGAATGGGATACCTGTTCTTGATGGTTTTTCTGGTTAGCATCCTATAATCGATACACATTCTAAGTGTACCGTCCTTCTTCACCAATTCAACTGAAGAAGCAGATGGAGACTTACTCGGCCTAATGTGTCCCATAGCGAGCAACTGTTTGATAGTTTTCTCTATTTCATCTTTCAATTGCTTAGGATGCCGGTAAGGAGTGATCATAACAGGCTTGGTGCCCTCCTCCAACTCAATAATATGCTCTATCCCTCTGTCTGGAGGTCTACCATGAGGTATATCACTAAACACCTTTGAATGCTTCATCTGAAGCTCCTGTACATCGGGGTGAGAAGGTGTTTTATGTTGTTCCTTATAAGAAGGCTGTAACTGACATGCTACTGCCCACTCAACCATGTCATGCTGAATTAATCTCTGCATTCTCCTGAGAGTAATAACCTTCAAGCTGCTGTCCTTGAGGGCTTTTAGAATGTGGTTTGTTCTGTCAACCATAAACTTCATCTCCATCCCTCTCAGGTTGAGAGTAAATTCACCGATTGCATGAAGCCACTTCATGCCAAAAACCACATCGGTGTTACCCATTGTAACCACATAAAAATATGCCTTGAACTTGTAATTGTTGAGCTTCATGGGCAGATCCGGAATCATCCTCTCACACTTGAGAGTATAACCATCAACAACCTTGACTTTGATACCTTCAAATTGCTGAGTTTGGATCCCTCTTTTCTCCACTAACTGTGCATCAATAAAATTGTGTGTTGCACTTGTGTCAAGTAGTGAGATGACCCTTTGACCAGCCAAGATACCTCGCAAACGAAATGAACCTTCCCTTTGCATACTTGACATGTGAGCCTCATGCAACTCAGTTTCCACTTCCTTTTCCACTGAAATTTCTTAGTTTCCTTCTTCTAAATCTTCATCATCAGCTGGCTGATCAGAAAAATCAGAATTTATTTCATCCTCATAAAACCATTCCAACTGTCTATTTTGTCCCTTTGGCTTGAGAGGACAGTCATGGTTCAAGTCATAAGGTCCTTTGCAATAGACGCAAAGCTTTCTCTTTCGTAAATTGTTAAGTGTTTCACGATCCAAGGGTGCTGCAAACTTCTTCTTTTGATCAAAATTATTTGATTTCTTAAAACCAGGTTTGCTGTCCTTATTTGAAGTGGATGGGTTGGAGTTGAACTTACTACGAGGAGTAGTGAGTTCCATGCTACGAGCTTTCCTCATAGCTTGCTGTAAAGTGGGGGGATCAAAAGCTTTGATCCAGCCCTTCATTGGCTCAAAAAACCCTTCTACAAAGAGAATAACCAACCTTCTCTCTGAGATTCTTGTGACCATAACCGAAACCCTCTGAAATTCACTGATGTAGGACTCCAAGCTGCCTAGCTATTTGAGCTATGCTAAGTCTCTGAAATACAGTTCGAGGTCCTTTCTGTCAAACCTTTCCACAAGTCTGTCTGTGAATTCCTAATAACTAGTTATCCGGTCATGTTGTAGAGTAACCATTCCGTGGTGCCAGCAATCATGGGCCACACCATCCAAATGCAATGCCGAGAATTTAATGGCATCATCCTCTGCCATTGGACATAGAGTTAGGAAAGTATCAAGCTTGCTAATCCAAGCTCTAGTAGTGACTCTACCGCTGCCATCAAAGTTAGGAAGGGTGAGTTTATTGGTTACCTGCCTCAGATCATTGTTTTTGGTATCTCTAGGCCTCCTATCAACTCGATTCCTGCCATGTCGCTTTTGACTCATGAATTTGTCGAAATTCAGGTGATCCTGAACTCGTTGGGGTAAAGCCTCCCATTCATCATGTAATGTCATGATGTTATCAGTGAAGACCATGTCACCTTCTCCCTCCTCCATGTTGCCATCAATTGGATCACGCTTGGCAAAGAGGACGTGTGGGTCTCTTATAGGTACGTGTAGGAGTTACCCTCTGGCGTGGAATTCCTTGCACACTGCCATCTTCCTCCTGTTCCAGTGGTCTCCTTTGGATAGTCAAATTTTGCACTGCTGTGCTTAACTGTTGGAGTGCATTAGTCACCTGTTCCTGTCCCGTTACTATACCTCTCAGAATGTCTTGGGCCTCCCTGTCCTCATTTTGAGCTTTGTTGTGAGGTTCTCCAATCTCTTGTCTGTCACCCATTTCTTCGAATGGATTGTAAAAGGGATAATCCTCAATCTGACTTCTCTGACTACCAGGCCTCCTGCGTGAATAGTACCTATTATAGTTGCCTTGATGAGGATGCATATGATAATAATATCAACAGGCTGGCAGGATTAAGAGCTATGATACCACTTAGATGAGCCCAACTGGCTCCAACTAAACCCTTGTAGTATTTTGCTTATCGTTTTGTGTTTTTTAGTGTTTTTGAGAAATTTTCTAGACAGAAGAGAAGGGGCGTACAACATATGAATGCACATAAAAGTAAAATACAAGAGGTAATTGCTCATTAGGTATTGTAAATCATCATTAGCAATACATACAATGAATTTACAAACATCAAACGTACCCGAAGTCCTCCAAATTATTTAAATAAGAAAATATGAAGCTTGCCAGTCAACAATGGCTGGAAATGGCTTGAATGCATGCCTGGGTCTCAGATCTGAGTTCTCCTGCAGAGGAATTGAAGAAGATGAGCTGAGAAGGTGGAACGCCCAAGTTGCAACAGAGAAACAAGCCAGAAAGGAGGTTTTTTTGCCTCAAAAGGAGCCACGCCTCTTCTAGAGAAACATGCCAGAACAAGGGAAAAGTACGGCCTTTGGCAACTCTAAAACTCTAAAGTTGGAATGGCAGAAGATTGAAGCTCTCCAGTTGTTAACCCTCTCCTGCAACTGTTTATTGAATAACAAAACAAATATCTACTGATTTGGCCCAGAAGAACTTCTGATGGAAGCTCTCATCAATGGCAATCATTCAGCTGGTGTCTCACAGCCTCACAATCACAGATCCAACGAAGATTCTTCGTTCTTCAATGGAGTTTTCTTGTAACCCTTGTCCTTAGACAATTCACAGAGAAAGAAAATTGCAATGTCAAATGATAATCAAATATTAGGTTGACTTGCAATTGCTTTGCCTTATACTCACAAAAAGGCACGAGTTTCAAGAAGTACGACTTTCTTCATTAAAATACATTTAAATGTATTTTAATTTATTTCAATAGTTTACCCCAATAAAACATGGGCGCACTTCCTTGAATATTTAAGTGATTTTAATATCACTTTATAAAGTAACATTTTATTACTTTATATTATATTTAAGTGGCATTAATATCACTTTATAAAGTAACATTATATTATATTTATATTTAATCATTTAAGTTAAATATATAACTTAACCACTAAAATACTCATAACTTCCTCCAATCTTAGTATAATGTTGTGCTGTCAGAAGTCGACGAACACTGAACTCCATTTGCCTGCCCTGGTACCAATACTGAGGTGAAAGAGGTGGGAATGACAAACCCCACCAAAACGGACACTGACCCTCTAATCAAGTCCTGTCAGCCCATGAGGGTCCAAGAAATAGGCTAACTCCACTATACCTGAACACTGACTAGAGTGGGGACATTACATATACCAAGTCCTCCACTCTTTTTGATTGCAATTTATTGTGCTTTATTGAGTGGATGAAAGAATATGTGCTACAATTCCTCTCAAATGCAGATGATCTAGCAACCTATGAAGACAATAAACAATGAAAAAATTATAAATTATAAATGAAATTATGGAACTTTTAAAACTAAAATATGAAAATTTGTTAAACTTGTGATAAAACTTTGATTGCAAGGGGCTGCAAATGTTGGAAGTATTGTCCATGGAAGTACCACCAACTATGAGCATCCTTTAAGAACCTATCACGAAAAGCATCAAGACCTAGACCATTTGAGTGCACAAAATCAATGAACTCATTTGTGACTACACTTTGCAAATCAAGATTAGGGAAGAGTCTCATGAATGCTGCCTTGTACCCTTCATCCACTTCAAAATCTCTATATGGAAGAAGCCTTCCTGGCATTGAAAAAATCTGACTACTGTAGTATTTTGGAGTCAATGCAAAGGCAAAAAGGTGTAATGGAGTTGTCATTTTGTTCCATCTTTCTTAAATAATTTTTTGCACTCGTTTGAAAAAAGTCTCTTCAGGGTCTTGCTCTTTCGCATTTATGGTGAACTTGATCTTCCCAAGCATTGAGTCTATACCATCACATATCTCTCCAATGCATGGCTTGTCCATGTTAGTATAGTGAATCATACTCAAAATGGGCTCGGTGAAACTAAGGAGATACTCCACATTAACCCACCATTAGTCATCTAATATCATGTTCTTAATTTTTGTTGCTCTTTCAGTGTTGCTTTGCCTCCATATAGACCAATTGTTGCTAATCACCATGCTAGAAAGTGCCTCTCTAACTTTCAGAAGTCGTCTCAAGACGATTGTGTTAGAGGCAAAGCGGGTCTCTACAACCTATTGCAAATTAAAAAAAAAAATTAAAATTAAAAAATAAACTTTAAAGAAGAAATTAAATTAGAATACACAATCAAATTATGAAAATCAAAAAATTTAAATATTACTTCACTTATCTTCAATAGCTCCAATTTTGAAAATGATCTAAAGATCCCTTGAGAAAAGTGGTGGTTGGTGACGAACATCTGAATGTCCTCAACCTCTGCATACAATTCTTTGATCCATGCAATTTTATTCCCAATCTTTTGCAGCATAAGATTGAGTAAATGGACCGCACAAGGTGTCTAAAAGATATGTGAATATCTTTCCTCAACCAACAACCTTGCAGCTCTACAAGTCTTGGCGTTGTCCGTTACAACTTGAACAACATTGCGGGGTCCCACTTGCTCAATGGCTGCAATGAGAATATTGGCAATAAATTGTCCATCTTTTACTTGTCCCTCACAATCCACAACTTTCAAAATCATTGCCCCTTTAGGGGACACCGCTCTGACATTGATCGAATGCCAATTTTTTGAATCCTTCCAACCATCCGAAATAATGGACACACCTATCTCAACCCATGAATCTCTTATGGTCTTCAATGAATCTTCAACCAACAAAACCTCCTTTTCCAATAAGGTGCCACACACCTTCTCATAACCCTGGCCCTTGTACCCTTTTGGAGCTTCATTAACCGTTCCCAACATCTCTTTCCAATATGGAGAACAAACAACATTAAAAGCTATTCCATTGGCATATATGCACCTTGCTACATTTTGGTCGGCAATGGCTCTACTCTTATTTTGAAATGAAAGTTCCAAAGGCCCCTTTGTTCTCTTGTTTGCAATATGTTGCGCACTTTGAGCTTGAGAATCTAGAGTGGCCATAAATGGGTGGTCTTCTACCACAATATTGGGATGAGATGGGGGCTCCATTCACTTTGATTTTTTTTAATAAAGGGTGATTTCATTTTTGGGCTTTCCGTTCATTTGCTGCTTCTTGCTCCATAATGTATTTTGCAATTGTCTCAGGTGGAATAGGTACATAGTCTTTTCCAAGGCAAGGCTTGATGCCTTTTCTAGTTATGCCACACAAATGTGCTTTCACCCTAAAATATGAACTAGAATATTGAACATCATATCCATTGCATTTCCAAACGTAACTACCACCACCTGGAACCGGTTTTATCATTTCAACATACTTCCATATAGGGGAATTTGGATCTGTTTTGAACTTTGATTTAGTTGTGGAGCCGGAGGTAGAACCAATTGACATTGTGATTCCTATGGCAATTTTTTTTGCAAACAACCCATTCAAAATTTGAAATTTCAAAACAAAAACAAAAAACTTGAAAACAAAATATTGGTTTATAAAGCCTAGCTCTTTTGAATCTTGCATACATTCATAGAAGAATGCAAAAACATAGATAAATCATAAAATTAAACAAAACAAAGATTCATGTTTGTAAAACAAAAAAATGGATGAAAAAACTCAAAAAAAATGAGAAAAACTTACCTCTTTGCAAAAATATCCTTAAACAATCTTTGTGGCAGCCAATGAACACTTGCAAATCTGTAGGAATGGCAATGCCATCGTTTCTAGAAGCTTCAATGATCAATCTTCAACTCCTTTTGTCAATCCAACAAGCAAAAATGAAAGCTCAGCCTCTTGGAATGAAAATGCTTGTTTGCAAAACAAATGAATAAGAATGAGGTAGTTTAGGTGTTTAGAGTGATTTAAAGGTCACTTTTAGGGTTTCCTTAGGCGTGGGTCAAAGTCAAACTCCATAAAACATAAAAATAGCTAAAAAAAACACTTTATGGTCGCCTAGCCATGTGGGTTATGTCTGGATTCGCCTGAGTTTGCTTTGGGTTCTACCAAGGTTCGCTTGGGTTTTGCTTGGGCGAATCCGACCAAGAAATGCCGAATCCTGGTCGAACCCACAAGTGAATCGGACTAGGATCCAAACTGGGTGCAAATCTGAACCCGTACCCTGCCTTCCAGAGGCGAATCCAGTAACATAGATTTTTTTCACCATTCAATTCATCCTCACCATAATTCCATTTTGCTTCAATGTATGAGGGGAAGAATATTGTTTTTGCACCTCTTTTGCCAAAAATAACTAATATTTTGCTAGAAATCTATCCACCATTATTGCTACACAAAATGCTTAATTCTCAATTTGGGTTCAACATCTACAATAGCTAAAAACTGCTTCAATTATCAAACACCTCACTCTTGTGTTTGAGAAAATATACCTACATCCACCTATTATAATCATCAAGAAAAAGTAGGTAGTTTAAAGCACTAGATATTGTTTTTACTGACATTTAACTGCTAGATGTTTATACCTTCATTGGACTGCAAACATCTACATGCACCAATTTCAGACAACAGGTGGCCTTCCATAACATTTCCTTTGGGAATTCTTTCTTGTTTTATTTCCTCTCTAAACTGGTTGATAATTCCTATTTCCCAATTTGAAAAGAAAGCACACCAACAAGCACATTGTTTTTCTATAGCAAAGAGATATAGAATCCATTGAGGTTTCTATACTGTTGCTGCCAAACTTCAAACATTGAATTGGATGCTGCTAAAGCTTCAAAGAGTGATGCTTTAACTTTTAGTAAGTTCAAATCTGCAAAGAGTACACTTAGGGCATTCTTGCTGCTACTCCTTAATCAAGCACTCGTCATCGAAAAGTACTACCTCCAAGTGCCCATACCTATTGATCTAATTAGTAGACAAGATTTCTTAGACCACGAACATAAAGGATGTTTTGCAAAAGCAAATTTATAACCCTCATTCAAGCTAATCTTGACATCTCCATGGCTCTACACAATATTTGACCTACCATCAGTATGTATCTTTGACTTTGTCCTGCTTGAATCGTCGACAAAATTTACAAATTAATTACAGTGGCTAGTCATGTGACTACTAGCACTTGAATCAAAAACTTGAATATCACTTCTTGAATGACTACATTCGGAAACCATTAAGGCACAACACTCTTCATCAAATCAAATTAGTTTGTCCTACTTTCCTCTTTTTCTCTATGTTGGTGTTTCAATTCGCACCTCTGGAATGTGGATTAGAAACTAATAGCTATGCATAGATAAACTGCTCTTCAAATTAGCATGGAAACTGCCTCTTTGCTGATGATGCTTAAAGAAAGTAAACTAAACTATTGCCAATCTTTTTGTTCTTGGCTAAGAGCACAAGGTTATAAAACTCTTTGTGTCATAGCTGAGGTTTTCCCTTTTCCAGAACTTCAATTACAACTAGGCCTACTCTAATGATGCTTCTAACAACTCAAGTAAACTTAGAGCTTGAGAGTTAGAAGTAAATGAGGAATGATTTAACACAGATGCTTAAGCAAACTCACTTCCAACGCACACCTGAAGACTCATTGTACTTTTTAGATGTAAGCTGAAATAAAGATCATGTAAGTAAAACAAATAAAACAAAACCTGAGACAGTAGATCAAAGCAAAGTAGGCATAATATTTCCTTTCTCAAATTTCTAACAACGATTACACTTTTGGGACAGTAGGTTTGTAGCAATAACAGGCTTACAGTTTAGCGATCAAACCAGAATACACTTGACACAAATTACACATTAACTGAACAATAACTTGCAGCAAAACAGGCATGCAAACTTGCTCTTACACTAAGCGAACATACACTAAATAACAAAGTTGTAGGCAAAAGTAGGCTCACCAATTTGTTATCACAATAATGGTTAAAGAAAAATGGGCAAGGCTGCCATTATTTATACACAAACAAGGAGTAGGGAACCCTAAAATCTCCTTGCTTTTACAACTAGACTTGCCAACTCACAAGCTTTATTTCTAAAACTAAAACATGACAACTAACTAACAACCTACTAAAACAAAAAGCAGGGAAAGTTCCAACTATTACAATTTGATTTTTCCTATTTCTCAAAGAATAGATAAGCGTGCTACAAGAATAGCAAGAAAACTTGGAAAAGGCATCGAGTTGACTACTGCTTTAGTTCTATCTTTGGAAATCTTCACTGCCCCAAAAAGATAACTCATCCATAGGTATTTTGGGAAACCATATCCGTTAAAAAGATGGTAACTGCCTCTTTGTCAGGAGCATTGATACTATCTAGAGCAATGTTAAGCTTTTCCAGGATTTCCTCTCCTTCTGCAATCAAACTTAGAAAATCTTTGACCTCTTCAGCTGCTTTATCGAATCTTGTTGACATCACGACAATCTGATTCATCTTGTTGGCAATAGTATCACTGCTGAAACTGCCACGAACAAGATTCTGGAACTCTGCTTGCACTTCACCAAGATCAATGGAAGAACCATCATCATGTTAATATCAACAAGGGATCTGTGAAACAAGTGCACTTATGAACCTAAGGATATCAACAACCTTTTGTCTATATTCAACCAGTTCTTTTGATATTCTCTCATAGGTTTTCACTTTGAAGAGTTGTTGTTCTCTTCAAGCAAAAATCTTTCTCTTATGCTCTTTTGTAACAAATGAATCATATGCCGTCCTCAAATCTGAAATGATAATCTCATGCATTGGTTTCACCTCCGCCATACATTGCTCAAACCCCTAAATCCCTTGGTGAAGATCATGGGCGTTATACCTCAACTGGTATATCTTTGTAAGAACAACTCTGCCCCTGGTGATGAATTCCTCTATCCAATCTTGCACATGCGTCCCGTATATGACCAACTAACTCAACTGATGCTGATCAGCCGGTGACTCTAGAATTTGTGGAAGCAATAAGGTGTCCTATGAAGTGTCATGTAGGAGATTAGAAACATATTGCCGCACCTGTCGAATTTCAGCCTTGAGGGCTATCTTATCCTCTCCATCCTTGAGCACTCTCTCCTTTAGATTACCTGCTGCAACCTCGAAAAGATTCACATCAATATGTCGAGTGTTTCTTCCGAGATTGGCCTTGACAACTTTGAACTCATCAATCTCAACTTCATCGATATTCTTATCCTCAGGAGGCGTAGAAGTCTCAATGATAATTTCATCATGTGGATTCTTCTCCATGTGAACTTGCTTCTTAGATTTCTTCACTGGTGTGTCTTGGTAAATGCTGTCAAGCTCGACAAAGTTCAACTGATATGAGGGCTTCCTCCTCTTCCTTCCCAAAATGTTCTCAAGCCAAGACGAGGTCTCTTTACTAATTTCTCTGGGAGGCTCAACTTTAGTTTCATCAACCTCTTCAACCTATAAATCAATATGGATGGGAGAAGACTTCGGTGATGGTGGAGAATTAGGAGATGAAGGCATTGCTTCTGCTTGTGGTGTTGGCTCTTTTGGAACTTCTAATACAACTTGTTGTACCCAAAATAATTTTTTGGCATTTTGTTTAAATTGAGCTAAATCATGTAAAAATGCCGTCAAATGTTTGTTTTAGGTCAAACCAAACATAAGGTTTTTGTGGGTTTCTGTCAAGGAACATATGTGTGAAATTCTACATAATTGAAAATTAGGGTTTCAAACCCCTATTTTTAGGGAAACCCTTGAAAATAGGACCTTCTCGGAAATTATTGAAAATGATTTTGATAGGATTAATCGACTTCATGATCACACTGGTCAAGTTAGAATCATCAAAAAACATGTTTTACTCTGGTGGGTCTATTTTAATTTTGTAGGAACAAAGTTAGGAGTTCCGCAACCATTAGTGGTAGATTGGCCAGTACTAGGTGTTGAAAGCTAAGCTTCAAAAGCTTCAACAAAGAAACAATGGTAGAAAAGGATAAAAAATATGCTGTTTGATGGAGGAGATTTTCAAAACTGAAAATGCCAAAATTTGGCTAACTCTGGAAAACCACACCTTGCTACCAAGGAGGAAATGCAATCAAAGGTCAAAAAGCACCCCTGTTGAAGAAAGGCGCTCGTTGATCTCAAAGGCCAAATTTAGTCATCGGATCTACCCAAAGCAGTTATATTCTTCGTGTTCCTATTGGCTTTTCAACTCATCGTTAAGCGAAACCATCTGACTTAGAGATCACTGACAAACATCAACGAAGCATGGAGATGTTGCAAGCAAGAACATGCAAAATGAAAGATAAATCAGTGAGCTTCAAGGCAAAAGTGCCCCTATTGGCTAGGGGTGCCCTTCTTTTTGAGATACCTGTTGAAGTTATCAACAACTGCTTTATACAAGGCATTTGTTCAACTCTCTCCCAGCTTTGCGATCAATCCAACAACACGTTCACAAGACCTATCAAATAGTCAGAGGTTGAGATCAAGCAGAAAACGCTAAAGGTGAAGATTGAATGAAGAACATGAAAATTGGCTAAGTATCAAGGTAAAAGCGCCCCTACTGAAGAAAGGCACCTAGTCTTTTGGGCATGCAAATTGTGATGAACCACACTCCGGTGATCCACTCTACTACCACTGTAGTGTTATGTTCTGATACCACTGTGATGAACCGTCGCTCTGCTGTGATGATTTCAACGTGCTTGTAGGTCTGATTTGTGTTTGGTGTTTGTTTCTTTTTGTGTTTTTCGTGTTTTGATGTTTGAGGCCAATGATACACATGAATTTAACGAGCATATGCATGTAATAGAAACTCAAAATAAACCAAACTACTTATGAAAATTCGAACAAGACTCAAATGGTAGTCAAGAAGCATTCTTCATGATATAAGAGCTTACATGGAATAGACGACTTGCATCAATTTTGAACAAAATACATCATATGAATTAATTTAACTTACAGCCAAACATCACTGTGAATAGTGACGTGCTACAGTACCCGCCCCTAGTAAAATGCTCATACAAACTAATTTACGAACTTCTCCCACCAAATAACGGATGAGGAGTCTTCTATTAGCAAGGGCGCCCCTTTTGGATGTGAAAGCAGCCACTAAAGAGAGGCGTTTTCCTTTCTTTTGCTGTCATAAACCCTCAAACAAGGCGGGTGGCTGTAGATGCTTAAAATCAGCTTTCAAAATCTTCCAAAATGCAAATAACTACCTCTAGATGGCGAATGGAAATGCTGGCAGCAAAAACCCTTCCAGAAGATGCCTCCAACAACTTGTAATCAGCAAAATATGGCTCCAAATGAATCCACTAAACTCAGATCTGCAACTTTAGGGTGGTATTTTACACCATCAAGAAGCACAAACTCAACGAACAAAGCCCAATCCAGGCTCACCCACTGCAGAAATCAGGAACCCTAGTTTCCCTCTCTCCCAAACTCCACACTTCCAAGTTTCATTTAACAAAATAACTCTATGCATGAGAGGTTCGAACTTTCTTTTCTCCTTTTATAATTTTCACTTGAAATCACTATTCATTAAAAAAACACTATTCACTTAAGTTATTTCTTTTTTCACTTTATCAGTGAATAGTAACAGCAAAATATAAAGTGACCCCTTTAACAAATAGACACATGGTCCCCAAGCCTGAGTAAGTGAAATAAGTGGTGATGAACAATATTTTAAGCTCCAATTACACGCCAAACGCGCAAATTCACCACGTCACCGACTCCGGATACCAATATTGCCTTTAACCGACCAAGTGCCCGTTCAAGTGATCCTCTATCCAGACCCATTAGCCTACGAGGATCGACATAATAGGCTAATCCAATGACTCTGATGCTCGCGAAAGAATGGGGACATTACTACATCCACTTCACACGAGATATCTGTGATGAACCGTCACTGGGCTGCAATGATTTCACGGATGCTTGTAGGTCTGATTTGTGTTTGGCGTTTGTTTCTTTTTGTGTTTTTCGTGTTTTGAAGTTCGATGCCAATGACATACATGAATGTAACAAGCATATACATGCAATATGAACTCACAAATAAACTAAACGCCAATGATACTCAAGCAATGAACTCAATTTCATAATTAAGAGACCTTCTTCATTACAAAGAGAATACATAAATGGGCTGCTTGCATACAATTCAAGGGATACTTGAGCAAGATTCAAAATGCTATTCAAGATGCATTCTACATGATATAAGAGCTTACATGGAATAGACAACTTGCATCAAATTTGAGAGACAATACATTTTATGTCTTAATTTTACTTACAGCGAAACTTCACTGTGAATAGTGACTGCTACAGTACCCGCGCCCATGCAAATGCTCATACAAAATTAAATACAAGTTTCTCCTACCAATTTCTTGATGGAATGTCTTCTATTGACAGGGGCGCCCACTTTAGGAGTGAAATCAGCTACCAAAGAAAGGCGTATTTATTTCTTTGAGCAAATCAAACCCTTAAAACGTGCGGCTGGCTGTAGCTGTTAAAAATCAGCTCCAAAGTCTTCATAAAATGCAAATAAATACCTCTGGATGGCGAATGGCGTCACTAGTAGCAAGTATCCTTCCGAAAGATGCCTCCAACAACTTGTTATCAGCAATTCCAAGCTCAAATGCAGCAACAAGAAAATAACCAGCACTTTAGGGTGGTCTTTCACACCTTCAAGATGCCAAAATTCTAACTACAAGCCCCAAACCAGGCTTACCCACTGCTGAAATTGAGAAACCCTAGTTTCTCTCTTCCACAAACTCCACACTTCAAACTTCATTCAACAAAATAACTCATAGCATAATGAAGTTCGAACTTTCTCTTCTCCCTTTATAATTTTACATTGAAACACTATTCATTAAAAAACACTATTCACTTAAGTTATTTCTTTTTTCACTTTATTAGTGAATAGTAACAGCAAAATATAAAGTGACCCCTTTAACAAATAGACACATGGTCCCCAAGCCTGAGTAAGTGAAATAAGTGGTGATGAACAATATTTTAAGCTCCAATTACACGCCAAACGCGCAAATTCACTACGTCACCGACTCCGGATACCAATATTGCCTTTAACCGACCAAGTGCCTGTTCAAGTGATCCTCTATCCAGACCCATTAGCCTACGAGGATCGACATAATAGGCTAATCCAATGACTCTGATGCTCGCGAAAGAATGGGGACATTACAGACTTTCTCTTCTCCCTTTATAATTTTACATTGAAACACTATTCATTAAAAAAACACTATTCACTTAAGTTATTTCTTTTTTCACTTTATTAGTGAATAGTAACTGCAAAATATAAAGTAACCCCTTTAACAAATAGACACATGGTCCCCAAGCCTGAGTAAGTGGAATAAATGGTGAAGATCAATATTTTAAGCTCCAATAACACGCCAAACGCGCAAATTCACCACGTCACCATACTCCGGATACCAATACTGCCTTTTACCGACCAAGTGCCCGTTCAAGTGACCCTCTATCCAGAACCATTAGCCTACGAGGGTTGATGTAATAGGCTAATCCACCAACTTTGATGCTCGCGAAAGAATGGGGACATTACACAAATGCAGTCTATTTGCTCGGTGATCTCCAAGACGACCTTCTCCATTTTGATTGATCTTGATAGTGACATCGCCAACAAAGGCAACAGACAAATCAAACATCTGATGACGAAGATCAAACTGAGGTAGTTTACAACATGAAAATGACAAGTCAAAAGTCAAAGACGCCCTTGCTGAAGAAAGGCGCCCATGCTTTTGAGTGACTAAAATTGACTTTCATAAGTTGTGAAACCAGCCATCCTTTCTAGGACTGAGCTGGTTGTCCAATCCATTGTCAAACGAGGTCATCTGACTCATTAGTTAGTAGTGATACCAGATTGAAGCATGAAGGGTCTAAATGGTGAAAACAAAGAATAGTCATGAAAAGTTAACTAAGTCAGAGCCAAAAGCGCCCCTATTGAAGAAAGGTGCCCTTGGATTTGGAGCCTCAAACTCAGGTTTTTGGCTTGATTGCTCCCAAGCATACCTCTTCAGGATGGTTCCATCCCAACAACAGATCGGTCAACAACTGCTAAAGATCAACTGAACGACCAGGAGCAAGGATTGAATAGAGGCACTTCACCATGAAAAATAGTGGAAGAAGTGTTCAAACTCAGAAAGGATGCCTAAAATAGTCAAAGCAAGATTTGTTGACTTGAGTTAGAGATTTTGGAGGCAAATTTGGCCAAATCATCCCACAATCAGTGGAAATCAACTTTTAGACTCCAAATTCGGCTAAATCAGGCTTCAATCATGAGTTGGCACCCAAACTTGAAGGATTCAAACTTGAATCATTATAAACCAACTCTAGGCGTCCCTTTTTATTATTTCTTTTGCAGGTTGAAGATCAAAACAACAATTTGCTCTCAAGGACGTATTTTCAAGATCTGATAGAGGTTTTGGACTGTTCTTCATTATTTTTTGAAGATCAGTGGCACAAAGGGATTTCTTCTTAGAGGTTGCATCCAGAGACAAATTTTTACAAGGAGGCAGCTAATAACTTCCAATCTACCTCTTGTCTACTTCCTCTCTCCTGTCTTAAATTTCTTGCTTGTCACAAAAAACAACAGTTTACCACAGATCTAACCAATTGGGTATGATCAACATAATTTTCCAGTAAAACCCATCTTTTCAAATTTTCCAGAAACAACAAACTTGCTGCCCCTATTTTTAGGGATATTTCTGAAAAAGTCTTAGAATAAAAAATCTAAGGAACTAGGTTTGTTCAACATTGAAGCACGAACAAAACCTATCTGCCAGATTTTTTTCGGAAAATACTTCTTGGCAAGTGCTATTTTTAGGGGTTTTCGGAAATTGTCAGAACAGGGTCGTGTGCATAGTTGATCTTTAAGTTTTTCAGGATGCAATACTCCTAGGTACAATACAAGACCAAAATGGCCTTGTACCATGATTTCCTGAAAACAACTAACACAAACTTGCATCAGGTAAACCCAATAGTCGATTCAAAAGATTTGGAGGGCATGAATCAAATCACTTTACTAAACATAGAAGAATCCAGATTGCTTCAGGTTGCGTCAATCCCCATCACATTACAGAATGTGGAGCTTGTAATCGCTAGCATTAAGCATTACAATCCTACCACGAGAGAAATATGATCAGTGGATGGGAGGGTGATCTGTAGCCTACAACCAAAGGACATTGAAAAATGTTTTGGTGGATTTGCTATTCCACCATGCCCGACTAATGTGGTTATCTCGGTGAAAGAATGCGAAAAAGCATTCGAAGCATCAAAGGACAAGTGTTTGCAGAAAATGGTAGAACAATGGTTGAAAGTGAAAAAGGCCAACTTGCCCAAATGGTTGGGCGAGGAGAATTTCGAGACAAGTATGCAGTGTTAATCACTCTACTCAACATGATCACTGGATAGGAAGAGGGCAATCAGTTTCAGTTGTGGATGTTCTACATCATTGCCAAGATTATCAGCAGAAGAGAGCATTACAACTGAGCCACCCTGATCAGTGACACACTCCACCAACAAATTACCGGGTTTCTAGAGGCTCATAGGTTCCACATGTGTTCCTACCTTGTATACCTGATTGTTTTCTGAGGCGAGTTCAGGACACTAAACATTCTGGGAACCTTAGAGGTGTGTAGAAGGTCCATGAATACTTTCTACATCTTGAGTTTACTTAAGCGGAATGACATTTCAAACAGATAAGCGACCTTTTCATCATGCACATTGTACGAGATCTCGACCATGAGATGCACGTGTGTATATCACCAGCAGCCAAGGAGGCAATGGTGGACTGTGCGGATTGGTTTATCCAATTCCCCACTTTCACCTACATACGCGTGTATGGATACAATGGTCACCCCACCATGATGCCATGTTACCCTTCAGATAAGGTAGTTTTCATGGAGTTCCTAAGGCAGTTGTTCAAGGTTCACACTCACCTACGCCTTAAGAAGAAGCCAGCTGCAAGCTTTCCCATCCAGATGGGACTCTATAGATATAAAACAGCAGCTGATGCCTAATTGATGTGCCAAGAAACGGTGAGACTCAATCTCAAATATCTCATTAAGAGGAGGTTGTATGATTCAAGAGGCCTTTATGCAATGCATCTTGAGCAACACTCATCACACGAGTCTTCAATGGAAGATTACTGGGTCAACTGTGATGATGAGTTTGATGTATGAAGAAGGACCTATAGCCTGTTTAGGCTCCCACAAATTGCTGACTTTATGTCAGAAGACATGGAGGGCCTATCTGATGATGAAGGGGAAGTCATTCTCCCCTCATTCTTCGTGGATCAAGTGGACTCAGAATCACTCCGAAGAGTGGATTGGTATGTGAAAGAAAACACATCTATAGAGGAGAGAACGAGTAGAGTTGTTAGAAACAATCAACTCTACCTAGATAGCAAGAGGACAAGGAAGGTAGTACTTTCCTGAACAGAGCTGCCACCGGTTCAATCTTCACTACCTTCCACGTCAAGGAAGAAGCTTAGACAAAAGCAGTGGAACAGTCCTCCCAAAGGGATGTGGATGTCAGGGCACATGAGGGGAAGAGCATAGGGGTTACATGTGGAGACAACCACACACACACCTGAGATAGTCATGAGAACCGCTACAGCCAAACCAATCATTGAGATAATCATAGCAGAAACAGAGCCCATAGTGGAAACAGTTGTAGCGAATGCGGTGCCTATAATAGAGACAGAGCCATGTACTTCACCACCATCACAACAGTCACAAGTCCCCATCAACTTGGAGTCTCCATTGCGAGACATCGCTACAACATAGTCTCATTCATCGGGATTCAGGGGCCTAACATTCCTCCTTCCAACGAGGCTAGTCAGGATTCAATCTGGCTTGAGGGTCTCCTTGGAAGGAAGAGGGAAAGACCGTCCTACCAGTTTGACTTCACAGAGTTCGATCATGTCTCTCAAGACATGCCAATGAAGAAATTAAAGAAGCAAGTACATGTAGGAAGGAATGTAGATAATGAGTTTATCATAGAGACTGCTACCCCATCGGAGGACAAAAACATACATGAGGTAGAGGTTGAGGACTTCACATTGTCGAAGGTCAACCTCGGAAAGACCACTCGTCAGGTGGAGGCAGACTCTCTTGGAATTGCCTTAGTGAGCGTTAAAGAGAGAATGGCTAAGGATGGAAGAGACAAAGCGGCCTTAAAGGTTGAAAATCAGCAATTGAGGATGTACATATCTAGCCTAATGCACTGTACCCCAAACGTCTCAGCTTTGCCACAAGAATTGCTAGACCTACCCCCGGAGCAAAACCATCACCAACTGATTTCATATAGAAAACACTTGAGAGATCAAGTGGGGGAGTTTGTTGTCAAAGGACTGTGTATACTAGCAGAACTATACTAGTTGAGGGATAGAGCACATGGACTCTACGCAAAGATTCAATAGTCGGAACTAAAGATAGCAAAGAAGAGGCCAGGCGATGAAATCATAATTGTAGACTTGCAATTGGCGTATCAATCAGTTAGCACTGGAGAGAACAAGCAACATCTTTTTGCTTGGAAAGAACAACTAGCATACAAGGTGATGCCAATTTTGTAGAACTTATTGACTACCGACAGATTGTCGTAGGTATTATCAATTTCGCAAGAATGTTGGTAATATCCCTCCCTCCCTCACATAGAATATCAACACGAGGGAGGTGAGTACATTGAGCTAGGTACAGTATAGAATCAATTCCAGGATGTCATTTGTAGCACATTTCTTGACCATCCTGATGGTTGCAAGTTGACCAAAGTTGCAGCCATGTTTACCAAGCTAGATGACGTAGCTGCCAAGTGCATAGACTATCAGCAACAACTTGTGACATGTGAAAAATGCTAAAACGCCACGTCATCATCTTGCAGAGCATTAATTGCCTAGAGGCCAAGGAGGTCAACGACTGGATAGAGGCACTGTTGACCAGTGGTGATGAGGTGTAAAGCACCCCAAGAAGGACATCCTACCCTCTAGAATGACATTAATGGTGACTGGAATTAACCTAATCCCCCTTTCCAAGTTAACTCTGGGTCCCACAAATCATGCATGTCAAATCCCACTAATTGAGGATGTCTAATTTGACTTCCATAAATTGTGGATCTCAAATCTCCACTAAATGTGGATGTCTATTTTTGACACACATTTTGTAATAAAAGTTCACCTTTAGTTTAGTTTCGGTCAATTGAAGTAGTTTTCCAGTTGACTCTTTGTTTAGTCTCAGTTAACTGAAGTAGATTTCCAGTTAATTGATTGCTCACCTACTTTTAGACATAGCAATAAATCTCGCTGATTGGCAAGAACTGATTGTTAACTCAAGGAGATTTTAGGGTTGCCTACTCCTTTGAGTTCAATAAATAAGAGCCTTGGGCTCATCATTTGTTAACCTTTATTTACTATGCAAAATTGCTGCGCCATTGTTGCCAACAAGTTTGAAAGTGCTTATTTGTTCACTCTTGGATGAGAGTTAATTGGTTTGATGAGCAATTGTGTATGATTTCATGCCTTTGCATGTCCCAATTCTTTGTAACTCGTTGAGGAAATTTGAAGAAGAAAATCAGAAAGCGCATGCATTTGATCCAAATATTTGAGTTCTTTCAACGTTTTGTGTTTATAACTTGTTTCAATTTCCTCCTTGGACAGGGGTTCCTCCTCGGGAAATTTGTCATTGATAGTTATCGTTTGATGTTGTTCAATGAATTGTCTTTCAGCTTACACTTTGGATAGGTGTCGTCACCTCCTCGGGAATCCTGTTAGCCAAGGCATCGTATCTTGTTTCTAGTAAGCTGTTTCCTAGGCTATACCTCGGACAGGGGTTCCTCCTCCTTGGCAAGTCTGAGATCCATCTTACCATAAAGAGTGTTTGCTTGCACAAAGCCTTATTCCAACATAGATTTGAGAGTTCCGAGCCTTAGACTCATTTTGGCAAGACGGTTGGACCAAGTAATCCAACCATCCATTCTCTCTCCTATGCTCTCATACTTTGTTTATCTTGGGGAGATAGGATAGATTAAAAGCTAGTTTATTCGTAGTTAAGATTTGCAAAAACCAAAGAAAAGCTTAGCTATGGTGCATTGTGTTTATGCACCCTTGTGGCCTGCCGTTGAGTAAAAAAGATAGGAACCTTAGTCTACTGTACTTTTTTATGCATAACATCAACAAAGAGGGATCTTCCTCTCTATAATCTGAAGGAGTAGTTACTAAAACACTTGCAATAACTGACCGTTTCCAATAAGCACTCTAGAGGTGCTAATTGAAATACCAAGACAACTGCTGGCTGTTCCTGCTAAATCTGAATGGGAGACTCCATCTTTTTCTTTGAACTCTTTGCCATTCTACTAACCTTCATTCCTTCTGGTGGATTGCTCATGGCCTACTGGCGGCTTTGTTGGAATAGCTACCTTCTGTGTCCTCTTACTGCTTAGGAATATTCGGCTGTTTTTGACAATTTGGCTCGTTCTTTCCACAATTGAGGTGCTCTCTTTGGTGGACCAATTGACTTGCGAAAGTGGCTGTTGCTCGATTTGATCTCTGGCATACATAGGAAGTAGGACTTCTCCATCATCATCAGATAATCCTTCCACATCCTCTGACAAGAAATCATCCATCTGCTGGAGGGTACATCTGCTGTAACTGCACGTGCGCACTTCCATCTCATCCTCACAATTAGCCCAAAAATCTTCAACCGCGGGCACATGAGCCTGATCCTGACCAAGACGAGATGCAAAGACACCATGAGGATCGTATGATCGCCTCTCATTGAACAATTTGAGGCCGAATTTTGACAATTTATCACCCATCAACTTGGCATTAGCTGACGATCTACATTTGTAGACACCCATCTTGATTGAAAAACTAAAAGCAACCTTTTTTTCGGTTTCGCAAGGATGTGTGAACTTAATACGCTTTCCTTGGAAACACCAAGAACACCACCTCATCGGTAGGATACTTGGTAACATGATTGGACTACTTGAGAAGCCGTACACCTTGATGTATGAGAATGTGGGAAATTGGATAAACCAATCAACCCACTCTACCATTGCCAATCTGGCATCTGATGAAATTTGTACATGCAACTCATTGTCCAAATCTCTCACCGTATGCATCAAGAATACATCATTCGCCCGCTTGCAATGATGTGTTGATTTTGAAAACTCTAGTTGCGGGTAATGATGATATACATGTTGAACACCCAAATTTTCGATGACATTCAAACCTCTAAACTTGCCTTGAAAGGCCATTAGATATACGAGGTATGAAATCATGTGAAATTCATGGATCTTGAAAAACTCTATCATCTAACGGTGGAGACTATCACTGATCAAAGTTGGCCAATCATAGAGTTTTGTCTTATCAATGATATGAGAGATGATGTAAAACATCCAAGGCTGGAATTTATTGGCCTTTGCTTGACCAGTGACTTGGTTGAGCAGAGTAATCATGACTGCAAACTCTTCCTTGAATTCACCATGCCCAACATTCTTTGGCAAAGTGTTGTGCTTCTCTTTTAGCCACTTTTGTGTGATCCTTTTCCAGTATTTGTCCTTTTGCATGTACCACACCTTTTCACACTCTTCAATGGAGATGACTAAGTTTTTCGGGCATGGTGGTATTGCAAAACACTTCTCAACATTGTCCGGCCTGAGGTTGCAAACAATACGTCCATCTGCTGCTTGGATTTCTCATGTTGTTGGATTGTAATGCTGGACACAAGCAATTATGAATTCAAGGCTCTGCACTGAGACGGGGATTAAAGCTGCTGCAAGCAACCTGGAATAACCAAGATGTCTGACTGCAACATTTCCTGAGTCTTCCAAAGCACGCAAATCAAACACTGGATTCACATGATGCAAATCAGTTTCAAATGTTTTCAAGAAATCATGGTAGAACACTGGCTTGGTTCTGAATTCCATGGGAGAATATTGCATGCTGAAAAACTCAAATTTTGATTGTAAACTCAACTATGTTCGGAAATGTTTTGCACAAATTGCTGAAAATAGAATGCTGATTTTTCTTGAAAAAGTAGATTCCTAGAAAAAAGCCGAGGTTTGGGTTTCGTAGAGAATCACTTTTGGAGAGACCTAGTTGATTAGATTTCGAAAAAGCTGAGGATTTCCCAATTTTTTTTGGAAAAAGCAGATTCTTGAAAATATAAAATTTTCCAATCTTCAAGAGGATCAAAAAGCAAGCGGACCCAGATTGATGGAAATTGAAAAAGATGACCCCCTTTTTTTGAAACGTGAAGCCCTAGAAAAATAGATTATGGAAAAACGTTTTGTGCAACCCGAACTCGAATCCACGAAGAACACTGAAAAAGCACCACGTTTTGGCCTCTAAAACTTGATGTGAAGAATATCCTATGTTTCCTCCTCTAGATGCTAACCTGCAAAATATGTGAATAATGAATGCCAAAGCCTTCTTAAATAGGGTTCGAGGATGAAAAAGTACTTTATTCTCCAAGCTTTAAAATGTTAAAGCCAATTTGGAAACAAGAATGTCGAATGTGGACACTGTTTTGAATGATGAATGACAAAAATTTAAAAATTTCTAAGACATTGAACCTTGGTCACCCTTGGCTAGTTGGGTCATCTTTTATCACCAAAGTTAGAAATTTTTTCAAGATTTTCAACTTTTCCTTGATAAAATGCGTTTGTTTGATCTTCGATTCTAGACATCTAATGAATCCTGCGAACTAGCTGACAGACTCGTTGAAGAGTATGATCAAATCAAAGAGGAATCTCCTGGAGGCTGCAAACCCCAAAACAACTTTTGAGTGCTCAAAATCTTGGGTGCCCCTGGCTGGCTGGGGCACCCAAGCATCCTAGATAGCCATTTTTCTGTGTTTTTCATCCTTTCAAATTTGATCGTTTTTGTTTCTTGTGTCTTTGATCTACAATATCTAGCGCTTGACAAATCCTTTGAGCTCGCTGAGATATTCATTGGAAAACTTGAAGAATTTTGAAAAAGATGATTAGTTTTGCAAACCCTAGAAACTACCTTTGACCTCTCAAAACCCTAGGCGCCCTTGGCTAGTTGGGGCGCCCATGTGTGCCAGACTTAGAATATTTTCAAGGATTTTTATGATTTTCAATTTTGCCCTTATGATGGAACACCTCTGTTTGATCCAAGATTTTGGCCGTTTGATAGATCTAGTGAACCTGATGATGGATTCATTGCGAAGCTAGAAGAAATATGAGAGCAATATCTTGGAGGTCACAAACCCTAAATCCCGCTTTTGATGGCTTGAAATGCTGGGTGCCCTTGATTAACTAGGTCGCCTTTCTTTAGGAGAGTTGGTTTTTATTTGAGTTTTTCTACTTTTTGCAATTTCCCATTCATTTCCTTGTGAGCTGCAATCATTGTTTTGCGTGCAATCGAACAACGAAAGCTGAAAATATTCTAAGGCATTGATAGCTAGGTGCCTTGATTGGACAGGGGTGCCTAGCATCTCCAGTGTTAGACAAATTTTCACAATTTTCATGATCTTTCTGACTCCCCTCCTTCGTTCTTGGTTTTGTGTGCATGTTCGCCATTTCTCATCATCTGTGCGGCATTCAGACCTTGATTTTGACACTTGGCAGTTGACCATCCTCCATTGATGACCTCAGAGCTCCTATTTCAGCTTCTGAAAAAGTATAATAGACCCACCAGAGAAAAACTGACCTTTTGACGATTCCGACTGGATCAGCCTAATCAAGAAGTATTTTCAACCAATCAAAATCAGTTTGAGCCCTGGAAACAAAAATTCTATTTTTAGAAAATTTTGCCAGTATCCATTTGAGAAGGAACCCAAAAAAACCCAAGAAAATTCTATTTTTAGAAACTTTCTAAAAATAGAAACTTTCCTAAAAAGTAGGGCTGAAAAATTGAGATCTGGGTTTTGTAGACAATTTCATTTTGAAGAGACCCAGATCGTCAGTTTTTGAAAAATCTGAGTTTTTCACAAACATGCATGACATGCAAATTTCTTTTTTTTTAAAATTTTTCCGACAAGACTTTGACCATTTTTACAAAATGCCTTAATGAAGCAAAATTTTTAATTTTGGGAACACTCTAGATGGACTAACCTCTTTCTACAATCTTTCTTCATATAACTCTTCTTCCACAAAAAGATGGACTTACCTCTTTCTACAATCTTTCTTCATATAACTCTTCTTCCACAAAAATAGTACTTGGTATTAGACTTAAAGTTGTTATTTCTTAAAGTGGTTAATTGTGCCTGCTTCCTTTGGAATTTACAGACAAGGCACTCTTTAAGATTCACTCATCTCATCAATCAAACTGCCTATTCTAATGCCGTACAATTTATGGAATTCCATATCAACTTTCATAGTGTTTTGATTCAAAGTGTCGGCAAAGGTACTAAATGGAAGAAGGGAGGTTCCAAAGAAAAAAACATTGGCAATTCTTCATCTCTTACTTTTGGTTAGTAAGTCTTAATTGATTCTTTATGTCATGAAAATTCAACAAATGTTGTTCAAAAGACCCCCCTCCTACATCTTGGGTGGAGACTCCACATTCCTTAAATAACATGCCCTTGTAATAACAAAAATATCTCTTACTTTAAGGTTTCCTCCACACCTCTGCAGTATACATGAATCTTGATGCTGAACCCAACATTTCAGTAGCAATAGATAAAGTGAACAGGATAAAAGCTTTCCTATTCTTTCAAACAAAAGTTCTTACCTTGAATTAATTCAGTCTCTGTTACTTGATTATTAGTCAGTTCCTTACTGGTAACCCCATCTAACTCCCTATACACAAATATTTTCATCATTCTATTTTTCCAAATCATGAAGTTTTGGCCATTTATAGAAATTTGACGTTGCCATTCCTAGAATAGTCACCTAACACCAGAAACACCAGAACAGATCAGGATTTATGGAGTATCAGACTTCTGATTTGACACTTTATATTTCAGAAATTAAAAAAATACTTGATTTCTTATGTGAAATGAAACTCACCAACTTATGTTGAGATTTAATGCTGTTATGTACAACCAGACAGATCAAAACTGTGTTGAAATTTGTGCCAAAGATCCAAGAATTTGAGTACTATAAAAAATTCAAAGAATGTTTAATGAAATGTTTGTAAGTAAATTCTTTATAAGCATGCACAAAATCTTCCCTCAGAACTGTAGTGGCAATACTGCACTTGAAAACTCAGAATCCTTCCGTCAAACCCCATGAAAATGCATTGGAACTCATGTTGCTTTCTTGTTTACAGAATTCCAGGTGTTTGGCTATTAATTGCCGGTTATCTTGAGAATTTGACATTACAATCCTTTTTTACACCTCTCCTTACACTCCCTATATCCTCAGACACCTACAACTTTGATACCATGTTGAAATGCATGGACCAGCTAGGACTTGAACCTAAGATCTCCCTCCAGTCAAGTTATATGACTTTCCAATAGATAAATTGAAACATGTGAACCCTAGACAATATTATTTATAGAGGCAATTTAATATAATAAAATGATGTCTTTCTTAATCAATTTATTAATGTTTCCAATATAAGAACAAGGCTCTACATTCCCCACTATCTATAACTTCACCCTAGAGCCATTGACAAGAATAATGTTCAATCATGTTTGCTTTCTTGATCTTATATTGTAGTCGTATTGGATGTGGGATAAATCAGGTTGGTGCTTTGCATATTATTTAAAATTATAATTTATGCATCTTGTGCAACATTTTCCTTAATATGACTAATTGTTCTTATTTCTCTTAATGCTTGATGTTCCTCTTACAGGAAAAGGGAGTCTTTGTCACTCACTAAAGAAGGTTGGACCAAGAAAGAGGTATGACTTTCAAAATCTTTTAATCCATTAATCTTTTCAGTTTTATGATATATAATCTAAGCTTGTTCATATGAATAAAATTTCAGCTTTGTAAATATGAGTAACAGAACTAAAAAGTGAGCTCGTGAAGACAATATCTAGTGGAAATAATAGGAAATAATGTTAATTTCTACAAGCAAAAAATGCTATTGGAATTGAAATAAGCAAACCTGTAAAGTGCATTATGCTATGTGAACTATTTTTTCTTAGACCTAATGCAGTTACAATTGTTTTAGGAAATTTGAAGCAATGGTAATTCAATATGTATTCATTCAATTCCTATTCTTGGCAAATATATTACAAATTAAGCTTGAGGAGTCGTGATATTCTTATTTTTAGTGCTGTTTTGCTTTAAGTTATTCTTTGAGATTGTGTACCTGGCTGGAAGAAATAATATGTTTTAGCTATTGGGTCTTACATCAGAATCTGCATCAGTTTTTGGATATGTGTTATATACTTTTCATGTTCTATCACCCTTATTCTCACCCCAGCATACCTAGGGGAGCCCAAGGTTGGGCCCCAACTAGGGATTATGGGTGTTCATGCATGAGAATTTTTTTCTGGCTGTTACACCCCGAATTGTATAGCTACTACTGCATAGGAAGTACATTGTAATGTTTGAATCTTTTTGATGAATAAAACAAATTGTTCTTGTGATCAACTGAATGTGTCCTAATGATTGTCTCACTATCTGATACTTCTATTGATGTAAATCTTGAATGAAAGTAGCATATAAAGTTATGGAATAATGTTGTTCTAACTTTCTATGATGTTTTATGTATATAGCCTTGTTTAGAGCAAATGTCTTCCGTTGTCGTGTCATGATGTGCAGGAAACAGGTTTATACCTCCAGGTAGAGGAGAGATATCACTCGGGGAGGATATCTATAGACTGAGTAAGATAAGTCTTTGTTGAAGTAAAGGGTAAGTCATCCGTAGGCTTGTTGAGTATCATTAGGAGTTGTATCTACTTCTGAATGTGAAAATAAGTGATGCTTGCCAGTAT
This sequence comes from Sequoia sempervirens, assembly GCA_007258455.2. Taxonomy (NCBI): domain Eukaryota; kingdom Viridiplantae; phylum Streptophyta; class Pinopsida; order Cupressales; family Cupressaceae; genus Sequoia; species Sequoia sempervirens. The sequence continues at coordinate 437,418,166 of VDFB02105785.1, read as the reverse complement.
AATCTTATGTGGAGTAATGTTTCTAGTTAGAGGTGGGCATGTGTATATGCATATATAAATATAAATACGGTATGTACAAGTGTCCATAAGTACATTCATGTCGACACAACGTATTAGAGCAAATGGACATGCCATACGTGTGTATCGATATAAGTGTATTTATGAATACTTATACATAAAGGAAATATACAAGTATATATACACATATACGTACCCACAACTAACCAGTTGTATGAGTATATTATAACGATATTACCTCGGAAATCACATATACACATATATATACATATACATGAGTACGTATAGTGAAAGTATGCTGACTGGCTCGCAGTATACGTACGTATAATCTAAAATGTAAATGTATATACATGTATAGATGTAAAGGTAAATATATTTATATATTTAATATTATATTAAAGTACGTATATAATATAGTCTTTACAAAATATAAATATGTATACGAGATTATTTAAATTATTAATTTAAATAATTATACATAAATATATAATGTAAATTAAAACTATATTATATAAATATTTTAATATAATAAAATATATATATAGATGTATTTAATTAATAGATTTGAAAATCAAATGAAATTTAAATCAACATTTTATTAAATATTCATTAGAGAAATGAAACTAAATCACGAATTTGGAAAAATGACGTTTCTCTCTAAAAATGAATATATCTTTGAAATCGAATTATTTTGACTTCTATATTGAATCAAATATCATTGTCAAATGCGTCAAGATTCAAATAATTCCTGTTGAACTATACCAAAGTTGTAAAGAGTAAAATAAATTCGAAATATGAGTTCATGGCTGTTAAAAATGGCAGAAGAAGTAAAAACGCGCAGGAAGAATCGCGCAACTAGGGCCAAGCGACTGAAAACGGCCGAGTAAATTCGTGCATAGCTAAAATGGAGATGTGGACGCCATTCTACCTGGGAAATAGTCTTGCATTAAAACATCACATATCCCTACCTGTTGAATCGCGCCAATATCAGAAGGTGTCACGATTTTGTGAACTGGACATGTGCGAAATGAAAATACCTCATTGATGTCAGTTAATGGAGGTCGAAATCTTCTCCATAGAGCGACACATTTCTCCTTTGAAGCGTTCCAAGCCCCGTTGGCAGCACAGACGCCATGAAAAGGGGAATTGGTTAAGTTTTCCAACACTATATAAAGCCTGCGAATGTTCACTCATAACACACGAAAATTAGAAATCAGAAGTAGTTTCTGTTCATTCAAGAGTGAGAGCTGTTTCTGTTGTGAAGGCAATTATTAGTTTGAGAGCAATTTCTGAGTAACTATCAAATGTTGAGGAAGTCTTTAGTCTTCTAAGAGGGAGTATTCAGTTGTGTTGAAAAGAGCATTCTTTGTATCTGAAAGAGGCAGTTTGAAAGTTATCAAACAGTAGAGTTAAAGAGTTCGCTGGAAGTCCTTGGGCAGTTAGCTTGAGGAAAAGTGTTCTCATTTTTCAAACATCTGGAAAGCTTTACCAGGCATGTTAACTCTTTCTTTTACATGCTTTCTGTTATTCTCATTTTCTGTAATAAGTCTGTATCATATCCTTGACTGAAAAGAACTGAGGTTGAAAGTTGATCCACTTGAAATGAATATGTAAAGAATAAATGATTTTTAGCTAAAGGATAATTTGTAAAATTAGAAGATCTTTGCATGTTCTTTTCTATTAGTATTACGCTATTAAGTGTACGGAATACACTAGGCATTGTAGAGCAAACTGCATTAAATGTATTGACTTCGTATATGGAGTGTAAGCTTGTACATAGCTAATTAATACTAGGAATGAATCGAGAACAACTAATAAGCTACAGGTTACAACTAGATACAAGTTAACTTAGCCAAGTTAATGAACCTCCTAGGATGAGAGTATCCTGTATAAGGGAGTTAGTTGTAGGTACTTATTAAAATGATCTCCATTCTAGTAGTTAGATTGTTGTAGGAAGTCTAGTGTACGGACTACCCCGATAGACCAACCTACGCGTAGGGTAAGATAGCCTCAAGTCAAGTTGAACTTGGTTAGTGTATGCGACAAATGACCTATGTTCTTCATTGAACGTAAACACTTTGGCCAAAGTAGTGTAAGGAACCATTTAGTTGTAGTACTACACTGTCAGTTCACCGTGATCCCGAAATACATCCTAGATCGAGAGTTGCTGGTTGCACATAATCTAGTTTTGTAGGATCACATCACTATGTCCAGTTGGTAGTTGTTAAAGGATACCCAACCAATCTCTTCTTCGAAGGGAGGCCGTTCATTGTAAAATGATCGTGCGGGGGACCGCATTATAAGTCCGTGGTTGGCGGAAAAATGCCCGAGTGATGTTTCTCCTCCTCAACAATCGGCCGATGATCCAAGACTTGACAGGACGAACTCCTAGACCTTCTTACTTCTATTGGTGCCAAAAGCCTTCGGGCTATGTATGTATTTCTTTCCTCTTACTTTGTAGTTCTTTTGGAATGAAACAATTATAGTTGCAATTTGATGTATCATGTTTATGTATTTGAAAGGAAAATTTTATCATTATGGCATTGTTCTTATTTACTGTAGTTGAAAATAAAAAGTTTTAAATTTGACGTACAAGTGTGGTCGTCACATTGGCCACCATCTGTGGTTTTTTCATTGCATGGTTTACATCTGTTGTATTATAATGCTACTTATCAGTTTTCGATAGTGATGTGCCTATAAATACGTTTACATGGATTAGGGTTAAGCACAAGCGAGAATGTCACAAGTACAATCCAGAGATTGCGAATTAAAATTTTATAAGTTTAACCTCTTTTTTTCTATTAATTTATTTGCGGAAGATAAATTGTAATTAATATGAATTATTTATTTCTATATTGTCTTTCAAACCAAAGTTACATTTTACTTTAGAATACGCTCTAGGTTTAAATGTGCAACTATGCACTGATATATATATATATATATAGAGAGAGAGAGAGAGAGAGAGAGAGAGAGAGAGAGAGAGAGAGCAACATTCCTATTTAAGATATTTGATTAGATCAAAGAAAATCAGTTTAGTTCTACAAGAATGTATTTAATACATACAATTTGTCTTAAATAATGAAATAAATTGGCTTCTCATAAAGATGTAGAAATGCATTGTAAATCAGCAAATGAATTTCTTATTTTAATTCCAAAAAAAAGGGCTCAAATGTTACATAAATAAATCTGACCAGAATATTGACAATCCCAATTATAACTAGAAATGCTAAGATCTTATAACAGAAATAGCGCACAAGTATATTATTGAATTAACTAATTTTTCCAGCAATATAACAAGTCTACATGTTCCTAGACAGATCCATGAATTGTCTTAGTCATAAATTTGTTCCAACTCTTTCATATTCACAAGGATCAATAAGTACAGCACTAAGAAATGTGATAACAATATTTAGGCAACAAGTACAATTGAATTCATAATCCACTTTCAGCTTCCATACACATTACGTCTACAATACATTTTGTTAGAGTATACTATCACAAATGATGTTATCCTTTTTCAAATCATCATATCATAGATATTAGACATAACTTGTAGATCATTGTTTTGATTACAAAAAAAAAACTCTGAAATTAAAAATGCTTTATTTTTATTGTTTCTAAGTGGACCCCACACCCTCCCAAGCCTAAAATGAAACATAAAACTTGCTTTCAAAGCCATTTGAGTTAATTTTTACATTCCAAAAAAAAATTGCAGCTAAGAGGAAAGTGAGTAAGAGAAAAATTGGCAGTGACTCAAACTTTGAGTCTAATTTTGATGCAATGTTGGCAGATGTTGAGTAGAGGCAGCCATCATACTTTCTACTACTATGGTTTGGAAGTTTGTGACTTTGTCATTTTGACATTTGTAGTGCAAACTTGTAGCCTTTGGGCATTTTATTTTTAAAATTTTATATCATATGCATATTGATTGTTTGACATGAATTATGGAAGCAATTAAGTAGTTGTAGTATTAATTTGTTCGACTCTATATATGTCAATATGATTGGTGATTACATTTGCAACTTTATCAATGTTCATTGTTATGATTATCATTACTCATATGAATATCTGAAATTTCGCTATATTTTTAATATATATATTATATACCCCTCGTCCCCAAAAATCCCCTAAAAAAAATGTCGTCCCCGAAACACATCCCGCCGTTCTGCCGTCCCCCCGTACCTGAAACTTGGTGGAACATAGGTCTTGACTTGTTCATATCAAATAGAATTTTCTAACATTCTTTTTTGTAGATATCTGGTGTCAACATTGACTTGTACACAAATATAAAACACAGAACCATTGATAGTATCACCAAGTCATTATCTAGAGAAGTCACTAGGTGCTGCAACATTCATAATCTTTCCTTTGCAATAACTCGTAGATTTCAATTTTCACCCAATTTAGAGTACTGGCTAATTCAAAAAGATTGGTTGAGGCCCCCATAAGCCTCACCATTCCTTTTGACTAGCCAACAATCTAAATGAGATGAGCAAAAGAAACTATCAATCACTCTCCCTCTATATGTAGTTCACCTTCAACCAATCTGAATAAATTGGCAAATGCCCCCATAGGACCCTCCATTTTATTCGGTTGCCTAAATGACTCACCTTGAAGATATAAACAAAGCGATTTTCAAAACATGTTAAACATAGAATAAACAAGAAATCAAGAAATTATATTTTGAAACAACTTTAGCTTTTAAAAATTTTAAATATAACATTTAGGTATGCTACCCTTACCATGATACTACTTGGATGGTGAAACATTCAACAACCATCCACATGAAATCCATGAATAATGGTATACTTATTTTGTAATAGTTAAGAAAGTTCATGTACTCTTTTGCAGTTAAGTCTTATGCATAGCGATACTACTTGAATAGTGAAACATGTGACAACCATCCACATTCAATTCATGAATATTGGTATCCTTATTTTGTAATAGTTGAGAAAGTTCATGTACTCTTTTGCAATTAAGTCTTATGCGTCCAGGCCCTCTCTCAAGGCATGTCTAAAAGACTATGAAACTCATGCAATACTTGAAAAGAGAAATGGAGAACCTTTATGCTGCTAAGACTATGCTCAGTATCTTTTGTAAATCATTTTATATATATCAAAAAATACTTGTACTCCCAATAGTTAGATACCCTGAGCATTATTTTGCATGCTAGTCACTCTTGTTTTATATAAATAACTGTGAAATTGATTGACCTGTTAACAGTTATATCTACTAAATGTTTTTCATTTATAAATAGAAATACAATAGTCAAGACCCAACTGCCCTATCAACTGCCTCATAAATGAAAAAACATACACTTAAATTATTATGCACAGTCGCATCCTCTGTGATAGTCATATAATCATTCACCAAATGTACATAACCATATGCGACAATCATACAAACCGTTATTACTCGCATATAATCATACACACACACACACACAGTGACAGCCCTATGCTATAAACCAGTCATTTAAACATTTTCTATATATATAACGGTAATCATATGAGATAGTCTTATTAACAATTACAATATATATAAATGACCATATGCAAACACTCTCAACTCTTACATGGTTTGAGAGTTATGCACACTTTTGGGAAATTTGGAAAGTGCCATTGCTCTCCAAGTGGGAAGACTTCAAGGGGCTGCTACATAAACAATTTTATCCCATATACTGTGAATATGAGTGAGTGATGCAATGACATTACTTGAGGGAAAGGAAAGGACGAAGTACACATAAGCGAGTTTAGAAAGAGGGCTATTCAAACGGGAAGGGACATAATGATCCATGAGCTTCTCATAAAATATGTTAAGAGGGTGTAGTGTTCCACCACTCTGCTGATTTGTTTTCACTGAGTTTTATAGGTCTGATTTTTTGTTTTAGTTTTATTTTTTCCTTCTTGTCTTTGATGTTTGTTTGCCAATAATGCTAAAAAGGTATCAACAAGCATATACATGCAATGGAAACTTCAAATAAACTAAACTACTGAAACAACCTTGAATACATTGTTCAATTTCGTGGCCAAATATGATTTCTTCATTTCATAATGAGATGCATACAACATATAACTTATATCTTATTACAAACTAAATATATCTTATACCAAACTTTAACTTACAGCCATATAACACTGTGAATAGTAACTTGCTACAGTACCAAACCCCAATAAATTGCTCACACTAGCTGAAATACAAACTTCTCCCACCAAAATCCAAAATGGAAAGTTTCCTAGGGTAAGGGCGCCCCCTTTTGGTGAAGTTGCAGCCACTCAAGATAGGCGTTTTCTTTCCTTTGTGTTGATGAAACCCTCAAGAGAGGGGCGGTTGGCTGTAGCTCTTCAAAACAGCCCCAATACTCTTCAAAAAGCAAAACAGCTCCCGTCCAATGTGATTGAAGTCTATGGCAGCCAAAACCCACTTAGAAAATAGCTTGAATAACCTGCAAAGAGCAACTTATGTCTCTAAATGAAGCAACCAAAAACTGACCAGCAACCTTAAGGTGGTGTTTCACACCCTCAAGCAGCTCCAAATGAAGACCCAAGTCCCCTCCAGGCTTACCCATTGCAAGAAATCAGGAAACCCTAGCCTCCCTCTTCCTCCAAAGCTAGACTCCCAAGTTCATGAAGCAAAAATCAACAATGCATGAAGAGGGTCGAACTTCTTCTTTTGATATTTATAATTTAACATTGAAAACACTATTCATAAAAAGTGAGCACTATTCACTTAAGTTATAACTTTTTCACTTTATGAATGAATAGTAATTGAAAAATATAAAGTGACCCCTTCATTTTAAAGACACATGGTCCCTAGGCCAAGGATGGTGAAATAAAATGTGAGTGTCATAAATTTAAGCACAAATATCATGCCAAACACAACAATTCACCCTGCCACCATACTCCGGAGATCAACACTGCAATTTGACGACTAAGTGTCGTCCAATTGACCCCCTATCTAGAACCATTAGCCTACGAGGGTCGACATGATAGGCTAACCCATTGATTTTTTGGAAGATTAGCTAGAAGGGGACATTACAGAGGGCTATTTAGACTCTTGAAGTGGCATGCATTAATGGTCAAATCCCAAAACATAGATGAGGCATGTGCCCAAGCACACTTTCTTGAACTAGATAAGAAAGGGCATTCTTACCAAAAAACAAGCAAAGTAATTAGCAACAATTTGTAATGTCCCCTTTTCTAGCTCGCATGGTATGATGTTGTCGTTAGCCTATTTCTCCTTGGCTTCGTGGGCTAACCAAGGCTTTTAAGGAATCTTGAGGATTTTTGGCCTAGGCAATTTTCGTTGCAGGTTAGTCCGGGACGTCTGGAGGCAGTTTTGGTATGCTTACTATTTTTAGTAAGTCATTAATGCTATTAATAGTAATTCATTAGGTGGGCCGTGATCTCCAGTGATAGTTCCTTTTCAATGGAAGATTGGTTATTATCGTCATATGATTTCAGTTCCATTAGTTTAATTTGTCTCCGCATTAATAAAGTTTAAATTATAAAGTTAAAGTCAATCATTTAACTTTATTAATGTGAGCCTAAAGTTAAGTGGGAAAATGAATAGTAAAAGGGACCCCCTTATTTTAAAATACATGAGACATCAAAAAGGCAAAAAAGGAAGTTTATGTTTTATCCCACATTGGTTAAAAGTGTGAATGAGCTCTTATGAGAAGTTTATAAAAGGGTTGCAAGGGGCTCACTTTCAGCCATGTTTGGTTAATGCTTGATTATTATATTCTCTTGGAGAATTCTGGGAAGCTTTGGCTTTTAGCAGGTTTGAGGACAGAAACCCTCGAGCTTGGAGGCAATGGACGAAAACCCATTGTCTGTTGGAGATATTACTCAGGTGTCTCACTTTGTGCTTCAAATTCATACTTCTCTTTCTATTGTTATTCTATGGAAGATTCGAAAGACAATATTCATATGTAATTTTAGATCTTGTTCTAAAACTGTTTACATTGAAATTTGTTTGCAAGTTATTGGATAAAATGAAATCGGTTTTGCATGCAAATTGTTTGTTAAAATTTTTGTAGAAGATTTGGAAAAAAATAAAAATAAATTAGGCAAATATCTATAGGGAATGTTTCAATAGTATCAGAGCCAAAAATCTTGCCCAACCTGTGAGGGATTTTTTGAGTAAGGGAAAAATGGCTATCAGACAAAAATTTGATCTCTTGTTTAGCAAATACTTCATTGCCAGCGAATCATTCTGAAGAAAATAGTTGCCAGCGTAGTCATTGGAGATAATAAAAATTATTTGCATTGTTGGGAAAATTCAATATTGAAGGAAAGTTAGTCAGATAAGACAAACTGCCTGATAGGCATCTAGCTCAGTCAACAGTCACCAAAGACAAACAAAAGGAGAAGTCTGAGAAAAGTCAAGCAACTGCCAGGTAGCTGCTTGGCATAAAAAAGACAAAATTGATATTCACAAAAGGCAATTGACCTGTCGGGTCCTGTTTACGGAGTTTAGAACAAGACAAGTTGAAGGAGTTGGATGGTATATTTGATTGTACCGCTAGAAGACAAGGATAAAGGTAATTTGAAGTCGAGTAAAACAAATCTAGAGAGGGGCGTCAAAACTTAAGGGAGAAGCACTTCACTTGTCGGGAGCTGTTTTTAGTGGCACGATATAATATTCTCAGGAAAAGGCAAAGCCATGTTGAGTTGGATAAATGCGAATAAGACAACATATTTTATTGCTAGAAATATTCAAATACTTCCCCATATTCAGATAAGACAAATAATATGTCGAGAACGGCATAAGATCCATCGTGGCTAGCAGGCAGGAAAGACAAAGACGAATTATTATTTTGAAGAAAAATCGTGGCTTTGGTCAATATTGAGGACTTCTGGCGCATCACTTCATATCTGATTAAGTATGATTTGAAGATTTTGTTTCAACTGCTAAAGATAAGACAAAGCCAAGAATAAATCGCATAAAGCAGAGTCATGAGAATGATCATTGTCGATATCATGATATTATAGTGGCGTCTTTAGTTAAGACAAACTGAGAACAACTTCAACTGCCAGATCACCCAATGAGACAAAACAGGATTGGTAAAAAGTTCACGTCTCTCTCCTGAATTCGTGTCATCATAGTTAGTAATTATTGGCGGAGCTCCCAGAGTTACATTTAGCTTAGTTTGGAAGCTTGTTACATGATCGATCTGTCTATTGCTTCACATCAACAACCAATCAGCCTTTACTAAATCTGTTTCACTCAGAATGTGGGGCTCAAATTTGGAAACGCAAAGTAGATGGAGTACTACACCATGGTCAAAATGTCCATTCACTATTGGAGGAGGCACTTGAAGTAATTCCTGATCATGTTCTGGATGCTTCTCCACCTATCCAGACTTCTGATGATGAATTAATTTCTCAAATAGAGATGTCACTGCCTGAGATTTGGCCAACAACCTCATCATGTCTAGAAGTTGAAGATATCCATTCCTACATAAAGGTGGCTAATACTGATCGCTGTTGTGGAGAAGAAAAGACAAATTGGATACTGACAAAAAAATAGAAATTAAATATTCAGTGCTAGAAAGAGTTATATGAAGTCTAGAATCATACCTTGTGAAAATACAGAGTAAATCCTGTTTGCTATAAATTTCTAGGTGGAAAATATTAATTCAGAAGAATATTAAACTCCAATGATATCATAGTTTGTGAGGAATTGTATAACAACAGTAATAGGAGGCACTGGAAATCTGTCTATGCTAAGCTCAATACATGCTTACTTAATTGACAAATGAAATGTCATATTAAGTATTTGTCGTTCAATCTAGCAAGGGTAATCGAGATAATATCGTCTACAGTAGTAGAGGATATCATTTGATTGTTCAATTGGAGAATTCTAGTTACTGTAAATTGGTTGTCTCTTCTTTCAGTATTGCTCTGGAACGAATTTGAAGTTACACAGTGATGCAAGTTAGATCATATTGCCTTTTGATGGACCATACTGGGATACCAGTTTGATATAAATTTCTGAGTTGCTGCAATATATACAGCAAAAAGGTCATCATGGCAAAGTTGTTTAGCAATAAATAGGCATGGAAAGAAATTGAACAAACACAATACAAGGTCATACTTAGTTTGCAGCATTTAGATGATTCACTTTCAAAGCTTGGACTTTCCAAAGGATCATCTTGACATTCTTCTAGCAAAGGTCCCACACCACAAAACAAAGGAGCGGTAGTGATTAGCATGTTTGAGGAGTATAGCATTCTTCCTCAATATGTTAAGAAGAATCTTCCTTTCAAGGACTACATGGACATACACCCGAAACTTTGCCACAAGACTGAGCATGCAAGGAAGGAATATCACACTATAGCTTATGAATTGTTTGTACATGGAATGGAAAGATAATCTTCACATATGGTTGATACAACTCTTCACGAGAATGATTTGGTGTCTTCAAGTTCCGATGAGGTATGCAAAGATTTATATGATGAATTTGATAGAGATGCCGATTTGACTCAAGGAGACATTTGGACAGCCTTGAGAAATGATTTGTCTACATCATCCTTGCAAGAGGTTTCTCAAGGGGCTTCTACTTTAGAGGCTAGCAGAGATCGTATGTGATGAGCCCTGCTGGCTCTCAGCTCAAAATCCCCAATTTCTTAAGTCTTTAATTGTTTTTTTAGTTTTTTAAGGAAATCTTATTAGACAGAAGAGAAGGGGCGCAGCATATTTTTGCTCATAAAAGATAATTTTGATCTTATTTCTTCAGAATGAAAGTACAGAATATAATATTAAACACCAACAGATAGATTAAGAATGATAAACATACCAATCAGGCTCCAGATTATTTAAATAAGAAACTGGCCAGGTCTACAGCCGGAAATGGTGAAAATCAGCATAAAAGCACGCCCAAGCTCCAGACAAGGTTTCTCCAGCTCAGAAATTGGTCACAACCCTCTGAAATCACTAGCCGCCAATGTTAGATGCCAAAGCCCTCTCAAAAGGAAGGCGTTTTAATTAATTACTTCACACGCCTTTCTCAAGGCACAAAACCCAATGCAATCCGTACGGCCATGAAAGGAAGCATTAGAATCTCTGAAAGAAAGTCTCTGAAGCTGTGGAAAGGGCGCCACCAGTAGAAACCCTCTAGAATGTGCAAAAGACAAACAACTGCATATAAAATCCCTCTGTCTGCAACTGTAGAACTTCTGTGTGAAGCTCTCAACTGTACTGATTCAGCTGATCTTTCACAGCCTCAAGAGTACTCAACACTGAAGAGTTTTCCGTTCTCCAATGGACAAATTGATCAAACCCTGGTCACAGGAGAATGCTCAAAGAAAGATGCTCAAGGCAATTCGAAATAATCAAAAGGTGAGTTTCTATTGCCAAAAATGCCTCTTAAAGCAAAAGCACGCATTTCCATAATGCTACGCCCTTTTTAGGTTTTCAAAATATTATAATATTTCAATATATTCCTTTTCAATAGTTGGGCGCACTTTTATAATATTTAATCATTAAAATATTATAATCCTCCTTTTTAGATTTAAGTGATATAAAAAATATAAATAAAGTCAAATGTGACTTTAATAAAAGGCGTTTTAAGTTAATAAATTAACTTAATCACTTAAAATTCCGTAATATGCTCAAAACTCAGGATAATCTCGTGCCGTCAGAAGCTGTGAACTCCTGGAATGCAAACGCTCGCTGTGATCCAAGCACTGTCCACTGAAAACACGAACAAGCCAAACTCTCCAAAAAGCATCACTGACCCTCTATCCAAACTGGCTAGCCCACAAGGGTCCAATAAAAGGCTAACCATCGCAAAACAAGATCATGCTGAAACAGGGGACATTACAGTCCGCCCTCCCTGAAATTGCTTGTCCGCAAGCAATCTCAACAACAAAGGATCAACCACTCCACCAGGATCCCAAGGATAGTGCTGTGAAATGTCCCTACTGTCATCAACTGTCTCTTGTAACTCCCAAATCTGATCAACTGGATCATCATGCTGTACCCTGTCAATCTCAACACCATCTGTCACAGGAGAGAAGAACTCATAAGAAAGCAAGTCAAACCGCTGACAACACTTGCTCCCTAAAACCGCCCGAGATATGCTATCATCCAACATATCTAACACGTGCATACCGGAATTGTGCATCTGAAATAGGTCATGTACATGATGACTGAAAGTGAAACTGTGTAAACTCCTAACCATGTACACACTGGAAATCTCCTCAACGAGCTCTGTCTGAAATCTCGATGCACTGACGGAATCTCCAATACTATGATCAACGCTCTTGCCTAAATCAGGATCAAAAGTAGAATCAGTATCCACCTCAAAGAGCGGATTATCACAAGAAGATGTAGCATCTGTCTCATAAAGAGGATTTTGTACTAACTGAGCCTCATAACTGTACTGATCCCAATCAAACCCCTCTGATCCCATGGGACTAGAATCAAAATGATAATCCTCCTGAAACATCTCATGCTCCTCCTCTAGAATCTTCGGTTCTATCTTCTCACCTTTTGCGTTGACGAGAATGATAGATCGCATACTCCCATCCTGAAAACCAGCTTGCTGGTCCGTTAAATCAGCAAGGTCATCACCCTCATAAAACCACTCCATTTGTCTATTTGAACCCTTAGGCTTGAGAGGACAATTGTGGTTTTGGTCATAAGGAGCTTTGCAATAGAAACATAGCTTCCTCCTACGCAAATCATTTATTGTCTCTCGGTCTAAAGGAGCTGCAAACTTCCTCTTTTCATCAACTTTTTCTGATTCTTTAGGTTCTGATTTGCTATCACTATAGGATGAAGATGCTTCTGCATTAGAAGTGAACTTACCACGTGAAGCTGTAAGTTCCATGCTACGAGCCTTTCTCATAGCTTCGTGCAAGGTAGGTGGATCGAATGCCTTGATCCAACCTTTCATTGGCTCATGGAGACCCTCTACAAAAAGAATGACAAGTCTCCTCTCTGAGATTCCGGTAACCATAACCGAGAGCTTCTGGAACTCACCAATATAAGACTCCAAGCTTCCCAACTGCTTCAACTGAGCAAGGTCTCTGAAGAATAGCTCAGGATCACGTCTATCAAACCTCTCTACCAGTCTATCAGTAAACTCCTGGTACGAGGTAATCCTGTCATGGTGTAGTGTAGCCATGCCATGAATCCACCAGTCATGTGCTACGCCATCAAGATGAAGTGCTGCAAAACGAATGGCATCCTCCTCAGGCATAGGGCGTAGTGTCAGGAATGTATCAAGTTTACTAACCCAGGCACGTGCTGTAACTCTGCCACTGCCATCATAGTGAACTAAGGTTAGTTTGCTGGTTGCCTGTCTGAGATCATTCTGTTTGTGTCTAGGCCGCCTGTCATTCCTGTTCCTGGTGTGCTCTCTCTTCTGGCTTATGAATCTGTCAAAGTTAAGGTGCTCCTTAACCCTTGGTGGCAAATTATCCCACTCATCATGCATAGCCATAATATTATCTGCAAAATTTATTTCACCACCTTGTTCAGCTTCATCCACTTCCTCAGCATCATCTCTGGTGAACGTGGGATATGTAGCTCTCTCATAGGTGCGTACTGGATCTATAATCCTCTGTGGCTGTCTATGGATACTGCCATCTCTATCTGAATCCAAACTACGAGCTCTGTTTAATGACAAATTCTGAACATTCGTGCTGAGTTGTTGAAGAATAGTTGCAACCTGCTCTTGCCCTGCAACCATGCCTCTAAGCACGTCTTTGGCTTCTCTGTCCTCATCCTCCCAATTATTTCTGTGAGAACTTTCTCCAGCCCTGTTCGCCATATTGTCCCAATCTAATTCCTCCTCCTGATCTGCAAACGGAAATGGTGGAAATGGATTCTGGTCGCCTCTTTGATTTCTAGGGCCACCTCTGAAATAGGACTTACCAAAACCCTCTCTGTTTGACTTCATAAATTCTCAAACCCCACAAGCTGGCAGGATGTGAGCTCTGATACCACTGTGATGAGCCCTGCTGGCTCTCAGCTCAAAATCCCCAATTTCTTAAGTCTTTAATTGTTTTTTTAGTTTTTTAAGGAAATCTTATTAGACAGAAGAGAAGGGGCGCAGCATATTTTTGCTCATAAAAGATAATTTTGATCTTATTTCTTCAGAATGAAAGTACAGAATATAATATTAAACACCAACAGATAGATTAAGAATGATAAACATACCAATCAGGCTCCAGATTATTTAAATAAGAAACTGGCCAGGTCTACAGCCGGAAATGGTGAAAATCAGCATAAAAGCACGCCCAAGCTCCAGACAAGGTTTCTCCAGCTCAGAAATTGGTCACAACCCTCTGAAATCACTATCCGCCAATGTTAGATGCCAAAGCCCTCTCAAAAGGAAGGCGTTTTAATTAATTACTTCACACGCCTTTCTCAAGGCACAAAACCCAATGCAATCCGTACGGCCATGAAAGGAAGCATTAGAATCTCTGAAAGAAAGTCTCTGAAGCTGTGGAAAGGGCGCCACCAGTAGAAACCCTCTAGAATGTGCAAAAGACAAACAACTGCATATAAAATCCCTCTGTCTGCAACTGTAGAACTTCTGTGTGAAGCTCTCAACTGTACTGATTCAGCTGATCTTTCACAGCCTCAAGAGTACTCAACACTGAAGAGTTTTCCGTTCTCCAATGGACAAATTGATCAAACCCTGGTCACAGGAGAATGCTCAAAGAAAGATGCTCAAGGCAATTCGAAATAATCAAAAGGTGAGTTTCTATTGCCAAAAATGCCTCTTAAAGCAAAAGCACGCATTTCCATAATGCTACGCCCTTTTTAGGTTTTCAAAATATTATAATATTTCAATATATTCCTTTTCAATAGTTGGGCGCACTTTTATAATATTTAATCATTAAAATATTATAATCCTCCTTTTTAGATTTAAGTGATATAAAAAATATAAATAAAGTCAAATGTGACTTTAATAAAAGGCGTTTTAAGTTAATAAATTAACTTAATCACTTAAAATTCCGTAATATGCTCAAAACTCAGGATAATCTCGTGCCGTCAGAAGCTGTGAACTCCTGGAATGCAAACGCTCGCTGTGATCCAAGCACTGTCCACTGAAAACACGAACAGCCAAACTCTCCAAAAAGCATCACTGACCCTCTATCCAAACTGGCTAGCCCACAAGGGTCCAATAAAAGGCTAACCATCGCAAAACAAGATCATGCTGAAACAGGGGACATTACATCGTATTAGTGATTTGGATAGCAATGGCGTGGATTCTTTGGGTGATCATAAGGAAAATACTCAAGGTTTGGTTATTAATGATGCATTGTGTGAGAAAGATTTATGCCACCACGAATCTGATTTTTCAAATCAGACCATAGAAAACCAATCAAAAAATTTATTTAATGGCAATGAATCCTAGGATCGTGATTTGGATGGACATGCTGTTGCTTTGGTAGCGGAAGTGTGTGAAGATATTGTCAAAACAACTTCTAACATGCTAGTTGAGCCATCCTTTGAGGCACATGGCAGCAGTACCATTGATGATGTTGTGAGTGAAGCTGATAGCACTCATGATGCTGCTTATCAATTAGTGAGTAATGATGATTCAACCTCATATCATAGTGTAGACTCTAAATCAGAAAACTTGTATGGGGTTGATAAGTTCCAAGGTCCTCATCATTTGGTAGGGAAACTAAAGGTGAATGACAGTATGATTGACACAACCATAGAGCATTTTGATGTTGTTTGTCAGATGTTGGCCCTTCATGGTTGGAGTACTCCTGTGACAGATGAGCATGGAGAGAGTGGTCTTTCTCTTGCAGAGTTTCGTGCACTTCGAGAAGGAATTGAAATAATGAAGCAAAATTACCTACAGCTACTTGCAGACAGAGATTATCTCCTCAAGTGGGATTGCATCTGTCGTAAGGCATTGAAGGGAAAGGAAGAGGAGGTTGATGAGCTCACTCATGAGCTTGAGGTGATTATGGGCTCGTTGAAGAGTGCCCCGTTGGCCCTTCAGGAGTCACGGTCACAGATAGAGGAGCTTACCGTGGAGTTGAGTTTGGCACAGTCTTCACCATCTTCAGATATAGTTCAGATGTCCATGGCAACAATAGTTGAGGAGCAGGAGCATGTATCAACAGATTTTGGTTGTGAGCAAGTTGAGGATGTGGTTACATCCATCACGGTTATAGGTACAGTCGATACAAATGGGATGAGTGCTTTGGTTGAGAGTTATAGGGAACCACATGTTGCACTAGGTTTTCTTGAGGGTAGTCCCATGTTAGGTGATGCAGGGCAGATTATTGATAGCTCTTGTGACATCGTAGTCGATTCACCAGAGAGTTGTGTGACAACTCATGACACTACTCTGTCTTCACAGGAGATATGCAAAGTATCATCTAGTTGGCAGACTAATTTTTATGTTGATTTGTTTCCCTCCCCTGGGAGCAAATCAATCATTTCATCCCGTGCAGTTGATTTTGATCGGCAATTTGTTTAGCCAATTCAGGAGTACAATTCGATTTATTGTCCTAGGGATTTAGAGATGGATGACTCAAATCAACATAGAATGATTGTGCAGTTTGTGAATAATCCATTATTTGAGATTGATAGTGGATTGATCTATGATAATCTACTCTTCGAGTTGGAAGCCGACCTCACTCCTGATACTAGTTCAGGGTTGAGCGATAATTGCAGTGTTTGGGATCGTTCCAGTGCATTGGGATTCGAAACAGGGCTCACAGAGGAGTTTTACAATGTGTACATGGTGAGTACTTACAGTTTTTCCTTTGATCCACTTGTACATGATTTGTATTCGATGCAAAATTCTTGTATGCATGATGATTCTCTTTGTGCGGTCGAGGGAAGCCAACCATTTTTGTGCTCAGATTTACCATCTTCAGAAGATGAGACTAGAGGCTGCAAGTATTCAACTCAGTTGCTTGCAGGGGATTACTTGCAGGATCAGAGGATGGACTACCATCATGCTGGTGAGTACCTGATAGGGTTTGCCACTTCTGGGTTTCAATGGGAGACAAGGCTTCTAGGAGGTTGTAGTGGCAGTGGGCATGATGGCTTGGTTAGTTATCACATCCATGGGAGTTTAGCAGGAGTTGTAGAGAGATATTGTGTTACAAACGCCTTCAGATGTTCTTATCTCTGCACGATGGATGGATGCGAGGTTCGGTATTTTTGGGATCTAGGCGGCGACAGGTTTGGCACTGTGTATTGGACGGGTCCCATTGGGTTGCTTCACTATCTGCAGCATGGTGAAGTGGAGATCAGATGTGAGCAGTGGAAGTCTGAGGGTGTTTTTCATTGCAGACTTCTATTCTCGATTTGGGACCTAGGTATTTTATGTTGGACACTCTCCAGTATGTTGAGGGATCCTTTGTGTGCATCATGGTTTTGGTTTGGGTTCACTGGGGAGTATTGTTGCATGTGCATGGTGTTGCTTCACAAAGTGGTGTATGGTGTATTATCAGGGTGGAGTAGCGCGTTGGTTGATGTTTGCTTGAGGGAAAGCAATCTTGGGAAGAGAGGACTGTAATGTTCCCTTTTCTAAATCGCATGGTATGATGTTGTCGTTAGCCTATTTCTCCTTGGCTCTGTAGGCTAACTAGGGTTTTTAAGGAATCTTGAGGATTTTTGGCCTAGGCAATTTTTGTTGCAGGTCAATCCAGGGCGTCTAGAGGCAGTTTTGGTATGCTTATTATTTTTAGTAAGTCATTAATGCTATTAATAGTAATTCATCAGGTGGGCCGTGATCTCCAGTGATAGTGCCTTTTCTATGGAAGATTGGTTATTATCGTCATATGATTTCAGTTCCATTGGTTTAATTCGTCTCCACATTAATAAAGTTTAAATTATAAAGTTAAAGCCAATCATTTAACTTTATTAATGTGAGCCTAAAGTTAAGTGGGAAAATGAATAGTAAAAGGGACCCCCTTATTTTAAAATACACGAGACATCAAAAAGGCAAAAAAGGAAGTTTATGTTTTATCCCACATTGTTAAAAGTGTGAATGAGCTCTTATGAGAAGTTTATAAAAGGGTTGCAAGGGGCTCACTTTCAGCCAAGCATGGTTAATGCTTGATTATTATATTCTCTTGGGGAATTCTGGGAAGCTTTGGCTTTCAGCAAGTTTGAGGACGGAAACCCTTGAGCTTGGAGGTAGTGGATGAAAAGCCATTGTCTGTTGGAGATATTACTTAGGTGTCTCACTTTGTGCTTCAAATTCATAGTTCTCTTTCTTTTGTTATTCTACTGAAGATTCGAAAGACAATATCCATATGTAATTTCAGTTCTTGTTCTAAAACTGTTTACATTGAAATTTGTTTGCAAGTTATTGGATAAATTGAAGTCAGTTTTGCATGCAAATTGTTTGTTAAAATTTCTGTTGAACATTTGGAAAAAAAATAAAAAAATAGGGCAAATATCTATAGGGAATGTTTCACAGTTTGATGGCAATAGAAATGAGGATGGTGGCAAAGGAAAAGAGAAGAACAATGCTATAGTCACTGTAAATCAGATGGGCAGAGGTGAAGGGAAATATTATTGCTTTATTTTAATAAAGATGGGCACTTAGAAGAGAGGTGTTGGAAACTGCACCCTAAATTGGTGCCTTCAAATGAGGACAAGTCAGCCAATAGAGATTTAGTGTACTTGCATGAAGGAGATGAGCTCACACAACTTTTTCACATAAAGGTGCAAGTGAAAGGTAAGAAAGTGAACACTACATTTGGTTCATGTTTTCAAACAAATCTGATTTCTAATAGGCTGGTTAGTGAGATGGGATTGGAGGTTGAGAATCATTTGCATCCATACACCTCGGTATGGTTGCAACATAGAGTGGAGTTGGAAGTGTTGAATTAAAACAAGTTGCATTTTTCCCTTCACATTGAGTTCAAGGATGGGGTATATTGTTTGATGTTGTTCCATTAGTTGTAAGTGATGTGATTCTTTGGAGTCTTTATTTGTACACAAGTGATGCTTTTTATTATAGGAGAAAGAATCGAGATCCATTGACATTGAATGGGAAAAACTACCTTTTGAACTCTTATGAGGATAGGTCAAAGATTGCTATTGCCAGCACTTAAAATTGCAAAAGACTAATCAATGCCAATGGAAAGATTGTTTCCTTGGTTTTAAGAGGAACAAGTGTGTGGATTTTTTAGTTCTATAGTATTTTTCAAAGTTACTAGGCTATCTAGAAACCCAACTTTTTTGAAACAAGTCTGCAAATAAACTAAAAGCTAGACTATAACTGTTGACACAAAAATTGTAAGGGTATTGCTATGTATATGTGATCACTAAGCCAGCCAAAAATAAAACTAACCAACAGCCATTGAATCGGGCCTGTACCATATTTGGTGAATCGATGCTTTTTCACTGCTAGTAAGTAACAGTACAATCAAACATCATATTCACAATTTATGATTCATACATCAATGCCAAGTTACAGTGCAAGATGCTGGTAAATTGATCAATCTGAAGGAAATAGTGCAAAAAAGTATGTACAGTGAAAAGTATATCACACAAACATTGGAATTCAAAGGGATGGACTTTATCCTCTTCATCAAATGATAAATCCTCTTGATTTCTTTTAAGAGATAGAAAGTGTTTATGATTATGGTATGCTAAGCTGTAAATTTCAACTTGAGTTCTCCTGGAAAATGGTTAGCAAGAGGCATTCTGACCAACATTAATCTTTGATAGTAGTCTTGCATGTGGAATCATTATAGTCTTGCACTTTGAAATTTTGAATGATGCTGGCAAGAGGTCATCCATAACCTCAAAAGATCAATGGTTTGATAGAGTGCAAGATGAATGCTTGGAATAGCTTTTTTGGATGTTAACATGGATTTTCATTTGGTGTAGTTAAAGAAGTAAGCTGATATTAGTTAGCTTTGATGCTGTAAATTATCCAGAATACTTTACCATTGAGTGAAAGTTTTTGTAAAGAGGAGAAAAATATTCAAATTTGCAAGACCAGAGAAGTATTTAGCTTCTTCATTTTGCAGTTACATATTGTACTATTAAAGCAGTTTTCTGTTGATGCACAGGTCACCAAATTAATAGATTTGGATGAAGAAGATGACAAGCAACCAAAGCAATTACACATTGATAGGATGTCTAAAAGACGGTAAACTGAGCAACTTGACATATGATCATATTTATTTATTAGTTTCTTCATTTTTCCAATCCCATTAAGATAGTTGTGTATCTTTTAATTGATAAAATATCAACTAAGTGCCATCTATTATTTTGTATTTCCTAAGTGCCATCCATTATTTTGTTATTAACTTATTTCCATCACATTTTTCTTTTTTAAATTAGTTTCATTCATTTTGTAATGTTTCAGGATGAAGGATATGAAACTTTATTATCCTGCAAGGTATACTTTTTTAACTTACATAACTCAAAAGAATATGCTGTCCAAGATCTTTACACGTTTTCCTTTGAAAAAAGTTCATATCACAGATCTTTAATTTTTTTCTTATTTTGATTAATTCTTTATTATGCATGGCTTGCCTAATCTACAGGGATGACCCAGATTCTGTTGAAATCTGTTACGTTGACATGGAATGCCTGAATCCTTTCTCATATTTGTCTTCACCTATTATGAATTTTTACATCAGGTTAGGAAAACTGATATTTCTTTCTATTTCTGTTGTTTTAGAAAATGTTTCTAGTTTTGGCTATTTTTTGGGTTTGAATTTTTTTAAAATTTGTAAAATACTTATTAAAATTTTTAATTTGAGCTCATAAAAAGAATGATGATAAATATCTATCGGGAAAGCAAATCTTACTGGATTTCTATAAATGCTCACACTTTAAGACAGTTAATGGGGTTCAGCCTCTAAGCATTAAGATCAGTGCTTTGCATCTTCATCCTCACTCAACATTTATGTTGATAGTGCTGGTAGTCTTAGAGTTTTCTGGTAATAATACTAGTTCCTGAAGCAAAGGAAGAGAGAAGAGGGACAACAAGGTCAGTGTTGACATAGCACTTTGGATCAGACCCCATCAAATGCATGCATACCTCATTCAGCAATTCTGTTACCTCATTCAGCAATTCTGTTTTCTCTATTCACTGTAATTTCTTACTCATCATAGGTTTGTTATACAGTACAGACTTGGCCATAGAAATCTTTGGCAACTGTTTTAGGGACTGCCATTGGTATTAAACCAAATAATTGTCTTCAATCTAAACATATAAAAACTTAAACAGCAGCTTTTTAAAAGTTCCAAGACATCTCATAATGAGAAATCCATGATTGATTGAGTCAGTTTGTTACTTGTTTCCCTAAAACTTAAAAGGTTAATCCAAAGTTTTTGTGCATATGACTATATTTTATCTTAAAAAAATCAACCATGGTCTGGGAATCAAAAATAGAACAGCAAAATATCAGTAAGCATCAAATGCTGAGGTGGGAAACAAAGAAAGCTGCCATAAAATGAAGGTAATTCTCGTAGCATTAATTGGTTGCTATGAATAATAATTCCTACCACACCATGACCTTCTAAGGAACTTTGCAATTAAATAGAGCACATCACATAAAATCTTGGCACATTTGCAAATTTAATTGATCCAGTTAGAAACTTCCTGAATAGTACCTGCCCAGTTCAGCTATTATTGAAGCCTGATTAATCTTGGCTGGCATTCATAAAGTGTAATTTGAGGTTGAGAAACTTAAATATGTGAGTGGTTGAAAGTATGCATGCAGTTGAAAATAATATGCATGAAGTCATTGTCATAAAGAAAGCCGTAAAATCTTTGAATGCGATGATATATTAAGGTGGATGTATGCTTTGGAAATGTGAAAAATGCATTGTGCAAAGTTTTTCAAAGAGCATAAAGGATGGGTAGATAGAGTCGGCAGGAGTTTTATTTTATTAGTGCAAGGCAAGTGCGAAGATTTATGAAAATGAAATCTACAATATTGATTCCTTAATTGTGAAGATAGCATGCAAATGCTTTGAAATTTAATGAGAACACAAATGAGTCATAATATTAGATGATGAACACAAATGGAAAGAGTTTTTTAAGTTGAGTCCTCTTGAGATTAATTTATTCTTCTAATCCAAATGCAAATCATCCTCAAATAAGAAATTTTTGATTTTCTTATAATCATTGTCACATTTAAGAAGAATGACATTACTAGATGTTGGAAAATGTGATATATTTTGACAGAGTTCAAGATAGGGATATCCATAGATATTACTATGGAATTTGAAGATGTCAAGATAGAGTAGCCATCTAGAATGAAATATTGACATGTGAAAATCTTTTGAACTCCACCTACACTAATGGAGCATAGGTATCTGAAGCAATTATGAAGACAACTCATAGGTGATTGAAATCACAAGATGCATCTCTTGAAACTGAAACTTTGCTCGTTTTTCTTTACTTTTTGTTCCAAAGGATAAGGTTCAAGAAGACCTTGCCGAAGCTAGCTTATAGTGGTAAGATCTTATTTGGGTGTTTCATAATTTAAACAAATTTACTTCTATGAGCAACTAATTGTATAACTTTAGTGATCAACTCATGTTTAAAGTTGAATTAGATCTTGAAAAATAATGTTTTAGAAAACATCTTGTTCTTTTAGTTGTCATCTATGTAAATGTTGACAATGTTCTAAGACATCGAGAAGTTTATTGTCTTCCTTGGCTTGAGATATGTCCCAAATTAATATAAATGATGATTTTCAAAGCATTTTTTGAATGGTGGTTTGGACCATGTTGTACTTGATCTCAATCTTATTTGGTCCATTTCTATAGATTTGAAATATACATTCTTATTGTTGTAAGATTTATAAGGAATTATCTGTATGAAATTGGGCCCTACATGTATCCTTGTTGTTCTTTGACTAGTCTAAGTTGGGTTCGAACCTTGGTCTACATCCATCTTGGGTCAAAATAGGGTCCATCTTGGGCCTGACCAATTGGCCCAGGCAGGTGTAAGAAATACCTTGGCCAAATGATCAAGCCCAAGGACACTCCTAGGGAAAACCCAAAGAGGACCCTATTAAAAATAGGCTTTTAAAATTGGATTAAACTACAAATTATTTAATTGAAAAAACACAAACAAATTTAAAATAACCTAACCCTAGTTAACTCAAAAAAGTGACTTTTAAGTCTGTTGGTGTGAACAGGGTGTTTTACCTAACTAGTTCACCACCTAGGTCCTATTCACACTAGCTACTTAAGTTTACTTAGGGTACACATAAGATACTTATCACTTTATCTCTCAAGTCATAAGATTAATAAACATGTCATAATCTTATGTAATCCTATGTCTCACCTTGGTCTATATAACCAAGGGGTTCTCTTTGTATTCTCATTAATCATCATCATTGTATATTTGCATCCTTTGATAGAATAGCATTATTTTCTTATATTTGATCTCTCTTGGGCTTTTATTGAAGCTCCTAGATCTTGGGGGGCTATATCTTCAGCTAAATTTTGCATGGTATATAGCATTCTATACCAACTCTTACAAATTCCCTAACAAAACACAAAGATGTTGTAATGAACCGAACCAATTTTTTTTTTTTTTTTTTTCAATAAACAATTCAGCTCAATCACAACAGTCACCTGTTAAGGTTAGCCCAAAACCAAACTCTGCTGGAAAGGAACTCTATGCCAAGAATGCACACACAACTCAGGATGAGATTGGTGTTGACATATGGCGCCGAGGGTCATTAGAAGCAACTGAAGGAAATACAATGCTGAAGGAAAGCTCAACACCAAGTATGTGCTCTCCAAACCCAAGGTGGGTATGGTGCTACCATATGGTGGAGGAACAATTGAAAATGATGCAATGCTGAAAGGTAAACTCAACACCAAGCATGTGCACTCCAAACCCAAGGTGGGTAAGGTGCTACCATATGGCGGAGAATCTATTGATAACGATGCAATGCTGAAAGCAACTCAAACACCAAGAATGTGCACTCAAGATCCGTGATGGGTGAGGTGCTAACATATGGTGCTGAGGATCCAAATGCAATACAATAAAGACTGAGCAAAGGCCAGTCTCTTCCACAGCCGTGGGAATTAAAATGAAACTTAGCAAGAAATGAAAGTGGCTGACAGTACTACTGTGCAGCCTTACATAATGATAAAACTCCTGCCAATATCAATGTATTTCAAGTGTCTCAATGGTGCAATTATTATAGAATGTCTCTCCAACTCTAAAGGACTCCCAACCATGAAAAACAAGCCCAAAAACACCAACTACTACAATCTGATATACTAAACCAGCAAACTGAAAATGCAAACCAGCAACTCCCAAAACCACTCAAATGCTCATAACTCCCTCAAAACTACTCCAAATGACATGAGACCAAATGCAATGAACTCCTAGGTAGATGGCAACCAAGTTGTGACTAAGAAACAATTGCAACAACTCCTTAATGAATTTTCTAAACTTTTGCTAGGCAAGACAGCCTCCAGGAAGGGCGACCTGCAATATAAAATCCAAGACTCCACTAAAAATTATGAAAACTTGCAACTAGGGGCGCCCTAGATAGTAGAAGAGATGTAGCAAATACCCAGAACCATAGAAAATTCGTACAGAGACTTATGATCAAAAATCACTTTCAGCATTACAAAAACCAGCAATTGTAAATTGATAATAAACATCAAAATCTTCAACTGTGAAGCTCAATCTGCACTCTCAGAATGAGAAGCAGTCTCTGAAACTCAGCTAGGTACTATCTTTCAAGCACGAAACCAAGGTTGCAAGAACTAGGAGGTATGCATTCCTTGAAGCCAACTCTGAAAACATTTCAGCAGCATACCATTATAATTTCTTCATGGATCCAAAACAAAGAGCCCATCACTCTTATTTATAGCTTTTCTGTCTCCAAATTCAAATCTTCTTTTCCCTCCAATTAGGGTGCCTAAATGAAATTCACTTTTCACCTTTTCTCCAAACTTCATTTGCATTTCATTTCCAACCCATATGAGGAAATATAATTTAATAAAATGGAAATATATCTCCAAAAGGCGTCCAAGGTAGACTTAAGAGAAATATATTATAACTTGCAAATATTTCACTAAAAGTTTAAGTGAAATATTTAATAAAACTCAAATAACTCCTATTCTAGGCGTCCCCTTTTGTCTTAGCACATATTTCTCTCAAATATTAATTCATCAAATAAGGCCTCCAAAATGTTTAATTAATAAACTTTATAAAAATCACTTATCTCTCCAAAATCGTCCTCCATGCCTTAGCCAAATATCTTTCACTTAAAACATTGTTTTCATCAAATATCAACTTGCCAAAATAATCACCTCAAATGTTGGAGACCACTGCTCAAGCTGGCCTGCCAGAAATAGCCGCTGCACTGAACTGCTGAACTGCTGCTAAAAATAGCACTTCCAAAAATAGAACTTACTAAAAAGAGCATACTGCTAAAAATAGTAAGTTGTTGCAAACTCATTTTCTCTACATTTTGAGCAACCGTCGCAACTTACTAAAAATAGTAAGTTTGAAAAAGTTCTCTGATTCAGTTGTATGTCACACCATCGTGAAGCTCTCTGAAAACCCAAAAGGAATCCATAATCCAAACTGGAAAAATCCAATATGCAAGCCTCCAAAAAACAACTGAGAATGCAAGTCAATATCCTGTCATGCATGTTACCTCATTGAGAAGCTCTCCAAAAACCTAGAAAGCTCCACTAGACATGCGTCAGAAACTCCAACATGCAAGACCTCAAAAACACCTCCGAAGTGGAAACCCTAATTTCAGCCTCCAACTAGCCTACGGGTCTTCGGAATAGGTCAACAGTCAACAAAATTGATCACTGCCGAGAAGGGGACATTACAGATGTATTCCTACCTTCATTCCTCAGTCACCCAAAACTTGCTTTCTACTTGTTGCTTAGGGTTGGTAGCTTTCTAAGTGTACAAGTATTGCAAAGGTGTTATTCCTATGACTCAAGGAATGTTAGATAGGTGCTATGGAGATCAAAGTGCATGTATCAAGGAGAATAATCATTCAAGGTAAGTTTTGTTAATTTTTGTAAGTTTTTTTAAATTTATTTCTAGGGCCCAATTCTTTCTTTTTTAAAAATTATATAATATTATCTTTCAATTGTTTTTAATTTTTAACAAGAAATGTTGGTCTATGGTTACATTATTGTTTTTCCCTATTTTTTTGAAAGTAGTGATAACTTGGGGTTGCATCATTGTATTTTTTTAATTTTAAAACATGGGTCATTGCTTTGGTGACATGCAATGTGTTTGAGCAGCTTGATGGAGGCCAAGGTTATGTTTGGCATTATAACAAGTGCCGAAACTAGTATAGGAGTTCCTATAGTCAAGTGAAAGTCCACTTCTATGCAAGTGCCCACCAAGGAATGAGAATTTCTGATGGGCTGAACAAAAATGGGTTTTCAAAGGGGCAATCTAGCTTATATCAAAGAGCAAGAGGGAACGAATAGTGCAACTGAAAAAGCTATATTGAAATCTCATTCTTTGGCCAAAAAACGATTTTGCATGCCGCCTACAGGGCCTTCCTCCATTGCTCCAATAGTGTTTGCTATGCATTTGTTTCTTGTGACATTGTCTTCCCAAGAGATGATAGCATTTCTCTTTCCCACGAAAGAACAAAGGATGAAGGCCTATTAGAAAGGGCATTTTAGATTGAGTGAGGGAGAATGCTGATGGGTACAATGTGTTTGTACATTTACATCAATGGAATTCATTTCAATATTATCAGATCACCATACTAGTAAGAAATAATATGGAATTAATGAAGCATTCATAGGGTATACACGTATTGGCTATGAAAAAGTACGAACCACCTTATTGGCTAGGGAAATAATGCTTGTAGGCACTTCATTACAACTAATTAGAGATTCCTTAGTTCAAATGAGAGTTTCTTGTTGGAAATGTTGTCATTGATGTCAAAGTGAAAAAGATGGAGTCATTGAGGTCAAATATGCACATAACAGATTTTAGATGATGATAAGCTATTGAAATGTTGGCATTGATGTCAAACAGAGAATTACATGAGCAATGCACAGAACAGATTTTAGATGATGATAAGATTGTTAGAACATATCAAGAAACAGGTTGAAGTTGCATAGATTGATGTCTCAATCGGTTGCTGGGAATGAATCTGAGAAATTACATAATTGAAGATAAAGAATATGAGAATTACAAAAGATAAATATTATCATTGAATGTCAAGCAGATGCATGATTGAAGATAACATATTCTTGTGCATAGATTATCTTCTTAAGAGTCAAAAGGTTTAAATGTCGAAGGTATTTGTAGAGGTTCTTTCATATTAGAGTATAGCTGTGTGTGAATGAAGATTTTCAGAATATAGAGAGGTTGAAGAGTGTGCTGTGGGGAAATAAGTTAAATCATCTAAACACAAGCAAGTGTTAATGGCTGTGTAAAATAAGAATAGCAGTGTGTAAGTATGTGAATAAATGAATATCATTTGAGTGTGAGGTGTGAAGTTAAGAAGCAAATCACATAAACACCAGCAAATCTAAAGCAGAATTGAGGAGATTTATGAAGCATATGTGAAGAGATTTGTGGAAGGTATTTAAGCAGATTTGAGAAGAGGATTACTACAGTTTGAAGAAGAGAGCTACAACAAAGCGTGTATCATTTGAAGATCAGATTTGAAGGAATTAGTGGAGATTTGTAGTAGGTTTTGAATCAGATTTTGAACAGTCAAAAGACAGTGTTAGATCAAATATGTGAACAGTATTGGAACAAATTTATAGAGTGTGTTGGATCAGATGCATGAAGTGTTTGTATAAGATCTTAGAGAGAGCTTTATGAGCAGAATTGTCCATCATTTGTTGAGGAAGCAACAATTGAAGGTGGAATGTTATCATTCAAATTATAATCTTTGCTAGGTTGGTGCTTGGAAAGTAGGGGTTGGTACTCCTTGTAGGTTGGTGCCTACTAAATCAGCTTTAGGAGTTGGTACTCCTTGTAGGTTGGTGCCTACTAAATCAGCTTTAGGGGTTGAAGCTCCTTGAAGGTTGGTGCCTATTAAATCAGGATTAAGGGTTGGTGCTCTTTGTAGGTTGGTGCCTACTAAACTACTTATTTGGTGATTCAAGTAGGTTGGTGCCTACATTCATTGTAAAAGTTTATATAATTCATAAAGTATATTGTTTGTACCGTGGTTTTCTCCCGTAAGGGTTTCCACGTAAAATCTTGGTGTCAACTTGTTCATATTGAGATATTCTTGCATAGTTGATTTGTATTAGAGTTTGAAGTTGATAAGAGTTGAGAGGGAAAAAGTTAGTTGATATACTGATTCACTGCCCCCCACCCCCCCGCTCCCGCCCCGCCCCTGCCCTCCCCTCCCCTCTATCTCAGTATATCTTTGTGCTCTTCATTTCTATCAACTAGTGCAAAAATAGGCCCTTGGTTAATATCATTGGAGTGTGCTCCAACGTGGTAATTTTTTTTCAAGGTAGTTGATTTTGATTGTTTTATTTTTTTATTTACTCAAGTTTGCTTAAAAATTAATCGACGCTTATTAATATTTATTTTACTTCTTATATCATTTACTTTTTTATTGTGTTTTACTGTTTTTTGACACCATATTAGGTTGTTGAAATCATCTTGAAATGACTTATGAAGGTATGAAAGGCATTGAATGTCATGGTAATCAGCAATCTATGGAATGTATGTAGGTAGGCTAATATAGAGATTGCCCAAAATGTCAAAGCATTGGTCTTGAATAATGATTGGTGGGATTGTGTATTTTTCAAACAAGTAAATAAATTATATTTGAATGTTGGAACAAGATGATAACCCCCTTGCATCTCCTAGCATATGCTTTGACCCCTAAGCATCATAGCACAAAAATACATTCTTTTCCCAAGAGGTGCTACCATATAGAAACATTGAAGTGAAAGGAACAAGGTAGCATTCACTAGTCTCCTCCCTTATCCAAATGTAGAGGAAAAAGTCATGGGTGAGTTTGGAAATTATACAGTTTCAATGGATCACAAATCATAACATTAGTGCTCTTTGAGATAAGTACAAGAAGGAAGCTCATACATGGTGTTACCTCCAAAGCAAAGGATCCGAAGCAAAGGATATTGTTGGAAAAATGTTATCATTGATTTCAAAGGTAATGCTGGCCAACCTCGTATTTTAGTGCTCTCATTATATTGCAAAATATTAATTAAATTATTCCCATGTATGGGCCAACCCCCTCTAATGTGTGAAAAGATAATTGATATTCATAATGGCGTTGATTTACAAAAGGAGACGAAGGCTTCTTATAAAGAAATTACAAGACGATGTTTCTAAATAGAAACAATCATAAACTGAAGCAAACTAAAACAAAAAACAAAAAGATACTAAAACAACTAAAGTAGTTACTAAAAACTAACTAAAAATAAGATGACCATTAATATTACATTTAATATTTTAATACCCTCCCTTAATGGCCATCGTAAAAACAAAAAACTAAGTCTACCCAAAGTCTTTTGGAAACATATCATCGGTGACTAACATCTGGAGAAGCATAACTGCCTTGCAATTATTGGTCCTTCCCTGCAGAACAAACAAATCTAGACACTGGCACTCGAAAACAGTGAGCTTCCATTGCTTCCAAGTAGTAGAATTTTTCACAAAGACACCATCCCTCCCATTTTCCAAAGCACGAAAAACAAGGTAACACTGTGATTGGCTAGAAAAACACTGGACAATCAGCTAGCACAACTCATGAATTGTAATATTTTTCAGAAAAAAACCTTTAGAAACTTTGAAAAAGTAAGATTTTTTCAAAAAAAATCCTCAAAAAACTTCTCAACTGCAAAATTTTTATAGAATTTTTTTCAAAATATCTTTAAAAACTTTAGGTGCACAATTTTTTGTTGAGAAAAAAATTGCCCAAAAGACTAGTCTGCAAACCCTAACAGCAACCCACGATTTTTTAAATAGGAAAAAATCGTCAAAAAACTCTTAATAACACTTAGTAAATTTTTCTAGAATTTTTTTTGAAAAACTCTTTGCAGAATTTTTATTTTTCCTAGAAAAATTCTTTCAAAATTGGCTCAATTTTTTTTTCAAGCTGCCATGAAATCTGGAAAAATACTTTTGGTCGTAGCAACTACAAATCTTGAAAAGCCCTAGCAGGCTCACGAAAATAGCAAAAAAGCCGATTTGCATAGATGAAATCACACGATTTTTGTTACACCTCAAATTGTGAAGTTACTATTTACCATTACTAGATAGGCTAAATGTGAATGTAATGTGAATTCTGGAGATGAATTAATAATGCTTATACCTTGTTATCAATATGAATGTTATCTCCTCTGATGTTGTTTCATTTGATGTTATCTCAGTTGATGTTATTCAAGGTGATATACTGCATAAATGAGAATAGATGGTTATTGAATTATTGTTATTCTAACTTTAAAGATGTTTATATATACTGCTTATTGTTGTGAACAATTGACTGCCAAGGCATGTGTCAGTGGTTGTAGGTAAATGTCCATTCTCTAGGGGGATGGGAAGTATCACTTAGGAGAAGGGCTTGGTCGGGTAACTGGTAAAATAAACTATCTAAGCATACACACACCACCTTAGATTGAGTGAACTAAGTCACTTTGTGTGTGTTATAGGTAAGTCATCCTTAGCTTGTATGTTTGCATTAGGAGTCTTGCTTACTTCTGCATGCATTTGCGAGTGATGTTTATCTATTTGGTTTCTGTGATCTATCTTGTGATATTACGATCATATGGATAGGTGGAAGTATGTTTATATGTATGCACATGCGTGTCAGGAGGATCTATCGACATGTATATGCATATGTACAAATATACCACACACACCTATCAATATGATGGTAATGTAAATGGATGTAAGTGAATCAAATGTGGACATATTTACATATGTATAGTATATACATGTATCCATAGGGATATGCATATTGATACAAGCGTACTTTGGCAAATGGATATGCTCATACGGATGCATCAATATGGTATACCTACACATACGTGTACATAGAGGTATATATATGTATATATGCACACATCCTGTATAATGTGGATATTAATAATATTATTATTATTGCCTTCCAAATTAACATATATATATATATATATATTGGATGTATGCTAATTGGCTCAATATATATATATATATTTGTTAAATATATATATTAAAGATTATATATATATATATATGTTTCATATATTTAAACTATAACTATAACTATATAATTCAAATTATTCTCAACTTTGGAATCGAACTATTTATGAATTGCTTAATTGAATCGATTTAATATTATCATTTAGCTTTGGAAATTGAATTATTCTGAATATATAATTCATATAGTTTAAAACTTTGGGAAAATTGAATTATTTAGATTTAATTTAGGAGTCAATTTTATGAAGTCTTCAAATTACGAATATAGACTTTGGCTTAAATATTTCGATATAGTTAATATGATGAGACTTGGACTTTGAAATAATCACGGCTCTGAAGAAAATTCCGCATCACCTGCTAGGGCGCACACAGGGATAATCAAATTTTTTTGTCTTGAATCTTTATGGCTTTTGACCAAAGTTTTGGGAAGCTGATTTAAAAGCTTAAGCCAACGTTATAATAGTGTTTCTGAATCAGCAAATACCTCCAAATGCGAATGAATGGAACCACAATAGTGCTGCATATAAAGTGGGCAACAGTGTCTCATATAATGAATGGTTCTAGTGCAAGCAAGTTTAATAGGTGTCAAAAACAATGCTTGGGGAAAGAGGTAAAATACAAGTGTATAGCATTCATGATTGACCAAGTCAAGAGAATAGTGGCTGTGTTGACAGCCAATGCATATGAATATAAGACTTAGTCTTGCGTATTTGTATGTTCAAGTCGAATCACCACCATATGGACTGATGGATATCTGTTGTCATGAAATTAAGATTGACTGTTTATTTTGTGAGTTAAAATCACACCACCTCTGTTACCATTTTCTTGTAGGTGTTGATTTACGAATTCCTCTATGTGCTTTTGAAACAGTCTTCTTGTTGCTGGCAAAATTAGAAGTCGATTCATCATGGTTATTACTGAGTATGGACTTAACTTAGTGCCACCTCCTGGTTGAACAATTCAAATGGTAGAGGTGTCAATTCACATGCCATGGCTGTAGGGAATGTTGGAGGCTGGGCTCACTATAAATAGTCGCCCAACTCTCCTAAATCATACGCTTTTACATTCTCATCATTTGCATTAGCTTTTGTCGTTTGTCATTTGAGATTGCCTTATACATCAATTGTGTATCATCTTGTGCAATAATATATGTTCATTCTCCACATTTCTGAGTGAACATTATTTGCAGCCAATACTCACAATTCTAAGTGAACTTTATTTGCTATCAGTCTTCACATTTCTGAGTGAACATAATTTACAGTTAGTATTCACATTTCTGTGAGTTACTATTACCTTTGAGAAAGGCGTATCATACTGAAGGAATACGTCATTATTTGTTAATCTTTTATGAGTTACACTAGTCCATTTCATTAGTTTATGAGTGAGAAAAAGAGTGGACTTTGTGAGGAAGAATGGTCTATTTCTAAGAAGAGATATATTCTACGAGGATGAGTTGCTTAATTATCTGAGAGCAGAGTGCTACCAACGAGAGTGAGAAAAGGAGTGGTGTTGGGAACCAAATTAAGCAGAACTACTGCTGGAGAAGGCTGCATTGTCAACATTATCTTGGAAAGCGATAAACAGGCATGGGGTTTTCTGCTTCTTATTGTTTGTAAAGAATTATTGGGTTATCTATTTTGCAAGAAATGTCTTTTTTCCTGTGCAATAGAAGTAATTATGATGTCTTCTGGAAAAAAGGGAAGTGGAAGCCTTAGGGCTGCTTTTATAATATGTTATTAAGTACTCCAAGATAGGAGAGTTTGTTGGACACAAATACTTAATTGTATATACACAAGTATTTAACTATACTAGATATGTCAAAGAAATTACTTGACCGAGGAATTTAATTATGTTACATGAGGTACAACATAGGTATTTAATTATACTAGCTATGTTTGAACATGGGATGCAGTGTGTTCGTATTTACTCTGTAGTAGGAGATGGGTGTTTATCATAAGTAATATATACTAGGTTTGATTGAACATGAAAAACACATATGGAACACTTAGCTAAGTTATTGATTTAAACTAGGAAAGCTTGTGTTTTCTCCTAGGAGAGGGCATCCAGTATGGGAGAGGGATTGATATACTTACACGTAAGTTGAGTTATCCAAGTATGTTGGCTATCTAGGATGATGGACTATACATAGAAGGAATACCTAGCTTGTGTACTTACCAATAAAGTAGTTAATTCCAGGTAGATTAATATGGTTGTAGGTTATTTGGGATGATGGACTATCCATTGAAGGAAATACCCATGCGTAGTTTAAGATAGCCTTAAGTCAAATCGGCCCTGAGTAGTGTATGTGATAGATGACTCTCAGTTGTTTACTGAACTAAAACTCTTTGATCAAAGTAGTGTGAATGTCTGAGACTCCACTCTAGATTGTGTGACTCCTTTCTAGGTTGTGTGACTTTTGAGACTACACTGTCAGTTCACCGTGATCCAGTATTACATGCTAGTTCGAGATTGTGGGATTCAAGGTTCTAGTTATGTAGGACACAACACTATGCTCAGTTGGTTGTCGTTATTAGTTACTCTACGAAGCTCTTCATCGAAGGGAAGGGCCATCTATCGAATGATAGATGTTTGGGGAACCACATTAAGAGTCTGTGGTTGGCAGAAAAGTGCCTGAGTGATGCTTCTCCTCCACAACAGGTGACAAAAGAACCGAGATTTGAAAGGGAAGATCCTGGACCGTCTTTCAGCTTTTAGTTCTAAAGCTTATTGGAGCTATGTATGAAAAGGTATGTATTCTTGTTACTCGTAACTTGTGAAGTTATTGTAATGAAGTGGAATCTTTATTGTAATATGAAATGGCATCTTGTTCGTATATTTTCAATAAAAGAAAGATTTTTTTTATTGTAATGACTTGCTAGCATGTTTATTTACTCGTATGATGTAAATTTAGAAATTTTTATTTTACTGAAGGGTTGGCATGTTAGAATTTTGATCAGAAAAACCCTCAAAAAAGATGCCAAAACTCGTTACAAATGCAATCTCTGCCCAAAAACAAGGAACAACAAGCTCCAACGAACAAAAAAAATGTTGAAAATAAATAGACGAAGAGGCAAGAAATATCATCACCAAGAAAAAACGCCCAGACGCGATAGATGAGATCCTCAAAATGAAGGTCGCGATTTTGAAAATTGCTTAGGAAAATGCTCAGAAAAATGTACATAGGTTAGAGAAAAATGTGCCCTCGAACTCTCCAAAAAATGCCATGATTTTGAGATGAAACATAAAACAAAACCGTACCCAAGAAAAATTGTGAAAATTCGTGCCAAAAAGGAGTCATGATTTCAGAGGCCGTTGTGGTAAAAAATCACGTGGTGTTTCTTCGATAAATCTTCATGTCTTCAACAAACCCTGCCACGAGTTTTAACAAGAAGGAACCTACGTTTTTCAGCAAAAAAATGGTGCTCACAAACTACAAAACCCTCACCCAAAAATTTCCTTTTGAAACATGCGAACCAAGAAAAAGAAACGTCCAGAAAGAGACGCAAAAATCCACCTCAAAACACCATGAAACCCTCAAAAATCAGCTCTAAAAATTTCTTCAAAACGTTTCTTCCAAAAAATTTTGAGTTTGTTTCTTCTTCTAACTCTTTCAAGAAATTTCTAAAATTTTTTTTGGGCTAATCAGGTTTGAGACTGAGCTCTGATACCATGAAAAGATAATTGATATTCATAATGGCGTTGATTTACAAAAGGAGATGAAGGCTCCTTATACAAAAATTACAAGACGATGTTTCTAAAACAAACAATTGTAAACTGAAGCAAACTAAAACAAAAAACAGAAAGACACTAAAACAACTAAAGCAGTTACTAAAAACTAACTAAAGCTAAGATGACCATTAATATTACATTTAATATTTTAATACCCTCCCTTAATGGTCATCGTACAAACGAAAAACTAAGTCTACCCAAAGTTTTCTAGAAACATATCATCGATGACTGATATTTGGAGAAGCATAATTGCCTTGCGATTACTGGTCCTTTCCCACAGAACAAACAAATCTAGACACTGACACTCGAAAACTGTGAGCTTTCGCTGCTTCCAGGTAGTAGAATATTTCATAAAGACACCATCCCTCCCGTTTTCCAAAGCACAAAAAACGAGGTAACACTGTGATCAGCTGACAAAACACTAGATAATTAGCTGGCACAACTCACAAATTGTAAGGTTTTTTAGAAAAACCTTCGAAAACTTTGAAAAAGTAAGATTTTTTAAGAAAAAATCCTTAAAAAACTTCTGAACTGCAAAATTTTTATATCACAAAAGACTGGTCTGAAACCCTAGCATGATTTTTTGTTGAGAAAAAAATTGCCCAAAAGACTGGTCTGAAACCCTAGCAACAACCCACGATTTTTTAAATAGGAAAAAATCGTCAAAAAACTCTTCATAACACAGTAAATTTTTTCAGAAAAAATTTCAAAAAATTCTTTGCAGAATTTTTTATTTTTCCCATAAAAATTCTGTCAAAATTGGCCCAAATTTTTTTTCAAGCTGCCATGAAATCTGAAAAAAAACTTTCGGTCGCAACAACCACAAATTTGAAAAAGCTCTAGCAGGCTCACGAAAACAACAAAAAAACTCATTTGCATAGATCAAATCACACAATTTTGATCAGAAAAACCCTCATAAAAGATGCAAAAACTCGTCACAAATGCAATCTCTGCCTAGAAACAAGGAATAACAAGCTCCTACAAACAAAAAAACGTTGAAAAATAAATAGATGAAGAGGCAAGAAATCCCGTCACCAAGAAAAAATGCCTAGACTTGATAGATGAGATCCTCAAAATGAAGGTCGCAATTTTGAAAATTGCCCAAGAAAATGCTTAGAAAAATGCACACAGGTCCGAGAAAAACATGCCCACGAACTCTCCAAAAAACGCCATGATTTTCAAACGAAACAAAAAACAAAACTGCGCCCAAGAAAAATTTTCAAAATCTGCACCAAAAAGGAGTCACGATTTCTGAGGCCATTGCGGTAAAAAATCATGCGGATCTTTTTAGGTAAATCTTCACGT
Source organism: Sequoia sempervirens (assembly GCA_007258455.2). Taxonomy (NCBI): domain Eukaryota; kingdom Viridiplantae; phylum Streptophyta; class Pinopsida; order Cupressales; family Cupressaceae; genus Sequoia; species Sequoia sempervirens. The sequence continues at coordinate 437,381,995 of VDFB02105785.1, read as the reverse complement.
CTTCAACAAACCCTGCCACGAATTTTAACAAGGAACCCGCGTTTTTCAGCAAAAAACTGGTGCTCACAAACTTCAAAATCCTCACCTAGAAATTGCTTTCTAAAGCACACGAAGCAGGAAAAAAAAAAGTCCAAAAGAGACGCAAAAATCCACCTCAAAACACCATGAAACCCTCAAAAATCAGCTCAAAAAATTTCTTCAAAAACTTTCTAATTTTTTTTTTGGGCTAATTAGGTTTGAGCTTGAGCTTTGATACCATGAAAAGATAATTGATATTCATAATGGTGTTGATTTACAAAAGGAGACGAAGGCTCTTTATAAATAAATTACAAGACAATGTTTCTAAAAAGAAACAATCGTAAATTGAAGCAAACTAAAACAAAAAACATAAAGATACTAAAACAACTAAAGCAGTTACTAAAAACTAACTAAAGCTAAGATGACCATTAATATTACATTTAATATTTTAATAATGTGGTGCTCAATTTCTATCAGTTAAAATAAAATTTAAATAATATTATTAATAGGGTGTAATGTCCCCTTCTAGCTAGACTTTCGAAAAATCAATGGATTAGCCTATCATGACGACCCTCGTATGCTAATGGTTCTGGATAGAGGGTCACTTGGACAGGCATTTGGTCTTCAAATTGCAGTGTTGATCTCCGAAGTATGGTGGCAGGGTGAATTGTTGCGTTTGGCATGATACTTGTGCTTAAATTTATGATACTCACCTTTTATTTCACCATCCTTGGCCTTGGGACCATGTGTCTTTAAAATGAAGGGGTCACTTTATATTTTTTAGTTACTATTCATTCATAAAGTGAAAAAGGTATAACTTAAGTGAATAATGCCCACTTTTATGAATAGTGTTTTCAATGTTAAATTATAAGTATCAAGAGAAGAAGTTCGACCCTCTTCATGCATTGATGATTTTGCTTTTTTGACTTGTGGGTTTGGCTTTGGAGGAAGAGGGAGGCTAGGGTTTCTTGATTTCTTGCAGTGGGTAAGCCTGGAGGGGGCTTGGTTTCTTGTTTGGAGCTGCTTGAGGGTGTGAAACACCACCTTAAGGTTGCTGGTCAGTTTTGGGATACTTCATTTGGAGACAAAAGTGGCTGTTTGCAGGTGATTCGAGGTAATTTCTGAGCGGTTTTTGGCTGCCATAGACTCCATTTCAGTTTGCACAAGAGCTGCTTACATTTTTGAAGAGTTTTGGGCTATTTAGAAGAGCTACATCCAACCGCCCCTTTCTTGACGGTTTAATCAGCAAAAAGAATAGAAATGCCTCTCTTATGGGGTTGCAACTTCACCAAAAGGGGGCGCCCTTGTCCTAGGAAGCTTTCCATTTTGGATTTTGGTGGGAGATGTTTGGCTTTTGAAAGTAGTGTGCATTTCATTGGGGTTTGGTACTGTAGCAAGTTACTATTCACAGAGTTATATGGCTGTAAGTTAAAGTTTGGTATAAGATATATTTAGCTTTAAACCTGATGTAAGTTATATGTTGTATGCATCTTATTATGTAATGAAGAAATCATATTTGGCCACTAAATTGAGCAATGTACTCAAGGTTGTTTCAGCAGTTTAGTTTATTTGAAGTTTCCATTGTATGTATATTGTAACGGCCCGCCAGATACCCAAGAGGACATAACTTGCACTACGAAAATTTGAACAATTTTTTTTTTTTTTAATGCAAATTTGTGCAAGAATACTAAACATAACTAATTATCTTCCTAAGTCCCCTAGGGTGCATGACTGCATTACTTATCTTACCAAAGTTCAAGCTACAATTCACATAACTCATTAACCATTAAATGCAAACATCACAAAGCATGTTATAGTTCACATTACAATTGAACATAAGTATCAAGTGAATCATTCATTGCTTAACATAAAAGATTAACTATCTTCTCTCATTCAATTAACAAGAACAAAGCCATTGCTTACAAAATTCTTACAAACGAGTGATACATCAATACAAATTACATTTACATTTATACAATGATACCTCCTCGAACAAATGAGGAGTGCTATACAATAATACATGATACAATATAAGTTACAACGCATTACAAATACAATGATCTATCTTCCAAGAGTAGATGCAAAGCTGAAGACAAAGGATCAGAAGGATCGCCACCTCACGAACATAAGGGAAACCCAATGGAGACGATACACGTTCCACCCTACTGCGTGAATCCGAAGATTCACCCCGCGTGCTAGGAGGCAACAACGGGTACCACCAACACTGACAGTCAAGGACAACAGACTCCACAAGGCTGACAAAACAACAATAAACAAATATCGAAACAACATTGACTGACAGAAGACCCACTTCCAGAGGCATACCAAAGCAAGGAGAAACAACATCATGAGGATACTTAATTGTCGTAAGAGGAGTGTCACTACATAATTTGCTATGGGTTACCTTGGTGTAACCTTCCTAGGCTATCGGACCCCCATCTTGAGTTACCCTGGCTGCCTCTACCGGCCGCCAAACCCCCATACAAACTATGCTTCTCATCTCACCTCAAGCCTAAACAAGTGTTTGAGCCCTAAGAGAGGCATCCATTATCTTTATTTAACGTGAGAACTACCCTTTTTCCCCTAATATTCTTTTTAAGGTTATCACTTGATTAAAACCCTCAGTGAGTTACCCTGGCACCCCTTTGTGTGCCGGACCCCCACTAAGAGCCACTCCTCGTCTGACAACAAGAAAACCAATATAATCAAGAACATAGCCACTTACACAATCCAAACTTAAACAAGTTTACATAGCAAGGCATTGACCTTCCTGCTCACAAGTTTCAACTCAACCACAAAGTGAACATACAGTGCAGGGCTATCAACCATCACATACATGCTTAACGCAAAAGCAATTGTCTCCAAGATTTAACATACTCTCACCAAGAAAAGAATTTCCCCCCCTCCCTCAACCTCTGGAAGACTCCTAATAGTCACTTACATAAGGATTACATATTCGAACAATACCCACATTCATACCAACAAAGACCATTCACTTGTTTCCACAACCACTCAATATCATAAGAGAACATAGAGGCAAGGTAGGTTTATGAGACATTCGTTTAATGATTAACACTAAATCATCAATTCAAAGGTAATTCTTATACTCAACACTAACATCATTTATCTTTTACGCTTTATTCAAAGGTACTTCTAAGAAACGATTTTTCTTGATTTACAAAAATAAATAAAAATACTAAGGAGGTAGAAATCCTCTACTATTTAACTTCAATATATTCACGTATTTCCATAACATACTTACATATATCAATACATCCATATATCAATTTATTAATAATTAACTATTATTTATTTGTTTGTTTACTTATTTTCATATATAATTTACCCTAAAAGTAATTTATCTTAAAAGTAATTCAAAAGAATTTTAAGCACGAAGGAATTATATACCAATATTTATACTATTCCTACCCACATACAATATTATTTACTTTTCCCTAGAAAGGAAATAATCTAAGGGAAACCTATTCATACAAAAATAATTAGTTTTAAAGATTCCTTGTAGGGAACATGAGAATATACCCCATTTACATTATTTAAGGGATAACTTTAAGCTAAGGAATTCCACGTTGACTTTCTTTTCTTTGCTAAACTTAAAAGAGCTTAATTTATTTTACTTTTCTACAAAGGTTGCTTTATAAAGTGAAGCATACCAAGACTATGACTAACCTCTTCTTTCCTTTAGCAAGAATACAGGTGTAATGTATATCGATTTTTTTTTAAAGCATTAAGACTAAGGGGCTTCCCAATGCATAGTCGAATTTCATTGTATTAAGATTTAGAAATTCCCAAGTACTAACTAAATGATAAGCGCCATTCTACATGCATATGCGGCATAGTCATGAGCTAAGGAAACGACTCATATGGCCAGTGAACCATTTATAGCGTGCTAAAAAATACAACTCATATCACAACATTCGAATAAGGTAAAGATTAATATGCAACACAGAGTGCTTAAAGGAATCCAGCCAACACAAGGGAGAGTACCGAGATCTTAAGATTTATTAGATTAGATTACACCCAGCTGATACACAAGAAGAGCATCGACAACATACAGCTTAAGATTGAGTAATCTTCAGACTGCTATGAGGATAGGATTCAATTGATATCAAATAGATTATTCACGCCAATGATCAATGTGAAAGGAACTGTGAATGACAATAAAGATGAAATCCGAGAAAGATAACGCCAAAAAAATCATGCATAACAAATTATTATATCCCGCAGACAATCTATAACAATAACAGATTACCTATGAATCAGGAGGCTTATCTAAACGTCTGCACCCTCCTATGTTCAAGTGTTGCAGCTGTGACAATATTTTTATTTTTAAGTGTTGCAGTTGTGATAGTTTGTCAACAGAGTCAAAGAGGTTATGTAAGCCTTAACTTCTTGTTATGTTCAAGTGCTGCAGCTGGGACTGGTTATGTGACAGTTTACCAACACGCCTGTATAATCTATCATAACGTTTAGGTATAAAGCCAGAGTTCGGTGGCACGCATCAGGGAACGCCAGACTTGTAAAAAAAAAAAGCCAATAAAACTGAGATTCTCAACACCATACAACATTTAAAATTTGTTGTATGCATCGACTACCATGAAACACCAATTTCGTTAAAACTAGTTTCGCTGTATGAGATTAAATCTTGCGACTTTCCATCGACCTAAGTAAGGGTGCACATACTATTACATTCGACTTTGATTTTATTGCTTCAATCTGGAATATACACCAAGTCACACACCAACCATTGGGCCGGTGCACTCTACAGAAAAGACCACTCATCAAAGAGATAAATATGCAGGCTTAATTTCTTAGGATTTCGTAACTAATCGATATAAATAGATACACGTCCTAATGCCAATTTCACAATATATCAAGAACGACAATTAAGAGGGTGCCAAAATCTTGGCTGGAGGTTACGATACCGACCTCAGCCTAATTGGTTGTTGAGTATTGGCGACGGTGGAAGCTTAGATAACAACAGCCAAACAGGTACTTATTCAACATTTTAGCAGATTGGAGGCATATGGTTTAACAATCATCCTGGAAAGTTGATTAAATAAGATGCTTGGACAGAGTACTTCTAGATTCAAGACTTACAAAATTCCTTTGCATTAAGCAAATCAATGAAGATAAGTGGTTGGCAGAAGAATACAACAGAGTATTTCCAGATACAGTCTTCTTCCAATACTACGACTTAGGGATTTAAAAGTATCTATCTGCTACCGTAGGGAAAGGATTTACAGAACAAAGACCGTCTCATCTGAGATAATATGAAGAATACAAGGATCACGAGTTAAGCATAAAGATAATACTGGAAAAACTGAATCAAATCTAGATAATGCACATATTCGCTGTTTCCATTGACACATTTTGTTTCAACAGCATTCAAAGTTTAAAATAGAGAAGGAGATTTTACAAGAAAGAACCTGAAGTAACCCGATTGATCGGGCAAATAAATAGATGCCGGTTCGAAATACCAAGCTGCAGGTTTCCAATTCTCCTAAACCCAACAAGCTCTCCAATATTCCCCTTCAAGAATTCCCCTCAAAAAGATTTTCCAAAAACCCAAGACACAGCTTCCAGAGCCAGAAACTTCCGCCCCATGCAATGCAATTAGTTTCCCGGCAATAAATCAATTACCCCTTTGTTAGTTAACTTCCACTACCTTCTTCCTTTATTCCCTCCGTAACTACTTTCCTTCTTCATCCATTCATTTAATTTCCATTACTTCTCTTTATTCACCACTTAACAATTTATTATATTTTATAATTTATAACCATGCCCTTTTAAATTTGCATTCAAAAGATTAACGAATATGATATTTGACTTAATAATTTTAATCTTACATATAATATATTTATACCATCATAATAACTTGATATTTTATTCTAAACTATAAGTTTAATTCATTAAAATCAGATAATAACTTAATCAATTCAATTTAATCAAGGCAAAATCAATTAATTAATTCTGACAAACACAAAACCAAGCTAAACCTGACCTTAGAGACAACCAATGACAACACACAACGATGAACAGACGGAGGGGCATGACATATATGCTTGTTGGTACCTTTTTAGCATTATTGGCAAATAAACTCAAAGAAATAAAAACTAAAACAAAAAATGAGACCTATAAAACTCCGTGAAAACAAATCAGCAGAGTGGTGGAACACTACATAGGGGCTGATCCCTCAAGTGGTGCACCCTAGGTCTTAATGAAAGGGTGTATATTTAAATAGTTGTCTCTCTTTGTAAAAGATATATGTTTTCTATAAGTTGCCCTCTTTGGAGATGCTATAAGAAGTTGGAAAGAGGAGTTGAAGGCAAGCAATAAATAGAATATCTTTCTGATTTTAAAAGCAGATTTTTGAGGAAGAATAATAGCAGATTTATGTGAAGAATATGAAAGAGTTATAGCAGATCTAAGAGGACATTATAGCAGTTCTAGAGGCTGATTTATAGCAGATATTTTGAGCAGATTTGTGAAGGTGAATTAGAGCTGATTCAAGAAGAAGTTTCAAATATTTATCATTTTGTTTGTTTGGAGGTTGGTGCCTCACATTAAAAGAGATTGGTGTCTCTTGCTGAGTTGGTGCTCAATTGTGGGGATTGGTGTCTCCAGTGGGTTGGTGCCTACAAAAGAGGACTTGTAAAAGATGTAGTTTGGTGCCTACAAAGAAGATCATTATATAAGCAATATTTTGCTGTGGTTTTTTCTGACAAGGGTTTCTATCTAAAATCATGTGTTCTCGTGTTCTTAATTGCTAGATCTTGCATGTGTGTTATTGCTGTGGTTGAATAAGTTTTGAAAAGTAAAAGATTGTTTATATTGGTTCACTCCCCACCCCCTCTCAGTATAATTGTGTACTCCTCACCCTAAGTATCATAGCACAAAGATACTTTCTTTGCCCAAGAGGGTGCTACCATATGGAGACATTGAAGTGAAAGGTGCAAGCTAGCACCTCCATCTCCTTGATATTGAGGTTTGGGGTTTTTGGACTCAAGTCATATAATACGAAAAAGCAGGTTTTTTTTTGCTAGAACTGTGGAAATTTTGGCCACCTATGTATTTCTTGCAAGAAACATGATATGAGCAAAAACAAATTTCAGCTCACCTAAACCACAATGTGGATGCTATAATGCCTTCTACAAACAAGGTATTTTTTGACAATGTTGGTAAGGTTACAGAGATCTCTCAACTCATTCAACACTCGAGGGATGGTGAGGATCCAAAGAAAGTAGTGGAAAGGGACAAAATGAATAATTTACTAGCTCCTCCTTTGCTCCCCCCTCAAGAGGATATTATCTTTGTAGATAAAGGTTTTATGGTTGGAAGAGAAGCAATTAACGGTGATACCGGGTCAAAAACTGTGACTAGTAATTTGGACTCCAAGACTCCAATTGGGATAAAAGAAATTAAATTGAAGGAATGCCCCTCCATTCCTATTCCCCCACTGGGATTTGAAGTGGGAGAGATAGTGGTAGATCATATTGAAGCAAATCGCAAGTAGGAGTCTTAGATTATCAATCTTAAGGAGGCAGAAAGTGTAAACTTCTCAGCGAACAAGAAAGTATTGGACTCCCTGGTCTTATTGGGCTTTGGGCACCTTGTATCTGAGTTGTCTTCAATGAAGTCTTGTGAGGGAATTTTAGAGGAAGATTGGACCTAGGTTAATGGGAAAGTAAAAAGGAAAAGGAAAGCCGATGTAGGAGGAGACCAGAGTAGGGAAGATTGTCGCAAAGGGAAACATGTACCCGAGAGGCTTACCACGATGTGGCCACGGGAAAACAAAAAACCTTGGATGGTCTCTCGGGGCAAAATAAATCCAAGAAGTGAAAGGGGAGCAAGGCCCCTGGGTGTTAGTGTCAGGAGGATGCTTACTGTTTTAATGTGCTTTTTAGCAATGAAGATATTATCCTAGAATGTTCGTGGGTTGAACAACCCCCTAAAACATCTTGTCAAATGCTATATTGTTGACCTGAAACAAAAATGCAAAAGTCATCTTTTGATTAGTTTATTAAAAACGTCTGGCTTGTAGTTAACTATTGTGCGAGTTATGCTAGTGGTGACTCAAGAGGAATTGCCACTCTATGGAACCCAACAAGGATAAAAAGGTGAAAAGGGTGTCCATAATAAAAATAGTTTGATTACTATTTTGGAAGACAAGAAGACTCTAGGTAAATGGAATCTCATAAGTATTTACGCTCCCAACACTAGAGGTGCAAGATCTCATCTATGTGATTTTATTTCTACCACTATCTCAAATAGGCAGAGGGAGTGTTGGATGCTGGTTGGGGATTTCAACACCCCTTTATACCCTTCAGAAAAATTGGGTGGTCTAGATGACTTTTTTGATAGCATGTCGAACCTTGTGGATCTTATCTCCTCCTAGGGGTTGATTGATGTAGAACTCCAAGATTCCTTGTTCACTTGGTCAAACAAGAGCAATGAAATAACCACATTCAAGTGGAAGTTGAATAGGTTTCTCATTTCTAGTATTTGGGATATTTTTCATAAGCTCAACCTTTCTGCCCTTCGTAGAATAGGTTCAGACCACAGTGCTATCCTCTTGGTTTGGGAGGAGTTGGCTAGGGGCCCTTTTCCGTTCAGTTATGAAATTATGTGGAATTCTCACCTTGAACTTAAGGATCTCATTCAAAAGTGGTGGAATATTCCCTTTCAAGGTACTTTGATGTATTGCTTTGTTTAGAAACTCAAAAGGATAAGAGATAAAGTAAAAGATTGGAACAAGTTCTCCTTTGGAATTATCTTTCATCAAAAGAAGAATGTCCTATGAAATCTGAAGGAGATCCAAGAAAGAATGGAAGAAGGTATTAATGATGAGGAAACTACGAATAAAGAAAGAGAGTTCACATGGAATGGATGAAGACCTCAAAAATGGAGGAAGCATTTTGGAAACAAAAATCAAGGATCCAGTAGCTGAAGGAGGGAGACAAAAGTACCAATTTTTTCCATCAATCCACCATGAAACACAAAAAAGAAACAATATAAGATCTGTGATTAAAGAAGATGTCCCTATTTTGACTTTGGAAAAGGACATAGTGGACGCCGTTGTTTCCTTCTTCAAAGCTTTTGGGGAAGATCTCTCATAGGAGATTCCAAGGAGGGAGGAACTCCTTCAAGTAATCCCTAATGTAATCTTAGATTAGGATATCAAAGAGCCGGGGAAACCTATAATGTTGCTAGAAGTTAAAGATGCAATGTTTTCTTTTGGAGCATTCAAAGCCCCTAGACTTGACGGTTTTCCTCTTGCATTCTTCCATGATTTCTGGGATATCATTTCTAAGGATCTTATCAAGGCTACCGAGGACTTTTTTAGGTCGAGAAGATTGCTTAATCAAATAAATTCAGCCTTTATAGTGCTCATCCTCAAGAAAGAGGTCCCTGCTTCTCTATATGGTTATAGACCAATAAGCTTATGCAACACATTCTACAAAATATTCTCCAAGCTTATTGTTAATCGTCTGAAAGGGGTTCTCTGCAAAATGATCTCTTTGAATCAAAAAGGATTTGTAAAAGGTAGAAATTTTTTTGATGTAGCTATAGTCACCCATGAATCTATGCACTCAATGGAGTATAGTAAAAAACCGGGTATGGCCCTTAAATTGGATATTTCCAAGGCCTATGACAAAATCTCTTGGCCGTTTCTTCTCACTGTTCTTGAGAAGTTTGGGTTCAAAGGGAGATTTTAAAGCATCTAAAAGTCTGTGTAACTACCCCAAAGTGCGTGGTCATGATAAATGGGGTCCCAAAAGGGTACTTCTCTTGTGGTAGAGAGTTAAGACAAGGTGATCCCCTATCCCCTTATCTATTCATCATTGTGGCATAAGTCCTTGGGAGAAATATTCAAAAGAAGCTCATTCAAGGTTCTCTCAAAGGGATTAAAGTTGCTTCTTCTCTACCTCTTGCCTCCCATGAATAGTTTGTGGATGATATGATCCTTTTTGGTGAAGTGTCAATGGTGGAAGCAACCCTATGGAAATCTGCCCATTAGGATTATGCTAAGGCCTCCAACCATCACATCAATTATTCATAAAGCAAGGTTTACTTCTTTAATGTGGATTAGCTGCTCAAGGACCAAGTGTTGAAGATCTTAGGTTGCCAAACTATTGTTTTGTCAACCTCCTATCTTGGGTTACCTTTATGCACGAAAAAGCCCTCTAATAATTACTGGAACAATATTATTGAAAGGATCCAAAAAAGGCTGGTAGGATTGAAAGGCAAGCTCCTTTGCCAAGCTGGTAAACTCCAACTTTTAAAAGCCCTTCTTCAAAACGTCCCAGTCTACTACCTCTCCTTACTTAAGATTCCTACCTTCATAGCGGATAAAATAGAACAAATTCAAAGAAAATTCCTATGGATGGGATCGAAAGAAAAATCAAGGATTGCACTAGTTAATTGGGATAAATTTTGTTCACCCAAAAAGCTAGGGGGGCCTTGGAATAAGAATGTTAAAATTGATCAACGAAGCTCTTCTTTCCAAAATTGGATGGAACTTTCTTGAAGGAACCAAAGATTGGGTGGATATCTTTAAAGCTAAATATCTAGGGAATCTTGATTTTGGAAATTTTTTATGCTCCTCAGATTACCAAATGGCTCTGCAATGTGGAACAACTTAATAAAAACAAGAAACACTTTATAACAAGGAGTTAATAGGAGAATAGGGAATGGAAGGAAGACCTTGTTTTGGGATGAGCTTTGGAACAAAGGATTGGCTCTATTCTATAACCCAATTAAATCAAATCAAGGAAAGGTTACTAAGAGTCAATGGGATTTTCCTGCAGAATTATCTGGAGTGGAATGGGGAAACCCCAAGATGGAAGGATTTTGATCAACAATTGACTGGAGGAAGGAAGCTTAGGGGAGGGAGACAACAAGAGTGGGGAGTCATATCCCAAGCTTTAAATCTACAAATAGGTGACTGCCTCTTTTTCTCCTTAAATAGGGAGGATGAGTGGATTTGGAGCAACTCTCCTTCAAGGAATTTCTTAGTTAAGTTTGCTTATAATATGATGGACCAACTCTTGCCTTAGCCTGCAAGTTTCAATTGGGATATGATTTGGAATGCTAAATTAATCCCCAAAATCAATGTCTTCTGGTGGGCTGAAGTCCATGGTAGTATTCTCACAATTGATAATATTATCAAGAGAGGTTATCAAATAATTAATAGATGCTCTTTATGCTGGAGGAGGAATGAGAATATTGAACACCTATTCTTTCACTATTCCTTTTCAAGAGAGAGGTCTGGAACCAGGGCATAAAGATTCTTTTGATAAATTGGGTTTTTCCCTGTTCTCTAAGGGATTTTGTGGATAACTCGAATAATTGCCCTTTCGGGCACCCCATCATTGTGGATTTATGGAAGCAAATCCCTCCTTTTGTTTCGTGGGGATATGAAAAGAAAGAAACAACAAAATCTTCAAAGATATGAACAGGAGTAGTATGGAGGTTTTCTCAAGCATATAACAACAAATCTAGGAAAATATCAACTCCAGTCTTTATGGCTTATCTAAAAAACTGCCTTCTATAATATCCCCTCAAGTTTTTTTTGAAAATATCATCACAATTTCACCACTAATAGCATTAGCTCCAAATATAAACCAACAAGAATGGTAACCCTTCACCTTTTCATCACCAAGATCCCAATGTTGGTGAGGTGAGAGCATATAGTGCCGGGGATCGTTAGCAAACTAGAAAATGAAATACAAGTTGCAGGCAGCTAGCCGACCATCTAAGAAAATAAATAATGGAAATACAAAGAGTAGGTGGATAACCGACCATGAAGGCTCAACCACTTATTTAGCGAGAGCGAAGCTATTACAATTAATAAGGCGGCAAGCCGACCATGAATCCACACTACCACTTATTCGAAGCTATTACAATTAATAAGGCGGCAAGCCGACCATGAATTCACACTACCACTTATTCAGTAGGGGGAAATTTAAACAATATGTGCTGAAAGTAAAATAAGACTCAACCACTTCTTCAGTGGGAGTAATTACAAACATAAAGTGCAGAAATTAAATGACAGCTGTTAGTACTACTAAACCAGCTATACAATATTAACACAACTGCACAACAATTCAGTAATTTAATCACCCAAATACATCAGAATGTTAGAGAAATGCTCCCTAACTGAAATAACATGAGTATGATCAGAAATTAAGCTCAAAACAACAGTATATCAGATTTGATAAGTAACAAAAATGTAACAAAAAATCAGACCAGCAGTATAGAATTTCACCAATTTGCTCATAACTCTCTCCAAACACCTCCTATAAAGCTGAGATTGAATGCAAATGGAAGCTAAGAGCTGGGCGACTAGAAACAAGGCAAGATACAATCACAAACAACTCTAAATTATTGTGCACACTTCCCAAGACAAATTTGGAAATGGAATGGCAACCTGGGCTAGGGTGACCGGCTCTAGAAAATTGAATACTTCATAATAAAATCTACAACTTTGTGGAAGGGTGTAATGTCCCCTTTGAGTTAGCCACTCGGGATACCTCTTTGCCTTTTTAATTCCCAAAGGCAAGTGTTGAAAACAGGGAATTATTTATTTCATTATTTAATTATCACCTAAGTTTCAATTTAATCTCTAAGGTGGTGTTAAATAATTAATTAAATTAATTTTGTAAAGTGACTTTATGAAATGTTTTAAAAATGACTAAAGGTAATATTTTAATTGGAAACTTTATAAAAAGTCACTTTATTTTTGGGGTGAAAGTAATGCAACAAAAAGGATTGAAGGATAATTCATTCGCACCTTTTGAAAAATATATTCATCTCTTCACGAGAAAGCTCGAGCTTCTCTTAGGGTTTGGAGACATTGCTGATCCAGTTTCGGGTGTGAAACACCATCCCCTAGCTGGAACGATTTCAGGATTTTGGAAAGACTATGATCTTCATGGTGTAGGGTCGATTTGGAGACATTTGGAAATAAATATCGTGTATTTCATATTTTTGTGACTGCTACTCATTGAAGGCTTTAGTGGTCTCATCGGGCGACTCTTTGAGTATATTGTGTATTCTGAAGGCGCGGCCTCTTTTTGCAATATCTTGGACGCATTCTATGGAAGTGGCGCAACAAGTGAAGGTTGTGACTTGCTTGGAACCGAGGAAAGAAAAAGGAAAACGTGTTTACTCTTGGAGAAATCGATTTATATACCAGCTGCTTGGTGTTTGGTCGACTGTGAAGTTTCTATAGGAGATGTGGGAGCTCAAGGGGGCTGGGTGAATCATACCTCAGGAGATTCAACTGAGAAAATGAGGACATAGCTGCTGTACGTTTTTTGCTGGGAGTCTCTAAAGACGTTTTCTCCATATTTCAAGTGGGTGCTGACTATATTTCCAGGTCTGAAGCATTTTATGTGTTGTGAATCTTTTTGTATGTGCTGGAACTGAATATTCTTGTTTGTCCAAGTGTCTAGAGGGGGTTGATATAATTAAGGTGGCTGTATGTGAATGTTGACCCCTATAATATTCAGAAAAATCACATTGTCTTGATGATACAGTCTAAAATATTAATGTTGTATAACTTTCAGTGAATCCTACGGGTTTTGTGATCGAATCAGTTCTTGTATTTGAACCCTTCATTGCTGTTAGTGTTAGTTGTTAAGAACCTTCTTTGGGCACTTGTTGTTTCTGAGTTGAGGGTAGCATTGTATGAGTTCATGGGGGTTATTAGGCAAACTGAAAATGAATTTCTGAGCATGTACTATCATATCATTAATACAAAAAATGCTGAAAGTGAAATCTGAGTTGGCTGTATGTAATTCTCAGACATTGTAAACTCAGAAAAGAGGCATTTTAATTGCTGTTATGATTTAAATGTTGTCACTAGAACTGCTGTATTGAAGAGTGTTGTTTGCTTATATGCCATCAGTAATGTTTTGTTTCGTGCATGCAAATTATCCCATGTGATCTATCTGAACTGAACATTCAAAACGAGCACCCTTCAAATCAAACAAACAAAAAATTTCCACACTATCTGGAAAGACACTTCACAAAGGGGGCGCCCAAGGTAGTAGAATTGATATCTTCAATACCCAGAATGATAGAAAAATTTACCTAAAAAGTTATGAATGAAAACGTGCTACAGCCAAGCACGGACCAGCAATAGTAAAACAGATTATACGACATAAATCTGCTTTAATAAATCAGAAATTGAAGTTTAATCTGCACTCCTAAGTGAAGCACAGTGTTCAATATGTCCAGCTAGGTACTATCTCTCAAGCACGAAAACTAGAAGGAATGGCTAAGTGGTATGCGTTCCTCAAAGCACTTTTGAATTCAATTCAGCAGCATAACATTACCATAATTTCCAAAAGATACAAATGAAGTCACAAGGCATCAATAAATAAGCTTCAACGGGTAGTTGAATCAACTTGTAACTTCCAAAAAGAAAACTCTTTAGCTTCCTCAAAGGGATGTCCATCTCCACAATGCAATTTTAAAATATCTCCCTCCTCGGCGTCCAACTTAAAGAGCATTTTAAAACATTATTGAAGGTATTAATTTCCTCACTTGGACATCCACTTGAAGGCCCCCTTTTAAAAACAACTTAAAGTCATTGACTAGGCATGGGGTCCAAAAGCCACAACTGAAAATTGACTAAGTATTGAAACTTAGCTCCAAGAGAGAGAGAAGCCAACACCAAAACTGTATTGCCTTATTGCCTGAAATAGAAAGATGACTAGAGATGACTGAGCTATTGCTAGGATGGCTTTACCATAAATAGAACTTACTAAAAATAGCAAACTGCTATAAATAGTAAGTGTTTCCAAACACCTTTTGAGCACAAACCGGGCAGCCGTCATGACTTACTAAAAATAGTAAGTGCCTGGAAAGGTTGTCAGATGGAGATGCATGTTATACCATTTTGAAGCTCTCTGAAAACCCAGAAAAACCTAGAAACCTTTCCTGCATGCAAGCTACTAGAGAGAAATGCATGTCATTTTTCAACATGCATGTTACCTTACCCTGAAGCTCTACAAAAATGCAGAAAGCTCCAAAAAGATCACTACCAAACTTCAACTGAAACCTCCTATAAAATAGGAAACTCTAATTTGCACTTTTGATTAGCCTACAAATTTCTGGAAATAGGTTATTGGTCCACAAAGATTGTAGAGCTAAAATGGGGACATTACACCTTCCTATGCATACGTAAGGATTAAGTAGAATTGGGGGATCAAAAAAGATCTAACAAGGGTGAATTGGCCTAATATCTTGAACAAAAGGATAACTAAATGGTTACCTCCTAGAGAAGATTGGACTAAATTCAATTTCGATGGATGTTCAAATGATTCGTAAACGAATCGAGCACTTGCTCGTTAAAGTTCATGAGTTAGATTTTCAAAAAGACTTACAATAGTCAATCTAACATCAGGATCATTTAATTATCGATTTGAATCCAACATGTAAATCCAAATCTCTAATCTACTAAGCTCAAATAAACAATTGCAAGAAATCACAAAGAAAAAGATCACAACCGAGGTGATAATGGAGTTCACCGAAATCGGTTACGTCTCTGGATTCGCCAGAAAGACGAATCAATATATTGCCTTCAAGACTTGGAATCTTCACAGGTTACAAAAGGAATCAACTTTCGCCTTACAAGAGGCCTCCAGAAAGTAACTCCACCTATGACTATAGTTCCCATGTCGGCAAGACGTTCTTACAAAAGAACGAAAGAAGCTTCACAAAGCTTTTACAAAAGAGGCTACTACAACCTATGCAAATTCTTCACCAAGTTACAAAAATCTCCTCCTGAGATTACTTGGTTTCAAGAAGAATTGGTTGTCCAAATACAACTCCTTACTACCCTTTAAATACCATTACATTTGCCATATAGGGGGTAAAACCATAATAATTACAAAACCATGTAATCTCCCCTTATATGGGATAATAAAACAAATTCCCCCAAAATCATTCATTTTGTTTTGAAGCCCATGATTTATTTCATTTTGCGGCTATGCTTGTTTGGGATTTGTTTGTTTAATTTTCAACAAATAACCAATGAAGGTTATTTAGTTAGGCTTCCGGCCTAACCATTTGCTATATAAAACCGGTGCATCATATCCTTTAAACAAGCACAACAGTGTAATGGCGGTTAAGATTTTTGTCACCTTGCCGGTCGGGGGTTCAACTCCCCCGCCAGCTATTTTAAAAGCCGTTCAAAACATTTTCTATAACAAAACAAACCGAATCACATAATAGATTAAACTGCTCGCATATGGTGCAATGACAAGCGCTTTAAGCGGGCAATAAGGGGTGAGGGGTTCGAATCTCCCCCACTCCATTTTTGGTATATGAATCTGAGCGTGCGCAGGAGGGAGGAACAAGGCATGTGGCACATCCTCGTTGTGCCACGTGTCAACCGTTAATTGGCTGATGTCGTCCAGATGCCATATCAACATTGACTTAGATGCCACGTCACCTGCTAGTTCGCCTTACGGTTGCCACGTGTCATCCTATAAATGGTCCACGTCAGCTGCTCCGCTAGCCGAGCCACGTCACCTGTACGGCCTGCCACATGTCAAGACGCTATTGGTCCACGTCATCGTCCGTACGATGACTCGGCTGCCAAGTCAGCATGATGACATCATGCTAACATCAACATTGTACCTTCAAGTCAACCTAGTCAACCACAAACTTTGACCCTCCATATCTAGCACATACAAGCTCTGATTTGCGCAAAACGAACGCCGTCGGAAAGCTCTCGATGAGCTCTTCGCGATGACATTGAATTCGATCATTTTGGAGACGATGAATTTTTGACCCTTTTTCTTGTCCTGGATACCTGAGTTGACTAGTCTTTGACCGACCTTTGACAGGCGATATCTCGCACGTACGGGCTCGAATTTTGCTTGTTCAAATTGCATTGAGACTAGTTTAGCCAAACACTTCAACATGGTTCCGCTTTCAGTGACTTTAGGAATAGTTAAAATTTCAGCGTCTGTAGATCCTCCTGGATCATCAAAAGGGAACTCGGGCATATATAATGTCCCCTTTTTAGCCCGTTGTTGATTTTGGTGGATTTAGCCTATTCCTGGCCCTCATAGGCTAATATGTTTGGTAAGAGGCTCCTGGTGGTAGTTGGTTGGTGATAGTGCTTCCCTTCAGTTTAGGTTCGGTTTCTAGTTCTAGGCTTTTCAGATGATTATTTAGCTCAGTTTAGAGTACTTACTATTTATAGTAAGTTACTTTGCAGGGTTACTATTTTTAGACTGGCACCTGGTCACATGGGGAATTGACAGAGTTAACTCCTGCTTTAGACAACCCATGAAATGGACAATTATTCAAGGAGTTATTTATTTTTAAAGTGACTAAGGAATTATTTAAATATTTAAGTGTTATAATAAAGTCACTTTAATCTTATAAAGTGACTCAAATGAAACATTATATCTTAAAGTCACTAAAATAAAGTAAAGTGGGAAATATATCTTTATCCCACATTGGCTGGAAAAGTGTGTGAGCTCCCCCAATAAAGATATAAAAGGATCCACAGGGCTCATTTATGGACATGCTTGGCATATGCTTGGTTATTACTTTCTCTTGGAGAATTCAGGGAAGCTTTGGCTTTCAACAAGTTTGAGGACGAAATACCTCGAGCTTGAAGGCAGTGGATGGAAACCCATTATCTGTTGGAGATATCATTCAGGTGTCTCATTTTGTGCTTCAGATTCATACTTTTGGTTATCCAATCCGATTGTAAGTTCTGTGACTATGATTGGATATTTTCTATTGTTATTCTACTGAAGATTTGAAGGTTTTAAAGGCAATAAAGATGATTTAATTTCAGATCTTATTTCTAAACTGAAATTATATGATTTACATTGAAATCTGTTGCAATTTATGGGATAAATAGAAATTATTATTTGTTAAATTTTCTGTGTAAAATTGGGAAAAATTAGGGCAAACATCCGTAGGGGATGTTTCAGTGGTATCATAGCCTGGATCTTGCCAAACTGTTGGAAAGATCTGGAGAAATCGATTGGTTATTGAAGTTTGATCATTTTTCAGTTATGAAGACATTCGATTCTTGAAGAAATCTATTACAGAATTGTAGTATTTGCATTTGAAGTGAAATATTAATATTTGGCTAGAGGCGTTGATTCATTGAAGACTGGATATTTATTTACTAAACTGGAAAAATACAAATTGCAGAAAGGACAAACAAGGATGTCGAATGTTGCCTGTGTGGGTGCTGAATTTGAGGAAGCGAATAAGGAAGGCCGACGGAAGGTAAATAAGGTTATTTTTGGAAAAGTCAAACTCTGGCGCCTTAGACTAGAAGGCAAATTGTCAGAGATATTTGAAGAGGTGCAAATCATACTAAAGTCCATTTGTATCACCGACAATACAAATAATCAGAGGGAAAAGGCTATCGCTACAAGTCAAGTGTGGTGCGATAGAGAATGAGACAAAAGAATAATTAATAAAAATAATTATTGGGCCTCCAAAAGGGGCGATTGTTATATTCCTGAAGATGCGACAAATTCTGAAGAGGACACAATCCCGTCATCACATCTACTGAAGACGATATTGTTAGCCGCTGCAAATTGTGGCATTGTGGAGGCAATTTGATTTTGTTATTTCCAGATAGGACGAATACAAGACAAAGTAGGAGACGCCAAGAAGACATTATCAGGAGGTGCTTAGTTTGTTAAGGAGTTCGATATAAAGCATATACAAATAGCACAATTTTAGGTGCCATGTCAGACCAAAGAAGAATTGTGAAGTCACTTTACAGAGCTGGCTATGATTTTAATTTAATCGGGAGCTGCTTTGAGTAATTTGTGAACTATCTTCAGGGGTACGAGTATATTAAAAGAGATGCATTTCTTAAAGGTGGAAAAAGACGAATACAAAGATAAAGACAAGCACGTATAAAGTCAAAGAATTGACATTGCAAAGGGGAACACGACCATTTGTTGGACAATCGCACATCATAGTGGAAGAAACGACAAAGGAAGACATTGTGATTCTTCCCAACTCCTGGGCGCTGCTTTGGATTCAAATTAGAAGGACGTATTTGCTTGAGCTTCTGGGCAAATCACATAGTGTGTTTGAAAGATATCTTCTGTTGGGAAAATCACGATTTAAGGAACATAGCAAGTGCTGTCTTGAAGGTCGCATATAGCCTGTTCAATTTATAGTTGGATCCAAGGAGCCGCAGCTTCACCAACATATCTGACAAAAGAGTTGAACTAATTTGGGAAGAGCAAAACGTGGACTTCACTTTCAGGCTATTTATCTCTCATCATCCTGTACATTGCTAAGTGTTAACTCCTAGGTTGGATTGGATATTTCCCAGAAAGCATTATAGTAATTGTATACAATTCAGGTTTGTCATTACTGCTTATGGTAACTACATTAGGCATTTAGATATTTTGATCTGACTCTTTCATATGTTGTCATTCTTGCCAACAATCATTATAATTGCATTGAGCTACGGGAGATTCTTGCAACGAAGTGTAATTCAAATTGAAGTTTCTCATTGCAATTTTAATTATGAGTATGGTAGTTGCTTACAAACTGTTTGTCTAAATGCCTTAATGCTGTAACTAAGGGCCTGTTGTAGTTTCAATCATATGTTTGCAATGGGAAGTGAAAAGAAACATTTTCTTTCCATCTTTAGACATCCAGTTTGCTATTTATTGATCTCAAACATCATTTGGCTTTTTCGAAACAAGAGCAAACAAATAGAGAGCACTCACAGCCAAGAACAAGAGTTCAAGAAAAGTGTTTGACGAAATTCTTGAGCGAGCAAAACTAAGAAATTATTGCAGATTTTGCAAGGGACTCTACAATAAACTAAATGAAGACAATGGAAGATAAGAAAAGCGATCTTTTCTCGAAAGAATTCAATGATACATTCAATAGTGAACAACTAAGGGACTTGCAGAAGGAAACGGAAGTAGGGAATTGGCTCTATGTCATTGGATTAGAATTGAAGTCCTAATGAAGGTTTAGCTTGCCCTCAATGGACAGATTGGTAATATGACTAGGCACCTTAAAAAAAAAAGAAGTTAATTTGAAATGAAAGAATTGGGACAAACAAACATTTTAAAAATTGCAATGACAAGTAACCTAGGTATAGTGTGTAAGGTAGGTGTTAAACTCCTATTGTCTAACCCTTATAGAATAAAGTATTTTTATTGACCTAATAAGGCTAAGAATCATGGAGGATAGTGGTAGTAGTGTCCGAAATAAAATCAATACTACAAATAAAGCTCAGTTTTTGAAATGTCTTAGTTATGATTTTTGTGATAAAGGTGACATCGAAATTATATATGATTACAAAGATATGGAAATGAGCATGATTAATATTGAACCCAATGATGAGTCGAAAGGATTTTCCATTCCTTACACACAAGAGATATTTACTAGTTGCACGATTGATAAGTCCCGCATCAATCATGAATATTCAAGAAAGGAGATATTAAAAGAAATTATTAATAGTATTCTTAGCAAGTACAAGCTAAATGACATGTGGCTTGCTTCTCTGGCGGAGTTAACCTTCCTGAGGTGAGCTCACTCATGTGATCTTTACATTTTAATGAGTAAGATTTCCTTCTTTTACAATAATCTTCTCTCTACTTTCATGTGCCTTCTCACTCCGTAGAAGCATTCTATGCTTTTGAAGGTCGGGTGAGATAAATTGGGAGGTCCACGGAAGAGGATAGAGCTGCTTTCCTACATCCCTCTTCAACAAAATGTGGATCTTTGGAAAATCTTCGAAGATGCGGGTTTGACTCCCTTCTTTCAAGCCATGCAAGGGTTCAATAATGTGATAACCTCTAGATTTTGCAATTCTTGGAGGAATGATCAAGTTTCGATAGGAAACATCACCTTCACGTTGATGACTAAGCTCATTGCGGAGGCCATAGGACTTACGAACAAGGGCTTAAAAGTGGTGAAATAGAGCAACAAGAATTACCAGAGATTTATAGACAATTTTTTCGAGGAGAATGAAAACCCAAAAATGTTCCAAAATGGCTACAATTGGGAGAAGCTTCCAGCACCCTATGGTTTGGTAAGTTTACACATAATGTGTTACTTTACATTGGAAGGAAGATTTGAAACAATTCATGACTATCATTTCCCCTTATTAAATCACATTAGGCACAAGGAATAGATAAGTGTCCCTTTCTATTTGCTCTGCTCTTTGCAAATTGTATTGAAAATGGTGCTTCTCCACCCTTACACTAGGGTCTTATACTGACTCTCTATAAGCATGTTCTGGTGCATACCCCAAAAATCTCATAACCCTTAGGAATTAAATCTCATCGGAAATTCTCTGCATGAACCCCCCAAAAATCACTGTTTTGAAGTTTCCAAAACCAAAAAAGGCATCCCTAAAGGTGGGGAAAGTCCTCCTCTTGACAAGGAGTTGTCAAATGCTACCCTTGCAAAAAGGATACTCATTCCGGGCACCCAAGATCATAAAAGGAAGAAACTGGATACCTCATTGTCGTAGGGATCGAAAAATGTTACTATTGAAATAATGGATGACTCGGAAGATAATGTCAAGGGGGGTAGTAGCTCCAGTCCCTCTCATTCTAGAGAGCGAAGGTTGGCTAGGTTGGCTAGTGCGAGGGTTAAGAAAAAGAATAAAGATAAAAAGGAAAGAAACTTATATTTTAGGAGGAGAAGAAAGATTCTTTTGAAGAGGAATTTGTTCCCCAATCAAAAACTGAAAGTGAAGAAAATAATGATGAAGAAAATTGGGATAGTGATAACGAAGAAGATGAGAAAACGACGAGTTAAACTCTGAGGAGTTTAAAATGGATGAAAAAATAGAGGAGATGGGCCAGAGATGGATTATGGGTTAGAGGAAGTCAATTCACTGGGAAAGAAAGATTTGGAAAAGGAATAGGATAATGTATTTATCAGCAAAGAAGATATTAGGGTGAAGTAGAATAAGTAGAGTGAGTCTAACTCTAAATCCTTGGAAAGGCTTAATGAGCAGATTTCAGACCTTCAGGGCCGTGTTCACAAAATGGAAGATAAACTTGCCCCCAACATTGTTAATGAACAACTTAAAAAGTTGCAGCTGGCTCTTGGCACTATCACTTCTATTGTGGATGGTATTATGCAGAAAGCATTATTCAGCACTGTTCCTGTGCACACCAAAATCAGGAAGCAAAAGAAAAAGAAAGGGAGCCAAGGAGGTTTCAGCCTGGGAAGATGATAGTTAAGAAAAGACTACTCTAGACTGGGAGAATTCCCTTGATGTAGTAAAGAAAAATTGGGACTTAATGATTTGTCCAAAGGCACCTCGCCCTTGTTGTTTCTACTTCTAGTTGTTCTATTCATGGGTTGGGTGTTTTTTGCATAGTTCCACCAAGTTTCGGGGACGGGGACGGGGGGACGGCAGGGGACGGGTTTCGGGGGCGCGGGGGCGGGGGCCCTAAGTTTGGGGACGGCGGGGGGGCGGTGCGCTGAAATACATATAGTACTTGAAAAATTAGTTATAAAAAGATGTATAACTGTAAAATCCTAAGGAATAAGTAAATTTTAGTGTTTAAACACATTGTAATGATTTCATTGAACTAGTGAACATTGAAACAATGAAAATCAAAATGAAAATATACTTGTAACTTAATAGACATTGTGATTGGAACGAGAACTAGTTGTTTCATAATTTGAATTTCAAAATTTCATAGTCATGATTCATAATTACAATCAAGTATCAACTATCAAGTTATCAACACAACAGTGTTCAAACTTCAAAAACAAAATAGTAAATACTAAATAGCTAATGGCCTGATGCCTCTAATGATCTAATCATCTCCAACTCCAATCTCCATGTCAATCTCCTCATCACTGGAACCATCGGACGAGGACCCCAAATGCTCAAGCTCATCTAAACCAATACCAACCAGCCTTGTCTGTGTAGCATCCTCATCTATCTGTGCTGGCTCTTCTGGCTCTACATCCCATCTGGCTACTGGACTCTCCTTGTATGTAGTTGTGCTGCGATCAATGAGACGTAAGGCACTATGGACAACCACAAGCTTCTCTGCCCTCCTAGAAGTGAGCCTGTTCCTCTTAACAGAGTGGATGAAGTTATAAGTGGACCAGTTCCTCTCGGAAGCAGAAGAACTAGAAACCTGGGACAGCAAACGAATGGCTAGAGTAGTAATCAAAGATCTAGGCCCATGCATAGTCCACCACAACTTGGGGTCCTCCTGTGACATAGTCTCCAAATCTACTTTGGCTGCCTCTGAATATCCCCAAAGAGTAGCAAATTTTGTCCACTCAGTACGAAGCAAGCTGGCCTCTATAGGATCATACATTTTGTCAATGGCCTTCATGAACCCTTCCTTCACCTCAACATCCTCCATAGGTGTCATTCTGCCGGGACGTGGCACATACCACTTTGGGTTCAATGCGTAGGCAGCCATGTGTAAGGGAGTGTTGAGTTTCTCCCATCTATGCTGAATGATTGGATAAATATGCTCGGTGTAGAATTGCATTGTGGGGTCCTTCTCTCGCACTTTAGCCTTCATTTGATCAAGCATGGAATCAATGCACTCGTATACCTCTCCAAGGGAAGGTGCATTAGAATCCCCAAATCTAATAACTTTGAAGACTGGCTCAATGATGGAGACAATATACTTGGCATCAGCCCAAAAGACATCATTCTTCACCACCTCCTTAACCCTCAATCCCTGCTGTGTCTTCGACTCAGGCCATCTGTTCCATTCTGCTGTCATTACCATTAGTTGCAATGGCTCTTGCAACTCAAGCATCCTCTCCAAGAGAATAAAGTATGATGCATACCGAGTCTCTACAGGCTTCAGGAATTCCTTCTTGGAGAAGGACCTGAAAAGTGCATGTGAATGATGATGGTTGCAGATAAACATCTGCACATCTCTAGCATCACTGACAATAGATTTGATCCAGCTGATTTTACCCATGTCCTTAAGTGCATTATTCATAGCATGCACACAACAAGGAGTCCAAAAAATATGTCTATAGGCTGCCTCAATCAACCTCCCTGCAGCTCTGCACACATGGGCCGCATCTGTCACTACCTGCACCACATTTTGTGGCCCAACCTCCTCTACAGCATCCTTGAGGATCTGAAACTGATAATGGGCATCCTTGCTATGCCCTGAACAATCAATAGCCCTAAGGAAATAAGGGCCCGCTACAGATGTGACAATGATATTGATGAGTGGACGATGCCTAATGTCCGTCCACCCATCCATGACTATGCTGCATCCGCTTGTGACCCAGGTTCTCTTCATCTTCTCCATCAAAATATTAATCTTGGAATAGTTTTGATCCAAGATTGTTGTGCTCAATTTATTCTCCCCTAGTGGCACATATGATTGTCCTGCCCTTATTATTTTTGACACAACTTCCTTATAATAAGGAGAGCGAGCCACGTGGAATGGAATGCCATTGGCAAAGAAGAATTTTCCAATGGCATCATCTGCCTCATCCTTTGCCTGCACATTGAATAAACTTGCTAAGGGTTGTGAAGATGCCATCTTACGTTTCCCCCTAGGCTCTGCTGCACTTGAATTGAACGGATTTGGTGGCCTTTGACTTTGCAAAATAGAAGTAGACACTGCTGAAATCTGATCACCCATACTCTTACGTTGCAATGTAGCAGATGTAGGCACTTCATCCTCACTACAACCCCATAATTTTAAAATTTCAGCCCTGTACTTCAAATTATTTGCCACAGCTTTGCATACATCTACACCTTTGCCTCGAACAAGAAGAAAATGTGCATTAGTTCTTGTAATGCTGCCAAACCATGTAAGCTCACACATGTGACACTTCCATAATCTAGTGCCCCCTAGTTGCCCCAGGCTTTGCTGCTACCTTAGATGCAAATTGTTTTAAAGGTTTATTTGGATCAAAGGGGCCCTTGGCCCATTCTTGAAGGAGTTCTGAAGGGCAGCTATTATTTTTACTACCAGTGGAACTTGTGGTAGTTTGAGTATTTGAGGCTGAGCCATGTTGTACTTGTGGTTGAACTTCACCCTCAACCTCCCCTCTTATTTGAAAGTCAGGATCATCTGATGAATCATTTGCACTTTGAATGTCTGGTTCATCATCACTTCTGTTGTGTGACTATGACTCATTATGATGATGATGCTGCAAAAACAATGTTAAAAATTAAAAAATAATCAGACCTACGATGTAAAAAAAAAAATTAAAAATCAGACCTATAAAGTGGAAGCACAGGCAAGGCATGTGAACTGTTTGCTTTGCAAAATGTGCAAGCACATGCAAGGCATGTGAACTGTTTGACAGTCACATAAATTCATAATTGAACTGTTTGACTGAAATTAAAATGAAAATGTGGAAGCACAGGCAAGGCATGTGAACTGTTTGACAGAAATGAGAAAATGTGGAAGCACAGGCAAGGCATGTGAACTGTTTGACTGAAAAAATCAGTCAAACAATTCACATGCCTTGCCTGTGCTTCCACATTTTCTGTCAAACTGTAAACAGTTCACATTCCTTGCCTGTGCTTCCACATTTTGCAGAGCACAAAGAGCCAGGGCCCAAGAGGCATGCCACATAATCAAATTAAATTTATAAAAAAATTAAAAATTTTAATTTTTTTATTTTACTAAGTTTTAGTTTTAACTTTTAAACTTAGGCGCACCCCATGACAGTCCATGAGCGGACACCTCTTTGAGGCATCCGCTCCTTGGAACTGTGGAACGGATGCCTCAAAGAGGTGTCCGCTCATGGACTGCGACCAATCCGTGAGCGGACACCTCTTTGAGGCATCTGTTCCACAGTTCCGTGACGGCCAAACATTTAAAAAATAAAATCCACACAGCTCAGTGACTGCGGGTGCAAAGACGGCCAGACATTTAAATTTTAAAATATTTTTTTAATATTTTATTTGTTTTCATTGTGTAATGCGGAATGCTAGAGTCCAAACCCGACACACGGGAAAGATTAGAAATGTGGAACGGATGCCTCAAAGAGGTGTCCGCTCATGGATTGGTCGCAGTCCATGAGCGGACACCTCTTTGAGGCATCTGTTCCAGAGTTCCCGTGACGGCCAGACATTTAAAAAATAAAATCCACACAGCTCAGTGACTGCGGGTGCAAAGACGGCCAGACATTTAAATTTTAAAATTATTTCTAAATTCTAATGCCCTTCCCGTGTGTCGGGTTTGGACTCTGGCATTCCGCATTACACAATGAAAACAAATAAAATATTAAAAAAATAAAAACGGAAACCTACCTGGTCAAATTCGCTTGAAGCTGAATCAGTTGAATAACCAGTTCTTGCTTCTCAGAGGGCTCCGATTCTCACTCTCAGTCTCCCACCACTCGCCAACACAGTCGCACAGAATGAAAAATGAAAATGCTCGGTGAAAAAGAAATTTCATTAAATTCATTTAGTCTTAACTCTTAAGACTTAAGTCATAAAAATTTAATCATATAATAAATTAATAATTAACAATATATTATATTTTAAATTTTAATTATAGTAATATAATATTAAAATTTTAAAATATTTCATGTCTATGATAAATGAAAATCATAAATTTTTAAAAAAAAATCATTATTTTAATAAGGGGACTTAGGGGACGCGGGAAACTTGGAGACGCGGATAAGACTCCGAGACGCGAAGAAGACTCCCTGTGAAGGAAATGCCCAGGGGACGGCGGAGGGACGGGGGGATGGTGGGGGGGAGGCGGGGGGACGTTTCCCTGACGTCCCCGCTTCTCGGGGACGTCCCTGTCTCCGAGACGGCTGCTTTTTCAAGGGGGACGCGTCCCCGTGGAACTATGGTTTTTTGTTGTGTCTGTGTGCACCATTTTTATATTTTTTGTTGCTCGTTGTTTTTAGTCTCTTAGTTTAGTTTGCTGCCCTCTGGACTGTTGTTCCTAGTCATGGTCTTGGGCCTGATTGGTGTTGTCCTCTGCTCTTTTTGCTGTATCTTGGTTCAGGGCCCTTTTCCTTGCTCTTTAATCAAAAACATTATAAATAAGTGTTATTTTGCACTTAGATGGGTAATGGTAATTCTCATGCCTACTTTTGAAATTTTCATTTATTGAGTATTCATAATTGTTATTCCATAATTTGTTATTCATTCAATAGTATTTAGTATATCTATTTTGCTTCTAAGTTTCTATTGAAGTGTTCGACCTTATGTGTTTATTGTGCTTTTATGAGTTAAATATCATTTTATAATTAAAAAAAGTTTTATATTTTACTATGGGTTAGGTTGTTTTCCTACAGTTTTGAATAAAACTACGATGATTAGCTTATAACGTTGTTGTGTATGTTTAAGTTTATTCAATCTTTCTTTACTTGGATGATTTAGTCTTTGCTTTTAGCTAAACAATGCAAGCATGTAGTCATAGGACTTATTTTCAATCAAAGAGTATAAAAGTTGTCTGGGTTGAGTTGAAGGGCGCGTTAGCCTTTTTCCTTAGGTGAATCCTTAAAAACACTTTTAATTTATTTATTATGATTGTGAACCACCTTAAGAACCACTGTAAAGATTGTAAATAGCAAGTACATCTTGTTCATATTTGTTTTTTATTTTAATAAGGACCTTCCTCTATTAATTTAAAGATTGGTTCTACCACACATTTGTTCCATTTTGTCACATGAAAGATGTAAATTGGAATGTTAATAATATGCATACGCACACGCACACACACACACACAACTTGAACCCAGTTATAGAATCCAGTGAAAAGAATTGGCAAACTTGAACCCAATTATAGAACACAGGGAATTATTATTACTGTTTTTTTTGTATCATAACGTTTAGCTAATAAATTTAAATGTGATTGTTTTTATTTTCTTTTTAAACTAATTAAAATCATGATTGGCAGGTATCTTCAAAGTCCTAAATCACTAACATTGACACAGAGGAACATCTATCACTTCTTCAATACATACTTCTACAGTAAACTGGATGAAGCATTGTGTGACCAGGTATGTTTTCATGGTCTTGAATAGAATCCGTCTTCGCTTATCTGCAACTTTACTGTCTTCGCTTATCTGCAACTTTACTTTGATTTGTAAGGTGCAAAAATGTTGTCCATAAAATAATAAATGGGAAATTTGAATATTTCTACCATATGGTTAATGGACTTGCTGAAATGCCTTTTGTTGAGAAAATGTTACTTCGCTTAATATTTTTCATGTATTTATTCTTTTTATCATCTGTTCCAGCTATGTTTTCTAAGTATACACCCTTTGAAATCATTCTCACATGCTTTTAGGGTTTGTATTTTTTTTTTGTTTGTAAATTAATTTTGTCACAAGAGTTATATTTATGCATAAGTTTAATACAAGAAATGAGGTGTTCCCTGTAGTTTTTTGGAATAGCTAGGCCAAAAGATGTTCTCACCATTATTGGGGAGTCTGAAATGGTTACCATTTCTTGGAAAGTTTCTCAATTCTCATGGAATCATATCTTGTTTTTCAAGAAACTGTTTCTTGGCACTTGAAAGTTTGAAACAACGGATTGTTTCTTGGCCGTTTTAGAAACAAATACCCATTTACTGCCACTAAAATTATTCCTTTTCTTATGAAATATGGTAAAAATACGTATCAAATTTAGATAGGAATTCATTAGCCACAGAAGCACTAAAAAGATTACACTGCATTTACAAAATAGAGGTGTGAGGTTTTAGGAGAGAATTTTGAGTTTCTAGAGGGTTGTAATGTTGGAGGGAGGTCAGTCATGGAAGTCATGATAGAATATCATAGCTAGTTACATGTTAGATTGCTTTTGATTCGCTCATGATTTGCTCTAGATGCAGAGAGTGGATACTCAGTTTTGGGATTGCATCTTGAGAAAACTTGTTCTTCTTATGTTATTCTTCAAGTTTTATCAGTTACATTTTATTTTGAATTATAATTTCAAATGTGTTTCACAAGCCTGACATGGAGATGTTGATTAATAATTTACTTTTCTTCATTGACTACTGAATCCTCTTTCTGCTAACATCTTTCTTTTACTATTAGTCGTATGCAGTTTTCATTAGGGCATTAGAATCTGAGATTTTAGCTAGGATAAATTGCTTCACATGGTTGTTTGCTTTATGTATTGCTATATATTAGTGATCATTGATCATTTGTAGTTACTTGGGGCATTGATAAAATTGATTTCCTTGTAATATTCTATTTGTATCAGTAGCTGTTGAAAATGTTGTAGTGCTTTTATATAGCATGACCTTTGAAGGTGCATTCATATTGATTATTTCACAGAAAAAAGACGATTCACTTGTGAAACTTCGGAGGTGGCTCAAAGGAATCAGCATTTTTGAGAAGGCATATGTATTTTTACCTATATACTATGAGTAAGTTTTGATAAAAAAAATTCACCCTTTTTGGTAAGATTTCTTTTAGTTTTAAGGATGCAAATGTATCTTATTATTTGGTATCCTGGTCCTAAAGAGGATATCTTATTGCATTAATAAATTAATTTTTTTGATTAACTCATTGGAGAGAATGTTTCATGGTATTGATATTCTGTTGGATATAAAGTTTATGCATTCAGCTCAATACCTACTCCACTTAGAAAGGCAATTGTTAGGTTGAAACAGCAGATGTTCACTTTTAAAAGGTAGATATAGAAATCACAAAGGTAGATATAAAAATAATGTTTGGATATTGAATTCCAAGAAAATCTATTAAACCTGTAAATAAATAGACGTGGACATGGATCATTAATATTGTTCCATGATGTGTTATATACATGGATCTGAACAGTTTATTTCATGAACATCTTCTGCGAAAGTATTTGAAGAGTAAAAATCAAAAGAAGAGAAGAAATAAATGAAATTATATTATATTAATGCCCATGGATGAGTTAAACAGGTCAGTGGGATTGAGAACATTATCAAGTAATAAGTGAGAATGTCTAGAATTGCAGCATCCATGATATTAAGGAGATGAAAACATCTCTAAAGAAAAAATTGAGTGACAAGAAGCTAATTGCTTTTCTATAAGATAAACAACATTGTTAGTGAGTAGCTGATGTAGAATGTCCACTAGAGTGTCCTAGAAGTTTAGGGCATTGTAATATCCCCTTCCTAGGCAGTATAGTTATTTTAGAGGTTAGCCTATTATTCAGATCCTCGTAGGCTGGCAGATGTGTTTAGAGGATCACTTGAGGCAGTTATCCAGTGTTTGGGAACATCACTCCAGTAGTTGATTCAGGTTTGGGCCTTTGCGGACACTTACAGAGTGATTTATAGATACTTACTAGTTATAGTAAGTTAGGCAGGCAGGAGTTGCTATTTTTGGTAGGGCACCTAATTCAGTTGGTCAGCCCAGCTTCGACTCGGTTTGATGATTTGATGAGCAAACAGTAAATATTAAGGCATTTGATCATTATTAAAAGTTTATTAATTTGACTTTATAATATAAAGTCACTTTAATGAAAATAATTAAATATAATTATTTAATGGAAAATTATAAAGTATCATTAATACTTTATAATAAGGGATAAATTAATATTAAATGAGTATTTTAATACTCATTTAAGAAAAGGGGCGCCATTATTTAATTAATATGCCTAAGTCATTAAAGGGCAATTTAATGATATTTTAATTGCTTTTTTGGAAGGGGGTCAACTTAATGAAGAGAAGTTATATATTTCTCCAAGGCAAATCGAATTCATTATGTTATGATTATTCTAATTTGTCTTCATTTCTCTCTGAGAGCATTGGGGTTTGAGAAACAAGGGTTTGTGCAGATCATCAGGTTTTGAAGAACGTTCCCTCTTCAAAATCAGGCATACTAAGACTGTGCAATACCAGTTGAAGCTTGTCAATAGGGTGACTTCATTCAGAGGTTGCATTTGTGCTTACTGTGATAGATTCAGAATAAGTTTGAGAAGAGATTATTCATCAGAGGTCAGGGGCGACTTGACTGGAGATCATTACCAGTTGTTTGAGCCTTTATTTTTCCCGGCCGTACTTTCTTCATTGTTGCTAGAGGCCGTACCTTGTTGCAGCAAGGACGTACTTCTCCAGCTGAATACGCCTAAGTCTCTTGCCTTCTGGTTCCTTCATATTGGACGCCTAAGGGTTCTGGAGGCTCTGCACATACTTCGAGGTTGGAGATCTGTAGTTTAGAGGCTGGCCGTACCTGTACTTCTTCATAATGGCGGCTGCAATAACCAGGTTTTCTGAATAAATGTTATTGCCTTTTTCTATGCATGTTGATTAATCGCAGTTGCAATCAGTTTGGAAGAACAATAAATCATTTGGCATCAGTCTATCGATTGTATTCCTTCATATTTAGATCTGCAATATTTTATTTTAATTTTCCAAGCATTCTCTTTAAAAATCGCACCATTTCTTATTATTGGCAAAAATTACAAAAAAATCAAAAACAAAGAAAACAAACAAAAACCTAGCATTTTCAGTCGGTGGTCGGGTTGAGAGACACCTGGTCTCTTACAGGCATTGTGTGTAATCTTTTATGGAATCAAATAATTTCCAACATGAGCTAAATATGCAACATTCATAACATCTAAGCATGAATGGTCCTTGGTAACAGTGAAATGGTTGGTAAAATAACCATAAAATGTTCCTCCACCTCTCTATATGTTGGGTCTTGGAATGCAGGTTGTCCTTTAAGTAGTCAAGTTGAAAGTCCAATTTTTCTATGATATTTATGGTAAATATTCATCGTAGATACTATAAGATGTTTCCTACTACAGGTGCTCATGCTAGGACAAGAAACATAATTTGTGTATCTATCAAATTAAAATTCCAATGTAAACAAGGAGATGGAATTTATTGGTAACACTATCGATCGAACAAAGACATACATATTTAATTAGGATATTTGAACAATAGTCAATGATCCATTTGAGTCCCTAAAAGGCAATAATATCAACACCTACTTTGTAATGTCCCTTTCGTTGCAGCCTCGCCAAATGCTAGTTCCCGTGAGTTAATGGCGCAACAAGATAGCTCGTTCACTTAATTATTTTTTATTGCCTATGTATCAAGTTGATTTAAAAGGTGATATTAAATAATTGATAAAACAGGATGATAAAGTGACTTAGGTGAAATATTATGAAATATTATAAAGTCACTTATGGTTTATTTTAAAAGGTGACTTAATGAAATATTTTGAAAGTGAACATTATAATAGTCACTATATTTTGGTGAATGAAAATACAAAAGGAGAAATAGAGAGAAACATTCGCACTTTTTGGAAGAATATCATTTTTCTCTCCTTCGCGTGAAGAGCTCGAGAGCTCCTTGTTGACGGGTTTCAGACCCTGGTTTTCTGGTTTCGTCAATGGAACAATCTGACCTAGCTGGAGGGTTCAATGCAGATTTCGTAATTTTTGATATGGCTATCGAAGTTGCTCCATGGGTACGAGTTGTGGGAAGTTTTCCAGACCAAATGAAGGCGTTCTGTTACTAAGGAACTCTAGACGTGTTTCTCATATGTTGAACATACTTGCTATGGGCGCCATTTTGAAGCAGCTGAACAGTTTGGTGAAGGACGTGTCTTCCTGAGAGAGAAACGACTTTTTAATCTCTCCTAGCTGGAACGTTACATTCGGATTTCGTGAAAGATCTTCTCTGCATTTTGTAGTTTCAGTTGGGTGATTTTGATGTGGTCATTGTGCCATTTAAAGGCTTAACATTGAAGAAACCCTAGGCGCCATTTCTCAGAGCAGAGATATTTTGATAGGGGTCGTTTTTGTTGCTGCAGCTGCAAGAATGTCAAAGACGTGAAGTTTAATGACTGGGGCGTAGTAAATCACAGCTTGAGATAGGGACGTTTGGCTCTTAGAAACTATGGCACACCCATAAGAAGCAGATTCGTGGCTAGCAAAGGTGCCGTCTGGGCTAAACCAGGCAAGACGTGACTCTAAGAAGCTGAAACGCGGGCCACTGGAAGTATTTTGAAGCAGCTGTTCATTTCTGGACGTTTTCTGAAGTTGCAGTCATTCTGAGTCATTCCTGTAGCAGCATCTCATCCAGGTCTGGGCACATTTTAATGGTGTTTTCTGATTGTAGTTTGGTCTATGATTATAAAGTGTGCTAGTGAAAGGAGTATACATGCTGCTGTAGCAAAATTTGGGCCTGCTGTTATTGTACTGCAGCTTTGTTATTCTCAGAAATTACCATTTAATCTGCTGTTAGAATAGTTCCATTGTTGCTGTACTTTGTAAGGCGTAGCTAGCACTGTCTTAAGGTTGTCTTATGTGAACTGTTTTAGTCCTAAGTCTCTTATTCCTGTACTGCAACATGTCTCTGTTTAGAAATACAGTAGAAAATATGATGCACAGAATTCTGCTATATGTCATTTATGTAATTTCTTGAATGGGTAACATTAATATGCAATGATTGTACCTTGTGACCACAAACCATTATGAAACAAGACACTCTACCGGGGTGTTTAAACATCAGTGCCAGTACACCAATGAACTCCCTTCAAACCAAATGTATGAGACACCAAAACACCCCAAATTAAGAGAAGGTTATGTTCTGGAAACTACATCAGTCAGAGTAACTTGCAGGGCAGGTGTTTAATACACAAACAAGCGCAGGAAATCAGAAAAAATTTAGCCACATTTAGCAGGGCTCTCTACATACTTGCAAAATAGTTGGGCACCTCAAGATGGTATGCTTCTTGACTTATAGCTTATGTAAAGAGCACAAGTTGAAAATCCACATACATGAGATTGACACTACAAACTAAGAGTATAAAGGGAATTTAGTTATGTGGTTTTAGAAAGGGAAAACTTGGCATATTAGAAAATGATGAAATATTCCTAGAAATAGGGTTTTTTTTTATATTTCATGCCAAATATGGTGCCTAGATTTTAAAATAACATAATACATAAAAATTGATTTTGTTCAATGTTTTTAGTAATAAATTTTTGTAAAAATCATCTTGAGCCTAGACTCTCAATGTATCTTAGTAAATTACAAGTTATAACTTATAATACAAAACAAAATTCTAAGAGGTTATGGGGCTACAAATGTGAAATTGAAGCCCCAACATCTTGGTTCTCTTGCATTTGATCATGGTCATCGAAGAACTCATTCAAGGTGGTCAAATTCTCATCATCAAAAAATTCCTTGTCATTAGTTTGATCCATTTTGATTCAGGCTCAATATTGTCAAGATCAACTTATTGATAATCTTCAACACTAATTGGTATAATCTTGTGTCATGTCCTTGAATTGGAGGTATTTAAATTAATTATTTATAAAGTTATTCCAATAAATTAATATTAAAATGATGACTTTATATTTAATTAATTTAATAAAGTGACTAAATAAAATAATATATTATATAGTCACTTAAAGGAATAGAATAATAATATTAAAAGTCATTGAGAAATATTTATAAGGAGCTGTTGGCTTGGCATTTGGGCATGCTTGACTTGAATCTCATTTCTCATTACCGGTTTGGTAAGAAGCTGAATGCTTTGCTTGCTCGAGGGTTTGAAAACTCTAGAGTACTAGGTTCGGTTGTGAAAGATCAACCCTATCAGAAATTGTTGAGGAATCCATCCAAGGTTTCTATAGGCACTTCATTGGAGAATCTGACAGGTGCAATAGCTGTTGTATTATTTCCCTTCTGATAGGTGTTGCTGTTTAATTGCAATAGCTGCTGTATTATTGCCCTTTTGGTAGGTGTTGCTGTTTAATTGCAATAGTTGGTTTATTATTGCAATTATTGGAGGTTTTATAGGTTTGCAACAGCTGGGGTATTGTTGCAATCACCATTTCACTGAGGAGGAAATTCAATCTTTGCTGGTTCGATATTATCCAAAATTTTATGGTTAGGGACCAAATTTTGGGAGTTCGATTGGAGACATCTGCTTATTGAAGAATTCAGTTTTATTTGGTGGAGTTTTAGATACTTTGAAGGAGATTAAAGAATTCGATTCTTGGTGAAAAGAATCACAAGAGGAAAAACGGTTTGGCTGGCATATATAGACAAAACAGAATAAGACAAGGTAGCAGCCTACAGGGCGAATAAGACAGAATCGCTCCTTGTGTTGAGGCATCAAATTCATTTAGGGACAAATTACTTTGCCAGAGAAGAATCGTAACTTTGAAATTTCACCTTCAACTTCTTTGGTCCATTGAACTTGTTGCTGAACATTTTGAGTTGGCGCGATAGCATCAAGGGCAGCAGTTAGAGCATGCACAATTTATGCTGGAGGAATTCAATTTTAATTTGATGTTTCAGCCGCTGAAAGACAAAAGACGTGATTGGAAGTTATCTATAGATGAGACAAATTGTTGAATAAATCCAAACTTGAGTCAGCAAGAAAAGACAATTTCTGAAGAATACATCAGGTTTTAATTAACCACACTTTACAATTTGAATAAGACAAGCGTCAATAATTTGAATAAGACAAGCGTCAATAAGAAAATCGGGAGCTGCTTGCAACATTTTACTATTTGGAAAAGACAAAATCGTGGCTCATTTGATATTTGAATTCATATCATCTAGGAGATTTTCATTGCTTTGAAGATGTCATCACTGCTGTGATACCTGGCGCAGCATTCTACTCCAATTGAAATTGCAGAAACCTTTGCTGGAAACTCACGTCATCACCTAGCAGCTGGGCGCAACTTTGTATGCATCAAGGGAGTCAATTCGATTTGGATTTCCATCACAATTATTGGCGTCCAAACAGGTTCTTGATTTCATTGAATATCTTTGTGTTGGTGTAAAAACTTAACACCTCTGGAGTGCAGGTTTGTACGGACAGCTATGCACACTGTGTAATGAGTGCTCTTCAAATTAGGAGGGGAAGCTCCCTCGTAGTGCTGAAATGCGTGGAAAAGAAAAGTAATCTAAGTCCTATCTTTTTGTTCTCAGCTGGAAGAGGCACAAGGTTAAGAAAACCAAGAACGTTGCAGCTAAGGATTTTCTGGTTTCGCAGATCATTAACTACAACTAAGCTAACTACTTTATATCTATCCAGTTTCCTCAAGAAAACAGAGCATGAGGAAATAGAGCAAGGTTTGACTATCTGGCGATAAATGAGTATAGATTCTCAACTTGAAGGCAAGGTGGCACATCTATCAGCTCAATCTAAACAAGTTTATTGGCAACAAGAAATATACGATAAACTAAGTACGGATTCTCAACTTGAAGACAAGGTGGCACAACTATCAGCTCAATCCAAATAAGTTTATTATTCACACACATCACACGATAACCAAGTACAGATTCTCTACTTGAAGGGAAGGTGGCACAACTATCATCTCAATCTGGACAAGTTTATTGAACACAAAACAAGAAATAATTCACCATTATAATTGCATGAAACCCTATGTGGCATAACAATTCATCATAATAGTAAAAACGCATGAACAGATACAGAATGAGCAATATTGAGGGCAAGGTGGGCACAACATATATTTCTCTCTCGTGCAAAAGTTCTTGAACAGATACAAAATAGCAATACTACAGGCAAGGTAGGCACAACATGTATTCTATCACGCAAAAGTTATGTACAAATGAGCAAAAACTCTTATTTATAGACATCAAAAGGTGTAGGGAACCCTAAAGTCACCTTGAGTCAACTACAGTCTTGCAATACATGCAAGATTTATTGCTAAGCCCTAATGAAGGAAACTATACAGTTAACTGGAAAACTACCATCAGTTAACCGAAACATCTAATCTAAAAATGGACAATTGTGCAAGCATGCACATCCTTATTGAAAGCATGTTAACTGGAACACTACCATCAGTTAACGGAAAACCCTAAATGAAACTCCAAGTAAATAAAGCTGATCTTAGAATAGATATGCATGAGACAAGACAACAAGTTAACTTGAGAAAATAACGCCAAGTTTAACTCCTGTGTAAGATGTCTATTCTGAAAGGTAGGAACTGAAGTCTACTGGCCGTGATCTCGAACAACCAATCCCTCAACGAGATTGTTAACTGCATCAGCATTTGAATGTCAGCAACTTGAGCAATCTTTGCACACTCAATGTAAGGTGCCTTCCTGGAAGGTATGGAAATTTTGGTGTTTGTTTGGTTTGAAGGGAGCTTGTTGTATGTTATCAAAGATGGTGTTAAAGATGCTCTGATACCACTGAAATGTTCTTTGCTTGTTTGAGTGATAAATTTTTCCAAAATATTCAATATGACATATTTGGTTAGCCAAATAAAAGTATAAACCGAGTTTGCAAAGTTCCCTTCCCGGAATGTCAAAGGTTTGGTGTGATTTCAGTTTAGCAGATTTCATTAATCAAGCAACGGTGGACATAAATCAAGACGTATTGGCATGCATCAGCAATAGCTAGAAACATATACAAATGCTAGATGCTTAAGAGGTTCTATTGCAGCTCAAACAGTAGGATATATATGAGTGCTGTTGTCAATAACCAAAGGCTATAACTGAAATAAAATGATAAATTCTGCGTTACAAATCACTATCAAAGTTATGAGCGTGGCATAGAACATCAGTTATGACTCAAACAGCAGTCTGGTAAGCTTTACTGAGTACAATAGAGGTTGTAAGACATGAACAGCAATTACTACACTTAAAGATATTCACCTATACTGCTCAAGGTACAGTCTGGGCTCGCCAAGGCAAACTTAACACAAGTATACTCTCAGAAAATGTCTAGCAGATATGTATCAACATGAAATGAACATAAGACTGTGTATTGGCCTTTTAACAACAGTTGGCTTGCTGCCCTTACACCTTTCTATGTGACTGAAATACTACGTTTAATATATATTACATTGCTTTCATCAATCTTAATCAACATTTCAGTTCTAACTTTATACTAACTCCCAACTGAAACAACTGAATACAGAGATGAATATCAGATTTAAAATGTCCCTGTTGTCCTAAGACTTAGGCATTATGACAGCATACTCCAAACCTGGAAATGGATGCTTGAGGGTTGGTAAAGGAAGCTCGAACTGCTGCTGTCAAGTCTCAGAAATGGAGTAGACCTCAGAAACATCATGGAAGCTACCCAGTTCACTATCTCAGGGCCAATCGATCCTTCTGGACTGTATGCAAGTTTAGGGTTTAAGCAGAAGACACCATAGAAGCCAATGATTCTCACACAGAAGTCTCATGCCAAGCTAAAAGGAGACCCAGCTACTATTTATAACCTCCAGACTCTATCACGAATATCTAGTAGACACAAGTCGACCAGCATAGTCAATCCCATTACCCCGTCTTCTTAATCTGCCCAGAAATCACGTCCTTTGACAAAAATGCCCAGACTTCTTCAAAATGTCGATCCTCACCTTGTATTTTTGCTTGAATGCTATGCGCCTAGGGTTACTCCATGGAATGACGCCTCCATTCCAACCGATAGCTGTTCACATACGATTCTAGGAGGATGCAAAACTTCCAAAAATCAAACTTGCGAAAAAGCCAAATGGTATTTCGTTTTCCCTTCCTTCATCCGACTCCAAACTCACCCACACCAAGGTAACCTGTAGGCTTTTCGAAATCTTGCTAGGACTGATATTTCAGAGTCGAAACAAGAGCTAGGGTCGCAACCCGTGTCCAAGAAGAGGTTCACTATTTGCAGAGCAAAATATGATCATTCGAAAGTTCCCACAATGAGCTCTTTTTTTTTTCCTTTATAACTCTCCCACTTAATTTCCCTTCAAAATTATGAAGTGACTTTATATAGTGCACTTTTAAATATTTCATCTAAGTCACTTATCATCTTGCTTAATTAATTATTTAATATCACCTTTTAAATATTAGTTTGACACTTAGGCAATATTAAGAATTAAGCAAAGGATCCCCTTATTGTGCCTTTAGCCCTCAGGAATTATAAGGCTAAAATAGCATTTTGCGTGGTTACCGCGAAAGGGACATTACACTCAAACTAGCATTTCACTGACTCATAACTTTGGCGGCTCCGTAACTGAAGTGATGGCGACTATCTCCTCTGCAACTTGATGCTTCTGACACTTTTGCATGACGAAACTGCGGGATTTGACTCCGCACACTCTGTTTGTGAGAAATGCAAATGAACTTGCTGCACATGCAAAATTCCAGCGGTATCAACCCTCTGAAAGCACTTGATACAAATCGGTCTCAGCTTTTCTGATGAAATCGTGAATTATGATTGATTTGATCTTGAATTCAGTCTACGTGAACTGCACTCTGAAAAACTCGCCTGTTGACTGTGAACACGGCTATATTCTGACAACTTTTCTGGAAAACTAAAAATACCTTGCTGAGGCTAAAAATAGTCTTTTGAAGAGTTATTTTCGGCGAAAAATCTGAGATATGGGTTTTGTCCAGAAAAAGATTCTAAGACAACCCAGTACGTCAAAAATGCGAAAATCTAACTTCTACTCGACCATGCAAAGAGTTTTCAGTTGAGAAAATTAGAAACTCGAGAAGGAATGCTGTGGAGTTAAAAATTCCTGAAAAATCAAATGCACGATTTTAATTCGAGGAAGCTATATAGAAATGATCCAGATGCTGAGACTTGTCAAATTTTGCCAATTCCAGGAACATGCGAATTGAAATATGAGAGAAATTTGAGAATCAAGGAGGAAAAAGACGTTTTTTGTATGCTCTTCTTCAATGAAAATTGCCCTTGAATTCTTCAAATTGCTGAAAAACTGAACTTTTAACTTGCAAAAGAATGTGATTGGAGAAATCGCCTTTGCAAATAGATAAAGAATTCGCCTTTGCTTGCTAAAATTCGCCTTTACTTGAGAATTACGAATTTGCCTTGAAGATACGTCTTTGCTTTGAAGAAATATGAATTTTTCTTGAAAAACACGCCTTTGCCTTGAAGAAAAACGAATTTTGTTTGAAAATATGGATTTCTCTTTAAAAATACGAATTTCTCTTGAAGCTTGGTGAATAATAAATGAAGATGGCGAATTTACTTAAATAAAGAAAATTCGCACCATCTTATGAACTGCAAGATCAAAAACCCTGACTGAAATAGACGCCTTCTAATTGGACCCCTTTCAGTTTCACTGCCACTGACTCGAAGTTTGAATAATAAAATATTCATTATGCAATTTGCAAAGGCGCCAATTATAGAAATTTGCCATTTAATGCAAAATAAATATTAAAAATTATCTAACTTCAGTTGACAATTCAAACGAAGCTTTAGAATTCACCGTTAGACTTCACTGATTCCAAAAAGTCATCATCTGAGCTCATAGGCGTCCATTTGCTCAAGATATTGCACTTTTTATTAACTTCCTATTTTATAGTTGACAACAAAGTTACGACTGGCCATCTTCGACACTGATTTTCGGGTGACCGGATGATGCTGAGACCGAGTTGATGAATTGAATGCGAAGCCTGCTGAGCAAAGAAGAAATGTCTGCTGGGAGTCATCACTGCAAAATCCATCATTTAACACCTCAAAAAATTAGGCGCCCTTGATTAAATTCATTTATAGGTGCTAGACTTAACCATTTTCCTAAACTGCCATTTGATACTTCAAACAGTTGTTGACGGCGAACGACGAACCCTGCTGACAGGTAACCAAGTTCACTGCGTGACTACAAGCATTCTGCATCCAACGGATATACGCACGTCATCTGAAAAGTGCATTAAGGACCTCAAAAGTAAAAGCGCCCTTGGCCTACAGTTGCACTGACACCATTTTGACAAAAGTACAACTCTTAACCAGATGCCCTACTTCGACCTCTGATATCTGGAGCTGGGATGACCCGATTTGAGCACTATCTGTCTCAACGCGTAGCTAGAAGGATCTACAAGAGGCGTCTCTAGAGGTGACGAAGCAAGAAAACTGCTTCTAAGACCTCAAAAAGAAGGGCACCCATCCCAAGATGGAATAAACGACCAACACAGCCATTTTGCGAGTTATCTTCACTTTTCAACACTTCGCCAAAGACCTCGCACGTACGAGCGATTGCCAAATCTTGGAAGTTGATGGCTGGGCTCGTTGGATAGATAAAGTAATTACGCTTGAATCTCGTGAAGACTTCAAAAGCGAACGACCTCATTTGATAGGCCTAAAGGCTAGGCGCCTCTGGACTATAGAAATACAATGAAAACCTTGTGCCAGTCCGCCCGTGAAATTACGTGCTTGGTAGAAACTTTGCCATGATCGCCTGAAACATCGGATCGACAGGCAACTTGGTGCAACGCAAAGCTAGACTTGCGTAGTACTGATGTCAGGAAGACCTCATCAGCAAATTTGACCATCTCAAGGGTCATTTTAACTAGCGCCCCTGAGCTGTAGTTGCGCTGGAAATGCAATGAAGAAGCTCAAAAACGTGAAAACTCCATTATAAGCTCATCTTCTGATGTCGGCTGC
This sequence comes from Sequoia sempervirens, assembly GCA_007258455.2. NCBI lineage: Eukaryota > Viridiplantae > Streptophyta > Pinopsida > Cupressales > Cupressaceae > Sequoia > Sequoia sempervirens. The sequence continues at coordinate 437,340,652 of VDFB02105785.1, read as the reverse complement.
CGGAGCTCTAAGACTCGGACGACTGCGTTTGATAGCTCGTTGGACGAGCAAACTAGTCGTGAAGAAATTAACTGCTTCAATCATCAAAAAAACCAAAATCCAAACCTCCATCTAGAAGGGCGCCCTCAAGCTACAGTCGCGCTTTTGCTGGAAAAGGACAAGTTTCTGTCATGTGAAACTTTGGAATCTTCAACTTCTGTCGCCAGTTGCCGGAGTTACGGGTCACGGAAAGCTTCGCTGGATAGCTCATCGGATAACCAGATCAATTCTGAAGAGTTTAACTGTATTTATGAGCACTTTCAACAAGATCTTGACCTTCAAACAGAAGGGCGCCCCTGGGCTACAGGTGCGCTTTCTTGTTTTTCTCTGAGAAATCCTCATAATTTAATCACTGAAAATTTCGTCTTGACCACTGAAATGGCCATGCGCAATGTGAAATGCTGTCGCGAAACGCTCCTCCATCATGAAATGCTCCGTTCCGAGTCTCTGATTCAGGGTTTAATCAATAAAATTGCCTTTGACTGACAAACTACTGACAAAACTCCATGCTTGATATTGCCCAAAAACTATACTTGACATCATTTTAGCAAGATTTAGACTCTTTTAAACAAAATGCCTTGATGAAGCAAAAATTTTGGTTTTGGGTACAACACTTTGCATCTGCATTTTCCAATATTTGTAAATTGTGGGTCTCAGGCAGCCACATGAATATTGCAATATTGTAAGTGAAGTCTGCAGTAAGGAATTCGATAGTCTGCTGTCATTACTGAAAAATCATATTGTATCGATTTAACCAGCATAGTCATTTGTAGTGTAATCTTGATAGTGAATTTGTAATAAGGAGTCTTTTGCCTGAAATCACACTTGTATTGTCAAAATAGATCAGTTGCTATCATATTGTAATCAGTTGGACACAATCAGTTATAAGGAAGTCAAAGTTGGCAGGACAACTGTTTGTGGAAACGTCCTATAGGCTGTAGGTGTCTATTTGCAATAATTCTGAGGCTGAAAATCAGATATAAAGTTACTTTGTTCATTCATTGCATTTCCAGTCATTACTTTCATGTTTGAAGTCTTTCCCTTCCAATTGTTATCAATATATGAAAGAGACAATCACATCACAAGCTGGAAATAGCTCTACAAGTCAACTGTTTGTTAGAATTCCCAGGCAGCAAATTCAGAAAATTTAGAGCAGATTGTGCAAAGCTCTTTACATCTTGCGGCATAAGTTTGTAATATATGTAGTAGAAGTTCAAATTAATTGTGATTAAGTCATTACAATCTAATATAAACAACTAAGTCATAAATTTGTAATTAACTTCTAATCTAAAAAATGAGTAGACTATCAAACAGTTGAGAATGTTGCAGGTTTCTTTCCAAATACTTGTTTGGATTACAAATGCACCACTTTGTAAATTGAAAGCCATTATAGCGGAGGAGTGGCACTCGAAAAACTAGAAAAAGTTAAAATATACATAGAAGTGTGGGTGGGGGGATGTTTTGGTTATTCATGCCAAAAAAATTGCCTAGAGAAAAAAAAATATAAAACATAAAACTTGAATTTGTTCAAATTTTCTAATCCAAAAAGTTTTGAAAAATCATCTTGGGCATAGACTCAAGTTTGAATAAATTACAAGTTACATCTTGCAATACAAAACAAAACACTATGAGGCTAGAAGGTTACAAAATATGAATTTGAAGCTCCAACATTTTTTTTCTACTTCCCTCAATTGTGATCATCCATTGTCTGATCCAAGATGGTCAAATCCTCCTCATCAAAATTGGCTCATCATCAGTTGCAATCAATTTTGATTCAGGATCAATCTTGTCAAGACCAATTGGTTGATAATCTTTAATACTCCTTTTTGCCATCAAGGCAGAAATTTGTAATATAAATGTTAGAAACTCAAATTAATGGCAACAAAATCATGAAAATATGAAATAAACAAGTTATAACTTAGTAACTTATAACCTATTTGTTTTAAGGCAATGCTGAATGCTATAATAATGTATTCAATAATTTTTTCTCCTTCAACACAATATTGAAATAAAATTGATTAGTATTTGCTTTGCAAATGTATTCAATAAAGTTTCAACCTTCAACATGATCTTGAATTTAAACTTCAAAACTTCCCAAACTCCAAATGTTTGGAACACCTATGAATCTTGTATGAATCCACTCGTAAATTGGCTAGGAGGGTTTCTATCTTCGAAACCAATTTTGCTATAGGGTTTTCGTCGTAGGGAAAAAGATGAACAGTTGCTCACTCTTCAAGGCTAGGGTTTTACAAAATGAAAATGCCAATAATGATTTTTGTCACCTCCTCCCCTTCTATACCCTTCTTGGAAATAAATAAATATTATTTTCCCTCCAAAAGTGACTTTATAATTTAACTTTATATTTTGGGCCCATAAATAAGTCACTTTTTTAATTAAACTGTCCAACTAAATAAAAACAATTAATTAAATGTAAATTGTTTGGAAAATGTCTTTATCTAAACAACTTCATTTAATTAATTAATTAATCATTCCCTTTTCACATCCCAAATAGCCCAAAGGAATTAAAATAGGCTAAGGGTCTCTACCATTTACTTACACATGCAAAGGGGACATTATAGATAATGTGATAAGTTTAGGATTAGGATTCATCCTAGGTGTTAGGCAAGCAATAGGGCGAGTATCAAAAACCTTTTTCAAAGCAAGATGTAATCACTTGCCTTCAACATAGGACAAGGTCATGTGCAAGGTTTGGATGGCATGAATGGTATAGAGCATAACACAAGGAGTGGTTTTCCAAAACATGGATGGTTAGGATGAGAGTGAAGAAGTAAGTTGGGGAGCTTAGTAAGGCTTGTATTGTCCAAATATTGTACATAACTTAGAGGGCTAGAGCAATGGGAGAGGGTCGCCGAGCTACCTTAGGGAGTAGCCAATATATTGAAAATAGTGTAAGACTTATTGATAGAGAAAGGCGGAAAGGAGTAGCAAGTACACTGAAACCACTAGAATACTCATAGATGGCGATGGATGGAGAAAGGTAGCCTTAGGGGATAGGGGCAATACTAAAACCGCTTTAATACTCATGGATGGCGATGGATGGAGAAAGCCGACCTTAGGGTGTAGCAGATATATTGAAACCACTGAATACTCAAGGATGGAGATGGGGAAAAGAGGAAAAGGGGTTTTCAAGGTAATGGAATTTGTTTATTACACATGGCACCTACAAGAAAGTTTTCACCATAGTACTTGTCCAATCTACTACAAAGAGTGGTTTTCACCAAAGGATGATTTTTCTCTTTCCTTTTTTTTTTTTGACAATTTTTTAATCTTTTTGTGTTTTCTGATTGGGATACTCTACATATTAGGCATGGAATCACTTGAGGTGCACTATGTTCATGGATTCTTCAATTTCTTGATCATCAGGAGTGGGCCAACTAATAAGCACCAAATCCATATTTGGCAATGATGATGCATGGGCCTAGCCAATTGGACTCAAACATTTGTCTCAATCCTAAAGGTTCCTTTGATTTTCCTTGAGTACAAAGTCACCAACTTCAAACTTTTGAGTTCAAATTTTTTTGTTATACCTATGGTGAAGATGATTCTAATAGGACTATAAGTGATTTAGGGTGGTGAGATGTCATTCATCAAGGAGTTCTAGCTCATGTAGCACAATTTTGCACTCATCATCAATAAGATTACACAAGGAGATCTATAGTGGTCGTAGTTTTATCTCAATTGGCATAATGGCTTCAGAGCCAAAGACTATGGAATATGGAGTTGCATCAGTGACTGTGTGATATCAATGCGATAAACTCGTAGGGAGGGATTAAATTGAAGGTGCCAATCATGGCCAACATCATTTTATAGATTTTTTGAGGATTTTGAGCAAGGTTTTAGTAGGTGCCTTCACTTGATTGTTACATTGGGGGTAATAGGGAGTGGACCAACAATGTTGGATGTGGAAACATTGGTATAGTGCAAACATCATGGTTTTTGAAGGGTGTCATTGTTAGTGGCAATGACAATGGGTATGCCATAGTGGCAAATGGTCTAAGAAAAAATGAATTTGGATATCTGTTGGCTTGTGGTATAAGTGAGAGGGATAGCCTCGACCCATTTGGTGAAGTACTTAGTGATAGTGATGATGAACTTATGGCCACTAGATAAAGAGGGGTGAATCTTGCTAACGAGGTTGAGGCCCCATTGTGAAGAAGGCCAAGGAATAATAATAGGTTGCAATGCTTGTGATGTTGCATGAATCAAATCTTTGTGCTTTGGCTGGCTAAACACCTTTTGACATATTGACATCCATCTTGTTCCATGGTGGGTTACTAATATCCTATTCTCAAGAGCTTTTTAGCTAGGACCAATCCACTAGTGTGGGCACCACAAATACTATTGTTAACTTATTTAAGTATGAGAAGAGCCTCTTCCGAGTTTAGTTATTGTAGAAAGGTGCCATTAAAACTCCTTTGATAAAGGGTGTTTCCATGGATAGTGAATTAGGATGAGCTTTGGATAAAGGTTTTGCATTGATTGTGTGAAGGTTAAGAGGTAGGGTTTGATCGTGGAAGTAGATATTAATGTCATGGTACTAGGGGTAGTTGGGACCAAAAAGTTCACTTACAAGCTCATAATCGGGGCATCATATGCAAGAACTAGCAATTGTTTGACCAAGAATTCATAGCATTGGCTATCTTGTGGCATGTTCAAAAGTGACCCAATGGTGATTATGTTGTCTATTGCTCTGTTGTTGAGACAAAGTACCTATTCAAATTGTATGTTTGTGAAGTGTTCCTTGAAATTGTCAACCACCCCTTTTTACAGAATAAGTTTGTCATCTTTAGTTGGATACCCACTATTAGATTGATTGATCATGATCTTAGAATCTCCATAGACTAGGAGATGTTGGATATTACATTGAAATGCTATTTTAAGACCCATGATCAAGGCTTCATATTCTGCAATGTTGTTGGTGCATGGAAAACCCAATTTGAATGCTTTTGGTATAAGATCTCGTGGAGTGACAAATAAGATTCTTGTGCCTGTTCCATGACTAGTGTAGGAGCCATCAAAGTATAGTTTCTAGGTTTGTGAATCATCAATTGTGAATATGGACTAATAAGGAAAGTCCACAATCAGGGGATGATTATCTATTAGGGGTGCTTTAGCCCACTGATCTACCATAGCCTACCCCTTGATTTCTTTTATGTCTACATATTCAATTTCAAACCCGCTCAATAGCATGACCCATTTAGCCACATGGCCTATGAGAGAAGTCCTTGATAAGAGATAATTGAGAATGTTAATTTTGGATGAGCTTTGTTTTATGATTAAGTATGTAGTGTTGAAGCTTCTACAAGCTAAAGACAACAACTAGGTATGCTTGTTCTATGGTAGTGTGGTTAAGCTCATAGCCAACCAAGGCTTGATTGATGTAATATGTTGTTCACAACCTTTCATCATTATGTTGTGCTAGAGTGTCACCAGGGTGACTCATGTAGTTGATATGTAGATGAGTAATGGTTTGTAAAGGATTTTGTTGAAGGATGGCATGATTTATCCCATCGAAAGTTGTTATTTCTTCATGAGGAGATGGGAGAATGGTTTGCACTTGTTTGCTAGTTGTGCTATAAATCTTTTGATGGCTTGAAGTTTCCCTAGGAGATTGTGGAGCTGCTTGAAGTTCTTAGGAGGTGGCATTTTTGTAATAGTTGTAACTTTGGCAAGATCCACTTCTATTCCTCGGCAAGAGATAATAAAACTCAAGAGTTTACCTGATGTGACACCAAAGACACATTTCTTCAGATTAAGGGGCACCTTATACTCTCTCAAGTGGTCAAAGATGCACTCAATAACTTGTGGGTGCCCTTCCCTTGTTTTTGATTTTCCCAAAAGATCATCCACATAATCTTCCATGATGTCATGAAACATGTCATGAAATATTATTGTCTTGGCTTGTTGATATGTGGTCCCTACATTTTTAACTTGAGAGGCATAGCTTTATAATTGAATCTACGCCAAGGAGTAGTGAAAATTGTTTTGTGTTGATCCTCGAGGGTGATCCAAATTTGATGTATCCAAAGAAACCATCCATTAGAGAAAGCATCTTGTGTCTTGTTGTAAGGTCAACAATGATGTCAATGATGGGGAGTGGAAAGTTGTTTTTAGGACATGCTTTGTTGAGGTCTCTTAAATCTTCTCAAATTTGGATCCCTTTGGGTTTCTTGCTTACAAAGATTGTAATGTCCCCATTTTTGGGTTCTCTTGCATTGTAGTTGGTTTTGACCTTCTTGATGTGTGTTAGCCTTATTAGAGGGGTTATTTGATGTTACCAGTGAGCTTAGATGATCTAGAGAACTCATATGACACTTTCTGAAGTTATTTTTGGCTTTTGGTGTTTCTCCAGGGTTCTTGGAGAGAGCATCTATTTATAGTAAGTCACCCAATCAGGTCCGATTCTCATCATCTATCTTTGGTAGAGAAAGATTTTGATTCAGATGCTTTTTGTCAGTTTTTGCAAATCAGATATACTAATGAGCTATAATTTAATTATTTTTACTAAGATTGCTAATTTTATTGAAATAATTTTATGGGCACCTTAGTATAATAGCTCGTTGGAACGAGAATTTAAAGTTTTATATGTTGGATGATGATAAAGTGATTTTTGGTGGTGGAAATGTTTAAATAATAATATAAAACACTTTTTGGGGTAATAAGGCATATTTATTTTATAAAGTGATTTTTATTATAATTTTTGAAAAGCTTCCGAAAATGTTATAAAATGAGTTTTGTGAGTTCATTTGTATATTATTTAGAAGATTGTTAATTTCTCTTTGGAGATTTTTGTGCGTGTGGCCAGATTTCCAATCGGAGGGATGAAAACTCTGAAGGTTACTTGACGGATGAAAACTAGAAGGCAGTGTGGTTCCAACTAGGGATTGACGATGTTGTAAAGACTTTGCAAACGAGAACGAAATCTCTTGTTTCAGATTTAGAGGTGGATCCACACAGGGTTTGTATTTGTATTAAAAGAGTTTGTAGGTGGTTTCATTAAGGAACTATGCACAGGTTTTATGGTTTGGATTTCCGATTTTGAATGATAGGGTTTATTGCAATTTTGTAAAGTCTTGCCAGGCAAGACAAAATTGACAGAGTTTTTGTAGGAGGTTGCCGAAGTCAAATTACTTTGGGCATGTGAAGGGATTGCAGACAATTCCAAGTGACAGAGTTTTCAGATTTTTTAAAGTATTGCACGAGAAATAAGGTGGACACAATATACAGGAAATCAATATTTATTATTATGTCATGAATATGGGTAACGCATAAATCCTTTGCTTTGCTAGGTGAACTCCGATTGATGAAATTCGAAGGTTATGGTACTTGGTGATAGTTGCAACCTCTATATTGAAGGGCGCGACAATACAAAGTTGGACGGAGTTAATTGTTATAAGGACAGCTCTCATATTAGTTGAATTGCTCACAACCTTTTGGGAAATTAACCGATATTAGCAATGGGAATCATGAGCATGGAAAAGACTATGCTAGCAAGTGAATTTTCCTTGTTTCTTCAAGTCACTGTGATCCATTCTAGCTGGGCACATCATCTATAGAGGGTTTTTCGAGTGTGGTGCGTGGCTGTGAGGCAGGTCGCTGTCTTTGCTTAGAACAAATGGGTGTGAAAGGTAGTTGTTCAAGGCTGCTGATGTATACTTAGTGCTGGGTGAACTAAGTTCCATAGCTGGGCGTGACAATGCAGTCAATAAAGCTAGTTGAATGGGAGTTATATGAAAAAAAGGGTGACTGCTTTAGGTGATGTGGTGACCTTGCTGGTATGCCAGCTCTTGGCGTGAAGGACTTTAGTGCAAAATCTGCATAGACAGCTCTTGGCATGAAGGACTTTCTTGCAAAATCTGCATAAACAGGTCTGCTGTTAATATAATTTCTTCTTTGAGTTGAGGTCAGACTTTCTATGCAATTTATATATTCTTGCAAAACAGAAAAGAAAACATTTTATTTCATATGCATGCAAAAATATGACAAACATCTATTTAGTGGAAGAAGGGAAGGGTGAAAAGTGTGGAAAAAATTGAGGGTGGGCATCACAAAGATTATATTGGAGATCCATTTAGGATAATTAATAGGGCATATGAAGCTGACCTCCAAAAGTTTCTACAATTCTTCTTTGACTAAGAGGGTGATTTGCAGATGCATGTTGTGGAGTTTTGAATCAGGATGTACTAGAAGATGGTGGACTACAAGGGATGGGTCCAAGCTTGGCATGTTTGCATATGACCAAGTGAAGACATTTGTAGTGCCTTTGAGTAGTGTGATGAAGGTCTCTTGTTCAACTAGCATCAAGCTAGTTGTGATGTATGTGATCTTTGAATGGGCATCCATGTAATGTCCCCAAAATTATGGTTAAGTGACTTAAATTAATTTAATTGATTAAGTTGTCCCAAAAATTAATTTAAGTTCTAAAGGATGACTTTAATCAATTTATTTAATTAAATCAAGTGAAATATTATAAAGTCACTTAATTGGTGTTATAAAAATGACTAAAGGCATTAGTTCAAAAGTGGACTATATAGAAAGTCATTTTATTTTGATATGAGAAATCATAAAGTGACTATGGAAATATTAAAAAAGAGCAAAGACATTATTATATAAAATGTCACTTTATTAATGAAAAAAAAGATACAAAAGAAAGAAACACTTATTTTGGTGGATACTTTTGAATGCATCGAGTTTTCTTCACGGGAAGAGTAGAGTCTCTGGTTTAGGGTTTTGAGACCCTCATTCTTCAGTTTCGGGTGTGAGAGATCACCCCTAGCTGAAAGGGAGCTTCAGAAAGGGAACATTGCAGACTTATGATGAGTCATCTCCAACCTAGGCATCATTTTATTTGGTATTTTGGAGAATTGAGTTGTTAAGGCTTTGGTAATACACCTTAAGTTTGGAGGGGACGTTTTGAGCAGGTTGGGGCTTGCGATTCAGCATAAAAGCCAACCTAATAAACTTGTTTGGGGTTGTGATATTGAAATCTGGGTGAGTAGCAGAGAAAGTCGTGTTTGCAAGGAAGAAAACGCCTCTTTTTCACTGTATCCAATTTGTGATTGTTGCTGGAGGTATTTTGCATAGTCGTTTGGAGTATTTAGAGCAGGGCACATCACCATTCAGGGGAAACGATTAGCAGTGAAACCGTTTCAGCCACCGTCTTAGCATTCTGGACTGTTCTGAGGACGTTTCCACCATATCTCAGCTGTGGACGACTTCCTTCCAGGTCTGATGCATGATTTATCTTGTCTTTTGTATCTGGGCGGGTTAAGAAATATTTACTTGTGAAAGTTTGGCTAGTGCTAAATTCCATGAGCTGTGTCTGAGTCGTTATCTAGTGAAGCCCAGGAAATAATATTTGTTATGTTGTAACAGCTGGGTATAGAAATAACCGATCACTCTCAGTGTTGTTCTGATTTTGCAATCTTATATAAGATTTCAGGGCTGTAGTTGCATTTTCATACATTTAAAAGAACTTGATGTCAAGTAAACTGGGACTGCTGTAAGGAATTGTCTGATATTGTAAGTCCAGAAATTTGCATTGTATTATTGTTACAAGCCTAAACAATACTGCTGTCAAAGTCTCATAGACTTCACATTCAAACTGGGCATTGTCTATTCAAATAGTTGCATTCTCAGTTCTATTTAAGATTATGAAAGTGTGCTAAGTTTGAGCTCTAAATCTAAGTGTGCTCACAGCAATCCATATAGAATGAAATTCTGAAAATGTGCCTAAATACTAACTGTTATGACTGAGGTACATGAAAATATGCTATTAATGAACAGCTGTTTAGTCTTGGGTTATTTCCTTGTTTTCCAAATACATTGTTGATAATGAAATGTGTAAGCTGCAAGATCAGTCAGTTAGTTTCAGAATTGCAAATTACTACTGTGAATGTTGAGCCATTGTACATTTTCTATTTCATTACCGAGTAAACTAAGCCTGCAAAAATCATACACATTGTAAAAACTTTACACCTATCGGAAGGGAACTCACAATCCATACCCAGATTTACTTCCTATGTATCCTCAACTAGGATTGATGACCTATCTTGCCACTGTAAGAATGTCGGGGCTAGGTTGAATTCCTTGTCTATCGATACATTGGAGTTGGTTTAATTGATAGACAACTTTTTTTCTTTCACTTTGTAATGTTCCCATTTTAGCTCTACACTTTTCATTGGGAATTAGCTTATTTTTGGAAACCCGTAGGCTAATAAAAAATGGAAATTAGGGTTTCCTAATTTATAGGAGGTTTCAGATGTGTTTTTGAAGGCTTGCATGCAAGAGTTTGGAAGTGAGTTTTGGTGGAGCTTTCTAGGTTTTTGGAAAGCTTCAGGATGAGGTAACATGCATGTTAAGAAAGTGATGCATTTCTAGTAGATACTTTGCATGCAGGAAAGGTTTTTGGGTTTTCAGAGAGCTTCATAAAGGTGTAACATGCATTTCCATATGACAACCTTTCCAGGCACTTACTATTTTTAGTAAGTCATGGTGGTTGCTTAGTTTGTGCTTAGAAGGCGTTTGGGAACACTGACTATTTATAGTAGTTTGCTATTTTTAGTAAATTCTATTTATGGTAGTGTCATTCTAGCAGTAGCCCAGTCATCAATTCATCTTTCTATTTTGGGTAGTGAGGCTAATCAGTTTGGGCATTGGCTTCTTCTTTCCTCTTGGTGCTAAGTTTCAATACTTAGTCAATTTTTGATGTTGCTTTTTGGACCCTATGCCTTGGAGAATGACTTCAAGTTGTTTTTAAAATAGGGTCATGTCTTGAACGTCTAAGTGGAGAAGTTTAATATTCTTTTCAAAGTTAAATTAAATGCTTTTACCTTGGACGCATAGGGGAGGAGATAATAATTTTTTTTAATATTTTAAAAAGTGCTTTTCGGAGATGGGTGTACCTTTGAGGAAGCTGAAGATTTTTCTTCTTGGGAGTTACAAGTTGATTCATTTGCTCATTGAAGCTTATTTATTGAGGCCTTGCTCATTGTTTCTCATCTTTTGGAAAATTCATAATGTTATGTTGCTGAATTGAGTTCAGACTTTGCTACGAGGATTGCATATTCTCTAGCTTTCTATACCATTCTTCGAGCTTGAAACTATGGCTTCCTAGATGGTGACTGAAGACTATGCTTCATTCAGGAGTGTGGATTGAGCTTAATTTTTTGAATTATTACAATCAAGTTGTTGATGTATAGCTAGCTTGTATTGCTGAAGAAGTGTATGGCTGAAGTGAATTTATGTTCGTAGCCCCGTTTCTTTGTGGAGGGCGCCCAGTCTTGCAAAAATCAGATTTTATTACCGAGTTTTTGATTTTCTAGAGGAGGTCGACCCTTCTTGGAGGCTATACCATCTCTAGCAGGTTACACTGGGATTTATGCCAATTTATTACTACTGTTTTGGCACGTTTTGATCATTGGAAATGGGACACCATGTTTAGAGGCTTCAATTGATTGCTGAATGAAGTCTCTCCGAGCTGTATGTGAAGAGCTACATCCATTTTGGTGAAATTCGAACTTGCTGGTCTGATTTCTGTGTTCTACTGTTTCTAATTAGACTTGAAATGATTCTGATTTTCTGATTTTAAGAGGTTAAAATCTGATTGTAATCATTGTAAAAGAGTTAAGGATAATGTCCTTAATCATTGGTTATATTTAGCCTTCATTTTGACATGTTTTGCAGCTGAGATTCCTTATTGTAAAGCTGGTTAGTAGTACTAACAATCATTTATTTATTTGTTGCAAGCAAGTTTTGTATTTAGCTCCCACTAGATAAGTGGTTGGAGCATTTTATTTTCAGCACATTGTGTTTAATAAATTCCCTCCACTGAACAAGTGGTAGTGAGGATTAAATGGTCGGCTTGCCGCCTCATAATTGTAATTATCTTCGCTCCCACTGAATAAGTGGTTGAGCTCATGGTTGGTTGTCTGCCTACTTTGTATTTCCAACATTTTACTTCTCATCCATGGTTAGCTAGCCGCCTAACAAGTATTGTAATTTCATTTTCCAGTTGCTAATGATCCCCAACACTCTCACCTCGCCCACATTGGGATCTTGGTGATCAAAAGGTGAAGGGCTACTTTCCAGGTTGGTTATTATTTGGAGCTAATGCTAATAGTGGTGTTTGGTGCTGATTAAAAATAAAATAAAAATTAAGGAGGAATATTATAGACAAAAGCCCAACCACCTCACCAAAAGCCCAGCCTAATAGTGAGGGTGGCTACCTAGGGTGTTAAGGGTGACGACTAGGGAGGAATTTTTCACCATTGAAGCCACCACCAGAGAATCTGGGGTCTTACGCAAGCCCGCCGGACATATGGCCGCTGGGACGCACTGTACTGTCCCCATTATTTTAGCTCAGTTAAGGAGCATGTTGAGTTAGCCTATCTCTTGGACCCTTATAGGCTAATAGGATTTGGTTAGAGGGTCAGTGGCCATTTTGGTGAGTTTGTCATTCTCACCCCTTCAGCTTCAGTATGGGATTCAGTACGAGCATTTGGTGTTTAGTGTTCGCCAACTTCTGACGGCACAAAAAGATACTGAGTTTGGAGGTAGTTATGATATATTTTGTGGTTAAGTTAAATATTAAATGGACTATTATTATAAAGTCAAATTGACTTTATAAAATTAAAAGCCACTTAAATTTATCATAAAGTAATGAAGCATTACTTTATAAAAAATCATAAAGTGATTAATTAAAATCACTTAAGTGGGCACCCAAGTATTTAAGTGAAAAACTATTGAAAAAGTAACTTAAATATATTGCAATATATTTAAATGACAAAAAAGGCCATATCTTCTTGGGAAGTCGTGCATTTTGGCTTATAAAGCAAATGCAAGCAAATCAAACTCATTCATTCATGACTATTTGACTTTGCTATTTTGCTTCTCTGTGCTATTCTCTGAGACAACGGTTTGAGCATTTTTTGCCATTGGAGAACGAGATCTTCTTCAGTGTTGAGCATATTTGAGGCTGTGAGAGACCAACTGAATCTGTGCATTTGTGAGGGCTTCCATTTAGGAGTCCATCGAGCTTCATCTGGTTTAATCTAAGCAGGTATTCATTATTATTCAGAGTGCAGGAGAGGGTTTCATCTGGATTCATCTACCTTCTGCCATTTCCAGCTTCAAAGTGTCTAGTTGCTAGAGGTTGTACATTTGACCTTGCTTGGCGTGTTCTTTTGGAGAGGCATGTTTCTCCTTGAGGCAAAAACAGCTTCTTTCTGGCATTTGATAGTGACTCATTCTTGGCGTCCACCCTTCACAGCTATTTGTATCCATTTTTTGTTGGGGAGAAGTCAGATATGTAGCCCAGGCATCCCATTTTGTCAGTTTTCACCATTTCCAGCTGGCAAGCTTGGATGATTTCTTATTTAAATAATTTGGAGGTCTTTGGGTATGTCTATCATTTGAAATCTCATTGTTATGGATGTTTAATACTTTCTGCATTTACATTTAATCAATATTAGCTCAGATTTGTGATTTATGAGCATTTATATGCTATCACCCCTTCTACTTTTGTCTAGAAACTTTCTCTAAAAAACTTAAAAACAGAAAAAGATAAGCAAAATTATAGGGGTTTGAGTTGGAGCTAGCTGGGCTCTTCACATGCACCTAGCCATGCACGGGGACATTACAACCCACCACGCTCTGCAGGTCTCGACCTCGAGACTTTAGCTCTGATACCACAAAGGCCTAACCTCTACACCAAAAGACCTGCCTAGTAGTGAGGGCGGCTACCTAGGGTGTTAAGAGTGACAACTAGGGCACCACCGAAGCCACCATCGGAGAATCTGGGGTCTTACGCAAACCCATTAGACACGTGGCCGCTAGGACGCACTTAGCCATGCACGGGGACATTACACACTTTCTGTGTTTAGAGGACCCTAGAGAGGTTTTCACTATGAGAATTTGGTTTTTATATTCTTTTTATTCCTTTTTTTTAGGACTAAGGAACTTAGCCTATTCCCCAAAGTATGTTGTTGTATCTAGGTGAACGTTGAAACCTTTCTTGTGATAATTAGCTAGTATATTGTCACAAAGCCCATTAAAAACAATGATGGCTTCATTGTTTGGAACATGGTGAGAGACATCATATCTTGTTGGTTCTAGGTCACGAGTTCAGGATGAATGAGGGGAGGTTGATGGTGCAAATGAACTTTGTATGAAAAAGGTAGAAAGGTCGTCAAAGGACTTGTTGGCAGTCCTTATCTTTATACTTTCAATGTTGGGAAAGGTTCTTCCACAATTGTAGAAGTGTCAATAGGTTCATTGGTTTCCTCACCAAGTGGTATGCATCCTAGTCCATGAGTTTCGTGATTAGTTTTCATGACAATTGGAGTAAGAACACCTTGCTCATGTAGTCCTAGACTATCCTAGACCTTTTCCTTTGTAATTTATATTTTTACAAATGTGGAGTGCCATTGGATATGTTTCCTTGAGTAAACATGATTCATACTCTTCATCTTTGTATATCTAGGAACTAATGTTGCCTTCAATGTTTTCATTTGTTGAGAATCCATGTTATACAAAGGTGGTTGAGCCATATTGCAAAACATTAGATATTTTCTTGGCTTGAGGATGAGGTTGCCTGTGAGAGCGTGGGGAGAGGGGGAACTTGTTGACATGAAAGGCATTATGTATCTCATATTCTTTGTTGGGACTCAAATCTATAATGCCAAATTTTGCTTTAGTCCTAGCCCATTTGTGCACTTAGGCCTTATTTTTCCCATCACTTATAATCAATCTGACAAATCTTTACATACGTCTCCATTTGTCATGTTTTTCTAAGTGTTGTCCCCTTCATCTCTCATGTGCCTATCATGTGCTAGCCATTGCAAAAAGCCAAGAAAATTCTAAGTTTGGGATGTTTATGTGGCATTTCTAAGTTTGGGTAGGTTGTCGTACTTTCCAATTTTCAAGGTTTCTCATACTTGCATATCTTTCACTTGAATCCCAAAACCTTGACTTTTTGCCTTAAAATTCTTCCGTTGGTGTTTCAACCATTCCTTTACTTAAGTACTCATTCCTTGGTATCTTCGATCCCCAATCCCCAAAACTCTAAAACTCTCACCCTTGATGATCAAATTCGATGCTACATAATCCATTTGAGTCCTTGCCTCGTCCCCCTCATTTGCTTCATAAGTAAAAATTGATAAGGAAAAGAGAAGTTTTCAAGTTTAAGTTTTCAGAGTTTTGGAGTTCTCCATACTAGGATCCCTTTCACCCATTCCTTGCTCTTTCCCTTTTCCATGTCAGGGTTTTGAACTTTTCCCTACTCAAATACCTTTTTCATTATCCCTCGATCTCTGAAACTCCAACTCCTATCTCTTTGCACTAAGTATCTTTTTGAAGTTGGAGTTTCAGCCTTACCCTTACTCGAGTACCTATTATGAGGTATCCTTGAACCCAAATCCTTGCCACTTTTCATTGTGTTATCCCTTTGAGATCATGCGTTTAACATGTTCTTATTTTGGTACCTAGTATGTTGTATTCCCAAACCTTGATTTTTGACAAGCATTATGAGTCATGAGGTACCACCCCTGCCCCTCTTCTTGATTCCGTAGTGTCGTTTCCTCTTCCACCTTCGGTCCTCGCCTTGCTCCCTTCTTCAATTCTTGTTCCTTGTTTCCTCCTTGGTTTTGAATCCTAATACTTCCATCCCCTCAAACCCTAGGGACCCATGTGAACTTGTCACCTTCTCCATTTTCCAAGTTACATTTCGCTCCCTATCCCCAACTCCCAAATCTCTTCGTCTCTTCGAGGTTCTTAGGTTCTTCTTGGACTTTACTCTTGCTAGGCACCAAAACATTCAAAATTTGTGCTAGGGCTTGGTGTGCACTTCCAACTACCCCAACAACTTCTAGATTGCCATTAAGGCCCCAATTTGACCTTTTTAATGTTTGAAGATGTTTTCCCACCCAAGGTGTGACTCCAAACACATTTTGCATGGGCGAATGAAGGTCCCTCATATGGATCACCATTAAGGCGGTAGGTTATTTTGAAAATTTAGATCCCTCTAGATTCTTGTGGATGGCAAGGGCATTAATTTATCGTGTTATAAATACTAGCTCGTTATTCGTACAAAGTGTTGGTGTTGAGCCAATTTTCTAGTTTTAAGTGTCTTCAATTGGTTTTAGTGCATGAAACATTGAAAGTCTTTGCTGCTAATAAAAGAATGGATCTAGTAAGTCGTAGGAAGGTTTTGTAAAGCACATATACTTGTAATGGTATGTCTCCATGGTTGTTTGTAATGATTTAGGATAATATTTTAATCTTAGTCATGTATTTCCTCTTGCCACGTTTGCTGGTATGAATGCAATGAAGGTTTGATGTGTGTGACAACATCTAATGCATTGCAAAGCTTTTGTAGTGGTCATTCCTTAGTTCCTTGTGGGTCATTGCAATTTTGGTTATGGAGTATTGAGTATGTCTATTACATGGATGTAATATTTGATATGTATGTAAATGCAATCTAGTTCTGTTGATGTTTTATTGGATGTATCTCCATCCTTGCTGTTCATGACTCTCTTACCCAATGGAGTAGGCATCAGTCCATATTGGTGAAGGATCAAACATCCATCTTTTACACAATCTTTCTATCCTTGTTAGTTGTAGGACTAGATTAGGATTTATACATGTACATAGAATAATGTTATGCATGTTTGTATTATGATTGAATAATTCATCTTAGGGGATTATAATATTGTTGTTATCTGTAGGTGCTTATGCAAGGTCTTTCATCAACTATATTATAGGTTTAATGTAGCTATTTGTCTTGACCTATTGACAAATATAGGGGTCAAATGTTTATTTGGATATAGTTGTTGATTGCCATAGTCATGTTATATTTTGGTTGATATAAAAACCTATTGACACCTCTAGGAATACGCTCCCTGGTTTAGCTGAGCTTGAAGTGTAAGAGAGTTTACCCACTCTTGTCAGTTGGCCTTTAACCCTATGTAATTTATTGATGAACCTCTATTTTGTCTTCATGATGAGAATCCTTGGCCTTGAAGGTATAAGTAAGCTCCAAGATTGTGGAGCAATAGTTTTGGGACCTGTTGTGACCTTTTCACAACATCGCCCCATTGCAAATGGGGACCTTGTGTTTTTACTTTTTGGGTTTTTTGCCTTGGCGTCGCAACTGGTAATTACCATGTTTCTTTTACAATGAGGAGTTAGAGTTTTTTAAGGGTCACCTGAGCCAAGTAGAGAATTTGAGCCCGAATCAGTGCACAAACATCATGAAAATGCTTAGAAGGCCTAGAGGACGAGGATCGGCTGTCCGTTAAGTCAATTCTGACAACTCCTACTTTTTTGGGATTTTCACTCTAGCCCCTTATTTTTTAGGGACTTTATTTTTGGCACTTTTAGCCTATTTTGGACTTCCTATTTTTTAGGGATTTATTTTTGGAAAATTTCTATTTTGGGAAGATTTCTATTTTTGGAAAGTGCCAGGGTCATGGTACCAACATTGTCATCTTCAGAAGACCCCCGAAAGTGGAAATAAGTGAGAAATTTCATATGAACCAGATGAAGGCTAGAAAATTGCCTAAGTGTTGGTCATGGCATGAACTTGTGACAAGTCCGCCCAAGTTGGACTAGAGAAGATGCTGGAACAATGGCCAAGTCCGCCCACCAAGGATGAATCATGGCACAAGTATGGGTAAAGTCCACCCAAGCTTGAACAAGACATGGCATGAGCACATAGCAAGTCCGCCCAACAGGAGTTTGACGATGGCATGAACATTGGGGAAGTCCGCCATAGGAAGATGAGGAAATGGCATAACACTTAGCAAAGTCTGCCCTTGGAGATGTCCCAACACTAAGAGAAGTTTGAGATGGCTTAAGACCTTGCCAAGTCCGCCCCATGAGGAATATGTTATGGCTTGATCCTAGAGAAAATCTGCCCCATCTACAAGACATAAGATTAAGCTAAGTCTGCCTAGCCTAACATGGAGATGGAATAACATTTTCAAAGTCTGCCTTGCCTTTTGGAAACAAATTCATGAAGTCCACCCTTGGATATGGCAAGCTAACTCTAAAGTCTGCCATGCTAGAAGAGGATGTGGAAAAGAAGTTTTAAAGTCCGCCATAGAGAATGTGGCAAGATAGACTTAAAGTCGGCCCTTGGAAAATGCCCAAGTGATTAGTGAAGTCCAACTTTGGAACCAAAGATGAATGGAAAAGAAGCCATAAAGTCCGACCTAGGCCATGAAAGGAATTGTCAAAGTAGCCACAAAGTTCGACTTTCCCTAATCAAGGCATGTCCAAAGGAGAAGAAAATCTGACCTTACCAAGAAATGATTGTCCAAACATGAGGAAAGTTCGACTTGGCACAAGAAGAGTAAAGCCCGACCTTGGCATAAAGAATGGATGGCGAGATCAAAGTAAAGTCTTCCCAAGGAGAAAAATTCAGAAAATTGACTAAGTATTGGAAGGAAAACAAGAGGAATGAAGAGGAAAATAAAGAGGAAGTGAATAAAATCCTTGTCCAAGGATGGAATTCGGCCAATATAGCACAAGCCAAATTCAAAATTGAAGACAAATCCACAGGGGAGTTCCTTTACAAATTCAAGGCACTTGAAGGAATTTCAGAGCAATCCGGATAGAAAGACTTAATAACTTCAAGTCTAAACATGTGCTCCAAGGCAAGACTTCCAATACAGGTGAGAAGGAGAAATCAAAGTCTCAAAAGGAATCCAAGATCAAAGCTAGGAAGAAACAAGCACAAAGGACAAAGTCATCGGCAAGGAAAATATTCTAAGGCATAACATGGAAAAAGAATAAAGTGACCAAGGAGGACATCCAACCTGCTGAAGTGGCGCCTCAACCAATCAAATTGTTCCAAGTCAGCACGTCCAAATTCAATGAACCTGACACTCCACCATGCAACAACTTTCTATTTTATTGTTGGTTCATATTTAGTAAAAAGGACACGTGTCCTCGAATGTAATTTTCTCATTGGTCAAGAAGGAGCTAGTTATGACAGGCCCTAATTAGGGTTTTATTTTGTAATCTTGGCCGTTGATCCTAAATCAATCTTGGTCATTGAATTGTAATTGGGGAGCCTATAAATTGAGTTCATCCCTCATTTGTAAAGCATGGGAGCATGTTGCAAAACATGTTGAGATAAGTAAATTGTTGCATATAACTACCAAAGTAATAAGTAATGCATGCATTGTTTTGATGGTGATTACTTCTTTATTTTGGAGTTTGCATGGTTCTTATCCCTCATCATAGTTAGATTTTATTTCATGTATGTTAGATGAATGCAAGATCTGATAAGTATTGATTTATGGTGAAACTTTTGCTCATACTTTCTTTGAATGGGTGATTTTCGTTCAATGCGTAAAGTTAGCCTGAGCTTACTTTGTGGATGCTTAACTTTGTTCTTGATAAATATTGTTCGATTTGATGATAGTTATTCATGATGTGAAAATCGTAAGCACATTCCCTTGAAGATTGCACTCACTTTGTGTAGTTGTCCCCAGTGCGGCGAAGCAAAGTGTTGTTATTGGTTTCACTAAGTCAATACCGTCTCTTGAATTCTTAGGGAGTAGATTAGAACTTCTGAACCCTTATGTCTTTTTTAGTTTGTTTGATCCTAGACCCAAACAACAACGCTTCATTGCCTAAACCTTCATTGTGAATTGAACGAACCTAGCATAAGTCCCTTTGTGTTACCAGCATATCGCAACGACCATTGAGCTTATCCACACGTCAAGACCTGGCATAAGGAACCTTGGAATCGCCATATGATCTTCTTGCAATCTTAGCATACACGGTGGTTTTTCAAGAGAGGATAGGGTGTCTTTGGGCATTTTATTCTGATGTTTGGCGTGTCATAAAACACGCATCAACAAGACCCAACATCCCCCATAGCGTATGCTGACAATCTTGACTTGAACTTTAGGAGGGAGAGTAGAGGATGAGGATGCAAATCTTTAGGATTGACATATGAGAAAAATTGTAGGGATGTGGAAAGAGGTGACATTGGTGCTCAGACAATGATGGGATTTGTGATAGGGGCCTTCCAACATTTTGTAGTATTGGAAGGGATGAAGATCAATAGGAATAGTGATTTCCGCACCTTCTTAGGGGAACTTGAGGCATTGATGATAGGCATAGTTCCATGAAGTTTCTTGATGGGGAGATGCGGGGATGGGTTTCAGGGATAGGGGGACCAAGGGTCTAAGTTTGGGGAGAACAGGGTGATAGTGGGGGGCAGTGCTGAAATACATATAGTACTTGTGAAAATAGTTATAAAAAGATGCATAAGTATAAGAATTACAAATGAAACTTTGGTAAACTAGTAAAAATTAGAATCTACTAAACTTTGAAATGAACATTAACAATTTAACATTGAACAATGAAAATGCCGAATTCAAAGCTGATACTATATTCAAGATTTCATAATGATGATTACAACGAGTACAATGATGATAGCAAATGTTTAAAATAACAAAATGGAGTGAAGTAAGGCCTCTAATCATCTCCAAACTCCTCATCACTAGAATTGCTGAACTTGGACTCCACATGTTCAATCTCCTCGATACTAATACCAACCAGCCCCGTCTATGCAACAGCCTCATTAATTTGTGTTGGCTCCTTTGGCTTTACATCCCACCATGCTGCTGGGCTCTCCTTGTACAAAAGTGTGTTGCGGTCAATGAGACACAAGGCACTATGTACAACCACAAGCTTCTCTGTTCTCGTCGAGGTAAGCCTATTCCTCTTAAGGGAGTGGATGAAGCTATAAGTAAACCAATTCCTCTTAGTAGGAGGAGGACTAGAAACTCGAGATAGCAAATGAATGGCTAGAGACGTAGTCAAACAATTTGGTCCATGCATAGTCCACCAGAAAATTGGGTTTTGTTCCATAGTTTCCCTATCCATTGTGGCCTCCTCAAAATAACCCCTAAGAGGCAAATTTTGTCCACTTAGTACGAATGATGCCAGCCTGCACATGATCATACATCTTTTTGATGGCTTTATTGATCCCTTCCTTCACATCGATATCCTATATGGGTGTAACTTTGCTAGGCCTTTGCACATACCACTTGGGGTTCAATGCATAGTTAGCCATGTGCAAGGGAGTGTTGAGCTTCTCCTATCTTTGATGAATGATTGGCTGAATGTGCTCATTGTAGAACACTAATGTGGGGTCCTTCTCTTGCATGGCAACCTTCATTTGGTCCAACATAGAATCAATGCACTCATCCACCTCTCCAAGGCTAAGACAATATATCACCATATTTATTCACTTGGAAGACTGGAGTAACGATGGAGACAATATATTTTGCATCACCCCAAAAAAAATTAACCTTCACTACATCCTTCACTCTCTTCCCCTGCTTTGTCTTGGACTCAGGCCACCCCGATTTCATTATGATGTCATAGCCATTAGTTGAAATGCCTTTTTCAACTCATGCATTCTCTCCAAGAGAATGAAATAGGATGCATATCTAGTATTGACAGGTTTCAAGAATTCCTTCATAGAGATCTTGAATAGTCCATGTGAAGTGTGGTGGTTGCACATAAATATCTGCACATCTCCAGCATCATCGACCACTGCTTTGATCCAACCAATCTTTTCCATGTCTTTGAGTGCATTATTTATGGCATGCACACAACAAGGAGTCCACCAAATATGTCTTCAAGCTGCCTCAATTAATTTTGCTGCAACTTTGCACACATGGGCCACATCTATCACCACTTGGACCACATTTTGTGGCTCAACCCCCTTAATAGCATCCTTGAGGATCTAAAATTGAAAATTGACATCCTTGCAATGCTTTGAATAATCAGCTGCCTCAAGAAAATATGAACCCTTTGAACATGTAACCATGATATTGATGAGTGGACGATGCCTAATGTCCGTCCACCTATCCATGACTATACTGCATCCACGCTCCACCCAACATTCCTTCATTTTCTCCATTAACACATTTATCTTGGAATAGTTCTTATCGAAGATTTTGGTCCTCAATTTTGTCTCCCGTGATGGCACATATAATGGTCTTGCCCTTGCTACTCTCGACATCGCCTCCTTATAGTAAGGAGATCGAGCCACATGGAATGAAATGCCATTGGTAAAGAAGAATTTTCCAATGGCATCATCTACATTATCGTTCATTTGCACATTGAATAATTCAGCTAGTGGGTTAGGAGCAGTACATGTCAACTTGTGTTTCACCCTAGCTTTTGTTGCATGGGCCCCTAAAGTGGAGGAAATTTGCATGCATGCAACTTGCCTCTGCAAAGTAGAAGTAGAGTCATGTGGCTGGCTCTAATGACCCCTCGGCTTATGAGACAAAGAAGCAGATGTAGGTGCAATTGCATTGTTTTCACCACCCCATAGCCTACTATCTCAACCCTAAATTTAAGGTTTCTCCCTAACTCCTCACATACATCTACATATTTTCCTTGGATATAAAGGAGATGGGCATTAACTCTGGTAATGATCCTTGAAATTCAAGGTTACAAAAGTGGCACTTCCACAACCTTGTGCCCCTAGATGCCCTAGGCCTTCTTTGTAATTTTGTTGCAAATTGTTTCAAATGAGACTTAGGATCAAAGGGACCCTTAGCAAAATCTATCAATATTGTGGAGGGGCAATTCATATTTGAAATTGCCCTCGCCATGGAACTCGTGGTTTGGGTCTCACTGTAGTGAACCAACACTCTGCTGTTTTGGTTTCAATGAAGTTCTGTGGGTCTGATTTTTTTGTTGTCAATTTGTATTTCTTCTTTTTTTGTGTTTTTGAGTTTGATGCCTGTTACCCATTTTTTCACCTACGGGCTCAATCAAGCAGGGTAACCCGTGCTTTCAGGTGTTCTCGAAGACCAAATGGAGGAACATTTGTATCAAGGTTACATATTTTCTAACTTGTTTGCTTCTTGTGCAGCTACAGGGGAAAATGATGTTTTTAATTCAGCATGTGGATTAAATGTGGCTCCCAAGAGGGTTGAGCCCAGCGTGCAGGTGTTCAGTTTTGGGTGGGTCTTCATCTTGTGTCCTTACCTTGTTTTTCCCCTCTTCTATTTAAGTTTCCTTCATGCCCTTTTTTCCCTTTGTTCTGTTGGGGGCGGAACCGGAACCGAGACTGAACTCTGGAACTTTTCTGAAGTACCAGTTTTTGTTTTTTTGTTCCGGTTCCGCGCTTGTGTGCGTCTCGTTTTCTTCTTTGACCTTGCGTTTTGACTGTGGGGTGGTTTTTCCCTTTGTTTCTTTCTTCTTTCCTTTTTTCCTCGTTTTTGTTGTTGGGTTTTGGCGGACCCGAGATCGGGACTGAAACCGAACTTGGAACTTTTCCAAAAGTTCCAGTTTCCGTTTCTGTTCCGGTTCCGATCCTGGTTCCGCCCTTCTTTTCTTTGCTTTTTCGTTGCCGGTGGTCGGGGGATGTCTCCTCCTCTTTGTTCTTCCTTGCATTTTTCTTTCTTCCCTCGTGCCTCGTATGTTGCCGGGGGCGGGATCGGAACGTAATCTGAACTTGAAACTTCGGGAAAGTTTCAGGTCCGGATTTGTTTCCGGTTCCGATTCTGAAGTATCCCTTGAGAAATCTGCCTTCAAAAAGTTGTATGAAGCTCAAGGAATATTGTCAAACACTTTGCCCACAACCTAACTTGCTGTTGTTTACTTTGTTTTTGTGCCTTTTTATGATTTGGGATGCAATATGCAATGCTGTTACAACTAATTACGCAAACTAAGATGATTGGAATTAGGTTGCAGTACCTAATATGATTTAAATTTGCAAGTATATGACTGTAATTGATGTATGATAAGCATCTACAATGCTAAGAATATTTGTACAAACACTTATCTTTCATCCTATGGTTTGATAAGAACATCTACAACATTAGGCATTTGATCAAACACTTGTCATGCAAGGTAATATGCATCTACAGCCAAGGGACATTAATGCAAACACTTGGCGATCAACCTTCTGAAGCAAATGAACACCTACAACAAGAAGATATTTTAACCAACATATCATATGCATCTCATACTTCTTTCATATTCAATGATGCATAAGCTGATTACAATCTGATCACAATGTTCAATAGATGATTGATTTTCAATAGATAAATGTCTTATCAAAAAGCCCTAATGGCTGCCACAATACTTCAGACTTGTATTTATGCATAGAAGTCAATATACACTAAAAAGAACCTGTGATGTAATGCTGAAATGTTGTTGGTGCAGCGGCAAGCAAGTAGATGTCTTTAGCAGCATTGAAGGACCCTCACACATGAAGAAACAAGCTCCCAAAAAGGTGCCGCCCCTGTTCTAGTACTGCAGCCTTCAGTATAAAATGTAGACAGCCCCCTCAGCCTTCAAACAACACTTGAAATGATTGCCAAGTTCTTAGAAACTGATTGCTCAAATACCCATAATGGTAAGGTGCTTCAATGATGAGTAAACAACATATATGTCCATCCAAGTGCCACCCCTGATGTAGAAAATCAGACTCAAAAATAAATTATTGCAGCCTTCTTCCAACTCCCAAACACTCCTAAAATGATTGCCCAGCCTTCAAAAGAGGAGTGCTCAAATGCACAAAGAAAATCGATGCACTATGAAGCCACAATGAGCAAAAATCTGCATACACTACTGTTCGCGTCACTGTAGCGGCACTGTAGTGGCTGAGTGCAAATTCACAAAATCTTCCACCAAACCCCTCCAACAGTACTTTATCAATTTCCTCCAACTTGATTATTAAAAATGAACATTAAATCTACAAATTATCTTCTTTGAATCAATTTCTCCACAATCCTCAAAATTTGGCTATGAAGCCACCAAATTTTGCATCAATGTGAAAGTCTGAGATAACCTCCACTCCCAACTAGCTAGGGTTGGTGTCACACAACCGAAACTAACAAACTAAGAGAATTTTACTTCTCCAGCTGTGACAAGCATTCAGCTCTCCAATATTCAGAAAATGTAATTGACTCTAGGATATCTCAAATGCCCTCCAAAAGCCCCTTATAAAGAATTGACAAGAGATTTCAAGAAGCTTCTAGAATAAATTATTATTTTATTCTTTTAAGTGACTTTTTAATATTATTTTATTTTTAGTCACTTTAATATTAAATTAATTAAATATAAGGTTACTTTTTAATATTTTATTTTTAATAACCTTATAAGTAATTAATTTAATATATTCCCTTTAATGCTCTAAATTGGGGACATGACAGGTTCTGCCGACTCTTTGGTTCTTGGTTCCGCCGGTCTTTTTCTTTTTCCTTTGTTCCTTGTTTTTTGTCGGGGGGTTCTTTCTCCCGTTCGTCTTTCTTCTTTCTCATCCTTTTCTTCTTCTTTTGAGTTTCGTCGGGGGCGGGACCGGGTTGGAATCCGACCTGAAATTTGAAGAAAGTTTCAGGGGCGGATTTTGTCCCGATCCCGGTTCCGCCGGGATTCGTCTGTTTTGCTTCCGTTCCCGTTCTGCCCTCGGTCCCGGTTCCGGTTTCATCTTGGCTCCGCCCCCGTCGATATTAAAGGGTTAAAGCATGTAGAGAGCCCCTGAGGCCGCTTTACAAAAAGATCAATTTGCAGAAATATCTGTAGCGAGAGGGAAGCGTAAGAGATGAAAAGTCACAAGTCTTAATGACTGATTGGATGTCTACTGGCAAGGGTAGATGGATGCAAACGACGATCCCCCTTGAAACATTCAAAGCGGCTTTGCGGGAGCGGTTTTCAAGGTCGAGGACAGAACGCGTGGAGTCTTAATGACGGATTCGAAGGCTGCGAGTTAATGACGATGGTTGTAAAAGATCTAAAGACATCCTTGGAGCGATCTCTCACCGACATGGAGGGGGGATGCGCATTTAATGCCTCTTTGATTTTATTCCAAATGCTTCTGGGGCCGACGTGTCCAGGCGTCTATTCATTTTTGTAGAAACCCTAAGGCCCGAGGCCGACATCTTTTGTATATATGGCATTTTTGCCTTTTTTTTGTCAGTTCTTACCTGGTGCTTTTCTGCGTTTTGTAACTTGTGGAGTTCTTTGCGGAAGAGAGATTGTTTTGTAACTCATGACTGGCATGCATATCAGTGTTCACCATTGAAATCAATGAGTATAAGCGCTTTACCTTTTCAATCTCTCTATTAAAATTGTGTGCATTCATATAATTGATGAAACTACTTGAGAAACTGTATGATTCCTTGTGGTTATGTCTTATCTTAGCACCTTTCTGTAGAGCAATATATATTTTTGTAGGTTGTGAGATGTGTTCAAAAAGCAGTATTCTCTAGTTGTGAAGTTATTCCTTCCTTATAGGAGTGTAGCCATATGAATCTTTTCGCAAAATGTTTATGCAGAAAACGTATGTGATTGATTTGTGTACAACTAAGCTTTTGTCATTGACTGAAATTGTGTGTGTAAATTGTGTTATGTGTCTTTTTAGTAAATTCGGTGCATCACCATAAAGATAGTGTTTTTATTAGTTTTACTATTATCCTCCTTCTACCCTTTCCCTTTACAAAATCAGTAGTTAGGTGACACCAAAGGAAGCCGGCCTTCTCCGGAAGTTGACCTCTGTCTATAAGTGACCCACAGCTTTGGAGGTCTTCCCATGTTACACTGAGGTGTTGAACATCAAGTTCAACAAGGGTGCAACTTTAGGTGATAACAGTTTTTGGCACGCCGGGTGGGACCAGTTCCACCCTATATTGTTGGTTTGGTATGCAACCATCAAGTTTAGAGTTTACATAAGTCATTTGTGCATACTTGGCGACTCTGCTGGGAGAAAGAATTTAGAATCAGCGCCTTCTACAGTTTATGAGAAGACATCAGACAAGGAGTAGCTTAGTTCCTTTCGAGTATTTACAGTTGTCACCACTAAGAAGACAAGGCAGAGCAACAGAAAGGCCAGGAACAACATTTGCTTATGCTTGAAGAGCCAAGTCTACTCCTCCATCCGTAAGATTCCATATTACTGTCCCGTCTTTTGTTTCACCTAGAGTGCCATCAAATCTGCCTCAGCCACCTCTAATGGCTACTCCAAGGAATCAACCATTTGTTACTTTCAATGGAGGGAGTCCCTTAAATTTGGCACAACACAATGACATTCCAATGGCAGCCTTGAAAGGTTTACCAACTTTCACGGGAGAAGATCAAACTAACCCGATTGAACATATGCGAGGTGTAGCTTCGTTATGCAGAGTCCATCACATAACTCAAGAGGATGTTGCTGTGAGATTATTAGCTGCTTCACTGAAAGGAAGAGCTGTGCAATGGTATAGGGGCTTAGCGGTTGGCTCAATCGCAACTTGGGACGAATTTGGAGACAAGCTGCATAAACAATTTCGGGACAGGTCTGATAATTTGTCTTTATTGGAACAATTAACCACAATTAAGAGGGCCCCTCAGGAGCAGATGAATGATTTCAATTTCAGATTTCAAAGAACCTGGGATAGAATCCCTGCAACGGTGAGGCCTTCACCTGAATATGCCTTCCTGTATTATCTTAGAGCTATAAATAGCGACATTTCAGTTTTATTACAGTCAATGGGAGGAGTGTCTTTGCCGGATGCTTTTGAAATAGCAATCAGAGCTGAAAACAGCCTAATACAGGCTGGTAAACTTGCTCCTAGGCCACCAATTCCTATATTTCCAGAGATTCATGCGAATATCCCTTTGCAGATACCACCTTTTACACCTTTGTCACCTGTGCCAGCAATGTCTGCTGTGGTTCCCACTACTAGAACACAAGAAGCTGCTATTTCAAGTTCTTCAAATGAGCTGCAAGAGATCAAAAGTTTATTACAGACTTTTGGTAATAAGCTTGTGAGCTTGGAAAAGCAACAATCATATAATAGGTCTTATTAGCAGCAGAATTCAGGTCAACAACAACAATACCAAGGTAATAGGCAAGCTTATCAAGGCAATTACCAGGGCCCAAGGTAGGGTGTAAATACTAGACCTTTTTAGGCTTATGCTCCAACACCTGTCAGTGCAGTCAGGGATCTTGTCCCTATTCAGAATAACTTAGCAGCATATTATGAGTGGTGCTACCCTTGTAGCTAGTCTCATAATCAAGCCACTTGCTCAAATGGACTCATCAATCAGGCACTTATGGTGCAGAATACGTCAGGTTCGCACCAGAATGCATTCAATGATGCATCTTCACAACACCAGGAGCAACCTACCAATGAAGCTACCCTACTTAACTGGCAGGGTGAAGAATTCTGTGGATTGAATGTAGATAATTCTCCGGTTGGAGCTAACAACAGGGCAAAGAAAAGAGCTTTTGAGCTTGATCAAGCAGCTGACAAAGGAAAGGTAGCAGCCGCAGAACCATCTACATCTCAAGTGACTCCTGTTTGGCAGAGAAATCAGCAACTCCCTGTCAAGGAGCAGCCACATTTGCAAGTTGATCACGCTAGCATAAAGGTACATTATAAAGTGAACCCAGCTGTACCCTATAATATTCTTGATAGTATGAGAAGGATGAATATAACAATGTCTATGTGGGATTTATTAGCAATCCCAAGTCAAAAAGATATGTTACATTCAGCTTTGTCAAATTTTAAAGTGTTTGATCAGTCTGAGTCTCCATTAGGTCACGCTAGAGCTGTGTTAACAAACAATTCTCAGGAAAATGATAAACAACCCAGCAAAGAGACAGGAAAAGAAGTTAAACCACCTCCATTTTATGTGTTAGTAATCATAGGTGATAAGTTAGTTCATAACTGTATGGTAGACAGCGGAGCTAGTAGCTCTGTGATGCCAAAGCAGATTGCTGACAAGCTTGGACTAAAGTATCAGCCTTTAGAGAAAGGAGTGATTCAATTGGATGGTACTTCTGTCAATACATTGGGCATCATTAAAGATTTGAGTCTTACTCTTCATGCTTGTCCGAATTTTTCAGTTCCTCAGGACATGTGTCATAGACCTTCCACCTTTCTTTTCCTTGTGCCTCTCAAGAGACTTTATGGCTAAGATAGGTGGTTATGTTTCAGCTGACTGGTCGCATATGTTGTTTAAAACCAGATATGGAACCAAAGTCACTATTAAATCTGAAAAATTGGTTAAAGACCACATTGAGCCATATAACCCAAGTCCTATCAACGCTGTTTCTACTGCTGCAGACACAAATTGTGTCGTTTTTTCTGACAGTGAACTAGCTGCTGCTCAAGAGCTTCAATGTGAAGCCGTTCCTGATGTGCTTCTACATGAGTGGGCGGCTGAAAATGTGTTGGACAGTCTTGTAGATCTTATTCAAGATGTTGGTATGGGTAATTATGTGATGTTGGAACCTGATGCAGAGGTTCCAAACCTTGAAAAGGGTACAGATCAGTTGTTGCAACAACAAAGTGAACTTTGGGAAATGTTTTTTGACGGTTCTAGAAGCAAGAATGGAGCAGGTGGAGGTGCAATGCTGGTTTCTTCACAAGGTGATAAGTATTTTTCAGCCTTTCGTTTTGCTTTCGCTTGTTCTAACAACAGTGCTGGGTATGAAGGACTCATTCAAGGCCTTGAGTGGGCAAGGAAAAGAGGAATCGACTGTTTGAAAGTCTATGGAGAAAGTGAACTGATAGTTAATCAGATCAGGGGGCTGAATGTTGCCAAGAATGATGCTCTGAAGTCTTACAGAAACAGAGTTTGGAACATTATTGAAGAATTTAATGCCTTCAATTTGATTTCTTTTCCACGAAATCAAAATAAGAATGCTGACAGATTGGCAGCAATTGGAGCATAGTTTGATATTCCAAGTGATATCAAAAAGGACAAAATACAGCAGTATGTCAAGGTGGTTATCAGGCCATCAATTCCTGATAACAACATTAACTGGCAGGTATTTGAAAATGATGAACAAATTTTAACCTTTATGTTCCAAGAAGATCAATTTTCTGTAGTGAACCAAGAAAAGATCAAACAGCAGTATGATGATCAAGTGATTCAGTTGAAGACAAATAAACTTCCCAAAGGGTTGGTTACCTTGGAATCCATATTCAATTCTGATGATTAGCTTAAGAAGAACAAGGTCGGCATTCAAGTAAAAGAGGATCATTATGAAGAAGTGGAAATCTTGAAAGGTAAGCTTCTCAAATTAGGAAAAATCTGTTTAGCTAAAGATAAGAGAGCTTTCATTGTTTTATGCCAAGAGTATCGTGATGTTTTTGCTTGGCAATATTTTGATTTAAGAGGGTTTGATCCTCATATTGCACAACATACAATTGAGTTAGAACCTGATGCCAAGCCGGTTAGACAAAAACAGAGACCATTGAACCCCAAGCTTGAACCTTTAATGATCAAAGAGCTAACCAAGCTAGTTGAGGGGGGTATTGTATTTCCAATAAAGCACACGTCCTGGGTTTCTAACCTTGTTCCAGTTAGAAAAAAGAACGGTGAGGTAAGACTATGTGTAGATTTTAGAGACCTTAACAAAGCATCTCTGAAAGATCATTACCCCTTACCGTCTATGGAACAAATCCTCCAAGCTGTTGCTGGTTCAGAGAGATTGTCTCTTCTGGATGGGTATTCTGGCTATAACTAGGTCCTTGTCAAGGAAGAGGATCAGTATAAAACATCATTTACAACAAAATGGGGCACCATGGCCTACAAGAGAATGCCTTTTGGCTTATCTAATGCTAGTGCCACCTTTCAGCGTGCCATGGATATGGCCTTTCAGAGTTTAATTCAGAAATTTCTGTTGGTTTACTTAGATGACATAACTGTATATTCAAAAAATGCAGATGAACACTTGTCGCATTTCAAGTAAGTTTTTGAAAAATGTAGAGAATATGGAATATCTCTCAATCCGACAAAGAGTGTTTTTGCAGTCCATGAAGGTAAACTGTTAGGCCATATTGTATCAAAAGATGGAGTTACCATTGATCCTGAAAGAGTTAAGGCTATACTTGAACTGCCATTACCTAATCACAAGAAAGGATTGCAGAGCTTTTTAAGGAGAATTAATTTTTTAAGAAGGTTCATTCCTAATGTTGCAAATTTACTACAACCCTTGACTGCCATGCTTAAAAAGAATGTAGTTTTCAGTTGGACTAAAGAAGCAAAACGTAGTTTTGAAGAAGTCAAGGAAGCTTTAGCATCAGCTCCAACACTGGTAAATCCAGATTTCTCTAAAGACTTCTTGTATGCTTTTGGCAGCGTTGGTTCAATCTCTGCTATACTGGTACAGAAAAATAGTGGTAATTTAGAGCAGCCAATAGCTTTCTTTAGTTAGGTACTTGCTGATTACGAAGAGAAGTATACATTTGTTGAGAAACATGTTCTCGCTGTGACCAGAAGCCTAAAAAAGTTTAAGCCTCTAGTTTCAAACAATAAAATTCATATTCTGGTTGCACACTCAAGTGTGAAGGAGTTTTTGTTGAACAAAGATCTGGGTGAGAAAAGAGCAGGGTGGATCACAAAAATAATGGAATTTGATGTCAGCATCTACATCACGAAACTTGTCAGAGGAAGAGGATTTTGTGAGCAACTTGCCTCAAACCCTGAAGATGTGCAAAAATCGGAAACTAGTGCTGTTTTAGCTAATACTGATGAGCCTCAAAATATTCAAGGTACTATACCTGCGTTAACAACAAGTTGGGTTCAAGAAATGACCCACTTTCTTTGTACTAGTGAATGTCCACCAAGTCTAGACTGAGCAAAACGAAGATACTTTAGATTGCAGTCAATTCCCTATGTCCTCATTGATAACATTCTTTTCAGAAAAGATCTGAATGGTGTTTTGTTAAGGTGTATTGATACTGATCAAACAAAAAGAGTACTGCATGAATTTCGTGATGGAGTTTCAGGGGGTCACTTTGCTCCAAGGACAACTGCTTGGAAAATCATGAGGCTGGTTACTACTGGCCCAGCTTGTTTAAAGATGCATATGCATGGTCAAGAAAGTGCGTTAAATGTGCTTTGTTTACAGGAAAAGAAAAGCTTCCTGCTACGCCTCTACATCCAATTCAGGTGGAACAACCCTTCATGAGATGGGGCATCGACTTTATTGGGCCAATTAATCCACCATCCAGTGCTGGCCACAAGTGGGTGCTTACTGCTACAGACTATTTTACACGATGGACGAAAGTAGTAGCTTTGAAAGAAAAAAATGAATCTTTAGTTTTGAATTTTTATGAAGATATAGTCACCAGGTTTGGAGTTCCTAACTCCATCATTTTAGATAATGCTCTTGCATTTGTTGGATTGAGAGTCACAGATTGGGCTGTTAAACACGGAATTCATTTGAATACTTCTTCCAATTATTACCCACAGGGTAATGGATTAGCTGAAAGTACAAACAAAAACTTGATCAGAATCAGTAAGAGGACTATGGAAAAGAATCAAAGAATTTGGCATACCACATTGAAATCTGCACTTTGGGCAGAAAGAGTGACTCCTAAGAGGTTTGTTGGTAATTCACCATATGTCCTTGTTTATGGTAAAGAGGCTAGATTATCTCTATCTGTGGAGCTTCCAGCTCTTGACATTATACATCAGTTGGAGATATTGGAGGAACATGACCCAATGTCCGTGAGATATGCAGAGCTCATGGAGTTCGAAGACTCAAGAGGTAAGGCAATGAAAAATTTGGAGTATCATCAGCTCCAAACAAAGAGAACATTTGACAAAAAAGCTACAGCCAGAGTATTTAAAGAAGGAGATATTGTTCTCAAATGGGACGTTCTAAAAAGCAGGCCGGGCCGTCACACCAAGTTTGACAACATGTGGATGGGTCCATTTATTATCAAAGAATGCAAGGAGCACAATGCTTATCAACTGACCACAACTGAAGGTGAGGTGCTTCCTATCCCAGTCAATGGGATACACCTCAAGCCTTGTTTTGAGGTTTAATGAGTTCCTTCGTACATATTAGGTTAGGCTTTATGCTTTCAATAAGTGCTTCTGCACTTTAGTTTGTTTGTTGTTTCTTTCCCTAAGTGCTGTTCCAACGTAGTAAATGCCTAAGTGGTCTGGTTATTGAGTGACAAATGCGTCATAGCCATGTGCAAGGCTGCTCCAAGTCCGTTCCTGAGTTTTCCCAATGACTCCATGCCTAATGGATAGGCCTAGGCTACTAGTTTCCATGTTTAGTAGACAAACATCCAGCACAGGTCGCTAGAAATGTTACCCATTTTTTCACCACGGGCTCAATTAGGCAGGGTAACCCGTGTTTTCGGGTGTTCTCGAAGACCAAATGGAGGAACATTTGAATCAAAGTTACATATTTTCTAACTTGTTTGCTTCTTGTGCAGCTGTAGGGGAAAATGATGTTTTTAATTCAACACATGGATTAAATGTGGCTCCCAAGAGGGTTGAGCCCAGCGTGCAGGTGTTCAGTTTTGGGTGGGTCTTCATCTTGTGTCCTTGCCTTGT
Organism: Sequoia sempervirens; assembly: GCA_007258455.2. Classification (NCBI taxonomy): domain Eukaryota; kingdom Viridiplantae; phylum Streptophyta; class Pinopsida; order Cupressales; family Cupressaceae; genus Sequoia; species Sequoia sempervirens. The sequence continues at coordinate 437,307,253 of VDFB02105785.1, read as the reverse complement.
TTTTCCCCTCTTCTGTTTAAGTTTCCGTCATGCCTTTTTTCCCTTTGTTCTATCGGGGGCGAAATCGGAACCGAGATTGAACTTTGGAACTTTTTTGAAGTTCCAATTTCCGTTTTTTTGTTCCGGTTCCGCGCTTGTGTGCGTCTCGTTTTCTTCTTTTACCTTGCGTTTGATCGTGAGGTGTTTTTTTCCCTTTGTTTCTTTCTTCTTGCCTTTTTTCCTCGTTTTTGTTGTTGGGTTTTGGCGGACCCGGGATCGGGATTGAAACCGAACTTGGAACTTTTCCAAAAGTTCCAGTTTTTGTTTCTGTTCCGGTTTCAATCCCGGTTCCGCCCTTCTTTTCTTTGCTTTTTCGCTGCCGGTGGTCAAGGGATGTCTCCTCCTCTTTGTTCTTCCTCGTGTTTTTCTTTCTTCCTTCGTGCCTCGTATGTTGCCGGGGGTGGGATCGGAACGGAATCCGAACTTGAAACTTCGGGAAAGTTTCAGGTCCGGATTTGGTTCCAGTTCCGGTTCTGTCGACTCTTTGGTTCTGACCCCGGTCCCGGTTCTGCCGGTCTTGTTCTTTTTCCTTTGTTCCTTGTTTTTTGTCGGGGGATTCTTTCTCCAGTTCGTCTTTCTTCCTTCTCCTTTTCTTCTTCTTTTGAGTTTCGTCGGGGGCGGGATCGGGTCGGAATCCGAACCCGAAACTTGAAGAAAGTTTTAGGGGCGGATTTTGTCCCAATCTCGGTTCCGTCGGGATTCGTCTATTTTGCTTCCGTTCCCGTTCCAGCCCCGGTCCCGGTTCCGGTTTCATCTTGGCTCCGCCCCTGCCGATATTAAAGGGTTAAAGCATGTCGAGAGCACCTGCGGCCGCTTTACAAAAAGATCAACTTGCAGAAATATCTGTAGCGAGAGGGAATTATAAGGGATGAAAAGTCACAAGTCTTAATGACTGATTGGATGTCTACTGGCAAGGGTAGATGGATGCGAACGACGATCCCCCTTGAAACATTCAAAGCGGCTCTGCGGGAGCGGTTTTCAAGGTCGAGGACAGAATGCGTGGAGTCTTAATGACGGATTTGAAGGCTGCGAGTTAATGACGACGGCTGTAAAAGATCTAAAGACATCCTTGGAGCGATCTCTCACCGACATGGAGGGGGGATGTGCATTTAATGCCTCTTTGATTTATTCCAAATGCTTATGGGGCCGACGTGTCCAGGCACCGACTCATTTTTGTAGAAACCCTAAGGCCTAGGGCCAACATCTTTTGTATATATGACATTTTTGCCTCTTTTTTAGTCAGTTTTTACCTGGTGCTCTTTTGTGTTTTGTAACTTGTGGAGTTCTTTGTGGAAGAGAGACTATGTTTTGTAACTCATGACTGGCATGCATATCAGTGTTCACCATTGAAATCAATGAGTATAAGCGCTTTACCTTTTCAATCTCTCTATTAAAATTGTGTGCATTCATATAATTGATGAAAATACTTGAGAAACTGTATGATTCCTTGTGGTTATGTCTTATCTTAGCACCTTTCTGTAGAGCAATATATATTTTTGTAGGTTGTGAGATGTGTTCAAAAAGCAGTATTCTTTAGTTGTGAAGTTATTCCTTCCTTCGAGGAGTGTAGCCATATGAATCTTTTCACAAGATGTTTATGCAGAAAACGTATGTGATTGATTTGTGTACAACTAAGCTTCTGTCATTGACTAAAATTGTGTGTGTAAACTGTGTTATGTGTCTTCGTAGTAAATTCGGTGCATCACCATAAAGATAGTGTTTTTATTAGTTTTACTATTATCCTCCTTCTATCATTTCCCTTTACAAAATCAGTAGTTAGGTGACACCAAAGGAAGCCAGCCTTCTCTGGAGGTTGACCTCTGTTTATAAGTGACCCACAGCTTTGGAGGTTTTCCCATGTTAGACTGAGGTGTTGAACATCAGGTTCAACAAGGGTGCAACTTTAGGTGATAACAATGCCAATAATGCTAAAGATACTAACAAGCATATACATACAATAGGAACTTTAAATTAACTAATCTACTGAGATAATTCGAGTAATGACTCAACTTAATAGTCAAAGATGCTTCCTTCATTACATAATAGATTACATAAGATAGATAACTTACATTAGATTCAAAACAAGAGACATCTTATGCCATAGATTTTACTTACAACCATACAACATAGTGAATAGTGATTTGCTACTGTACCAAACCCCAATGAAGTGCACACAATGCTTGAAAGATGAACTTCTCCCACCAAAAACTGAATTGGAGAGCTTCCTAGGGCAAGAATGCGCCTTTATGAAGTGATTGCAGCCTCTTTGGAGAGGCGTTTCTTTTCTTGGTTGTTGCTAAACCCTCAAGGATGGGACGACTAGTTGTAGGTTCCAAAATCAGTCAACAAAAAGCTCAAAAAATGAACAACATTAGCACAAACCAAAATAGAGACTATGGCTGCAAACCCTACTCAAGAATCAGCTCTAAAACTTTGCCAACCAACACTTGAAGTCTCCCAAATGTGCACTCAAGTTCAAACCAGCAACCTTAAGTTGGTGTTTCACTCCCTCAAGCTGCTCATAGACAAAATTCAAGCCCCTCTCAGGCTCATCCACAGTAGAAATTAGGAAACCCTAGCTTCCTTCTTCCTCCAATCCACACTCCCAAGTTCATTTAGCAAAATAATCATCTCATGAAGAGGGTCGAACTTCTTCTCCTCGTTATTATAATTTAACATTGAAAAACACTATTCATAAAGTGAGCACTATTCACTGAAGTTATAACTTTTTCGCTTTAGGAATGAATAGTAACTGAAAAATATAAAGTGACCCCTTCATTTTAAAAACACATGGTCCCTAGGGCAAGGATGATGAAAAAAAGGTGAATATCATTAATTGAAGGACAAGTATCATGCCAAACGCAACAATTCACCCTGCCACCACACTCCGGGGATCAATACTGCAATCTGATGACCAAGTGACCCTCTATCCAGAACCATTAGCCTATGAGGGTCGACATGATAGGCTAATCTACTGAGGTATAGGTGTCTAATTAGAAGGGGACATCACAGTCCGCCCTCCCTGAAATTGCTTGTCCCTAAGCAATCTCAACTCAGGATGCTGTAGAATGTCCTCGCTCTCCCATGTAGCGTCCTCTACTAGTAAGTCCTTCCATTTAATTAGATATTCCGTGATGACCCGTCTCTGCAATTGTCTCTCTCTGACATCTAAGATGGCCTCAGGCACCAGATTCCATTTCACTCAATCATCTAGGGGTGGTAAAGCTGTGGAAGGAACAACACGATGTCTGAATGCCTTCTTGAGGCGTGACACATGAAATACATTGTGTACCCTACTATCTGCCAGTAAGTCCAATTCATAAGCCATCGCGCCTACTCGTCTGATGATCTTGAAGGGTCTGTAGTGCTGCGGCTTGAGTTTCTTAGCACCACTCTTCCCGAGAGTAGACTGGTGATAGGGCTGCAACATCAGATACACCATATCCTCAACCTCAAAAGAACTCTCAATTCTCCTTTGGTCCGCATATTGCTTTTGTTGATTCTGTGCCTTCTGAATGTTCTCACAGAGAGCTCTCATAATATCTTGGTTCTCTTGTAAAAGATTCCTAGCACTAGGCACTCTACTGTCACTCAACAATAAATCAAGAAAGTTGGGCGCCTCATACCCATATAAGGCCATAAATGGGGACATTTGAATTGACATGTGGTTAGTGGTATTATAACAGTACTCACAAAGATGAATCCACTTCACCCACCCCTTTTTCTGTCCTACTTTATGTTGAAAAAGAGTTTATTTAAGTATTTTGTCAGAGAATCAAAGTTTGTCCATTTCTAACTCTCTTGCTCTGTGTTTACTTGGGAAGGTCGAAATGTCATTAGAGTAGGCTAGTCGTAATTGAAATTCTAAATCAAAAAATCTTAGCTACGACGCTTGAGTTTTATAACCTTGTGCTCTTAGCTGAACCAGAAAGATAGGAAAATTAGTTTTAATTTACTTTCTTGAACAACATCAGCAAAGAGGGAGCTTCCCCTCCTAATTCAAAGAGCAGTTTATCTGTGCATAGCTGTCCGTTTCTAATTCGCATTCCAGAGGTGTGAATTAAAATGCCAACACATATATATACACACACACACACACACACACACACACATATATATATGTGTGTGTGTGTGTGTGTATTTATCCTCCACACACTTCTCTCTTGACTAATAGATCTTCCTTTTTGTTGTCCCTGTCAAAAATCAGAGATAATCCATCAAAATTTTAACATTTTTATTTGTTAAGGCACGTTTTACGAGGTGCAAAGGTTAGAAAATTTCAGTTTTAGGTCTATAGTCCTTTTGGCTAATATGTGTGTGTGTGTGTGTATATATCCTCCACACACTTCTCTCTTGACTAATAGATCTTCCTTTTTGTTGTCCCTATCAAAAATCAGAGATAATCCATCAAAATTTTAACATTTTTATTCGTTAAGGCACGTTTTACGAAGTGCAAAGGTTAGAAAATTTCAGTTTTGGGTCTATAGTCCTTTTGGCTAACATTTTTCACTCACTCTCGTCCGTTTTCTTGAAATTCTGAGTCATTTTTAGTGCATTTTTGGTCCATTTCTGGTTTTTATGGCTTCATTGCAAGTAGGAGTTTTTGAGCTTGACTGCAAGTTAATTATAGGAACTTTTTATGTACCTTGCAAGTGTAGGAACTTTTTAAAGTGATTACAAGTTACTTTTTAAAAATGAAACTTGCAAATGCTCCAAAAAAGCCCGGTTTTTATAAAAATCACTTGCAAATACTTGAAAAAGTTTCGATTTCATTGAAAGTTGCTTGTAATTGCTTTTAAAAGGTTCGACTTACTTTTTAAGTCACTTGCAATTGCTCTAAAAAGCTCCGATTTCATTTTGAGTTACTTGCAATGTCTTCTGAGAAATCCGATTTCAAGTCATTTGCAATGCCTTTTAAAAGTCCGACTTAATTTATTTTTTGGGAAATAAACTTGAAAAGTGTTGAGAGAAACCCGATTTTTATTAAATCACTTGTTTTTAGTCCTCAAAAGTTCGATTACATGAAGTGTGAACTTGCAATGGTCTTCAAAAACTCTGATTCAAGTTGAGATCATTTGAATTCTACTTGTGGAGGAAGCTGTTTGAGTTTGAGTTTGATTTGGTCTTCCTCTTTTCATGGCGCCTTAGCAATGAAATCGGATCTTCAGCCATAATAAATGGATCGAGCTTCTTTTACTGCGTTTTTCTAAGGCGTCTAGGGTTTCTTCTTATTCTTAGTTTGCAATTTATGGTCTCAGGTATGTTCTTTATTCATTGTGATTTCCTTTTCTTTTAAATGTTTTTGTTTCATAAAATCTCTTATTTTAATGACGCTTTTGTTTTGGGTTTGAAGTTTATCTATTATTAAAATGTTTTTTTCTTTTCAAAAACGTCTTTCCCCTTGTAAAAAACGCGTTTCTCTCTTTCCACATCTCATATGCCATCCATTGTCCTGCAAATGACAGATAATAACAATGTCATTCAGCTGCAAAACGTGTTTACTTCATACACCTCCATTTGAAACACGCCATTCGCCTCTCATTCCATCTTTTACGCCTTCAATAAAAAATGTGTTTTCATTCATTCAAAAACGCCTCCATTCCCAAACGCATTTTCCTCATTCCATAAAAATGTTTTTCAAAAACGTCTTTCTCAGCATTTTTCATTTCATACCATTTGCCTTTCATTTCATTTCACTTTCATTCCATTCATTTCATTTACCATTACCATTTTTCTTCATCATCATTATCATTTTCTGCAAAAATGATGCCCTTGGCTGAAAATCGGGTTTTCATAATCTAATTACAAGTAGGAGATTTTGACCAAGGTTACAAGTTAAAATGATAACTTGCAATGACCCTTCACTTTTCCTACGTTGCAGTTTATTTCATTTGCAATATGTTTCCAAAATCCCGATTATACACTTTACTTGCTGTCAACCTTCCAAAACCCGAAATTCACTTGTGGGCCCATTTTTGCATCAATTTATCCCTTACCTTGTCAGTCTTGTTTACACACATGATCTATCAAACCAACAAATCAAGGCATGGGCATTGTTTTATAACAATTTCATCTTGAATAAGGTGTTATGGGTTCTTCATCAATGAACAAAAGAAGAAGAGATACAACAATAATTCATGGGGCAGCCCGAAGGTCAATAATCCTCATTAAGCCATCTAGGGACAAAGTGAATTAAGCATGGAAAAAGAACGTAACGAAGAGAAGAACTTCCTTCCTGAATAAATGGTATTACTCCAAGCCTGTGATAAGGTTGAAGTTCGCCAAGGACACAAAGATCATTAAGAATGTAAATTCCTGTTCGAAGTTTGAGATGTCCACCAATCCTGAATACTTCAAGTTCTAAAATCCTGAAGCAGCATGAAAATTATCGCAAATGAAGCATGATATAGTTAGAGTCGTGTCTTGGACACTTAGAATAAATTCAATTATGCATTTGTAATTTTGTTTTGACAAATTACATTTAAAGTCAAAAATTGTAATGGCAAGTGGCCATGCTACTCGCATTATTGAAGATTGTGATTACATGTAATCAAATGACAAGTCAAGATAATTTAAGACTGTAATTTGGAATAAGTCAATTGGAAGTAGTTGGTGGTTGAGAGAATTTCTCAAGTTAGTTGGGATCCTGCCACCTTTTTCTCATGACCTCTCTCCTATAAATATTTGAGAGGGTCCTTTGTAATTTTGATCTTTTTGGAAAGCAAGAAAATTCTGCAGAATTTTGTACTCATAAAGACTTTGAGCTTTATAGTTATAAGTTGTTATCTTTCAAGTAATATCAAAGAGTTGGAAATTTCAGACTTTGTGTTGAAGTCCTACTTTGCATCCATTGTGTTCTTATGTCATTTTGGAGCATTACTTTGTGATTATTTGAAGATTGTGGAAGATTGCTAAGGAGAGCTTCAATTGAAATATTTGCAGATTTTGTGCTCTAAATGTTGAAGGTTGAATTCATAATTTGAGTTTAGAAGTTAAGAAGAATTGCTAGTCTTTGTGCTCCTAATAATTCTCATTTGTAGTAGTTAATAGATACATCATACTTGTAGACTTTGTGCTGTCTTATGTTGTATATTGTCATTAGATTATCTTTCAAAAGGGTAGATAGGATCTCAGATTTTCAAGACTTTGTGCTTAAGATTGTTTTCCCGTCTCAAAGGAAGTGACGGAAGTCTTTGAGCTTTCAGGAAACTTCTTTTCCTTTCTCTTGATTTTATTGCAAGCTGCTGTAAAAGTTTATTTAAAAGTTAATGTTACTTTTCTGAAAAGAGAAAAGAATTTAATCTTTCTTGAAACAAGAGGAAAGGTTATTGTTCCACCCATAGTTGTTTTAGTTAATAGGAAAGGGGGAGCCTTCCCTTAATTAGGAGAGTTTTATCTCACACACTTTGGTTGAAACCACCATTTTGCTAAACCTCACAAGTTTGCAAAATATTCAACCAACACTTTCTATTCCACACACATCTATTTATATCTTTACATCACAATGAAGAGTTGCATATCTTTGGAAAGAGAACTCTTTAAAAGGATGTCTTTTTGGTAAGACTAATTGCTGTCTTTTAACTCACATTCTTTCTCTTTAATGACTGCTTTGATCTATTATTTGCTTATTCTTCAATGGTCATAGCTCTTCAACATGTCTCTTGACTATTCTTAACCAGATCTTCAATTAATAATACTCACTCACTTCATTCTTCTATATTCCTCTTATTTACTTCATGCTACATATTCTAATTCCATACACTTCTTTTTTGAATGATAAAACCTTCCTCTCTTTTTAATTCCTCACTCACTCTTGAATGATAAAACTTTCCCACACATAACATCTCATGGAATGACTTCTCTTATATATCTTGTCTCATCATGAGACAAAACCCTTCATCATACCCTTGTGACTTTTGGTTAAAACTAATCTTTATTTAACTAATTAATTTCTTTATCATGTAAGAAGTGCTTCATAATATATCTTCTATTCATTCCCTTATTCCTTTATTGAATTTGATTCACTTCATCATTGATATATGATTCATTTCATTATTGATATATGTTTTGTTGCTCCACTCATACACTTTATCTTTTATCCACTCTTCTCAATCTGATTTTACTTGGTCTTCAAACATCAAGTAGTGGCCTTTGGCCTTTGTCCATCATATGATTTCTTCTATTGACAAAGTGCTCTTCTCACCTTTGACATTAATGACAATATTCTAACAATCTCTCATACTGTTTTGACATCAATGACAATCAATCCTAACAGTAATGGTGGGGGAGTTTGGCTCCTGCATCAATGAGTTGTTCTAGGAAATGGTCTTAATGAATGTTGACAAGGTGATCCATCATGATTTGAGTGTTTTCATTATAGAGAAATTCTTGGGTTGATTGACTAGAGTTCTTGAATCGTTTGTGTTGTCAAGATGTGTATGATGGGATGAGTTCTCACCTTGTGTATTGTATCCAAAACTAGATCCAAAGGGGTTTTCATTGTGTTGATCCATGTTTTTCTTTGCTTGAGATCTAGTTATTGGTGGCATCAAAGGATGGTTTGATTTTGATGGAATTTAGAATGGTTTAGGTTTGATGTGATGAAGCTGGTGAAAGTTGAAGTTTGATGGGATTTGGAGTGAGTGTTTGATGTGGAGTTTGGATTTGAGTGGAAATGTGTGACTTTGAATGACCTTTACTTGGTTGCTAAGAAGATTTGGATTTGAAGATGAGTTGATTTGGTTTTAGTTTAAAGTTTAGATGGATTTAAATTGAAAGTGGATTGAGAAATAAGACCTTGGGTTTTTTTGGTTTAATGTGGATGACTGATTTTCCTATGTAAGATAGGCAAGTTCATAAGTAAAATTGATTAAGGGTGGATGTTTAGATTGTTAAGATAGGCAAGTTCTTAAGTAAGCTTGATCATAGCAGCATAAATTGTTTGGGGAATAAATCGGCAAACCAAAAGTTCAGGATTTTTTGAAAAAATCGGGAAAAAATCGGGAAAAAATTGGATTTACAAAAAAACATAAAAAATTGAAAAAAAGAGTCAGAAACTACTTTTAAAAAAATTTAATGGCATTTCCATAGCATACAGACATTGAGAGCAAATAAAATACAGAGTTCAATCCATGAATTATAGAAAATAGATTTTGTTGGTTATATTCATATCGCTGATTACATTGCACAAAACATACTACAACTGCATAAATATCGATGGTGATGTTTGTCGACGCTTACCACATTTTTCATACATCTACTAAAGCATTTTTATCAAACAGTTCATGCCTTTGCTGCTATGGCTAAAACCCTAAAACAGGTGCTTTTGAACAGATATGAAGCTGGAAAAGCATCTATCAAGTTATAATAGTTAATAAATAGAAGTTGCAAATTCAAAGAAATGTGGTCTCATGGTGATGGAATGCCATGACAATCCATAGCAATTTGCTTGTCATGGCATTCATGGCATTCCATCACCATGAGACCACATTTCTTTGAAGCATTTTTTCAAATAGTTCACTACCTTTTCTATGCTACCACATTTTTCATACATGTCTACCAAAGCATTTTATCAAACAGTTCAACGCCTTCATGCTATGAGTAAAAAGCCTAAAACAAGTGCTTTCAAACAAGCTATGGATGCTTGGAAAAAATCTACCAAAGCATAATAGTAAGCAATAACATAGACAAAGTGAAGATTGTTTGAAAAAATGCCTCAAAATGCAGTTCATCAGTGATGGAATGCCATGACAATCCATAGCAATTTGTTTGTCATGGCATTCATGGCATTCCATCACCATGAGACTACATTTCTTGAGACATTTTTTTCAAAGCTTCATCGCCTTGTCTATGCTACCACATTTTTCATACATGTCTACCAAAGCATTTTATCAAACAGTTCATTGCCTTGCTGCTATGGCTAAAGCCTAAAGCAGTGCTTTCAAACAAGCTATGATGCCGGAAAAATCTATCAAAGCATAATAGTAAGCAATAACATAGACAAAGGAATTGTTTGAACTTTGATGCCTCAAAGAAATGCGGATGGAATGCCATGACAATCCATAGCAATTGCTTGTCATGGCATTCATCATGGCATTCCATCACCATGAGACTACATTTCTTTGAGACATTTTTTCAAGCAGTTCACGCCTTGTCTATGCTACCACATTTTTCATACACATGTCTACCAAATCATTTTATCAAACAGTTCATTGCCTTGCTGCTATGGCTAAAAGCCTAAAACAGGTGCTTTCAAACAAGCTATGGATGCTTGGAAAAAATCTATCAAAGCATAATAATAAGCAACAAGCCATGGTCTCATGGTTTTTCTTGTGCGAAAATCAGCTCGATTTCGTTTTTTTCCAGATTTTAAACACGTTTTTTTGGCGAATTTGCAGTTTGAAACGAAAAAAATCATTGACCAAAAAGTCAACCAAAAAGTCAACGATTTTTTCAAAAAATCGGGGAAAAAATCGTCGAGCCTGCAGATTTATTAAAAATCGCGATTAATCAGGTTTTTTTGCAGATTTATGCTTCTATGAGCTTGATTATGGTTGGATGAGATGGTTTGATTGATTGATTTGCTACTTAAGATAGGCAAAGTTCTTAAGTTAGAAAGGATTAAGGATAATGATTGGGATTGACTAAGACTTTGATTTCAAAAGAAGTTCAATTTGGGTTGGATGAGAGCTATTTGATTTGGGTTTGGTTTATTGAAATTAGGATTGAGATGAGTAGATTTGTTTAAAGTTTGGATTTGGAAAGTGGATTGTTCTTTGGACTTGGGTTAGTTTTGATTTGTGGTTTGGGTTTTCATGATGGATTTGGATAATGAGATTAGGATTTGGCTTAAGTTTGGAGATGTGTTTAGGATAATGGATTTTGATTTCAACCTTTGCAAGAGGATTTTGTTGTGGTCTATTCAAAGTTTGATTTTGGATTTGGGGTGGATGTTGCAAATGTTTTTGGATTTTAAGGATGATTATGAGTTTCACACAAGAAAACCCACCATGCACATGAACAATCTAGATTATTCAAGTAGGAGTGTGAATGATTGTGAACCCACCGATATGCCTTGTCTAGGTGTGGAATGTAGGGCCCATGAGGAGGCACTAACTTATTTTGATCACTCAAGATCACTCAAAGGTGCAAGAGTAGAGCATACATGAACTACAAAACCCATTTCAAGGGACAGTAGTTAACTTCCTAGGGATAACAACTTACTAGTGCATCACAATCAAGCATGATCGATAAGTCCTATCTAGGATGTACAAGAGACTAGGGGATGCCCTTGTTGATTTATTTAACACAGTAGAAATGAAAGAAATTGCAGAAAACAGATTAAAACAATTGGCAAACAAGAACACCAAATTTTATAGTGGTTCACCAGTATATGGCTACGTCCACTTTCAAAGCATGCGATTACTCTCTTTATTAAATCTGATATGATTTTACATGATCAGCAGCTAAACGTCTTACAACACTTTTTACACACATTCAATCAACCTCAAAAAGGCTTCTTGAAAGTCCTTACAAAGAAGGAATATGAAAGGTTGAAGAAGTAAGACCAAGCATCAAGAAGCTGCGGTAACTGAAGAAATGATTGGGCTTTAGAATATCAACAATCTCCCAATTGAAGTCCAATCAGTGCTGCAAGAGAGAGCTGCTCAGAGATATCCCCCACTTCAGGCTTATTGTCACTTCTTCAAAATGCCAATAGAAGCACTACTAAACTCAAACTTCTCCCGAGGTGCAACCTTTGTCAAAGCATCTGCCGGATTGACTTTCATGTCAATTTTCTCCACCTGCAGCTTACCTTCATCAAGAACATGACGAATAAAATGATACTTTAATTGTATATGCTTCGTTCAATTATGAAAAGCAGAATTCTTGGCAAAGTGAATAGTGCTGTTGCTATCACAAAACAAGATGAAAACAGATTGCTTACACCACAATTCACCCAACAACCGCTGTAACCATATCATCTCCTTTGCTCCTTAAGTTAGAGCAATGTATTTTGCCTCAGTAGATGAGAGTGCGACCACCTGTTGTAACCATGAAACCCAACTTACATTGCTGCCTTTAGCAACCACAACGCAACCTGTAAGGGATTTTTCCCAGCCTCTTCTACCAAAGCTCTGAACCACTGTCCACAATTGTCATTGCAGCTCCCACTTCACCATTGCACTCTAAAACATAAAGATTTCCCAATTTTTTGCCCTTTGCAATCACCAAGACACCTTTGGTTACTTTCCAAATATCCAAAGAAAAATTCACATTGCACCTTTGAGCAATAAGTTGGCTCACTGATATTGGATTTCTTTTTAATGTGGGAACATGTCTTACATCTTTCAAAATCCATTTATTTCCATTTTTCAAATGCAACATCACATCACCCTTTCCTACTATCTCACATTCTTTGTTATTACCAAGAAAAACTCTACTGAACTTACCTTCTTGATAATTGGTGAAAGCACCCCGACAAGGAGAAGCGTGGAAGGAGGCACCAGAATCGAGCACCCACGAATCTGCACTCATGTCACTTGCTGATAAAACCAAAACACCATCATCTACAACATTTACTTCATTCTTACTTACCTTGTCTTGTGCCTTTTCATATTTCCAACAATTCTTTTTTGTGTGACCCGGTTTGCCACAAAACCAACAAGCACCATTTCTGCCCCTAGACTTCGATCTTGGAGCAGATTTGGACCTTGTTATGTTATTGCTTTTGCCTCTTTCTTGACTCCTTCCCCTATTGTCAGTTCTTACAACAGTTAAGGTGTCACCGGATGAGGGCTCTTGATTCTTTCTCCTCATGTCTTCACTGAGAAGTGTGGCTGCAACATCATCAAATTTTAATTTACTTTTGACAGCCACCGAAGTGCTAACTGCCATCGCCACTCGTTCCCAACTGTTCAATAAAGAACATAATAACAAGATTTCCGTAATTTCATCATCTAAATTGATGCCTACTGAAATCAATTGGATGACTAAGGTATTGAATTCAGTGAGGTGGTTCAACATAATTCCACCTTCTCTCATCTTCAAACTATATAACTTCTTCATGATGAAAACCTTGTTCGATGCCGATGCCATCTCATACATTGAAAAAAGTTTATCCCATAGCTCTTGCGTTGTCTTCTCAGTTGAAACATTGAATAGCACATTGCTGGACAGCCGAATAAAAATAGTTGCCCTTGCCTTCTTATCCAATTTCTCCTACTCTTTGTCCGATAGAGAACCTTTCCCTTTGGATTTCCCTACTAGTGCATTTGGGAGATCCTGTTTAATCAGCAGTGATTCCATCTGAACCTTCCACAATCCGAAGTTCTGCCCCGCAAACTTCTCAATCTTCCATTTATCTGCGTCTTCCATAGCTCTAGAAATTCTTCACCGATTTCCAAAGAACCGCTTCAGCACTGAGCTTCTCCACCAAGCTTTGATACCAATTGTTGATTTATTTAACGTAGTAGAAATGAAAGAAATTGCAGAGAATAAAACAGATTAAAACAATTCACAAACAAGAACACCAAATTTTATAGTGGTTCACCAATATATGGCTATGTCCACTTTGAAAGTAGGGGATTACTCTCTTTATTAAATCTGATACGATTTTACATGATCAGCAGCTAAACGTCTTACAAGACTTTTTACACACATTCAATCAACCTCAAAAAGGCTTCTTGAAAGTCATTACAAAGAAGGAATATTCAAGAAGCTACGGTAACTGAAGAAATGGTTGGGCTTCATAATATCAACAGTCCTCTATATACTTGAAGGTATGTGAGGCTATATTCCAAGAACGGGAGGTGTATCTACAAGCATGTGGTTGGGTGAACCCCTGCCACCTCACCTTGTCTCCTCAAATCAGACAACAATGTTATGGCACACATGATACCCCTTCTTTAAGGCGAGTCTCTCGATTCTCTCCTCAATTTTTATACTTCACCGAAGCATGTGGGTTCAAGCGTCTCCTTGTTGATGAAATCTAAGGCAAGCCCATTAAAGGAAAGAAAACCAAGTGCTTTTGATCTCCAAGATTGCCTCATGGCACGAGAAGAGATCATACATGGCTTGATAAGTTCTTGGGATGTAAACTAAACAAAATGGTGCTTTTGATCACCAAGATCGCCTTTCGGTGTGAGAAGAGAGCATACACACCAAGATGTCCTTACAAGCAAAGCAAACCCATATTTATTCACTTGGAAAATAATTGTGCAACTAGACTAGTGGAAAAGGATGAGTCCTTTGACAATCAAATATACAACAAATGAGTTAATAGTTTCAAAAATTTCTTGGACAAGCAATTAGCTACAAATCAAACTTAGCACCAAAAGGATTAGCACTAAAGGCAAGGAAATGAGATAATTCTGCCACAAAATAGATACACCAACAGAAGCACATAAACATCTATATCAAAATAAAAACATTAAAACAAACACAAAACCGCTGAACTCTGGGTTTTGTGTTTACCAGTATTACCTAATGGAGCAAATGGAAATGCCTAGTTGCAAGTGCACACAATGAAGCAGGAACTTGAATAATAGAATGATAAGGATTAGCGAAATTCCCTAAAAACATTGAAAACCTACAGACAGAGAGTAAGCAATGATGAACTGTAGGTTAGTGAGTTAGGGAACCAAGAAAAACCAAAACAATGGAAAGATAAAGGTTTAAAATGATGAAAAAGCAAGTTTAGGGCTGATATATGAAGGCATTGAATCATTAAACTTAGACATTGCAGGGTGATTGAAATGTGAAGTAGGAACATGTATGCCAAACTATTGTAGGGCTTGGTAGAACACAAATAGAATTGCAAAAACAAAGGTAAAATTGCACTAAAATGATAAAGTGAGCATAAAAACAGGTTGGGGACTCTAGAATCTGCAAATAAATAAAAAATGCAAGACATTAAGACCCCTAAAATGACAAAATTAAGCAATTTTAGTGTCAAAGATGAAGGTGCCAATCCACGGAAAGGATACAACACAAGTAAATGGGGACACTAATGCAGGAAACACAAGAAGCCAAGAAACACAAGATAATCTAAAAAAATAAAGGGTTAATTCACACTCAACTAGTTAGGCAAAGTACAAAACAAATAATGAATTGAAAAACCTTGCAAAAACAACCCAAAACATGTTAAACATATGCAAGAAAAGTTATAAAATATGCTAGTGTCATTGAGTCATTGCACTCCTAGAATATTGATGTATGTGCCACTTTGTGGACGGATAAGTTGAAGTGTGTAACACAAGCGCTAAAAGAAGATGCAATAGCACTGAACTACTAACCGGAAACATAAATATTTACAAAAGAACTACAAATGATAGATAGGGACATGGGTCTCACCACACATGCCAAAATGTGGATAAGCATCCAAGGAACACAAAGAAAAGTCTTAAATAACAAGATTCAAACCTTTATTGCATGCCTAATTGCCACATCTTGAAGAAGGGAAGCAACAGCTAGGTGATAAAGCTAGGGGGTTTCTGTTAGTTTAATAGACGAGTATTTCCAGCCTTAGTCCAAGAGCTTCTGTGGATGCCATTATGGGTGGCCATTCTGTATGGGATGTTATTGTTGATGATAAATGTTGGCGTTTAAATTCGCACCTCTGGAATGCGTATTTGAAACGGAGAGCTATGCACAGATAAACTGCTCTTCGAATTAGGAGGGGAAGCTCCCTCTTGCTGATGGTATTCAAGAAAGTAAACTAAAACTAAGTTGCCTATCTTTTTGATCAGCTAGAGCACAAGGTTTATAAAACACAAACGCCGCAGCTGAGATTTTCTGATTTTAAGAACTTCAACTACGACTAACTTAAACTAAAGACATTTCTAACTTCTCAAGTAATAAGCATAGCAAGAGAAACTAGAAATGAACAAGGTAGATCTTTTGACAAAATACTTCAATAAACTCTTTCTCAACAAACATCTACACACTTCAACGTAAGCTGAAATCAAGATCATAAAAGTACAACACAAATACCGGAAATCTGAGATGTTATATCAAGGCAGAGGAGGCTCATGATTTTATTACTCAAACTTCTGGAACAAAACTCACTTCTAACATGCCTGGAACAAGAAATTGCAGCTAAAGAGGCTTGCAATCTTGTTCTTACACAATAGAAACAACAAACACACTAACTCCTTGTTGGCTAAAGAGGCTCAAGAATTTGCTATCACAACACAATTGAACAACACTTGAATAACAAATAGAAGGCAAAATAGGGCCAGCGTTTTGTTATCACTAACATGGTTAAAGAAACTAATGAGCAAAGACTCTTATTTATAGACAAGCAGAGGAGTAGGGAACTCTAAAATCTCCTTGCTTTCACAATCTAGGGCTTGCTCAGCAAGCAAGCTTTATTACTAAATCTAGAAAGAAGATAACATCTAACACCTAAGAAAACAGAAAAAATGGGAAACGCCAACTATTACATTTATCTTCTTTCTCTTCTTCAAAGAATGGATAAGAATCGTTCCAAGAATAGAAAGAAAGCGGAAAGAAAGCTTCTAGATGAAAGCCGCTTTAAATCTTAATCATATCTGCTAAAAAGCAGGAAACTGGGTCCTGGTCAAGTGCATTGGTACTTTCTAAGGCAATATTCCGATTCTCCTAAATCTCCTCGCCTTCTGTGATCAAACTTAGAGAATCCTTCACTTCTTCATTCGCTTTATGAGTTCTATTCTTGAAAAACATTGCTGCCCGAAAAGATGACTCACTAATTGATATCTTGGTGGCTCTGCAACTTTATGCTTCTGACACTTCTCTTGATTTCCAACAGAAGAGTATTGCACAACTCTTTTCTGATACCTTTCCTTTTTCCTCATATCACATCTCTTCACGCTCTTCAACTGAGATGATGAAGTTTTGACACAGTGCTGATTTGGTCTTAAACTCGAGGGAGTGTACTCCATATAGAAAACCTTGAAGAATGACTGTAAACTCGCCTATGTTCAGACAAGCTTTGAACAACTTTCTATTTTTAGAATGCTGGTTTTTCAGTCTCAAATGGACAAATTTTTGGAAATTTTTCTGAGATATGGGTTTCGCTCAGGATTTTGTTGCAATACAACCTAGATCGTCCGATTTTGAAAATCTTGAATTTTGACTGAAAAAACAGCAAACCCTAATTTCTTCAATTTTTCTCTGAAAAAGCTGGCACCTGGGTTTTGTTTAGAATACAATTAGAAATGGACCCAGTTGATCAGATTTGAAAAACACTGATGGCTGATCGAAAAAGCAGCCAACCCTAGAATTTGAAATTTTCTTGAAAAAGCTATGATATGGGTTTTCTTCAGAAGACTGTTTAGAGAAGACCCAGATGATCAAAAATTGGAAACTCTGAAGATTTCACTGACATGCAAATAAAAAGCAGCTGCTGCAACCTGATGAATTTCTCCGAATTTTTTTTTCAGAAGAATGAGATGAAGAAACCCAGATGGCTGAAAATTAAAAATCTTTGACCTTCTCCTTCAAAAATTTAATCTTCTGGATGAAAAAGCATGAAAAAGCAAGGTCTTATGTTGCTGGTCTGAAAATTATTCATGAAAATCATCAACCTTGAGCTCTTGAATCTTGAAATAAAACCTTAAAGTTGCTGCTCCACTTTTCTTCTTTGGAAGCCACCTGCAAAAATGATGAAAACTGAAAGGAAGAGATGTCTTAAATAGATTTAGGGCTTAAAATAGATTTGCTTTCTTTTGCTTTAATCTTCAAACCCTAAACACAGCTTGTTCAATGAATTTAGACATTCATCCTCTTGCCATCATTGAAATTTTGAAAATTTTGAAAATTTCACCAAGGCATTGTAGGTTGGGCGCCGTTCTTGGCTAGGGGCGCCCATTTTCTCCAGAGTTAGCCACTTTTTCGAGAATTTCAACTTTTCTTCCATTTTGACCCTTGATTTGACCTTGATCTCTAGCTTCCAAATTGATCCGATGAAAGAGTTGGATGATTCATCGCGTAGCCTGACTGATTCTGAGAAGATTGTTTTGGAGGCACCTTTGGCGAAAAACTTCATTTTGACCTTCAAATTCATGGGAGCCTATTTCTTCTAGGGGCTCCAAACTTTCACAGTGTTAGCCATTTTTATGATTTTCAAGTTCTTCCTTTTCCCTATGATCTTCTGATGAAATCTTGATTCTGGGAGCTACGCTAATCCGATCAATTGACTGTCAGCTCCATTGGATAGCTTGACTGAAACTGACGAAGTGATCTTAGAAGCCGTATCTGCAAATTCTAACATCTCAGGGCTTAAAATCTTGGGCGCCCTTTCTCTCCAGGGGCGCCCATCTTAAGCAGACTTAGCCATTTTTTGATTTCTTCATCCTTTCACTTCTATAGATGATCTTGCTTGATTTGGTGATTTGGAGCTCGGATTGACTGACGGCTAGGCTTGTCGCGAAGCTGAGGAGATTCTGAGAGGGGTCTTTTAGGGATCTCTTTGCCAAAAGGTTGAATTTGAGGCACCAAAAGCTTGGGCGCCCCTGGCAAGTTGGGGCGCCCATCTTCACCAGAGTTAGCCAATTTTTCCTGTATTTTCTTCTCTGCTTTTGACTTTCGACATTTAACTCTTGTCAAACCCTTCGTTCTGCCTCTTGTATTTGACGACTCCCAACTCGGATTGACGAGCTGATGATCTCTTTCGAAAGCCTGACCGTCTCTGAGGAAATCACGTTAGATACACTTTTGTGAATTCATCTGTTTAAGCCCTTGAAAACTTGGGCGCCTTTTCTCTCCTGGGGCGCCCAAACCTTCAAGAATTAGTTTATTTTTATGAACTTTCACCTTCAAGTTTGAAACCCTCATTCTGTATCCTTGACTTCGATCTGATTTTGCCGGAAGATGGCCAGTCGGATGATCTGACAGAGACAGGCGTGGCGGAGTTGAGCGAATACTAAAGAGATTGAGTACTTTTCCAAACCCTAACAGCTGGATCAGGTGCCTCAACAAGCTGGGCGCCCTTCTTCACTTGGGGCGCCCAAAATTCCCACACTTATTCAATTTTTGATATTTCTAATTTTCTCCATTCTGACTTCTGTGAGAAACTTCTCTGTTCGGCCTCGAATCTCGGGCGACTGGATCATCTATTGGCTTCACTACTGGATTCGTTGCGGAGTTGGAAGGATTCTGAACAAATTTGTCTGAGAGAAGAAACCCTAATTCTTGCATCTGATGTCCTAAAAAGATGGGTGCCCTTCTTCACCTGGGGCGCCCAAGTCAAGCAGACTTAGTCAAAATTCCACTATTTTCACCTTCTTCCACGTTCAACATACGTGTTCATCATTTCATCTTCTGTTCGATGCTTGATCATTGAATCTGACACCTGGCAGTCGACTGACCTTCATTGATGACTTCGGAGCTCTTGATATGCTTATGAAAAAGCAGAATAGACCCACTAGGGCAAAATTGATTATTTTGAGATTCTGACTGCACCAGTTTGATATGGACGTATTTTGAGCCAATCAAAATCAGTTTGAACCCTAACGGACAAACTTTCTATTTTTAGAAAGTTTTGCCAGTATCCATTTCCCAAGAAACCCAGAAAAACCCAGAAAAAGATACTATTTTTAGAAAGTTTCTAAAAATAGCAGTTTTTCCTAAAAAGTAGGGATGAAAAACTGAGATTTGGGTTTTGTAAATTAGGTCGCTCTAAGCAGACCCTGATCGTCAGATTTTGGAAATTTTACATTTTAACTCCTCATGCAAGACATGCACACCCAAATTTTGACCTTTTTGACAGATTTAACAAGACTTTTACTCATTTCTTCAAAATGTCTAAGTGTAACAAAAATTTTAATTTTGGGGTATAACAATAAATAAACATATATTTGTATATTTTTCTGCACCCTTTGCAGATGCTACAGTGACTTATGAATCTGTCGGCAAGGGGACCCAAACCACATTTTATGAAAAACAAATCATTAAGATGAAAATTGGATTATATAGATGTTTGGAGGTTTTCAATGGCTGAAACACTTAGTTCTGAAGTTTTTAATGTTTTTTTGTACTGATATCCAAGTTGTTTGTTGTCATATGATACTGGTTTCTTCCATGGTTATGCTGGTAAATCACTTTAAGGTGCTTTCCAACCATTCTAATTTCATTATGCCTTTGAGCTTCGTTTTGGTCTACTTGTTTGTTAATATTTTTTTTTTTATATTGAAAGTTTACAATTATAGCTCAGATTGAGCACCAAATCACAAAGTCGACCAATATGAAACATTGAGAAATAGACAAAATAAGGAGCACGTATAGAAGACAAAACCTTGCTCCAAATTACAACCAAACCAGCAGCAGTCTATCATCCCAAAAACATGGAGGAGATCTGAGTTCCAAACCCAAATCAGACTATAGTAATTTTCATTAACAGTTCATTAAATTGTTTTTGTACCAATGCCTCTGAGGAGTTGCAGTCAAAATTGTTGAGAGAATGTGAAAATAGTTTGTAGCTTTTGTGTAGAGTGATAATAAGATTGCTATTGTCTAAGATAGATAGTCTTTATGGCTTATTGTTGAAGGTACTGATTTATGGATTCATGTACGTTAAAAATTACGTGGTTTCAGTAGAAGCTGAGGGAATTTGTATTGAATGGAAATAAAATTGCTTATGTCAGGACTCTAGTTCTGTTGCAACATGTACAAGTGATATACTTAGTCACATGGATTTTTTCTGCACACCCCTTTGCTTGGCCTTTAAGAGTTAGTTTTATTCAGATTATAGCTCCTTCATCAAGCTGCATGTTGCATCTTTTCTGTAACTTATTTGAAATTCTCATATGATATGACACCAGCTCAATATAAATTTCATATTTCACAGTCTTTTGTAATTTGTTAACAAAGTTTTTAAGTTCAGAGAAGGTTAATGAGTCAAACTTGTTAACAGTATCTGTTTCTCTTGATCTTTTAGGCCTTTGATTTTAGACATGCATTCACAGCCATGTATTTTTCTGTATACACCTTTATTTTGATTTAAATGCATAAGCCATGAGTTAAACTGATTTGAGTTCCTGTATTTTATACTATTAATGTAGTCTGCATTGGAGTTTGGCAATAATCTGTTTCCCTGCAAAAGAAGATAAATCTGGGCCATTTGTTCTTCATCTGGACTCACTGGGCCTTCATGAAAGTAAAACCATCTTTTGGAATATAAAGAGGTGTGTTAGTATGAGCTTTCTCCTATGACCAGTGTTTATAATTTCTGAAATTATATAATTGCAACTAAATCATTAAATACCATCTTTTAATGTGTGTTTACTACTGTAAAATTTCATGGAAGTATAAATTATTTGGTGTGTAGAAGTTGCAAATGAATTATAGCAGACATGATAATCAGCTATTTTACATACATTTGTCTTGAAATAATACATTTTATTTGATGAATTAGATCAATAGCCATTTCATAGAATGAACTACACTAATGTCTAATAGAGAAGTGTTATTAAAAGCATTCATAATATGCGGAAATAAGATGCATCACTTGTTATCTGCAGTTTTAGATAACAGTTATATCACTTATGTGTCCCAGTTTTTAGTTTCAGCATAGAATATTTTATATGAAATATTACAAAACTTTCTCATGAAACCTCATTATTGTTTGCATTATGAGTTCCTAGTGAGGAAGAAAATGTGCTTTTAGTTGATACATTTATTATGAGATAGGATATTTGGATGCTTCTTATGTTTTAGTGATTATTTTTGTTTTATCAACTTAAATAATTTTCTCCCGTTTTCTTATATAACATCTTATTGTGATGTCAAGATATCTCTATGGAATTATAGCAATTATAACTAATTGGAGTGAATAATGCAATTTATTGATTCATTTCTGATTAAAAAAATTACAGTTGCATTCTGTTTCACGTCTTTAACTAGTAATGGGCTAGTAAGAATGTTGGTCTTGTTATTTGAATGGAGTGAAGAATTGAATAGGATTCTACATATTTATTAATAAGAACACTTTAAGATGTATGATTTCAGATCAAACCTACTAGTTGCATTGGATTTGTATGGGGTTTTTTTCCATGATAAAGGACTGATCTGATTAGATTAGGTTTTGAATGTCCTGAACCCTTATTTTAAAGATTCTGGAGTGTGTATATTTTTATCTCTCTTTCTAACATTGATAAATGCCAGTCCTCTGTTATGGTGGATTCACCTAAAATGCAGATAAGTTAATTCCTTGAAAAGGAAACATTATGATATTTGCACAGGGAATGAATAGTCTGATCTTGTGAGGTTTAGATAGTCCAAGGATCTCAGTAATAGATGTATCATGTAAGTACTTGGAAATCATTGAATCCCATAATCACTAACCCTGCAATGCTGCTCAGTGTTATGTTTCATGAAACACATCATTTACAATATAATGTCTGGAATCCACTAATTTTCTTTGCATGTTGGGTTTCACTCCAAGAAACCATGCCTTAGTAATATAATAAAATACTGAATGGTGCATAACATAAGGTTGATTCCTCAATGCGTTTGTAGAGGCTAAACTTTCCACAATAATTTATATAATACTAATCAATCCTTTCCCAAAAGAGATTTTAATTGCATTAGATCTCACCAATTTAATTAATAATGTCAAAACTATTTGGTCTACAACATATTAGTTGTCATTTAACTTGAATTAGTGTAAAATGTTTTCCAATTGAGACCAGTTATACAAATTCAGTGCACAAATTTCATGACCTTTGGCGTCAGTAAAAAAAATAACAATCAAATATATCAATCATGCCAATGAATGATTGAAAATAATTATTGACATTCCAAAAGAAAATTGGAATCAACTATAATACAAATAAACTCTTTACTCTGAATTCATCTTCATGCACATATTAGTTGATTCATCAGCTGTCTCAGTATCATTCATATCTGGTCACTTTACTATCAGTCATATATGTAAATCAGACATCCAATAAATTATTCAAACATTAAGCAT
Source organism: Sequoia sempervirens (assembly GCA_007258455.2). NCBI lineage: Eukaryota > Viridiplantae > Streptophyta > Pinopsida > Cupressales > Cupressaceae > Sequoia > Sequoia sempervirens. The sequence goes on along the minus strand of VDFB02105785.1, from coordinate 437,284,260 downwards.
GCTACGATAACACTTTGATATTAGTGATTTATGCCAAAACCTTCTCTTGCTCATGTGCATAACTGCATATAACTACAAGAAAACAATGCCACAACCTGCTTTAATGGGCTATGAAAAATAACAAAATTCCATAGGTTTAAACTATTTTTTTCTTTCGTTTTAAACCCTAAATATGATCTCATATAGGGTTAGGTGTAATGTCCCCTCCTTAGTCAGCTTTAGGTGACCAGGGGTTAGCTCATCACTTGACCCTCGTGAGCTAGCAGTGTGTTTAGAGGGTCCATCTGGACTGTTTCCCCGGCATTTGGGACATTACACATGGCAGTGGTTTCAGATTCTAGCATCTGCATTTGCTCATTGGCTCATTTCTAGACACTTACTATTTATAGTAAGTGATTTATGGACATGCTATTTTTGGTAGGGCACCTGGACTCCAGACTTTGGAAGTATTATTGAGGCTTAATGTTTCATGACATATTTGATGAATATTTAATGAAGGGAAAGGCCTTAATAATATTATATTTAATAAGAGCTTATATTATGAAGTTATTATTTACTTTATTAAAAGGGGGCCACTTAAAGTTCATGAAGCAATTACCCTTCTTTAAGTGATTAAATATTATTTATTTTAGCCAAAGTCTAACTTCAGCTTAAAAGTGAAGTTCATGTTATTTTTAATAACAAAAAGAGGCACTTGAAGAAATTCAAACTTCTTGAGGAGGTATTTAAGCTTCACATGTAAAGTCGACTTCATTGTGAGAATACTTGACTTTGCATTTGGCTGAGAAAAAAACACACCTGAAGCTGGGGTTTCAGATTGTGATCACCATTGGAGAACGTCAAATCTTCAATTGGGCGCTGATTTGAGGTGCTGAGAGAATCACCGAATTTTGGCTATTGAGAGGGCTTCACTCAAAAGTCCATTTGAGCAGATTGAGATAGATTTTCAAAGGGTTTTGAAAGCTTTCATTTTGCAGACCTGGCCATTTGTTGTACCCAAAACCAAAATTTTTGCTTCACTAAGGCATTTTGCTTAATTGAGTCTTAATCTTGTTAAAGTGATGTTAGAAGGTCGTTTTTGGGGTTTTTAAATATGGAGTTGGTGTTAGTGTCATGTTAGTCTGTTACTGAAGAAATTTGAGAAAGTGAAAATTTGAAGGAAAATCATCAAAATTTTCTATCTCTGGAGAGGGGAGCACATTTTCAAAAGGGCGCCCTATCTTTTAGGGGCTCAAATCTTGTTTTTAGGGTTTGTCACCTTTAGCAGGCATTTGTCTGGTGTTACATCAGCGTCACAACGAGCTATCAATCCTGTCAAACGGACCTATTTCATGCAAGTTATGGAAGATATAGCGCAAAACGAGAGGAGAGCCAGAATTGGCTAACACTGGAAAAAAGAGCAGCTTTTGAAAAAGGCACCCATCTTTTTGAGGTGTCAAATGAAGGTTTTTGACTAAATGCCACCTGAGATGTTTATCTCACATTTGTTCAAGCTTCGCGACGCATCCGTCAGTGGGTGAATCTGAGTTGCAGAAGTGCCTGAGCCGGAGGTCAAGCATAGGGTCAAATCTTGGTCAAAATATCAAAGAATGAGCAAAAGAGCACTTTTTTTTTAGAAAGGCGCCTGAGCTTTTCTAGCCTTTAATGCCTTCTTTTTGATGATCTCAGATATCCAATTTGTTCGTGTTGCATTCAGCTTTCCGTTGCCTGTTTCCGTTATATCAGAAGATGACTCAGCAGCTTGCAGTCGGAGTTTTAATGTTATTTTGGTCAGTTCCAGAAATGGCTAAGTCTGGAAGAAAAAGAGCAACTTTTCAAAAAGGCGCCCTTGATTTTCACCCCTCAGATGATGTTTTCTGGAGAAATGTGCCTTTGCAGCTGTCATGCAGAATGAAGTCAACTCTGCAGTGAACCTGTGATCCAATCTTGAAAATTGGTCAATCAAAAGTTATGAAGGATTTGTTTTTCCCTTTGTACGAGATCGAGATGAGAAAATATGGCTAAGTCTGAGAAAAAGAGCAGTTCTTGAAAAGGGCACTTGGATTTTTGAGCCTTTAGATGTTAGTTTTATGATGTTCAGTCTCAAGGTACCTTTTGATCAGTTTTTGTCTTGCTCTGCGATGCACCTGTCAGCCAGCCAATCGGTGGAGTCAGTCAGCCAGGGTCAAAGGATGAAAAGAGGTCTCGAAAGAGGTTTAAGTCTAGATTTTCATGAAAATTGGCTAAGTCTGGAAAACGCCTTAAGAGGTCAAAATTGAGTTTTTGAAAGAAGTTGACTGGTGCACCCTAACTTGAGTTCTGACTTCAGTTAGACTAAACAATTTATGGGTTGTCATTTCCAGTTCATATTTTGGCATGTTGAGTGTTCTTTTAGTTCGCATGTCGAGTTAACTAGTTTGCATGTCCAGTTAACAACTTTGCATGTTCACTTAACTTGTTTGTATGTTCACTTAATTGAAGTTTATGCTTGAAAATCAACTTGAGTTTGCATGCGTGGCGCAATTGGTTGAAATTGTGAAGTGAATTGTGAAGTTGGCGCTTCACTTTTTATCAACTGAAGTTTCAAAAGGGACGCCATTTTTAAAGCATGACTTTGTTAAGTATGGCGAATTCACTTTTGATTGTTAACTGAAGTTTTCAAAAGGGACGCCTTATTTAGAATTTTTAAAGATTTAAAGCATGAGTTTAAAATGGCGAATTCACTTTTTATTGTCAACTGAGGTTCTGAAAAGGGTCGCTTTAATTCTTAGTTGTGAATTTAATGAATTTTGAAGTATGGCAAATTCAATAAGGATTGTCAACTGAAGTCAAATTCGCATGATGCTTTAAATGGTGTTGTCAATTGAAGACTAAAAAGGGACACCCTAGCATGGTGCTTTATTTAGTTCATTTTAGTTTCAGTTAACTAAAATTGGGGTCCAATCATAAGCTAAGCGCCATTTTCAAGGTTTAATGCTTTTGTGCAAATTTCAGTGATGAAAATCTATTTATTCAAGCATTAGCGTCCATTATTTCTTCATCACAAGCTTGAAATATACATTCTTCTTGAGCGAGCAGCAGTTTAAAGGTGCTACAGGTGTCAGAATTCAACATTTTTCATAGCAACGAATTCAGATTGATTAGAGGAAGAAGATTTTAGACTTTGTTTTCAGTTTGCATGCAGGTTTCATCAAATTCCAAAATAGAGATAGGCGAATTCTACAGAAGCAGAGCAAACAAAACTTTCTTTCTTCTGTCTTATTTCTTCTATTTCTCATTTTAGGTACTTTCTTCACATGTCAAAGAAATTCAACATATTTTCAGAGTTTGATCATCTGGGTTCGCACACTTCAGTATTTGCAGCAAAACCCATGTCTTAGATTTTTTCGAGAAAATTGCCCTGTAGTCTTCATTCTGAAGCTCTGTGCTTTTTTCCGAGAATTTCTTTGCATGTGGGCCTGAAACACATTTTTTTTTTTTTCAAGAATCAAACTATCTGGGTTGTCTTAGAATTTGATTCTGCACAAAACCCACGTTTCAGAAAAATTCCGAAAACTTTTCCTGCCATAGGCTATTTTTAGCCTTGTCCAGAGATTTTCAGTTTTTCCATAAGGTTGTTCAAGTATATTCGACTTTACAGTCAAAAGTCTTTATTTTCAAAATGCAGTTCAATCTCATTGATTATAAGACAAAATCTGCCCTTATGCATAATTTTGTCAGAACTTCAGATATAGACTTGAATCATGTTTATCCAGTGGTTAATTTGAGCAGTTTGGAGGGTGTTAGCAGCAATTCGTTGAGAAATATTGAGCGTTCTGGATTGTTGGCAGCGGCATCTATTCCTGTTACCACTTTTGATCTTGAGTTCGTTCTTGCTTGTATCAAGCATTATGACTCATCTTCACGACAAATCAGATCAGTTGATGGGAGGGTTATCTGCAGTCTCAAACCGAAGGACATAGAGAAATGTTTTGCTATTCCTCCTCGTTCAGATAATTTCACTATGGTTATTGAAGCCTGTGAGAAGATATGGGATGGAGATCAAGAACATTCACAGAGAAAGGTGGCTCAGAGATGGCTGAAAGTTCAGAAGACTAACATGCCTAAAAAGATTGGTCGTGGTGAATTCAAGGACGAGGTTGCTGTTTTGATAACTTTGCTCAATCGAGTTACAGGCCAAGAGGATGCTAGCACTTTCCGATCATGGATGTTTTACCTTATTTCCAGAATTCTTGATGGTACAGAACATTTTGACTGGGCTATGTTGATTAGTGATTGCCTACATCAGCAGATTTATGATTTTCTCAATTTCATGAGTTCCGTATGATATCCTACTTGGTCTACTTAGTTGCATTCCAAGGCAGCTACATGCATCTAAAAACTAATGGCACTCTCGGTGTTCAACGTGTTCATGAGTATTATCCTCAGTTGGAGTTTTCTAAGTCTGAACAAGATTTCCGAGCAGTGAATGATCATTTTTCTATGAGGATAGTTAGAGATCTTGACAATGAAATGCACATTCGTATTTCTGCCGAGGCAAAATCAGCGATGGAAACTTGGGCGGATTGGTTTATCCAATTCCCTACTTTCACATACATCCGGGTTTATGGATATGTTGGAGAGCCTTTGATGTTGCCGAGGTATCCTTCAGACAAGATCATCTTCATGGAGTTTCTCAGGCAGATGCAACATGTTCATTTCTCTATTTGCAATCGTCATAAGACCGCGGCTACTTTTCCATTTGCATTAGCAATTTTTACATGCAGTGCGGCAACAGATGCCAAGCATATGTCAACCGAAATAGAAAGATTGAAGCTTAAAACTTATATTGAACAGCGTTCCTATGATCCTTTGGGTCATTATGCAACCAGGTTAGAGCGAGGGATTGCACATAAGCCAGCACTTGAAGATTTTTGGGCTAATTGTGAAGATGAATTCGAGGTTCGTCGTCGTCACTATTGTAGACTCACTATCACTCAGCTCTCTGATTACCTATCAGAGGATGTTGATGGTCTATCAGATGATGATGGAGAAGTTCTTCTCAATTCATATGTCAGAGATCAAATCGCTCGACAGCCACTTCGTTCACCAGATTGGTATGCTAAGGAGAATACTTCTATTGAGGAGGTTTCTAGATCGGTTATCAAGACCAGCAAGCAGTTCTTGGAGAGTAAACGGAAGCGAAAGTCAGTTCCTATGACAGAGCCGCAGAGAAGTTTTCTTCATTGCCTTCTACTTCTAGGTCAAGACCTCGGGTCAAGGCTATTGTGATACCTCCTGAAGTAGTTAGACTCAGTGGAAACACGAGGAAGAGAGCTATTGGTAAGAGGAAGCAGAAGCAAGTTGAGAATGTACCTGAGAGTCTAGTAGAGACAGTCATTTAGGTTGAACCTCACATTTCACCTCCTAGTTTACCGCATATGCAACCTATTGACATAGATTCAGAGCCTGAGATACCAATTCGAGTAGGATCGGAGACAATTGAACCACCACAGGTTGATACATCAGGGACAGTCTCTCCTCGAATTGATGATATTGTTCAATCTTGTGGGCTCGAGAGGTCTTTGGGGAGACAGAGGCGAGAACCTTCGTATAACCTTGATTTATCTGAGTTTGGTGAACCTTACCAGAGAAGGTCGAACAAGAAAATCAAGAAACAGGTGCATATTGAGAAGACTCCAGAATCAGAGATTGTTATAGAAGTTGTTCCTCCAGAGGGTAAGAGCCTAGATGAAGTCGAAGTTGGTGACTTTACTTTCACTAAGGCAAATCTTGGCAGGACCACTCGAGAGACAGACGTGAGCCTTCTTAAGATTGTCACTAATAATCTTGAAGAACGCATCATGTAGGATGGAGAGGATAAGGCATTACTTAAGGCCAAGAATAGTCAACTTCGTCAATATATTTTTGATCTTGTTCATGGAAATTCGAGTAGAGCGCCTGTCCTTCCTCAAAATACACCTGCAAAACAACGAAAGCTGGATCAGTTAGTCAGTCATGGTAGACTTTTGGACAACTGGATTGAAAGCTTAGTCATTATGGGTCAACGTCTTCTTGCGGATTTGTATCAGTTGAGGAGTGATGCACATAAACTTCGTCAAGGTATTCAGTTGCTCGAGGTTTCAGTCATAGAGAGTTTAGCCAAGGATCGAGTTCTTGTGTCCCAGTTGTCTGTTGCATATGATGCCTTGGAGGTTGATGAAGATCAAGAAAAAGTTTTTACTTGGAGAGAGCAACACATTTTCAAAATGGAGATATGTGAAAAGATCTCTACCAAGTTGTTTTCACTGAAAGATGATGTGGTTGGAGCACTTGCACTTGTCAGTGGTTTTGTTGTTCAGATTCCGTGTCATCTTCTTGAGGATGGCACGTATATTGAATTGGACAAAGTACAAGCTGAATTCGAAAAATTGATTTGTGATAACCTTGAGGGAGATCCTATGGCGGCTAAATTAGAGAATATTTCAGTTATTTCAGCTAGTTTCAAAAAGGCGACTGAAGATGTTAGAGAAGGCATGCATACAGTTAAGGAAAGTGGCAGAGAACTGAAGAAACAGATTGTGGTTTTGGATAGCATCAAAGTGCCAGAAGACAGGGAGATTGATGAGTTCTTGGTTGAAGTATTAGACCAAGATGACATGGAGTGATCTACCAGTTGGAACCTGCAGTTAATTTCAAGGGTTGAGTCATGAGCAGCAGTTAACTCAACTTTCAGTCTTGAGTTCACTTGTTGACTTCACACATGCTTATCTCTTCCTTGGGATTATCTTCATAGGAGTTAGGGTTAGGGTTTCCAGTTAACTGAGGGTAGTGTCCAGTTAACTTTGCTTTAAATAAGGACGTGCATGCTTGCACATTGTCCATTTAGGTTAGATGTACCGGTTAACTGATGGTTGCTTTCCAGTTAACTGTATAGTTTATTTTATTAGGGTTTAGTAATAAATCTTGCATGCATTGCAAGACTGTAGTTGACTCAAGGTGATTTTAGGGTTTCCTACACCTTTTGATGTCTATAAATAAGAGCTTTTGCTCATTTGTAATTAACTTTTGCACGAGAGAGGAATATATGCTGTGCCTACCTTGCGCTCAATATTGCTCATTCTGTATCTGTTCATGCACTTTTGCTGTTATAATGAATTGTTATGCCACATAGGGTTTCATGCAATTGTGATGGTGAATTCTTTCCTTAGTTAGATCAAATATGTTTTTGTGTTCAATAAACTTGTTCAGATTGAGATGATAGTTGCGCCACCTTGCCTTCAAGCTGAGAATCTGTTCTTGGTTATCGTATGATGTTTTGTGTTCAATAAACTTGTTTAGATTGAGCTGATAGATGTGCCACCTTGCCTTCAAGCTGAGAATCTATACTTGTTTATCGTCAGATAGTTAACCTTGCTCCGTTTCCTCATGCTCTGTTTTCTTGAGGAAACTGGATAGGTTCTAAGTAATTAAGCCTAGTTGTAGTTAGTAGTCTACGAAACCAAAAAATACTCAGCTGCAACGTATATAGTTTTCGAGAAAGCCTTGTACCTCTATAGCTGAAGCAAAAAGACAGGATATAGATTAGTTTATTTTCCTTTGCAAGTACTTTTGTCAAGCACAACGAGGGAGCTTCCCCTCCTAATTTGAAGAGCACTCATTGCGTAGTGTGCATAGCTGTCCGTACCAACTCTTACTCCAGAGGTGCTAGTTGTTACGCCAACACTGTTTGCATCAGACCTATTAGTATCATCATTCATTCATGATTTAGGTTGGGTTTTGAAGAGTTTCATTGGCTGGCTGGGCCGTACCATCTTAAGGCAAGACGTCTTTCATTGGAGACCAATCGCCCTTTATTTGTAGCTGTTTCTTCATGCTTAAGGGACGGCTGGGTTGGTGTTTCAGTATGCAAGCATTAGATAATGGGAAAAGAGCTTATACAGCTGCAACAACAAATCTGACCCAGGGTTAAGGCGTTATCTCTAGGTTCTTTTCATTAATTGTAAATATATTGCTTGCATGTCAAAGAATAACCTCCATACGATAATAAAAGATTGTTATTTTGCATCTGTATGTTAATATGTGTTAGCTGTTCAAGTTTCATTTGTATCAGCATTTTATATTTCAAGCATTGCATCTCTCAAAAAACACAAAAAACAAAAAAGCAATCAAAACAAACAACAAAAAACAGATCAGAAATTTATATCAGTAAAAAAAGAAAAATCAAATTGAGGTTAAGCCATTCGGGCTTACTATAGTGGTATCAGAGCAGTGGTCTTGCCAACCTGTTGGGTTTGTTTTGCACATGAGATCACAGGAAGTGGGCCACATAGGTATTACACCAGACAAAGGAAGGCTGAACAGCAAGGTAAACATGTAGAAGAACAGGTACAACAGAGTTTCATGGAGGAAAGAAGAGAAGGCAGTCCTCCTAGGTTTGCTAGACATGATGAAGAATAGGAAGCAAGGAATATTTTCATAGGAATAGAGGCAGGACAGCATCAGATAGTAGCACAACAACAACATATAGCCAATGCTTTGCAACAATTGACATTAGCCATACAACAGATTGGTCAACCAAGAAGGCATCATCAGGAACAAGAAGATCATGGAAGTGTAATGGCTAAACCTAGGGGTAGAAGAACATCTACTCTCAGATTTGATCGACCAACCCATCCCACATTTCTACCAAATGAACTGGCTACACCACGGTTGGAAGAGGATCATGAGGCACAATTCATAGATAACATTATGGCTATTCATGATGAGTGTAATTTGCTGCCACCCGAAGTCAAACAGCACATGTGTTTTGATAGATATGTGAGCCAAAAAAGGGAGCACTTAAGAATGAGATTTGATAGGAGATCTTACCCTCAAAACAGGGAACTTGAACATGCAACCAGTAAACTAACTATGCCTTATTTTGATGGAAGTGGCAAGGTTTCAGCTCGATCTTGGATCAGAAAAATTGGACACATTCTTATCATTACGTCCTATGTCTGAAGTTGATGCAATTAAGTTTGCTTCTCTGCACTTGGATGGTATTGCACATGATTGGTGGCACCATGGCATGGTGACACTTCAACATGATAGAATCACTACATATCAAGAGTTTGTTGATAGATTGGTGGAAAGATTTGATAGAAAGGATCCTGAATCTTATTTTAGGGACCTTGCACAGCTGAAACAAGTTGGCAGTCTGGAAACATATATCAGTGAATTTAAAAAACTATCTGTTATGGTCACAAGAATTTCTAAGAGAAGGTTGATCATACTCTTTGTGGAGGGATTATTTGAGCCAATGAGAGGGTGGATTAAAGCATTTGATCCACCAACATTGCAAGAAGCCATGAGAAAGGCAAGGAGCATGGAACCATCTACCTCACAAAGTAAATTTGTGCCTAAACCATCTTCTTCAAGTGACCAAAAGGTTTTCCCAAAGAAATCAGAAAATTCTGATCCAAAAAAGAAATTTGCAGCATCGGTTGATAGAGATACCTACAATGACTTGAGGAAGAGAAAGCTTTGCTTTTGGTGCAAAGGACCTTATGATGATAAGCACGAATGCCCCTTGAGACCCAAGGGTAAAGCAAAGCAAATGGAATGGTTTTATGGAGGAGAAGACTTGACTGATAGGGATGACCAGCAAGTTGCTTATGATGATGAAGAGGCTGAAAATTTAGAAAAGAAGAGGGAAATGAAGAGGAGCAGCAAATAAAAGATGCCTACATCACTAGCATGCAAAAAGAAGGTTCATTCAGGATGAGGGGTATCTTAGCAGGTGTGATGTCCCCGCTCTAGTCAGTTCTCGGGAATAGTGTGTTAGCCTTTTCTTGGACCCTTGTGGGCTAGCTGGATTGGTTAGAGGGTTAGTGGTGTTTTCTAGAGAAGTTGATCGTTTTCGTTTTCAAAGCTTAGTGATTGGTTCACAGCAGGCCTTGGCAGTTCAGGAGTTGATAGCTTGTGACGACACAAAATTCTATGGAGATTTGAGGAAGTTATGCTTATTTAAGTGATTTAAGTTATTAATTAACTTATTATTTAATTATAAAGTCAAATTGACTTTATCCCTTTATATCACTTAAATATTCATAAAAATTGTGATTTAAAATTAAATCACTTAATCATTTAAGTGGGCGCCAAATATTAAGTTCATAACTATTGAAAAGGACTTAATATTATTTTAAAAGATTTAAATGATGGAAAAGGGCGTATCTTCTTGGAAATGCGTGCCTTTTTGATATAAGGCATTTTTGGGCAATGAGAACATCATTATTGATTATTTCAACTTTTCGCTTGGGTTTCTTTCTGTGCTTTCTCCTGTGATCAGGGTTTGAGCAATCTTCCATTGGAGAACGATATCTCTTCAATGTTGAGCACTTTTGAGACTGTGAGAGACCAGTCAAATTTGTGCAATTGAGAGAGCTTCATTCAGAAGTTCTACATGATTCTATCTGAGTTTTATCATTCAGTATTTATTTGTCTGCAATAAGGAAAGAGGGTTTCTTCTCCAGAGACGCCATCTTCTACAGATTCTCAGCTTTCAGAGTGTTCTATTGGTTTCTACCTTGGGCCGTACTTTTGCATTGGGAAATGTGCCTTTTTGGGAAGGCGTGCGAAGTAATTAGCTGAAACGCCTTTCTTTTGGCTCCTATTTGTCTTCCATCTTTGGCGTCCACCTTTCTCAAGAACTTGTAACTTGTTTTAAGGAGGGAGAACTCAAATCTGGAGGCTAGGCGTCCATATTTGTTAGATTTCACCATTCTTGCCTGGCGAGTTGGCTTATTTCTTAAAATAAATAATCTGGAAACATTTTGGTATGTTTAGCTCTTGTGATCTATTTGTTATTGTTAAATAATACCTTCTGCATTTTTATTCTGTAGAAATTAGCTCAGTTTCTCAATTTATGAGCTTTTATATGATGCGCCCCTTCTCTTCTGTCTACAAACTTTCTCTTAAAAAAACTAAAAAAACACATTGACTTAAGAAATTATTGGGGTTTGAGTTGAGAGCCAGCAGGGCTCATCACAGTGGTATCAGAGCTCTGATCCTGCCAGCCTGAAGGGTTAGCAGTCTCTATGCGGCCTCATCAGAATAGGTTTGACAGGTACTACTCACGCAGGGGTCCGGGTTTGCAGAGAAGTACTTTTGAACCTTTTTTAGCATTTCCGTTTGACAAATAGGAAGAAGAATTAGGCTTTGATAACATGGCTGATAGGAAAGCTGAAGGTTCTCGCAGGAATCCTCTTGATGAAGAGGACAAAGACGCTAGAGATGTACTTGGAGGCATGGTGGCAGGCCAAGAATAGGTGGCGAATATCCTCTAGCAACTAAGCACAAATGTTCAAAATTTGACACTTCATAGAGGTCAGAATCAGGGTCGTGATTAGGAAGGCAGTATTCATGGAGAACCACACAGAGTCATAGCTCCAACACGCACCTTTGAGAGAGCTACATGTCCTACTTTCATCAGAAATGAAGCTGAGGAAGAGGTTGAACAGGGTGGTGAAGTGAACTTTGCTGATAACATCATGACTATGCATGATGAATGGGATGCACTGCCTCTAAGAGTTAAGGAGCACCTTAACTTCGATAGATTCATGAGCCAGAAAAGGGAGTATAACCGTAACAGGAATGACAGGAGGCCTAGAAACAAACAAAGTGAACTCAGACAGGCTACCAACAAACTAACCTTGGTTCACTATGATGGTAGAATTATAGCACGTGCCTGGGTGAGTAAGTTGGACACATTCTTGACACTACGTCCTATGCTAGAGGAAGATGCCATTAGATTTGCAGCACTTCACCTTGATGGCGTGGAACATGACTGGTGGATTCATGGCATGGCTACTCTTCACCATGACTGGATTACCTCATACTAGGAGTTCACTGATAGATTGGTAGAGAGATTTGATAGATGTGATCCTGAACTATTCTTCAGGGATCTTGCGCAGTTAAAACAGTTGGGTAGCTCGAAATCGTACATTGGAGAGTTCCAAAGACTATCTGTGATGGTGATAGGTATCTCAGAGAGAAGGCTGATCATATTGTTTAGTGAGGGTCTTTTCGAGCCCATGAAAGGTTGGATTAAAGCATTTGATCCACTTACATTACAGGAGGCCATGAGGAAAGCTCGCAGTATGGAGCTCACTACACCTCGTAAACAATTTGGCTCGAAACCTTCTACCTCCTACACAGAGAACAAATCTGATCCAAAGAAGGCTGATAATGCTGATTAAAAGAAAAAATTTGCAGCCCCTTTAGATCGTGACACAATGAATGATCTACGTAGAAGGAAGCTCTTTTTTTACTGTAAGGGCCCATATGACTTCAATCATGACTGTCCCCTCAAGCCTAAAGGGCAAAACAGGTACATGGAATGGTTTTATGAGGGAGAAACGTTGACTGATTTTTCTGATCAGCAAGCTGCTATCTATGACACAGATGGAGAAAAATCAGAAAATGAGGCAGAGATTGAGGTAGAAAGTGAGCTACAAGAGGCTCATATGTCCAGCATGCAGAGAGAGGGATCTTTCAGGCTCCATGGGATTTAGCGGGTCAAAGAGTCATATCTCTTTTGGACACAGGTGCAACCCACAACTTTATTGATTCACGGTTAGTGGAGAAAAGGGGAATTCAAACTCAGCAGTTTGAAGGCATTCGATTGAAGGTTGCAGATGAGTACACTCTCAACTTCGAGAGGATGATTCCTGATTTGCCGTTGAAACTCAATTTGAGTTTAAGGCAGATTTTTATGTTGTGAACATGGGAGGAACAGATATAGTACTTGGCATGAAGTGGCTTCATGCAATAGGAGAGTTCACACTTAATTTGCGTGACATGGAGATGAAATTCAGAGTTGATGGCACAAATCATGTTCTTAAAGCCATCAAGGACAATAACCTAAAAGAAATTTCACTCCGGAGAATGGAACGTTTGATTCGACATGACATGGTAGATTGGGCAGCTGAGTGCAAGTTAATGCCTTCACAGTTGGAGCAACAAGCTTCTTCTTACCATCCAGATGTATAGGAACTTCGAATCAAACATGCAAAGGTTTTCAGTGCTATCCCACCAGGTAGACCTCCTGATAGAGGTATTGAGCATATTATAGAGATGGATGAGGGCACGAAACCGATCATGATCACTCCTTGCCGGCACCCCAAACGTTTAAAAGATGAGATTGAGAAAACTATTAAGTAACTTTTAGCTATGGGGCACATTAGGCTGAGTAAGTCACCCTTTGCTTCATCAGTTGTTTTGGTGAAGAAAAATGATGGTATACTTAGGATGTGTATTGACTACAGGATGCTCAACAGGAAGACTATAAAGAACAGGTATCCTATTCCACGGATAGATGAGTTGATAGACGAGCTTCATGGATCTTGCTATTTCTCGAAGATTGATTTGAGGACAGGTTATCATCAGATCAGAGTCCGGGAGGAGGATATTGAGAAAACCGCATTCAGATGTCACTGTGGACACTATGATTTCTTGGTTATGCCATTCAGTTTAACCAATGCTCCAGCCACATTTCAGTCTACTATGAACAGGGTTTTCCATCCTCACTTGAGGAAATTTGTATTGGTGTTCTTCGACGACATCCTGGTTTATAGCAAATCATGGGAGGAACACATGGTCCACCTGGATGAGGTATTGAGTATACTTGATAGGGAGTCCTTGTACGCCAAGGAGTCCAAGTGTGCTTTAGGCATGGCAGAGCTTTTATATCTGGGTCACATCATCAGCAGTGTAGGAGTTAGCATGGATCCAGAGAAAGTTTGAGCTATCATCGATTGGCCTACACTTGAGACATTGACACAACTCAGGGGGTTTGTAGGATTATGTGCCTTCTATCATCGGTTCGTTAGTGGATTCTCGTGACATGCTGCACCACTATCTGATTTGACTAAGAAGGGAGCCTTTGTGTGGACACCTCTTGCACAGGCATGCTTTGAGAAGTTCAAACTTCTCATGAATACATGTCCAGTCTTAGCTTTTCCGGATTTCACCAGACCATTTGAGCTACATTGTGATGCCAGTGGTGAGGGTATTGGTGCAGTCATCATGCAGGATCGACACCCTATAGCTTTTGAGAGCAGGAAGCTAAGAGGTACTGAATGGAGCTATAGTATCTATGACGAGGAAATGTTGGCCATCATGCATGCCATGGCCAAATTCAGGCAATATTTGGTTGGTAGTAAATTTAGTGTTAAAACCGATCACAATAGTCTGAAACATTTTCTTGGGCAGCGGGATTTAAACGAAAGGCAACAGAAATGGGTCAGCAAACTTCAGTCCTATGATTTTGACATCTCCTATGTCAAGGGCACTTAGAATGTGGTTGCTGATGCATTATCTCGCCGTCCACACTTGAGCTCCATTACACAGATTGCAGACGACTGGAGACATATGATAGTAGCAGAGTATGCTAAGAACCCGTGGGCTTCTAGCATAGTGGATGGGACAGTACAGGATTACAGATACTCACTTGTAGATGATCTTATCATTTACAAAGGGAGGATATTTCTAGTCCCAGGTTCTAAGATGAGGGATAGAGTATTGAGATCATTCCATGATTCACCTATGGCAGGACGTCCCGGTTACTTTAAGACCTACAGGCAGGTACGTGAGAGATTCTCTTGGAAGGGTCTCAAGTCATTTGTTCTTCAGTATGTCAGGGAATGCCTTGTTTGTCAGCAGAACAAGCAAGAACATACATACCCTGCAGGATTACTCCAACCGCTTGCTATTCCTGAGAGGAAGTGGGAATGCTTGTCTATGGACTTCATCACGGGCTTGCCGAAAGCTTAAGGGAAAGACAACATTTTTGTGGTAGTAGATCGGTTGACGAAGTATGCACATTTCTTCTGAATCACTACTCTACACACAACTACTCAGGTGGCGGATTTGTTCTTCCAAGAGGTATTCAGGTTGCACGGTTTGCCTCGGAGCATAGTCAGTGACAGGGACAGCAGGTTTATGAGTAACTTCTGGCAGGAGTTATTCAAACTTTGCGGGACAGAGCTCACTCCGAGCACCAGCTACCACCCACAGACAGATGGGCAGACTGAGATAGTCAACAAATGGGTGGAAGGATACTTGAGGAATTACAGTTCAAGGCTGCAGAAGGCATGGGTGAAGTGGTTATACCTTTGTGAGTATTGCTACAATACCACTCATCACATGAGCATTCAGATGACACCTTACTGAGCGTTATATGGATATGATGCTCCAAGTTTTCTAGATTTATTACTGAGTGACAGTAAAGTACCCAATGCTGGTGATCTATTGCAAGAGAACCAGGACATTATGAGAGCACTCAGGGATAATATTCAGAAAGCTCAAAATCAGGAAAAGCAATATGCTGATCAGAGGCGAGTGGAGCGATCTTTCGAGATCGATGATTTGGTGTATTTGATGCTTCTACCTTATAGGCAGTCCACCCTTCGTAAGAAGGGCGCCGAGAAACTTAAGCCACGATACTATGGACCTTTCAGAGTTGTCAGACGTGTCGGTGAAGTGGCTTATGAGTTAGATCTTCTTGTGGATAGTAAGGTTCACAATGTGTTCCATGTGTTGCGCCTCAAAAAGGCGTTGGGACAACAGGTGACTCCTATTGATTTACCACCCCTGGATGATGAGGGGAAATTGATTTTGATACCTGAGGCCATTTTGGATTCTAGAGAGCGTCATCTTCGAAGGCGGGTTATCAGGGAATATTTGGTAAAGTGGAAAGATCTACCGGCAGAGGATTCTACTTGGGAGAGTGACAATATTCTTCAGCATCCGGCTTTGAGTTTGCTTGTGGACAAGCAAATTCGGGGAGGGCAGACTGTGATGTCCCTGCTCTAGTCAGTTCTCGGGAACAGTGTGTTAGCCCTTTCTTGGACCCTTGTGGGCTTGTTGGATTGGTTAGAGGGTCAGTGGTTTTTTTTGGAGGAGTTGATCGTTCTCGTTTTTAGAGCTTAGTGATTGGTTCACAACAGGCGCTAGCAGTTCAGGAGTTGACAGCTTCTGACGGCACAGGAATATGTGGAGTTTTGAGAGAGTTATAGATTTTTAATTGATTTGAGTTAATTAATTAACTTAATGCTTTATTATAAAGTCAAATTGACTTTATATATTTTATCACTTAAATATTCCATAAAGGTGATTTAAAATTTAAATCACTTAAAATATAAAAGTGGCGCCCAAGTATTTAAGTCAAGACTATTGAAAAATGACTTAAATGTATTTTAAAAGATTTAAATTTTGAAAAGGGCGTATCTTTCTTGAAAGTTGTGCCTTTTTGCATATAAGGCATTTTGGCAATGAGAAATTCACTTCTTGAATATTTCAACTTTGCCTTTGAGGTTTTCTCTTGCTTTCCTCTGTGATCAAGGTTTGTGCAACTTTTCCATTGGAGACTGTGAAAGATCAGTCGAATTAGTGCAATCGAGAGAGCTTCATTCAGAAGTTCTACATGCTTCAAACAGGGTTTTATCATTTAGTTTATACTTGTTTGCAATAAGGAAGGGGGTTTCTACACTTGAGGCGTCCTCTTCAGCACATTCAATAAGCTTCCAGCTTGGATCTTCAACATTCTACATTGGGCCGTACTTTTGCATTGGGAAATGTGCCTTTTTGGGAAGGCGTGTGAAGTAATTAGCTGAAACGCCTTTCTTTTGGTTCCTATTTGTCTTCCATCTTTGGCGTCCACCTTTTTCAAGAACTTGTAACCTGTTTTGAGGAGGGAGAACTCAGATCTGGAGGCTAGGCGTCCATATTTGTCAGATTTCACCATTCTTGGCTGGCGAGTTGGCTTACTTCTTTAAATAAATAATCTGGAAACATTTTGGTATGTTTAGCACTTGTGATCTATTTGTTATTGTTAAATAACACCTTCTGCATTCTTATTTTGTAGAAAATAGCTCAGTTTCTCAATTTATGAGCTTTTATATGATGCGCCCCTTCTCTTCTGTCTACAAACTTTTCTTAAAAAACTAAAAAAGCACAATAAGATTTAAGAAATACTGGGGTTTTAATTGGGAGAGCCAACAGGGCTCATCACATCGACCAAATGAGAGAAATAAATATTGGAGCCAAAGAAAGAATCGATCATCCATTATGCATTGGAGAAAATATTATCTTTGGAGTTCTTGGCGTATTGTGAAGGAAACCAAGGGTTTTTTGCAACCAGCATTGGAGAACGCGAAATCTTCAGTGTCTTGGCTTTCTGAGGCTATGAAAGATCAGTTGAAGTTTGCTCCTACGACTGGCTTCACTTTAGAGGTCAGCTTTGTGCTTATCTGAGAAGAATAATCTGACATTTGTGTCTGAATTGCATTGACAAGGCAAATCGATTGTGGCTGCAATTAATACAGACCTTGGCACAACTCCCAAGGTCGTACAACAACTGTACAGCCAGGCCGTAGTACCTCCTTGCTTTGGTGTTTTTCTCCTAGGCTGAAACACCTCTCATTTTGAGCTCAGATCATTACCTTTGGTGGCGTCTAGTCCCTGGGAAAGCTTAGGCGTGGGTTTTAAGGTGGAGAATTAAGTGTTTTAGGCAGGCTGTACATTTTAGAGGGTTTTCAGTTTGCTACAACAATTTCCAGATTTCAAAAAAATCCTTCTACTTGCATTTCTAGGTATGCTCTGCTGAAAAACAAGCCTTGTTAAAATTCTATTATCAAGAAAATACATTTGCAGCTTGAGTATTTCCAGTTTAGTCAATTTAGTTTCAGAATTTTGCATTTTAGCTATATTTGTTATTTGCTTGGCATTATTTTATAAAAAACACAAAAAAATCATATATGGTCAAAAGCACAAAAAAATTACAAAACCATTAAAATCATACAAACTTTCATCATTTAGCATCAGGTTTCAGAGGATAGAACGGGCAAGGTTCTTACAGTGGTATTAGTGTAGTTATCCTGCCATCTTGTGTAGTGTAGTGTTCATGAGTGGAAATAATTTATTTTATATTCAAGTAAGAGGAACAGGAACAAAACATTGGGAACCACCTCAAGTTCTTGAAGGGGATACCACTTTAGATATTTTGGGCATACACAGGTCTAGCTCCAGTAGCAGTGAGAACAGTATTATAGGTCTTATGGCAGACAGAGAGGTTTCGAGGGAGACACCAAAGGACACGGGGAAGGAGCGTGCTAGGTCAGTGAGCCATGAGACACAGTTTAGGAGGAGGCATGATAATATGATGGGCATAATGTCTCAGCTTATGGGTACCATAAGGCAGATTTTTCCACAACAACATGTGTTTCAAATAGGACAAACTAGCGGTATTGCAGGGGTAGAGCAGCCTTAGGTGACAACTCAACAAAATTCCTCTTCTAGTGGTTTTGAGCGTAGACCCAAACAACCTACTTTTATTACTAAAGAGGTTCCTCCATCCTAGCAGGTGGAGCAGCCGGCTCCCCAGCCTCAGATTTAGACACCCCGTGCTCTCTCAGTAGCGGATGTTACTAGACACTATGCAAAATATATGACACTTTCTCCTGAGATTAGGTAGGCATTGACTTTACATGAGTTTCTGGATGCTAAGAGACCTAGAGGGCGAGGCAGATTTGAGCATAGAGTGCCACAAGCACCCCCACCACCTTAGGTTAATAGAGATCTTTAGCATGTAGTGAGCAAGATTGCATTGCCTCATTTCGACGGTAGTGACCAGTGCTCTGCGAGATCTTGGGTGTAGAAATTAGATAATTATTTATTATTGAGACCCATGCAGGAGGACGAGGCTATCAAGTTTGCTACTTTGCATCTTGATGGGGTTGCTCATGATTGGTTGCATCATGGGATGTTCACCCTTCAACATCATTTGGTTAGCACCTACTAGGAGTTCACACATAGGCTTATTGAGTGTTTTGATAGAAAAGATCCAAAACTCTACTTTAGGGAGCTTGCTCAGCTTAGACAAGTGGATAGCTTGGAGTCTTACATAAGTGAATTTCAAAAAATTTCAGTCATGGTTATGGGTATATCGGAGAGGAGACTTCTCATATTATTTATTGAAGGTTTATATGAACCCATGAGAGGTTGGGTCAAAGCATTTGATCCCCCTACTTTGCAAGAGGCTATGTGGAAAGTGCGAAGAATGCAACTTGCAGCACCTCGCAACAAGTTTACTCCTAGTGCATCATCATCTTCTAAGAACAAGAAGTCATTTTCCAAAAGGAAAGAGAAATCAGATTCAAAAGAGAAGTCAGCTGCACCTTTGGATCGTGAAACTCTTAATGATTTGCGTAAGAAAAAGATTTGTTTTTATTGTAAGGGCCCATATGATGAAAAGCATGATTGCCCTCTAAGACCCAAGGTGAAAAACAAGCAAATGGAATGGTATTATGAGGGTGAGGACGCAACTGATATGACAGACCAGCAAGTTGATCATGATGATTCTGAATCTGAAAAGTCAGAAAATGAAAGTGAAAAGGAGAAAGAAATGAAATTACAAGAAGCCTATCTATCTAGCATACAAAAGGAAGACTCTTTTAGGATACGTGGTCTTTTGGTTGGACAAAAGGCCATTTCATTACTAGATATAGGTGCCACACATAATTTTATAGATGCTCGGTTGGTTGCAGAATGGGCATACAAACTGAAGAATTTAAGGGAATAAGTGTTAAGGTAGCTGTTGGTTATACTCTCAAATGTGAGAGAATGATTTCAGACCTTCCCATGCGTCTTAACCATAGTAACGAGACGCGGATGTGGCTCAGACTCGGCGAGGGCGACTCGGCACAGGACTCGGCGACTCCGGACGCGGACGCGGCAAAATGAAAAAAAGTTGAAAAACCTTAGAAATTTAGAGATTTTTAAGGATTTAAAACTTGTTTCAAGCACCCTTTATTGAATATAACACAAATAAAAGCAAATTTGATCACATGCACAAGTATACAACGATTACATAAGTATAAAGTACACAAATTGTAGTTGCGTTGCTGAAGGAAATAACATATTTAGATATATAAAATTAGTCAAATGCATACAAAACTCATGGAATATGAAATCCATGACATCAAATGTTCCATACAAATATGAAATATGAAATATGACATCAAATTAAAATGTTCTATGACTCTATGCCCTATGGCATAGTGGAGCCAGCATCCTTCCTACGAAGGCGTCTAAAGGGCCTGGATGATGTTGCAGCTGCAGTCATAGTCTCTGCCTGTGTCTGACTCTCCATGCCACGCTCACCAACAACATCTATGCCTCCTCGTGCTCTAGCCTCCTCCTCAGCCATGGCTACAACCTCGGCCTCTCTCTCTGCCTAGTCCACCCAATCAAGGTCCTCGTCACTAAAGACTGCATTTGTAGCCTCAGTGATCCACTCAGACTGTGGATCAACCTCCTCTAGATTGATCGGGGTTTTGTCATGGTCAAAAAGCTTCCTGTATCTGAGCCGAAGATTGTAATGAACATATACCAAGTCGTTCATCCTCTCCATTGTCAATCTATTGCGCTTCTTGGAGTGTATGTGCTCAAACATACTCCAATTGCGCTCACAACCAGATGAACTGCATGGCTAGCTCAATATACGAATGGCAATATTTTGCAGGTTCAGTGTATCAGAACCAAACATATTCCACCAGCTATCTAAGATGAGAAAAAGAAAGCAAAATCAATCTCATTTCAAGTTTCAAGTTCAAGTTAAAGTTCAACATTTAATAATAAATTATAATATAAAGAGATGAAAATTATGCCCTTAAATATATTTTTACCTGGTAGTAATGTTGTCCTATTATCTTTGCACATTTGACGTGCAAAGAAGGCTCCTTGTGCCTTAGTGAAAGCATCTATCTCCTGCACCACCTGTGTAGTAACAGCAGGCAACATCCGCTCCAATGTCGTGTAGAGCCCACTAAGAATTTCTCTATCTGCACGGAGATCACGGTGGAAGTGGAAGGCCGGATTCAGGAAACATGCGGCTGCATGGATGGGCCTATGAAGTTGGTTTTGCCATCTCCTATCAATGATATCCCAAATGGGACAATACTTCTCCTCAACTCCACCATAGACTGATCTGATGGCCTCTTTGGCCCTATCCATGCCCTCATATATGTAGCCCATTGCGGGCTTCTCCCCATCTGCAACTCGTAGGAGAACTAGCAAGGGCTCAATAAACTGCAAAGTGCAAACATGTTGCACAAATAAGTGTGAATGAAAATAAACAAATAAAAGTAAGATATGATTAAAAATTAGAACATAATAAAGAATTAAATTTTACCTTCACAATCTCGTCCATTGGTGTCCAAAACCCTTGCTCATCAAAAATGCAATCAGCCACAGCAATCCCTGCAGTGCTTGTAGAAAAGGATGAGGAAGACCACTCCTCACTAGTAAACATGCGCCTCAAAGCTGCCCTTGACCGAATCAAGGATTGCATCGTGATAAAATTTGTTGCAAACCTGGTGATGCCAGGACGAGACAACTCCCTCAACCCCGTGTATTGCCTCATAAGGTTAAGCACCCATGTGTGGTTGTATACAAATTTGCAAACGTTTTTTGCTGCTTCCACACATGTTTTGATCCATGGGAGCTTCCCAAGATCCTCCAACATGAGGTCAATGCAATGGGCGGCACATGGAGTCCAAAATATAGTAGGGTGCCTCTCCATCAATAATCTACCAGCAGCAACATAATTTGCTGCATTGTCTGTCACCACTTGCACTACATTTTCTTCCCCCACATCAGCTATCACCTCCTCTATAGCCTCACACAGGTATGTGGCATTTTTGATTTGGGCAGAAGCATCAATGGACTTAATGAAGACGGTGTCACCTGAAAAAATAAGCAAAACCAATTATTCAATAAATTAAAAAACATAAATCAGCCATATTAAATTATGTGATTCACTAAATAAAATTCAAATTCCAATGCATTGAAGGAAGTACAATTACCTCCGGAGGAAACTAGGAAATTAAGCAACGTCCTATTTCTCCTATCAGTCCAACCATCAGTCATGATGGTGCAACCAATCATGCTCCACTGCTTGCGCTGCTCCTCTAATTGTGCTTTCACATCTGCCACCTTTTGAGTCAAAAGTGGGCCCTTTAATTCATCTTCACTAGGGGCTTTGAACCCCGCCCCACATATGGTTATCGCATCAACCATGTTTTGCCAGAAAGGTGACCTATAACATGTCATAAATAAATTGATAAGTTACATAAGTATTGTAAAATTTGAATTCGATAATGAGATAATGAGATACATCTAGATTCTAAAATTTAAATATAAATTTTAAAACAATTAAACGAAAAAGAATTACCTGGCTACATGGAAGGGAATGGTGCAGTAGTACCAAAAGTCTGCAATTGCCTTTTTGGCTGCATCATGTGCGTCCTTGTTCCAACCCATGCTCTCAAGCGACGGTTGGGAACCAGGGGTAGTGCGTGGTACAAAATATGAGTCCACCCTAGATTTACGAACTCTAGGGCCAATGCTAACACTGCCACTACCACTAGCAGTAGCAGCGCCACCAGCACTAGGAGTACGCATAGGCATTGCTGATGCAGAAACAGAAGCACTACCACAAGCACTAGCACTAGGACGGTATGGAGGCATGGAAGAAGCATCTCCAACAGCACCAAGTCTCTGTCCAACTCCAACACTTGGCAACTCCTGCTTCTGTTTCTTTTTCATTTTTTTTTGCATTTCAAAAGTTTCTAATTGCACCTGCACTTCACGAACAACCTCAGGAGGTGCTATAGGGCAATCCACTGCATCATGGGCGGGTATGCGTGCAAGATGATATTTTAATCAATTTATGCCTCCATGATATATTGTTTTGCAGTAGAAACATTTGGCGTCTCCTTTTTTCATTCCAGGAAAGATTTCAGCATGTTTCCAAGTAGGGTCTTTTCTGACTGGGGTATGAAACATTGTGAAAATAATAATATGGTATGATTTGCAAATGAATGTGGCTGCACAAAATAGGGTTTCTAATATTATTAAAGTTGCAAGTAGGGTTTGTAAAAAAAAATATGCAAACTCAAAAGAATAGTGATTTTACAAATTACAATGAATTATTTGTTAAAAAAACACAAAAAAATCAATTAAAATCGAACTTATCTCTTAGATTTAGCTTGGAATGCAATACAAACTCCTCCCAATCACTGGTAATGAGTTCTCAATGCACCTCCTTGCTGGTATGAAGCTCCCCAAATGATATATGCCCCTGGATTTGTCTTCAACAACTTGCTTGTTGCCCTCTCTTCTCCTCCTATTTTTCTTCACAACTCTCTCTTCTCCTCCTATTTTGCCAAATGAATGAAATGAGGGCCCTTTTAGGGCGAAATAGAAGATATAAATCAAAAAACAAATAAAAAAAATGTTATGTTTTAATTTGTTTTTGGCCTTTGGTCGCTATGCTATTGGTGGCCACGTCCCCGGGGACTCCTCTCCCGGCGCGCCTGGCCCGTCGGACGCGGCAAGCAGCTCGACCCGACGCTCCAGGTCCTGGCGGGCCGGAGGGACTCCGGCGGCGGCCCCAGAGCTATGGTAACAGCTATGAGTTTAAAGCAGATTTTTATGTTGCTAATATGGTGGACACAAATGTGGTTCTGGTCATGAACTAGTTAGATGATATTGGGGAGTTCACTCTTAATCTTTGCGAGATAGAGATAAAGTTTCTTGTGGGAAGAGACATATATTGAAAGCCATCAGGGACAACTATTTGAGAGTAATATCTTTCAGGCAGATGGAGAGGCTCATTTGTCATGACATGGTTGAGTGGGCTACCAAGTGCATGTTAATGCCATCACAGGAGGAGCAACAAAAACCAATGTATCATCCAGATATTCAAGAGCTCAGAATTAAACACACTAAAGTGTTCAACGACATTCCACCTGGTAGATCGCCTGACAGGGGGATAGAGCACATAATAGAGTTGGAGGAGGGCACTAAGCCATCATGATTGCTCCTTATAGGCACCCAAAACAGCTTAAGGATGAAATCGAAAAGACAATTTGTTGTACCCCAAAATTAAAATTTTTGTTACACTTAGATATTTTGAAGAAATGAGTAAAAGTCTTGTTAAATCAGTCAAAAAGGTCAGAATTTGGGTGTGCACGTCTTGAATGAGGGGTCAAAACACAAAATTTTCAATTTCTGACGATCTGGGTCTGCTAAGAACAGCTTAACCTACAAAACCCAGATCTCAGTTTTTCATCCCTAAAATTTAGGAAAACTGCAATTTATAGAAATTTTCTCAAAATAGTAACGTTTTTTGGGTTTCTTTCGAAACAGATATTGGCAAAATTTTCTAAAAATAGAAAGTTGGTCTGACAGGGTCCAAACTGATTTTGATTGGCTCAAAATACGTCCATATCAGGCTGGTGCAGTCAGAATCTCAAAATAGTTAGTTTTGCCCTACTGGGTCTATTCTGCTTTTTTAGAAGCATGTATGGAGCTCCGAGGTCATCAATGGAGGTCAGCCGGCTATCAGGTGTCATATCCAACGTTCGAAACATTCGACAGAAGATGAAATGATGAACATGCACAACCATGACATTAAAGGCGCCCATCTTTTTAGGGCACCAAATTTCAAAATTAGGGTTTGGACCTCCAATGGAAGTTGCTCTGTATTCATTCAGCTTCGCGATGGATATCCCCGTCAGAGCGTCCGACAATCCAGTCTCCGACAAATTTGAGTCAAAGTGGAAGGTATAGAATGAAGATCTGAAACTCGAAAGACATGAATAAAATGAAATTTTTTCTAAGTCTGGAGAAACTGGGCGCCCTAGTTGAAGAAAGGCGCCCAACTTTTCAAGGGCTCAAACAGATGAAATTGCAGTCAAAGTTATAACAAGATGTCTTCAGAATGCAATAGACTTTCCAGTGAGCTATCTAGCACGACAAACGAAGCTCGCAGTCATCAGATTCAAAGAGCTGAACAGAGAGTCTGATGAGAGTTGAAAGGGGAAATCCGAGAGCAAAGGTGAAAAATGTGAAAAATAAACTAACTTTGGTGAAACTGGGCGCCCTAGTTGACGAAAGGCGCCCAAGCTTTTGAGGACCTGAAATCCACTTTTTGGCAGAAGTGTTTCCAGAAGACCCCTCCTGAAATCTTCTCAGCTTCGCAACGAGCTCGACCATTCATCAAATTGTCGCTTGAAACTCCGGATTCAACAAGATCACCTGTAGGAGTGAAAGACATGAATAAAATTGAAAATTTTCTAAGTCTGGAAGAAGTGGGCGCTCCTGTTGAGGAAGGGCGCCCAAACTTTTGAAGCTCATAATGGTGGATTTTGTAGAAGTAGCATCTTGGAATGCCTCACCAAAATCAGTCTGGCTATCCAACGAAATATTCAGATAGTCAGTCGGATCTACATAGCTCCCAGAATCGAAGATTCATCAGAAGATCAAAGGGAGAAGGAAGAACTTGGAAATCATGAAAATGGCTATCTCTGGAAGAAATGGGCGCCCCTGGAAGGAAAAGGCTCCCATGAATTCGGAGGTCGAAATGAAGTCTTTCGTTGGAGGTGCCTCCAGAACTTCTTTCTCAGAATCAGTCGAGCTCCGCCGTGAATCATTCAGCTTGCCTGTCGGGTCAATTTGTCAACAGGAAATCAGAGGCGAAGTAGCATGTCAAAATGAAAGAAATTTGAAAATATCAAAATTTTGACTAACATTTAAGGAAGTGGGCACCCCAGTTGAAGAAAGGCGCCCAAATGTTCATGCCTTAGAGAATATTTTCGAAGTTTTCAAAAGTTTCAAAATTGCCAAGCAAAGAGAGGGGCGTCCAAGTTCAATGAACCGAAGATTTAGGGTTTTTGAAACAAAAACAAAAGAAAGCAAAGCAAAAACAAAACCCTAAGTCTATTTAACATCATTCTTTCATGTATTTTTCATTATTTTTGTAGGTAGCCTTCAAAGGAGAAAGTTGGAGCAGAAAGTTTAAAGAAGTTTTGTGATTCAAGAATCCATCTTTGCTGGTTTTACATCAGAATTTTCAAACCAGCAAGCATAAACCCTTGCTTTTTCAAGCTTTTTGTTCCAGAAGATCGAATTTTTCAAGCAAAAGGCCAAGGCTTTCCTTTCTTCTGTCATCTGGGTCCTTTTGCCTCAATCTTCCGAAGAATTTTTCAAGAACTTCATCAAGTTGCAGCAAGTGCTTTTATTTTGCATGTTGTGAAAACCTCAGTGCATTCAAATTTCAACCATCTGGGTCCTTTCCAATCAATCTTCTGAAGAAAACCCATATCGTAGCTTTTTTTTAAGAAAATTTCAAAACCTAGGGTTGGCTGCTTTTTCGATCAAACGTCAGGGTTTTGCAAATCTAATCAACTGGGTCCATTTCTAATCTTGTTTTAAACAAAACCCAGGTGCCAACTTTTTTCGGGAAAAATTGAAGAAATTAGGGTTTGCTACTTTTTCAGGCAAAATTCAAAATTTTCAAAAACGGACGATCTGGGTTGTCTTGCATCGAAATTCTGAGCAAAACCCATATCTCAGAAAAATTTCTCAAAAATTTATTCGTTGGAGCACAAAAATCAGCATTCTAAAAAATAGAAATCGCTCAAAACTTGTCAGAACCTAGGCGAGTTTACAGTCATTCTTCAAGTTTTCTGAAATGGGGTACACTCCCAACATTTTCAAGACTGAATCAGCTCTCTTTCACATTTACATCAAAACAGCTGAGACAGACTTGCATCATATCAAGCCAGTGTTCGATCTATGTGCCTTGGAGAGAGCAGGCAACACTTCAATCCAGAACCTAGGACATTCCGGACTCCTCGCAGCAGCATCAATACCTATATCAGTCCAGAGTCTTGAGTTCGTAATCGCTTGCATTTGCAGTATAAAGCCTGATATGATCGAGAAGTGTTTTTCCATTCCCCCATGGCCTGAAGGCGTTACTCTCTCAAAGGGTGAATGTGAAAGGATATGGAATATGCACAAGGAAAAATACAACAAGAAGATTCTACTGAAGTGAATGAAAGAAAAATATAAGACTCTGCCAAGTCACACTTTCATGATGTCAGCAAAGTTCGATAAAGCGGCCAATGAGGTCGAAGATTTCCTGAGATCTATTGTAGATGCTGAAGATATTCTTGAAAAACGGTGTTTTGCTGTTGATGGTATAGATGCACCGAACCGAGACACAATCTCAAACTTCCTAGCGGATGTGATCGAGCTTTAAAGCAACTTTCTTCTAGAAGCTTTCTTTCCTGCTTTCTTTCTATTCTTGAAATGATCCTTATCCATTCTTTGAGGATAGAAAGAAGATAAGATGTAATAGTTGGCGTTTCCCGCTTTTTCTGCTTTTTAGGGTTTAGATGTTATCTTCTTTCTAGATTTAGTAATAAAGCTTGCTTGCTGAGCAAGCCCTAGATTGTGAAAGCAAGGAGATTTTAGGGTTCCCTACTCCTCTGCTTCTCTATAAATAAGAGCCTTTGCTCATTAGTTTCTTTAGCGGTTATTGTGTTAGCAAATTGCGAGCCTGTATTGCAGCAAGTTGTTATTCAGTTTCAGTTCACTTTGTGTTGGAACCGTGCTAGTGAGAACAAAATGCTGAGCCTATTGTGCCTTCTATTTGTTACTCAAGTATTGTTCAATTGTGTTGTGATAAGCAAATTGTTGAGCCTCTTTAGCCAACAAGGAGTTAGTGTGATTGCTGTTTTCTATTGTGTTAAGAATAAGTTTGCAAGCCTTCTTAGCTGCAATTTCTTGTTCAAGGCATGTTAGAAGTGAGCTTTGTTTCAGAGATTTGAGTAATAAAATCATGAGCCTCTTTTGCCTTGGTCTAAAATCTCAGATTTCCGTTCTACTTTTATGATCTTTATTTCAGCTTGCAGTGAAGTGTGTAGGTGTTCGTTGAAAGAGAGATTATTGAAGTACTTTTGTCAGAAAATCTACCTTGTTAATTTCTAACTTCTCTTGCTCTGCTATTACTTGAGAGGTTAGGAACGTCTTTAGTTTAAGTTAGTCGTAGTTGAACTTCTTACATCAGAAAATCTCAGCTGCGGCGTTTGTGTTTAATAAACCTTGTGCTCTAAGCTGATCAAAAAGATAGGCAACTTAGTTTAGTTTACTTTCTTTCAACACCATCAGCAAGAGGGAGTTTCCCCTCCTAATTTGAAGAGTAGTTTATCTGTGCATAGCTGTCCGTTTTCAAATCCGCATATCAAAGGTGCGAATTTAAACGCCAACACAATTAATGAGCTGCTAGCTATGGGACATATCAGGCCAAGTAAGTCACCCTTTGCTTCATCGGTTGTTTTGGTTAAGAAAAAGGACAGTTCACTAAGGATGTGCATAGATTACTATGTGCTAAATAAGAGAACAATAAAAAATAGATATCACATACCTCGTATAGACGAGTTGATAGATGAGCTTCACGGAGCATGCTTCTTCTCAAAGATAGATTTGAGATCAAGGTATCATCAAATCCGAGTTAGAGAGCAGGACATAGAGAAGACTGCATTCAGATGTCACTTTGGGCATTTTGAGTTCTTGGTTATGTCATTTGGCTTAACCAATGCACTTGCCACTTTCCAATCCACTATGAACAGGGTCTTTCAGTTGCAGTTGAGGAGATATGTGTTGGTTTTCTTTGATGACATATTGGTATATAGCAGATCTTGGGAGGAGCATTTAGCTCATTTAGATTCGAGGAGTCCAAGTGTGCTTTGGGTATGTTTGAGTTACTATATCTCAGCCACATCATCAATGTAGAGGGAGTCTGCATGGACTCTGACAAGATCCGAGCGATTATTGAGTGGCCTACTCTAGAGAATCTTACTCAGCTCAAAGGTTTTGTTCGACTGTGTGCCTTCTACTGTCAATTTGTTAGTGGGTTTTCACAGCATGCTGCACCACTTACAAACTTGATGAAGAAAGGGGCATTTTTCTGGACTCTGGAGGCATAGGAATGCTTTAAGAGGTTTAAGCAGTTGATGATCACATGTCCAGTCCTAGCATTGTCGGATTTCACTAGGCCATTTGAGCTTTATTGTGATGCCTCTGGTGAAGGCATTGGCACAGTTCTTATGCAGGATAAGTACCCTATTGCTTATGAGTGTAGAAAGCTGAGGGGACCGGAGAGGGGCTATAGCATTTATGACAAGGAGATGTTAGCTATCATCCCTGTGTTTGCTAAGTTTAGGCAGTATCTTGTGGGTAGCAAGTTTATTGCGAGGACGGATCATAACAGCTTGAAGCATTTCCTTGGACAGCGAGACTTGAATGATCGCCAACAGAAAAGGGTCAACATGTTGCAATCTTATGACTTTGACATCTCTTATGTCAAAGGAACTCAAAATGTTGTAGTTGACGCTTTGTCTCACCGACCTCACTTGAGCTCCATGGTGCCGATTTCAGAGGATTGGAGACATTTGATCATTGTTGAGTATGCCAAGAATCTGTGGTCTTCTGGCATTATTGATGGGTCAGTGCAGGATAGCAGGTACTCCATTGTGAATGATCTTATCATCTACAAGGGAATCTTCTTGATCCCAGAATCAGATGTGAAGAGCATAGTATTGAGGACCTTTCATGATTCGCCTATGGTTGGTCATCCTGGATTCTTTAAAACCTATAGGCAGGTTCGGGAGCGTTTCACGTGGAAAGGTCTGAAGTCTGACGTTCTTCAATATGTCAGAGAATGCCTGGTTTTTCAGCAGAACAAACAGGAATCTACCTATCCTGCAAGGTTGTTACAACCACTTCCCATTTTTGATAGGAAGTGGGAATGCTTATTTATGGATTTTATTTCGGGCTTGCCGAAAGCCCAAGGTAGAGATTGCATCTATGTAGTCGTTGTTCGGTTGACTAAGTATGCACACTCCTTTCCGATTACTACTACATATTCAACTACACAGGTGGCAAAGTTGTTCTTTCGGGAGGTATTTAGATTGCATGGCTTACCTCGGAGCATTGTTAGTACAGGGACAATTGGTTCATGAGTCATTTCTGGCAGGAGTTATTCAAACTCTATGGGACCGAGCTCACTCCGAGTACTAGCTACCATCCATGGACAGATGGATAAACTGAGATTGTAAATAAGTGGGTGGAGGGATATTTGCGGAACTACATAGCTTGGCAGCAGAAGGCTTGGGTGAAGTGGACACATCTTTGCTAGTATTGCTATAATTCCACTTGCCACATGTTGATTCAGATGACACCATTCATGGCCTTGTACGGGTATGAAGCACCCAACTTCCCTGATCTTTTGTTGAGTGATAGTAGAGTGCCTAGCGCTAGGGATCTTCTACAAGAGAGCCAAGATGTCATGAGAGCTCTCAGAGAGAATATTCAAAAAGCGCAGAATCAACAAAAGCAGAATGTCGATCAAAGGAGGGTTGCGAGATCTTTTGAGGTTGGGGATATGGTGCATCTCATGTTGCAGCCTTATCGACAATCCACTCTCAGGAAGAGTAGTTCAGAGAAACTTAAGCCACAATACTACGGGCCATTCAGGATTATCATGCAGATAGGCAAGGTGGCTTATGAGTTGGATCTACCGACGGACAGTAAGGTTCATAATGTGTTCGATGTTTCATGCCTCAAGAAGGTGTTGGGACATCATGTTGTTCCCTCGGCAATGCTGCCACCCCTAGATGATGAGGGGAAGCTGATTCTAGTACCTGAGGCCATCTTGGATGTCAGAGAGCATCACTTGTGGAAACGGGTCATCAGGGAATATTTGATTAAGTGGAAAGACTTGCAGGTAGAGGATGCTACGTGGGAGAATGAGGAGATTTTACAACACTTGGAGTTGAGATTGCTTGGGGACAAGCAATTTCAGGGAAGGTGGACTGTAATGTCCCCTTCTTAGTCAGTTTGAGTTGTAGAGGGGTTAGCCTATCATTTTTGACCGTCGTAGGCTAACATTGATGGATAGAGGGTCTCTAGAGGCAATTATTTGGTCAGTGGTGTCATTATTTCTCTCTAGTATTTTGGTTGGTTCAGGATTAGGCCTTTGCAATGGTTTTTGGGCTCATATTGGCATACTTACTATTTATAGTAAGTCATCTCGGTAGTGGAGTTCAGTGTTACTATATATAGCAGGGCACCTGGACACATGGTGATTTTAGTATCAATCCCGGTTCTCAGTTGGCATGGAGGAATAAGGTTTATTATGCGAGCTATATTATTTAATTATTAATAAAGGTGACTTCATTAATAATTAATCATAAAAGCATAATATAAGTTTATAATAGCTCGTTATGATAAAGGGGTCCATGGGTCATTAAAAAGGGGCCATTTATAAGCAATTACTTGGGTGCCATTTCAAATTAATATTTAATAATCATAAGGTGCAAACTTTATATTATTTTAAAAGATTTAAATTGCTTTTTGGAGGGATTGACCAAGTGAGAGAAATAAATATTTGACCGAAAGAAAGAATCGATCATCCATTATGCATTGGAGAAAATATTATCTTTGGAGTTCTTGGCGTATTGTGAAGGAGACCAAGGATTTTCTGCAACCAGCATTGGAGAACGCAAAATCTTCATTGTCTTGGCATTCTAAGGCTGTGAAAGATCAGTTGAAGTTTGTTCCTGTGATTGGCTTCATGATTTGTGCTTATTTGAGAAGAATAATCTGACATTTGTGTTTGAATTGCATTGACAAACCGAGGTTTGTCTTCAGTGCCGATGTTGACTTGATTATTTTCTGAAGAAGTATTAACACCTAACCTTTTCTGATCTTGGATGTAACGGTCATGCCGGTCAAAAATATCCTCTAAAGATACAAAACCCTTAGGAATCTGATTTCCTTTCAATTGTATGATTCTGGATTCTATAACATCAAAGTCTTCAACAATTGACTCTTTGAAAGGAGTTGAACTACCTTCAAAGAACAATTCTTTGTAATTATCTCCCATGATGAGAAATTCTTCAATATCCTCATCGTCATCGAAGACTTGCCAGTTGTTTGAGTTATCAAGTACAGCTGGTCTATAAATCATCTCAATAGCAAATGAATTCTGACGAAAGTCAAAGTTTGGCATGAAAAGAGTAGTTGAAACTGCAAGAGCATTAGCTTTGCTATTGTCTGTTCTTTGAATGTATTGGATATCAAATGCATCAAACCAGTCGATTGCATTCCACACCCTCTTCCTGTAGTTTTTAAGATGATTCTTTCTCACATGAAACTGGTCTCTGACCTGTTTAACAATCAACTCTGTGTCTCCTTCAACTTTACGCAATTTGATCCCCATGTCCTTCGCGTTCTTGAGACCTAACAAAAGCGCCTCGTATTCAACAATGTTATTGGTGCATTCAAATTGCAACCTATATGCGAAAGGATATAGATGACCCTCGGGAGAAATAATGACTACTCCCGCCCCTGAGCCTGATGTTGAGCAACTTCCATCAAACTGCATTGTCCACATTTTAGATTCTTCATTTGACAATTCTGTGGAAAGTGCAAAATTTTGATAATCTTCAGTTACTTCTAACACCATAGCATATGTGCCTGAACCTGTGTCTTGATATAACAGTTGAGCATGTGGATCTTGGGACTTAACCACCATAAACTTTGACTTTGCCTCTGGCTCCAGCTTGAATGTGCCCTTCTTCAATGGAATCGTTGCGAATGACCAATCCATTTGAATTTCTCCTCCAAGATCTTTACAGAAACTCCTGCTAAGTAGCATCCCGTAGCTGGTAGGAATATCAGCCACCAAGATGGTCATCATGATCTTCTTCTCAAGACATGACACTAGCCTTACTTGTGCATCTTTAAGTTGACCGACTAACAGCATCGGATTGGACTCAAGTAACACTTTTCTTGAGTAGGGGTGCACGAAATTCCCAACGCATTCATAATTTGTAGAGGCATAACGTTATCAGAAGCTCCGCTATCAATTATACAATTGCTCAATTTAAAACCTCCTATATATAAAGATATATAGAACGGTTTTGGCTTCTCTTCTACAGGCACGAAGGACTGTAGTAATATTGGTTGGACAACAGCCTTCTTTTTCACAACCTTCAAGATTCTATCCAGCTGCTCTAGATGATCCTATAGATACTCTAGTTGAGATATCTGCACCTTCGTCTTCATCATAGAAGACACGATGTCAAAACTTGCTGAAGATGAATCTGGAGCAGTCGACACAATGTTTCTTGTGAAATCTTAGGATTGGAAGTAGAAGCTACTTCCTTTCCTTTTGCATTTGAATTCCGCTTCTCTTCCTCCTCCTTCTATGCTTTGAAATGCTGCACACGTGTGAACACAGGTGAGGTGATATTCTCATGATTAACTGCGAGAGAAAAGTGGCAATATTCTTCTTCTTGTTCTTCATTTACGGGTTCTCGATGAAAATACCTTGTTGCGGAATCGCCATCAAAATTGTCTGTCTGTGAAGAGACGACGTTTGAACTGGAAGGTACGAAACCTGAACTAGGAGTAGTATCGGTAAATCCCATGAGCTGATTCATTCTTTGGTTCTGCAGACATGTAGCACCAGTGTGTTCTACAAAATCATGGAAATTGCAAAAGACTGTGGACTTCTCAGCTTCATTGTTTTGTCTTGATTGTCCTTGCGGATTCTTTGACTTGTAGTTTTTATACGGCTAGAAGTTGTTTCTCCTCGGCTGGTACTGTTGTTAAGGCTGAAATGATGGTGGTGTGGGCAGGGCTGGTTGCCCTTGAGGGGGTGATTGTCTCTTCAGTATAGTCACCTGGTTTGCTACCTTCTATAGCAATGGATCAGCCGACACTTGCACGAGCGGTTTGATCGAATCATCCTTCATCTTGCTTGTTGTAATCATATTGTCTTTGAGCTTGATTGCTTCTTCCTGAAGGAGCTGCAAGCTATTTTCTTCACTAATCTTCAAGAAAAAAGGCAATTTTGAACGGCAGTGCATTGGTGAAGGAACTCATCATAATTTCGTCAGATGGATTTAAAGTGTGAGAAAGAGATGTAACAAGGCGGTTAAGCCTTGCTACAAATTCTCTCATTGGTTCATGTTTCTCCATCTTCAAATTCAAGAGTTGTGCAAAAAGTATGTGATTGTCCTCGGCAGGCTTGAACCTTGCCAAGAACTTCTCACTCATGACGGCCCAACTGGTGATGATGCCTAGTTCAAGATTATTGAACCAGTATGCTGCA
Organism: Sequoia sempervirens; assembly: GCA_007258455.2. NCBI lineage: Eukaryota > Viridiplantae > Streptophyta > Pinopsida > Cupressales > Cupressaceae > Sequoia > Sequoia sempervirens. The sequence continues at coordinate 437,250,230 of VDFB02105785.1, read as the reverse complement.
TTGTTTTCAAGAGTCTCGACAAAGAGATGTACTACGATGTCCTCATGTGCAACATGCAAGACGGAACAAGCCGCTGTGAATGTTGAAAGATGTTCATCAGGATGTCTGGAACCATTGCCATGAAATCTCGGGAAAAACTTGCTTGAACCCTTGGGTAGTTCATGGTATCCTGCTAAAGCCAATGGTTCAATATTGTCACCCCAAGGTAAGGGGGCTAGATGTCTTGTGTTTCTTCCATTTCGACCGTTGTGGTTATCATTGTTGTTACGATCACCCATTTCTTTAGCTGGAATGGGAATTTCTTCTTCTAAAATTTCTCCTTCAATGAATTGTTCAGGAGCCTCTTGAAAGACAAGATCTAGGTAGATGGGAGGATTACCTCTCCTTCCTCTAGTATAAACTCGGCACGCTAGGATGCTTAATTCCACAGGGGAGGTGGCAAGACTAGTCTACCTGATGCAAGATCTACTTTCTTTTCTTCTTTATCCAGATTTGTAGCCATGTTTCTCCACTGAGTGGTAGATGTATGATTTTCAAAAATAAAAGTGCGCAAGCTACTGATGATGTCTAACTGCTCTGCTTCGATGAAAACTAGATTCGGCTGTATAATAGGCGGAATTAGTCCTGGTTGTTGTACTGGAGGAGTAAGATTCCAAATAGTCATAACTGTGCAAAGCCTAAGCTTTGGAAAGTTTTCTTGCCTCATGCCCTACGGTGGGCGCCAGAAATCTGTTGGCGTAACAACTAACACCTCTGGAGTGCAAGTTGGTACAGATAGCTATGCACACTACGCAATGAGTGCTTTTCAAATTAGGAGGGGAAGCTCCCTTGTTGTGCGGAAAAAAATGCTTGAAAAGTAAACTAATCTATTTCATGTCTTTTTGTCTCAGCTGTAAGAGGCACAAGGTTTGCAATAAACTTCAAACATTGCAGCTAAGTATTTTCTGGTTTCGTAGGACCTAACTATAGCCCAAAACTAAGTAACTTAAACTATCCAATCCCCTCAAGATATCAAAGCATGAGGAAACGGAGTGGGGATGATTACTAGACGATAAACCGGGTACAAACTCACAATGTGAAGGCAAGGTGGCACAACTATTTGCTTAGCTGAATAGGTTTATTACTCACACACATCACACGATAAACCGAGTGTGGATTCTCAACTTGAAGGCAAGGTGGGCACAACTATTTGCTCAATTTGAATAGGTTTATTAAATACAAAACACAAAGGATAGCCAAGTAGGACAGTAAATTGCATAGACGAGACACACATACAATTTACGATCAAACTAGCCACTATATCTAACTAAGGCAAGCATTCACCATAACAATTTCATGAAACCCGAGTGGTATAACAATTCATTATCACAATAAATACTCATGAATAGATACAAAATAAGCAATATTAGAGGCAAGGTGGGCACAACATATATTACTCTCTCATGCAAAAGTTTGTGAGCAAATACAAAATAGTAATACTACAGGCAAGGTGGGCACAACATGTATGCTATCACGCAAAAGTTATGTACAAATGAGAAAAAGCTCTTATTTATAGACATCAAAGGTGTAGGGAACCCTAAAATCACCTTGAGTCAACTACAGTCTTGCAAATATATGCAAGATTTATTGCTAAACCCTAATAAAGCAAACTATACAGTTAATTGGAAAGCTACCATTAGTTAACCGATACAATTAATCTAAATGGACAATGTACAAGCATGTACGTCCTTATTGAAAGCAAGTTAACTGGAATACTACCATCAGTTAGTTGAAAACCCTAAATGCAACTCCAAGTGAACATAGATAATCCCATAATAGACATGTTTGAGATGTGACAGCGAGTTAACTTGAAAAGGTAACGCCAAGTTTAACTCCTGTGCTTAATGTCTATCCTGAGAGGTGGGAATTGAAGTCTACTGGTTGTGATCTCGAGCAACCAACCCCTCCATGACGTTGTTGACTGCATCACTGTTTGGAGCACCGATACTCTGCCAAAGTATACTGTGTTTGTGCAGCATGTCTTCACTGGCTGTGATCTGACACTGAAGTTCACCTCTGCTCTTGGTCGCTTCATCGAAGAATGTTGACATGACTGTAAGTTGATTAATCCTACAGCCAATGGTCTCTCCATTGAAAATACTATGAATGAGTGCTTGGAACTCTGACTATACGTCAGCAAGCTCAACATAAGCACCACCCTCAATCTGATACCGACACGATATGCAGGACACGAGAGTTCTCACATATCGAAGTGCACTAGTGACGTGCTCTCTACTCTCAGCCAACTCTGATTCCATCGCCTCTCCTATCTTCGCTTTGAATACCAACTGTGTCTTCCAAGCGTAGATAGCTTCTTTATCTTCTGCATTTGTGACTGATTCATATGGCACACTTAGGTGAGCAATCATAATCTCATCCCGCGGTCTATTAATCGCCATGTCTCGCTCCTCATCTTGGAGACGTAGACAGAGTTCTCATGCGTTGTACCGCAACTGGTATAACTCTGCAAGCATAGAGCAACCTCTAGTAATGAACTCCTCTTCCCACTCCTCCAAACGCTTGTTGTATGCAACAAGGTGATTAAGCTAACCCTATTCTGCTGGTGGCTCTAGCATCAGCGGGAGTGTAGCGGTGACATCTGACCTATGTAAAAGGCTAGAACTGTATTGACGAAGCTACTTGATTTCAGCCTTGAGGGTTGCTTTGTCTTCTCTGTCTTTGATCATCCTATCCCTTGTGCTGTCTATAGCAACCTGTAGGAGATCAACCTGTGTCTGGCGGGTGCTTCAACCAAGGTTGACTGTGATCACCTCAAAGTCCTGAGCTTCAATCTCACTCAGAATCTTCTCCTCTGGAGGTATGGTAGTCTCTACGACGATCTCCATATCAGCATTCCTCTCCACATGGACTTGTTTCTTGATCCTCTTGTCTGGCGCATCTTGATAAGCCTGATCAAAATCTGAATGATCAAGGACGTAGGATGGCTGCCTCCTCTTCCTTCCCAGTTGAGCCTCAATCCAAGACTGGTCTCGACTAATGCCATTGGAAGGATCTGTACTAGCAATGAGAGGCTCCGATGTGAGTGAATATGTAGAGGAACTACTGTGAGGTGGCGAGTCTAAGTCCAATTCAATGCGAATCGGGACTGGAGACTGCTCAGGTGTAGGTGATGGAACACGAGGCTGTATCTCAGGCTCTGGAAAACTCTGAACCGGCCTCTGAACTGGCTCTCTGACAGGCTCCGTGTGTGTATCAATGGAAAGCGCCTTCCCTTTTGAATTGTTAGGTGTTTGACTCTTCTTTGGAGGATTACGCCTCTTCTTCTGTTTGGGTTTAGACGAGGAAGGTAGTGAAGGATCTACCACTGGCGACTCTGCTCTAGGCACATTTACCCTCCTAGTCTTCTTGCTATCAAGGTAAAGTATATTGTTTTGGATAACTCTACTTGACCTCTCCTTTACTGATGAATACTCCTTGGCGTACCAATCAACTGTCAGCAATGGTTGTCTATCAACCTGCTCTCTGAAAAACTGAGGAAGTATCTCTCCCTCATCATCTGATAAACCTCTCACATTTTCTACCAAGAAGACAAAAATCTATGAGAGAGAGAAGCGGCCATAGCTACATCTGCACACCTCAAAGTCATCGTCATAGTTGGCATTTGCTTATGGTATGAGCGAATGACAAGGCAATCTGAATAACGACCCCAAGGATCATAGGTGCAAGTATCAATAAGATACTTGAGTCTTCAATTCTCCAACTCCTGTCCTACAGCTTTGGCATCAACTGTCGTTCTACACCAATAGATTTTGAACTGCATGGGAAAGGTGGCGGCTTGTTTATGCTTGTGGCGTAAAAGATGATGAACATCATGTAACTGCCTTAGGAATTCCATGAAAACTATCCTATCCTAAGGATAGCGTGGAAGCATGGCTAGATTTCCTGGAAATCCATATACGCAGATGTAAGTGTATGTAGGGAACTGAATGAACCAGTCCGCCCAATCAAACATTGTTGCTCTAGCAACTGCCGAGATACGAATGTGCAACTCCCTGTCCAAATTTCTCACTGTGTAAGTCAGGAAAGCCTTATGAACACACTTGAAGTGACGTTCAGCTTTAGTGAACTCAAGCTGGTCATAGTAATGATAGACTTTCTGAACAATAAGTATGCCCACCGTGTTCAACCCTTTAAACTGACCCTGATAAGCAATCAAGTACACAAGGTATGAACACATGTGAAACTTATGGGCAACTAGGAAACCGATGATTTGCTTGTGGAGAATATCGTTGATGAAGGATGCCCAGACATAATGCTCTTGCCTGGAGATGATCCGACCAATGATGTAATACATCCAAGGTTGAAATATGTTGGCATCTGCATGACCTAAGACACGATTGAAGAGTGTAATTAGAATTGCGTACTCATCCTTGTATTCACTACAACCCACGTTGTTTGGCAATTTGTTCTTCTTTTGCTTCAACCATCGCTCTGCCATCTTATTTTGACATTTGTCCATATCAGCATTGAATGCATGCTCACACTGCTCCATAGAAGTGACCAGATTGCTCGGGTGCTAAGGGATACCAAAACATCTTTTGACGTCCAGAGGCTTGAGACTGCATATAACTCGTCCATCTACTGACACTATCTCACGAGTAGCAGAGTTGTAATGTTTAGCAAAGGAGATTACAAACTCTACGCAGTGAACTGAGATAGGTATGGAAGCGGCCTCATTTAACCCGAACTGTTGAATGTTCTAAACTCTCGAATCTCTAATCTTGAGTGGATCTAAGATTGCTTCTGGAAGCACCTTGTGGAGATTCATATTAACCGTCCTGATGAAGTCATGAGTTAGGACCAATTTGGTCTTGAAATTGAGCTTAGTGTATTGCAGTTTGAAAAACTCGTCTGTTGACTGTGAACACGGCTATATTTTGACAAGTTTTCTGGAAAGCTAAAATTAGCCTATCGAAGGGCAATTTTCACAGAAAAATCTGAGATATGGGTTTTGTCTAGAAAAAGATTCTAAGACAACCCAAAACATCAAAAATGTGAAAATTTGACTTCTACTCGACCATGCAAGAAATTTTCAATTGAGAAAATTAGAGCTTTGAGAACTGATGCTCTAAAGCAAATTTTCTTGAAAAGTTCTAGCACAGGTTTTCTCGAGGAAGCTATTCTAATTGAACCCAGAAGATTTGTTTTGCCAAAATTCGCCTGTTATCAAGCCTGCAAGAGAATTTAAGAAGAGAAATAGAAGAATCTGAGAAGAGAAAAGACGTTTTTAGTGTGCTTTCCTCTGTCAAAATCACCACTCTGCCTTGAAATTTGCTGATAAATCTGACTTGAACCTACAAAGAAAGTATTTGATGTATTCACCAATGACTGCTGAAGTAAAATCGCCCAACTCTGAATTAAAATTCGCCTTTGCTTTGAAGAATTACGAATTTTGCTCAAGCTGGAAGATTAAAATGGACGCCATGCTTGAATAAATAGAGTAAAATCGCCCCATAAAAGCATGATTGCAAGATTAGAACCCTGACTGAAAAAGCATGATTCTGATTGGTCCCCCTCCAGTTTAACTAAGATTGACTCAGAGTCTTGGATTACAAGTAATAATAAAATATTCACTTTGCTTTATCATGCAAATTTGAGAATAAGCATCAAAAAGGTGCCAATTTGAGAAAAATTGCCATTTAATACTCGTGCATGCAAAATAAATATTAAAAATTATTTTTTGTCAATTCGCAATAAAGCAAGGCATTTGGATGCACCCAACGAACTTCACTAATTTCAAAAGGTCCTTATTTGGCCTTCTAGGCGTCCATTTGCAAGAGATTAACTTTTTTGCTAACTTCCTATTTTGTAGCTGACTGCAAAGTTACAGTTGGCCATGTTCAACACTGATTTCTGGATGACTAAGTGAGGCTGTGACCGAGCTAAGATATCCATCGCAAAGCTTGCAGAGCAAGGATGAAATGTCTGTTGGGAGCTACAACTGCTAAAACTAGTGTTTGACACCTCAAAAAAATAGGTGCCTTTGATTAAATCGATTTTTAGCCTCCAGACAGCGATTTTTTCGTTTTGTCATCTAACGCTTTAAACTACCGCTAATGGAGAACGATGAACCCTGCTGACTGGATGGTAGGCTCACTGCGTGACTAGAAGTATTCTGCATCCAATGACTATATGTAAGGCACCTGAAAGCTGCATTAGGGAGCCCAAAAGCAACGACGCCCCTAGTTTGTGAAGGCTCAAACACCATTTTATCAAAAGTGCAACTTTCAACTAGATAGCCTACTTTGACCCTCGATATCGGGAGCTGGAGTGCTCCGATTCGCACATCGTCAGTCTCATCGTAGCTAGAACAACTTACGAGAGATGTCTTTGGAGGTGATGAAGCAAGAAAATTGCTTCTAAGACCGCAAAGAGAAGATAGCCTTTTCCAAGATGAAATATATGCTCCATACTTGGCCATTTTCCGAACGTCTTCACTTTTCAGCATTCTACAAAGACCTAGCACATACGAGCGTTTGCAAAATCCCGGAGGCTGACGGTTGGAATCGTTGGATAGCTGGAGTAATTGCGCACAAGTCTCATGAAGATTGCAAATGCTAAAAACTCCATCTGATAGGCCTAAAGGCTGGGCACCCCTGGCCTACAGAGGCTCAACCATATAATACTATTTTCTCCACCCTCTGATTTACGTGTCTGGTAGGATCTATGCCACAATCACTCAAAATGTCGGATTGATTGGCTGATTGGTGCGTTGTGAAGCTAGACTAGATTAGAAAAGATCTCAGGAAGACATCATCCGCAAATATGAAATATGCTAGCCAATTTTTTTGATAGATTTTCACACACAATCAACACTTCGCCAATTGAATTAGCGTTAGCATCAAAAACTGAAATCCAAGCTTGAAAGAACTTAACGCCAAGAATGCACACTCAATCCCAAGGAAGGATAGGTGTTGTCATATGGTGGAGAAACTAAAGAACAGTACTTGAAATGGAACAAACTCAACGTCAAGAATGTGCACTCAAGATCCCACTGAGGGTGAGGTGCTAACATATGACGGAGTTATTAATTAAAAATTGAAACAACAGGCGGATAACCAGCCATGGAAAATACAACTATCTAATTCATCCGCTGCGGCGGGCATCCACTTGAGAGTGGGGATTCACCATTGGAAAATGGGTACAGTGAGAGCTACAATGTTCATTCTCCACACTGGTGATAAACCATCCAAGGGTAATTTAATATGGAATTCAACAAGTAATTGCAGAAACTAAAATGGTTGGATTAGTACTACTAAATCTCAACCTTACAACCAATAACTCTGCAGATTACTAATTACAATGATAGAGAATGAATCGAAGAAGAGGAGAATGAATTATAACAATGATTTAACACTCCAAAACTGAAGTAATAGGCGAAAACAGAAAACTATTACAATCTGATGTAAAAATCTGAGTTCTGGAATTTCTGATCAGCAAACTGTGAAATCAATAAAATATTCATAACTTCATCAAATTACCTCCGATTTACGTGAAACAAAAACCAATGTGCTACTGGAGGATAGGCGCCCAAGTTCAGATGAAGAAACAGCAACAAAAACTCAGCATTTAATTTCCTTTGCACAATTCCCAATGTCCAGAATGGTACGGCCTTGAGCAAGGGCGATTTTGCAAGTAAAATTCAAAAACTTCAAATTAAATTCTGCCACTTTGCAAGAAGGGTCGCCATAGGTCTACAATTGCATAGCAAAGATACCCAAAATAGAATAAAATTTATTTCAAGAGCTGCTAACAAAATACACTTTCAGCTGTAAGTGCATCAGCAACTTCAAAATTGACAAAACTCCAAAATTCGTCAACATTCAAACTCAATTTGCTAGTCTGGATGAGAAGCAGTCCCAAAACCAACTAGGTGTTGTCTTTCAAACACGAAATTGGATAAATGCTAAGAGGTAAGCATTCCTCGAAGCTAAATTCATGAAGTCATTTCGACAACATAACAATATGATAAGCATAATGGATACCAAAGCTGGAGTAAAGCATACAATTTATAGAAGAGTAGAAGACTCTTCAATTTCTCAAGAAGGTATGCCAAGTGTCACAAGAGACTCTTCAAATTTCCAAAATTCAAATAATTCTTCAAGAGGCGTCCGTTTTGCAAGAATACAATTTCACTTTATTTTTAAAACATAACTCCTCAAAGTGTGGTGCCCTTTTTCCCTCAAGGCATTTAAACTTTAAATAATATTTAATTCATATGAAGGCGTCCCCCTTCAAGACCACCTTTTAACACAACTTGAAGTTATTCTCCTAGGCCAAGGGGTCAACTGCAAATTATAACATTAATCCCTTTATTCACCAAAATAAAACCTTTAGAAGCCAGACTTGAATTGCATTAAATGCTCCAACTAAAAATGAAGACCTTGAAGACTGATAACTGCATACTGCCAAAAAATAGAATTTACTATAAATAGTAAACTCCTTGAAATGCCATAGAACCTCTAAACATGGAAACCCTAATTTTACCTCAAACGAGCCTACAAGCTTCCGGAATAGGCTGATGAGTGTCAGAACAGATCACTGATGAGAAGGGGACATTACAAAATACCATCATCTGATGAGTCAATTTCAAGGTCGCCCCTGGGCTATAGAGGCTCAAATTTGTAAGCTGACTACCTTTTGTGATATGCATCCAATTCGTAACCTCAGCTTCTGACTTCGACTGCCGAAGTTGTGGAACTTGGATGACTACGTTTGATAGTTCATCAGAAAGCTGGGCTAATTTGGAAGAGAATGAATGTAACTAGAAGCAAAAATATACAAATTTGGACCTTGAAAGAGAGGGTGCCCCTGAGCTACAAGGGCACAAATCTGCTTTTTGCCAAAAATCTTCATTTGTTTGATCTCTATAATCACTGTTTTGGCCACTGAAATGACCATGTAGGAGTATAATTTCCTCGTGAAGTGCTTCTCCATTAGGATATATCTCATTTTGAGTCCCTGGTTCAGGTTCTGAGCTCCAGGTACTCACCAACTGTTGTTGACGACTGACATGACACTGACCAAAGTACATATTTGACTTGCCCAAAAACTGTATTCTGACATCATTTTACAAGGTTTAGACTCTTTTAAGCAAAATTCCTTAATGAAGCAATTTTTTTTGGTTTGGGTACAACATATAGCTCAAACACAGCTTAGCAAACAATTCAATTACCAATTCATCATATAACTGAAATCAATAATAAATCATTTATAAAATTACTGTAATCAGACCAAATCAGATTTGTCATACCTTGAAATAAATCAGATTGATTGTAAGTTGAATTAACTTGAATTAATCATAAACAAGTTCATATCATCACAACATAATGTTCACACAATATTCAATTATAATATTTCCCAAAAGTCATAAATGTCTTGATCACATTAAAATGCATATTAACCCTAATATTTAAATATGAAATATATCGGGGTACTACAAAAAATATAGGTGTGACATTTTATTGTAAATGACTTAAAAGAGAATAATGCATAAATGAATAAGCCCTGTTAGCGTACTTATTTTTGGCAAGTTTAGATTCAATTGTCTAAACTGGTATAATTTCTGGGATCCATAAGTAGTGTTAAGCTAATAAAGAAATAATTTTCAATGTAACAATAGTTAATGGGGACCATGCATCACTGCCCCAGATCTTGGTAGACCTGAATCCTCGTCACAGCAAATGTAAGACTGAAGTCAATCAAATGATACATGCAATATTAGTACATGGACTGCAAGCATTAAGTCTCTTATTATGCAGTTTTGACATCGTATAATGAACTCAAAAATAAACTATAACATAATTGTCTGACAGTAAAACAAATGAGCTGAAAGAAAGAGTTTAGGCCCCATCATAACAAACTTTGAAAGAAACTGAAAACCACATTTATGAAATCGAGCATATTAAAAACACATTCAAAGAGATATTATTTGTGCCAAACCCTTATACTTAAAGATATTATGCACCCTACAAGAATAAACATTGAGATATTCAAAGAAGATTAACTCATAATGTTAGGAAATTTTAAAAAGAAATCTTTTGCCTATATTATTCAACATTATTCTATTGCATGTTTACAGTTTCTTGAAAATTGAATGGGAGCACCTCAATCAGACAGGATTACCAGATCATATTCCTATTGAAGATAGCACTTGGATTACATTGATCGAAAAAATAGAGAATAGAAAAATACAGGTACTCTATAATTTGTACTTCTTTCTTTAATTGAGCTACATTTTTTTTGCGTACTAGACTTCCGCATGCTTTTTGCTTCATTATGAGTTTAATAATCTAGTATTTTAGCATCTTATGAACCTTAAGTAAACTATGGTCAGAGGTTATTACCATGTTATTAATTGCTTCCATTTGATTTAGACCAGTTTTAAGCAATTATGTTTTATAAAGCAGTGTACAGTGGCATTTTTCTGACTCTATTGTAGAAAATTTTCTGTATCTTTATTTTGCTGTCAGCTTTTCCCATGAAAGAAATATTTATAAATAAAAAAGGGAAATTTGAAATAAAAGGCCAATCCTTTGATTTTGACTGCATATATGTCAAGGCCAAAAGACCTTGCCTTATGATCATGTTATGGGTTCTTTACCTCATAATATTTTGTAAACTTTTGCTCCCCTCAAAATAAAAGGGGAAAAAAGAGCTGGTACCTCGTATAAAAGAAAGTTGCTTAATCCGGGTCAAAATTAGGTCTGCCAAGTCACAAGTTTTAAGACTATGTTCTGGAAAGGATTATTCTGAAAATTCAACATTTGTTTTTTATTAGGAAAAACAGGTTTTGAAGGGACCCCGAAACCCATTACAACAGAGGAAAGCTGCTAAAAAGAGAGAAACAATAACACCTGCAGCCCACAAAATTCACAAAAGCTGACAAAAGATAAAGCTAGACTACCTGTTAGCTGTTAGTTTTATGATAAGATGTAATGCACTGAAAATTAATTCAAAAAATTCAACACAAGAACACAACAGATACCTTGGGAAAACCCTCCTCTTGAGGGAGAAAAAGCCAGCAGCAATATATCACTTCTATATTGAATCACAACAACAAAAGTCTCCTTTACAAGAGGCTGATATTAAGGCCAAGATATGAGCACCACAATATGATGCAATATAGATACAAACAGATGTAACTTGAAGGTTATAACTCAGCCTTCAATCTGCACTTCTACAGAATCACAATCTGCACTTCCTCTTCTTAATCGCACTAGAGAGCAAGCGAACTATGATGAATATAAATCTGAATGCAATCACAGTAACAAACTGCTGATGATAACTTCAGCCTTCTATAGAAAAGATGAACTGACCTTCTACAAAATTCGCACAATGATAGGAGTGGATAATGATATCCTTGAACAAAGAATCTCATCGAATATATATACAATAGAAAGGGAGAGATGCATCCCTTCATTCTCCATGTCGGCCTCCAATCAAAAGGTAAGACTCAAACAATAGTGTCTCTTCATAGATGAAGCCGGCTCCACTTAATAACAAATATTAAATGTCCCTTAATGAAATTGCATCCAAACATCAAGAAGTCTTCCTTATAATAAATTGTGCTTCTTCAATAGATAGTGCCATTTCACATTAACAAATATTAATCATCCTATATCAAATGACGTGACCAATCATAAATCAATCTACCAATTAAATAGCCGTAAGGCTATGATTTAATTGACTTCGGTTTGGGCTGGAATGAAGTGACCGATGCTGCAACATCAACACTCCCTCTTAGCTAGGGAGAATACTTCCAGCTGCACAAGACATATCACCTCATCGTGATGTCTACCACAATGGCTACAACCATATGTGGAAAAGAAACGATATCACCTCATCGTGATATCAGATATCACCTCAACGTGATATCAACCATAATGGCTACAACCAAGTATGGTATGTACAAGTGTTCATCACTTGCGTGATGTCACCTCAACATGACTTTCACCATGGCTCTCCCAAAGGGTGAAACACAAGTACAAAAAGTAATCACGGACTCTCTCACGTGATGCTGTCATGGAGTCACACACATGACATCCACCATGGCTCTCCCAGAGGGTGGAAACAAGGGATTTCTCCTCAAATCTCAAAAGAGAAATGCATTAACAGGGGATTTCACCTCAAACTTCTCTCACTGAGAAGAACTCATTAACAATGGATTTCACCTCGAACTTCTCTCACTGAGAAGAACTCATTAAAGAGGATCACTGATGTTGAGACTCCTCAATTAAGGTTGTATTCTCCACCAACCAAGCTTATCTCGAAAGTACACAAACTTTATCTTGGAGAGAGGCTTGGTGAGAATGTATGTCGTCTGCTCATTAGTGTTGATATACCTCAACTATATAGCTTTCCTCAATACCATATCTCTAATATTTGATCTCAACATGCTTGGTTATCTCATGAAACACAGGATTGACAGAAAGCTTCACACAGCTTTGGTTATCACAATGAATGATAGTAGGCTCCATTGATTATCCAAACCAGTGTTCCATGGGGACGCGTCCCCCCCAAAAAAATGGAGTTTCCGAGACGGGGAGACGCCTGGGAAACGTCCCTCCGCCGTCCCCCCGCCGTCTCCAAGTCTCCCTGCCGTTTCCTTCCATGAGGGAGACGTTTCCTCACATGGTATAAACAGAGTTACCGGATACGCCAACTTCCCTCCCGTGATACGCATATCAGCGTATCTGATACAGATACGGGTACGGTACGACGCTGATTCGGCATGGATACCGTATCCAGAAGTGCCCGGAAAACCCTGGAGTTTTTGCCGCGCCTGATACGCAGGGATTTGAGTGCCAAAATTTTTTTGGTGAGCAATTGCAACTGCCGGACTTCATTTGCTCTCTGGATTTTTATTTTTAGGTGAACAACATCCCGTACGCCCACGCCCAAATCGATTGCCATCGATTTAATCTTTTCCAGGTCCAGATCATTGCCATCGATTGAATTTTTCCTGCTTCGATTAAATTTTTCCTGCTGGAAGTATGCTGTCAGCAATTTTTATTTTTGCGCTCATTTTTCTTCGAAAAAAACATTAACATTTGCTTTGATTTATTATAGTTCGCTTTAAGTTTAATATTTTCCTTTCTAATATTTTAACTTTTAATATTAGATTTTAGTTTTATCATTTTAATAAATTCGATTTATAATTATTACTAATATGAATTTCGAAATTGTGAAAATTAATTTATACTAATTTATTTATTAATATTTTAGTTTTATTATTTTACAAATTCAATTTATAATTATTTAAATATTATTATATTTAATAATTTTATAAGAATTATGATAAACTTTTTAATTTTTCATGTTTAAAATTACCTTTAAAATAAATTAATAATTTGTGTTTTATAAATGAAAATCCATTTATATTTTATAAGAAATTAATAATTTGTGTTTTTTTGTTTTATAAATTCAATTTATAATATTAATTATTTAAGTATCTTTTAATTTTATTAAAATTTTAATTGTTGTAGGCTTCTATTCCTAGGCCTTTACAATTATGTAATTATATTGTTATACATCTTTTTATAACTAATTTTTCAAGTACTATATGTATTTTAGCGCCGCCCCCCCGCCGCCGTCCCCCCGCCGTTCCCTCCACGTCCCCAAAATTAGGCCCCCCGTCTCCCCTCTCGAAAACGCGTCCCCCGCCGTCCCCCCGTCCCCGTCCCTGAGACTCCATGGAACACTGATCCAAACAATCCTACAAGGAGCTTACGAAGCCACACTGCTTCCCGAGTTGCCACATAAGCTGCAATATACTCTACCTCTGATGTACTCAATGTTACAGATGACTGCTTCCTGCTACACTAGGAAATCATAGCAGATCCCAAACTAAAGCAACATCCAGAGGTGCTCTTCCAATCAGTGACACACCTTGCCCAATCATAATCAGTATACCCATGCAACTCCAAATCCACACCTGAAGAATATCTCAATCCATATCCAACTATGCCATGCAAGTATCTCAGGATATGTTTTGCTGCAACAAGATGTATCTGCCTTGGTTCACACATGAACTGACTAAGTGCACTCGCTGCATAGCAAATATCAGGTCTAGTATTGACTAGATACATCAACAATCCAATCAACCATGTATATGGGGAATCCACCAGATCTAAACTAGATGTAGTCTCCTTAAACATCTTCTTCAGGTTCAGTAGGCTCCCTCTGAATCTTTGAGTACTTGCATCAACCTTCTGACCTCATCAACCAAGATTGTCTGCAACGCTTGCCTTAGATAAATGTTTTCCAGTGCACACCTTCTGGTACTGGAGAGAGTTCAAGGTTGACCTCCTTGACCTCATTGCAGATCACTCTATTCTAAATAGGTTTGCAGAGCTACCAATATCAAATCCAGATGACTGTTTTGTGCAATTTTGATCTTAGCAGTTGAAGAGGTCTTTCAAGGATTTAACACTTGGCCTTGCAACACTGCAACCTTCACTTCTTCTAGTGAGTCACAGAACTCCCTCTTGATCCCTACCTCAAAGATTGCAAAGAAGACTTCTGGAAGTGAACTCCCTCTAGCCACCAACTTAGTCCCATGGCTGCAAGTTGTGACTTCACACTTGATCATTTCTTTGGTTGGCATGACTTCCTCACAAGATGCCTCAAGTTTTTCATCACTAAGCAATCTCTCATCACCTGCTTGCTCCTAGAACTGTCCTGAAAGCATTTTAGAGAGAGATTACTAATAGTTTATAACTATCCAAAGAAATATCAAGTCTAGAATCGTACAAGGTTTACTTATTTCAGGCTATAACATGAATACATAAGAATTTATGCACAATGTTAAAACATGAATAAATAAAACAACCTAAAGAGAAATATATCAAAAGACCAGAATGAAGGGATAAATAAACTTATCTTTATTTAATTTTGATATAACTCTTTCTTCCATCTTTTACTCCTCTCGAGAGGGCCAAACTCAGCACAACAAAAGGACAATCTGCACAACTACAGATTTCTTGAATGCATTATGGAGTTAGCATGTAGAACCAACTCTCTCCAAGAGCTCAAGGCTCTATCACAGTTCATGCATTAGAGAATGATATCGATGTGACCAACTAATCACCATCGAAATTGTAAAACTCCTTTTATTTCAAAGTCACACTCATAAATCTTCACAAATAGCATGAAATAACTTGCAATAAATGAAATCTTCAAATGATCTTATGCTAGTGAACACAATTCAAGAGAAACCACTATCTCTCTTTACTAATTACAAGATCCAACTAAATGATATAACTCAGCAAACAAAGAATACTTATCTCTTTAAATATTCTGAAGGATGCAAATACTAGACGCAGTAAGATATGTTGCTCTTACGCACAGATCAGCACACAACCTTCATGGCTTGAACACAGGCCCATGGCTTAGAATAGAAATTCCCTAGAATCCTTCTGAGGAGAGATCTCATCCACATCCGCAAATGAAGCATGCTGATTAGGCCTAGTGGGGCAATCCTTTGCATAGTGACCAAACTTGTCACAACAAAAACATTGGACTTTGGAGAGGTCCCACTTCTTCTTGAATGCGGGAGCACCATCAGCTCCTTCATCTCTATTCCTCTTGAAATATTCTTTCTTTCCACCTTTCTTTTTCTTCTTCAAGGATTGAGCGGAAAGAACATGAATTTCTTCATTTGTAGAGCTTCGACCAATACCTCTTGCAGCCAACCTAGACTCTTCTTGAATACAATCTGCCCTCAAACGATCAAACTTGGGAAGTTTCGATCTTGCACTAATTCCTTGAATGTAAGACTCCCAAGATTAAGGAAGACCATTAAGGGCAAGCATGGTCAAATCCTTGACATCAACAAAATGACCAATAGAAGAGAGTTGATCTCTCAATTCGGAAATCTTCATGAAGTAAGCGATGAAAGATTCTCCTTTTGCCATCTTCACATGATGAAGTTGTTGCTTCAATGCAAGTGCACAGCTTGTGTTGTTGATCTCATACATCTCCTCCAAAGACTTAAACATCTCCCTTGCCGTCTTCATCTTAGAGATGATGGGAACAATATGATCCTTCACGGAATCAACTAACATCTTCTTTGCCTTAGTATCTTTCTTCTTCCATTGAATCTTCTCTTCCTCATCAACAGGCTCGGAAACTTTGCTCTCCATGAACTCAGCCAATTCACTTTCTTCCAAGGTGAGCATAATTCTGAATCTCCAAGATGTGAAATTAGATGGTCCCTCAAGTCTATCCTCAAGCTTAAGACCGATCACCATCTTGATGAAGAGATAGAAGTAAACAATGATGAGAAAGAGAGTAAAAAGTATCGCTGTAATAACAATCTGATCAAGATCTTCTTCAAACCTGCTCTAATACCATGTTAGTTTTATGATCAGATGTAATGCACAGAAAATTAATTCAAAAAATTCAACGCAAGCACATAGCAGATACCTTGGGAAAACCCTCCTCTTGAGGGAGAAAAACCCAGCAACAATATATCACTTATATATTGAATCACAACAACAAAAGTCTCCTTTACAAGAGGCCGATATTAAGGCCAAGATATGAGCACCCCAATATGATGCAATACAGATACAAACAGATGTAACTTGAAGGTTATAACTCAGCCTTCAATCTACACTTCTACAGAATCACAATCTGCACTTCCTCTTCTTAATCGCACTAGAGAGCAAGCGAACTATGATGAATATAAATCTGAATGCAATCACAGTAACAAACTGCTGATGATAACTTCAGCCTTCTATAGAAAACACGAACTGACCTTCTACAAAATTCGCACAATGATAGGAGTGGATAATGATATCCTTGAACAAAGAATCTCATCAAATATATATACAATAGAAAGGGAGAGACACATCCCTTCATTCTCCATGTCGGCCTCCAATCAAAAGGTAAGACTCAAACAATAGTGTCTCTTCATAGATGAAGTCGGCTCCACTTAATAACAAATATTAAATGTCCCTTAATGAAATTGCATCCAAACATCAAGAAGTCAGCCCTATAATAAATCGTGCTTCAATAGATAGTGCCATTTCACATTAACAAATATTAATCATCATATATCAAATGGAATGACCAATCATAAATCGATCCACCAATTAAATAGCCATAAGGCTATGATTTAATTGACTTCGGTCTGGGCTGGAATGAAGCGACTGACGTTGCAACATCAACACAGCAACCCAATAGCGAAACATTAGCACTAAGGCTGAACAACCAAAAACAATAGCAACATAACTACAGCATATTATCAAGCACCTTAGCCAATTCCATATTATCAGAGATGACCTTGTCATGCATCTCAACCACATCCTAAAGATCCTGAAACGAAATGGCTGCCCTTTTCTTAGTATTGCTCCTCGTATGCAAGTAGGGACCAGCCTCCACATTCTTCTCACAAGGGTCAGTATCCTCATTCTTATCCTCCAGGTTTATACAGTTAACTTCAGCAATGGCCGCCTCATGTTCGCCCAAATCCAAAGACTTACCAGTCCACTTGATGGCTTTATCATTCAAAAACAACAAGCCCTTAGCACTAGTCTTCAGAGACTGATTACTAATTCTAACCACAATCTGTAGGTCACTGCTAATCTTGCTCATTCTTTCCTCCATACCCACTAACTACTCCTCATTGATCCTTTGAACAACAATTTCCAAAGAGGTCAGCCTTTCCTCATGGCTTTTACTAAGTTTGTCAACATCCATGGCTAACTTATCAAGGATCACATTCTTACCTCTCACCATCCATTCTTTTTTGTTGCAGTTCACTAACGCCACATAGACATCTTGCCAATCTTTAACCTTAGTATTAAGATCTTTTACTTCCGAAAAAAGCCATTTCACAAGGGAGAATGGGTTTCTAGTGCCATCCTCTGCCATTATACAAAACAGGTCCATATTAATCTCCTCCCAATTGACTGGTTCAACAATAGGAATATCATCATTCTCATTGGGTTCCTCCTGAACCCCACCTTTGCCCTCCAAATCCTCCTCAACATGGGAGTCCTCAACCTCAATTACCTCCACTTTCACCCAGTGTTTCTCAGGGATGTCAGCCAAATTAACCAGAAATTCAAGCCGTTTAGCCTTGACATCAATCTGCTTAACTTGCCCGTCATTTTTACCAACAAGAGACTCAAAATCATCATGGCTAGGAATAGCCACCTTGGAATTCACAAAACCCTCATCGTCATGTGCAATATTTGCCATTGGTTGCTCGTTTCCCTCATTAACATCCCCCTGAACCCCTTTAACAAAAGGAATAGGGGAATCTTGTTGGAAATATTGTCATTGATGTCAAAGGCATTGTAATATCCCATTTTATTGGTTTGCTCAAATAAGTAATCAATACTCCATTATCAAATTGTGAATGCAAGAATCACATTCATACCTAAGGCCACTCAATCAAAGTATTAAGAATGAAAGGAAAAGATAAACTGTATCTGAGTCATCCTTATTACTGACAATACATGCAAACGTGGCACTTGAAGAAGTCAAGTTCAAATTGACCTGCTTGCTTGCCTAGCGGATCTTCCTAGCCGCCGATTATATGAAAGACTCTTACTAGTAGAGATGACATAATAAACGTGCAAGCATCTACAAAGCCATCGGTCATCTAGTGATTCACTTGTGGTCATTCATTGTAAAAACCCTAGTTTCCTTTGTTTCTCAAATCTGACTGGTTGTCTGTTTTTCTGAAGTTTTTGACTGTTTTTGGGTTTTTGTGCAAATAAAGAATAATGCGATTTTTTGCAAGAAATAGATATAAAATCTTAATAAATTCATATAACTCCAGAAATAACATAATCTATAGCGAATACTGATGCCAGACCATTTATTAATCTTATGAGACGATTACAATATAAGATCCAGATGCATGCAAGCAAAAAGGCAATAGTATTTTATGAAAACCTGGCTTTATTGCAGCAAGATGAAATATGCCTTTGATCTGGTGCGGTAGCAATGATCACCCCTTTCTCCCTCCGTTCAGAGATCCAAAACAATGCCAGCTAAATAGGCGCTCCTGTGAATGAAGACTGGATGCCAAAAAGCTAAGCGCTTTTCTCAAGACAACAGGTACGACCCTTGCTGCTGGTACGGCTGGTGATAACAGCAATTAAATAAAAAGTACAGCTCAATCAGCTCTGTATAGAATGTGTGAAATAAGCGCCCAAGGTAATAGGGCCTTTCTGGATATTATTCCCTGCCAAAACCTTGAAGATTAAATAGCTCTGAATATTTATTAACTGTGAAGTGCTGCAGGAAAAGTACGGCTGTGTACAGCAGTAATAAATAAAATAGCACGGCCCTCTGTGAATCTCCAGATCTAAAGAAGATAGGCGCCCTACTAAAGATAGGTCTTCTGGATGAATATCTCTCTGAACCCCCAGATGATATAAACTTCTGTGAAGCTCTGTAATTTCTTCTGGATGAAGAAATTCCTCTGCCTGGCAATAAATCAGGTGATATCTCACACCCTCTGAACTGCTTTCAATGGAGATGGCTCGTTCCCCAATGAATTCGAGACTGAAACCCTAAGGTTCTGTGCTCCGACCAAACTTGATCAATTTTCAATTCAACAATGACATAATGGCTCAAATCCCAATGCAAAGCCTATATTCTCCTCAAAAGTGCGAATTCCTTAAAGATAGGGAATTTTAAATAATTCGACTTTTATTATTTTAATTATTCAATAGTCTCCGATTAAATTTTAATAATAAAATATAATCGTCAACTGGCTCCTTTCTGATGATGGGCGACCCCTTCACTGAAATCACTTAAGTTATAATAAAATATTATAACTTTATATTATAATCTCCATTTAATTAATATTTAATTAATTCAATTAAATATTAATATCTCTCTCATTATTCATCCGATGCACGAGCTGTCTGAAGCTAATGAACACTGAAGTGATTCCGAACGCTAACAATCCATATTGCTAAAAATAGCAGGGGTCCCACGCTGACTGTCAATAATTGCTAAAAATAGCAACTTCTACAAGAAGTGTCCGAATGAGCCCGAACGAAAGCCAATTGATCAAAACTGCCAATCTGAAGCTGAGCCAAACTCCAACAAGACCCTCAATCCATCCCATCAGCCTACGAGGGTCGCATAATAGGCTAATTCTTACGAACTCTGATGCTCGCCAAAAATGGGGACATTACAGTCCGCCCTCCCTAAAATTGCTTGTCCCCAAGCAATCTCCACTACAAAGAAACTCCAATCCTCGGGAGGCCCAAAAGGAAAACTGTGAAATGTCCCACACATCACGAACTGTCTCCCATAGCATCATTAAAACTCAACTGCGCAAGCTATCCCTGGATCCCAAACCCAGAGTGAAAATCTGTCGTGACTGTCATCCTCAGGCTGCCACTGCGCTCTACTGCCTCCAACTTCACCATGCTGAGAATAGTGAAGTAACCCAATGGGACCCATCCAATACTCGGTGCCAAAGCTGTCGCCACCGGGATCCCAATACAATATGAATTCACATCTGCCTGTCGTATAGAGACAAGAACTTCTAGTAGCATCTGCTACACCGAATCTCTCCCTATCCTCTGCTAAACCCTCATGGATGTGATAACTGACCAAGCCATCATGCCTATTAACACCATAATGCCTACTAACACCATCGTCGCCCTGTAACCATGTACCTGTATGAAAAATCTGCGACATAGAAGTAGCAAGCCCTATCAAATACATATCAACATGATGGATAACTGACTGTTGTCCCTGCAAGTAATTCCCCACAAACAACTGAGTCGAGTACTTGCAGCCGCCAATCCCATCTTGTGAAGATGGTAACTCTGCACACAGTAATGAATTACTCCCCTCGACTGCACCAAGAGAATCACCCTGTGCACAAGAGTTGTGCATCGAATATGAATCATGTACAGGTGGATCAAAGGAAAAGCTATAAGCACTCCTCACCGTGTACACCCCATTAAACTCCTCTGTGAGCCTTGTTTGGAATCTCGATGTACTGGAACAATCCCAAACACTACGATTATCACCCAAACCAGAACTAGTATCAAGAGTACGATCAGCTTCCAACTCGAAGAGTGGGTTATCATAGATCAAACCACCATCAAATTCAAATAATGGATTATTCACAAACTGCACAATCACTCCATACTGATCTGAATCATCCATCTCTGAATCCCTGGAATAATAAATTGAATTGTACTCCTGACTTGGCTCAACCAGTTGCTGATCATAATCGACTGCATCGGATAAAATGATTGATTTGCTTCCAGGAGAGGGAAACAAATCAACATAAGAACCAATCTCCCAACTGGATGATACTCTGGATATCTTCTGTGAACATGGCCAAGTGACGAGGGTTGTCACACAACTCTCTAGTGGATCAACAACCATGTCACAGGAACTATCAATGATCTGCCTTGCATTACCTATCATGGGACTAATCTCAAGAGAACCTGGTGCAACGCGTGGCTCACTGCAACTCTCAACCAGTGCACTCATCCCATCTGTATCAACTGCACCTGTGACCGTGATGGATGTAACTACATCCTCCACATATCCCTCACTGCTATTAACCATAGGTGTATACTCCTCACCAACCGCTGCCATGGAAATCTGAACTATATCAAAAGATGGTGAAGGTTGTGCCAAACTCAACGCCACGGTAAGCTTCCCAATCTGTACTTGTGACTCTTGAAGGGCCAACTGGGTGCTCTGCAATGAGTCCATAGTCACCTCAAGCTCATGAGTGAGCTCATTGATCTGCTCATCCTTCCCCTTCAATGCATCATAACAAATGCAATCCCACTCGAGAAGGAAATCCCTGTCCGCGAGTAATCTTAGGTAGTTTTGTTTCATCATTCCAATCGCTTCTCGAAGTGCATGTATCTCTGCGAGGGAAAAACCACTATCATCGTGCTCATCTGTCATAGGAGTACTCCAACCGTAGGTAGCCAACATCTGACGAGCAACATCAAAATGCTCAAGGGTTGTGGCAATCATATTGTCATTCACTTGTAGTTGCCCAACCAAATGATGAGGATTTTGTAGCTTATAACCCCCATACAAGTTTTCCGGTTCACAATATGCACTATGATAGGACGTTGATTCGTCATCACTCACCTCATGATAAGCAGCATCATGTGTGCTTTCATCCATGCACACCTCAACGTCTAAGGTACTGCTGCTTTGTACCTCAAAGGATGGCTCAACTGATAAGGTGGAAGTTGCTGGTATGACAGTATCTTCACACACTTCCACTCCCAAAGTAACTGCATGCCAATCCAAAGCACGATCCTGGGATTCCATATCAACATATGAATCTTCTGGCTTGTTTTCAAAGGTCTGATCTGGAAAATCAGACTCACCATGTCATGAATTCTCAACACCAAATGCATCACTAGTACCCAACTCTTGAGTCTCTTCATGTGACAACTCAATAGGATTACTTTGCATATGTGAAATCGCTGCTGTCTCATGCTCACGCGAAGTTTCATCTTTGCTGTCATAAAAATCAGAAGTAGCCTCCATGGTAGAAACTTCTTGAGTCACCTCTTGCAAGGATGATGTAGGTAAATCATTTCCCAAAGCTGTGCTAGCGTTTTCTTGAATCAAATCAGCATGTCTATCCAATTCCTCATATAAATTTCTGCATACTTCATAGGAATTTGAAGATACCAAATCATTTTGATGAAGAGTTGTATCATCCTTATGTGTAGATTCTCTATCTATTTCATGGGTAAACAACTCATGAGCTATAGTGAGATATTTCTTCCTTGCAAACTCCGTCTTATGGAAAAGACTCGGGTGCAAATCCATGTAACTCATGAAAGGAAGTTCCTTCTTAATTTTTTTAGGAAGAGCGCTATACTCCTTAAACATGCTAATCACTTCTTCTTCTCTATTTTGTGGTGTTCTGTCAATGGTAATCCTTTCTCTGGTCTCAGGTGGTACTAACTCCCACTCGTTGTTCGCTGTCCTAAGTGCCCTGCGAGACCTTACTTCACTCCTCTCATCGTCACGATGTGGTGACGGTCTCCTAGGAGTACCCAATCTCTGAAGTGCCATTGTCAACTGCTGCAATACATCATCGGACTGCCGTTGACCTGCACGAAGATCTCTGAGTGCATGCAAAACCTCTGCATCGTTCTGATCTCTGTTATTATGCGGAATCTCTGTCCTAGGTATATTTGTTCTGTCAGCCCTGTCATTCCTGTCAGCCATGTTTCCTGGTTGTTTGCTCAAACTCTATTGTCTGTCAATCAAAGCACGTCTGCGTGTGTAATACCTGTGAGAGCCAAATTGTTCTGGCTGCATAAGATTGCTAAACCCTTAGGATGGCAGGATTTAGCTCTGATACCACTGAAAAAACCCTAGTTTCCTCTGTTTCTCAAATCTGACTAGTTGTCTGTTTTTCTGAAGTTTTTGACTATTTTTGGGTTTTTGTGCAAATAAAGAATAATGCGATTTTTTGCAAGAAATAGATATAAAATCTTAATAAATTCATATAACTCCGGAAATAACATAATCTATAGCGAATACTGATGCCAGACCATTTATTAATCTTATGAGACGATTACAATATAAGATCCAGATGCATGCAAGCAAAAAGGCAATAGTATTTTATGAAAACCTGGCTTTATTGCAACAAGATGAAATATGCCTTTGATCTAGTGTGGTAGCAATGATCACCCCTTTCTCCCTCCGTTCAGAGATCCAAAACAATGCCAGTTAAATAGGCGCTCCTGTGAATGAAGACTGGATGCCAAAAAGCTAAGCGCTTTTCTCAAGACAATAGGTACGGCCCTTGCTGCTGGTACGGATTTGCTACAGACTGGTACGGCTGGTGATAACAGCAATTAAATAAAAAGTACGGCTCAATCAGCTCTGTATAGAATGTGTGAAATAAGCGCCCAAGGTAATAGGGCCTTTCTGGATATTATTCCCTGCCAAAACCTTGAAGATTAAATAGCTCTGAATATTTATTAACTGTGAAGTGCTGCAGGAAAAGTACGGCTGTGTACAGCAGTAATAAATAAAATAGCACGGCCCTCTGTGAATCTCCAGATCTAAAGAAGATAGGTGCCCTACTGAAGATAGGTCTTCTGGATGAATATCTCTCTGAACCCCCGGATGATATAAACTTCTGTGAAGCTCTGTAATTTCTTCTGGATGAAGAAATTCCTCTGCCTGGCAATAAATCAGGTGATATCTCACACCCTCTGAACTGCTTTCAATGGAGATGGCTCGTTCCCCAATGAATTCGAGACTGAAACCCTAAGGTTCTGTGCTCCGACCAAACTTGATCAATTTTCAATTCAACAATGACATAATGGCTCAAATCCCAATGCAAAGCCTATATTCTCCTCAAAAGTGTGAATTCCTTAAAGATAGGGAATTTTAAATAATTCGACTTTTATTATTTTAATTATTCAATAGTCTCCGATTAAATTTTAATAATAAAATATAATCGTCAACTGGCCCCTTTCTGATGATGGGCGACCCCTTCACTGAAATCACTTAAGTTATAATAAAATATTATAACTTTATATTATAATCTCCATTTAATTAATATTTAATTAATTCAATTAAATATTAATCTCTCTCATTATTCATCCGATGCACGAGCTGTCTGAAGCTGATGAACACTGAAGTGATTCCGAACGCTAACAATCCATACTGCTAAAAATAGCAGGGGTCCCACGCTGACTATCAATAATTGCTAAAAATAGCAACTTCTGCAAGAAGTGTCCGAATGAGCCCGAACGAAAGCCAATTGATCAAAACTGCCAATCTGAAGCTGAGCCAAACTCCAACAAGACCCTCAATCCATCCCATCAGCCTACGAGGGTCGCATAATAGGCTAATTCTTACGAACTCTGATGCTCGCCAAAAATGGGGACATTACATTCATGGGCCGTCAAACATAAATTAAAAGACAATGTTATCGCAAAAGGATGTTATGGATAAGAACGATAGCTATTAAGGTGTAAATTTGATAAAGATTAGTGGCCAAAGAAGATTGCTGAGTGTAACACGTATTTGTTAAGAAGTGTGAATAAAGGAATAAAATAAAACTATGTATTGGTTAAGAACCAAAACGCGAATGAAAGGAGGCGTGCTGATTGAGGATTATGGACTTAATCTAAAGATGTATTTCCTTTTGAAAAGTCACTGACTTAATCTAAGTCGTGTTTGCGTGACTTGGTTGAAGTCTAAAAGTGCGAAGGTGTCACTCTTTCAAGAGACACGAATGAAGTCTTCTTGAAGAACATGACGTCTCTTTTGAAAAGTTGTGTGAAATGAGTTGTGTCTAATCTGAAGTCTTTTTCTGAAGAGCTATGAGAATCGAAATTGTTAACCAAGGCGTCTTCCTCTAAAAAGTATGAGAATCTGGTTATTGAAAGGGCTGCATCGATTTTCTTGCTGAAGACGTGTTTTGTCCACTTAATCATCTTTTGAAAAGATTTATTTAATGAAGGGACGGGTTTGAATGGATACAAGTATAGTTATGTTCTTTCGTTTGAAAGTTGCAATGGTTGAGTGACATACATAAATGAAATCCAAATCAAGGCTGTAAAAATATATGTGAAGCCGTGTGTGCATAAAACGTATATCATCTGAAGATTGGAGTGTGTAGCTGGGCGTAAAAATGTATATCATCTAGAGTGTATGCTGTGTATGAATATAGAGATTATATCATCAAGACAAGTAGAGAGTGGTGTTGATAGATGGAATTTATTGAATATCATCTTTGATGGAGATTGAAGATTTTCAGTGTCAGGAAATGAAATAAAGACTATATCATCAAAATTGTAGATTAAGAAGTATGCTGTGTAATTATTGAACATTGTATTTGATAGCGATTGAAGATTTACAGTTGTGTGTGGAACAATCGATATATCATAAACACAAATGTGTGTGGCTATATAGAATGAATCTTATGCGAAGTACTGGTTAAGGAAAGTGTGTATGTATGTGGTAATAAAAGAAGATCTTTGAAGTGAATGTGTGCTGAGTTTGTGAGTACATAAGATGTATGTAATCTGAAAATAGAAGATAGGAGTATGCTATAAGAAATAACTGCGAAATCATAAAAACATAAGTGCTATGCTGAGTATTGTGTGAAGCAAATGCTATATTCTTAAGTCACAATCAGGTGTGAAGTGACTGTAGAAAGTACTGTGTATTGTGTTGCTGAGTGTTGTGCCTACAAAAGATACAAAATCAAAAACAGTGATCAAATTTATAAGAGAAAAATAGTGTAGAATAAAAGGTTATATCAGATATGCAAATGAGAAGATAAAAGGAAGATCCTTGTAAAGAATATATGCAGATCTGGTTAAATAGATGGCATCATCATGAAGTAAATTTTTATGTGAAAAGGAAAATTGTGAACAAGATATATTTTGATATCATTCAAGGAGGATAATTTCAAGAAGATTGTAAAGTCCATCATCCATTGAGGAAGCAACATTAAAGGTGGAAAACACTATTCATTCAAATTATAATCTTTGCTAAGTAGGTGCTTGGCAAGTAGGGGTTGGTGCACCTTGTAGGTTGGTGCCTACTAAATCAGCATTAGGGGTTGAAGCTCCTTGTAGGTTGGTGCCTACTAAATCGGGATTAAGGGTTGGTGCTCTTTGTAGGTTGGTGCCTACTAAACTACTTATTTGGTGATTCAAGTAGGTTGGTGCCTACATTCATTGTAAAAGTTTATATAATTCATAAAGTACATTGTTTGTACCATGGTTTTCTCCTGTAAGGGTTTCCACGTAAAATCTTGGTGTCAACTTGTTCATATTGAGATATTCTTGCATAGTTGATTTGTATTAGAGTTTGAAGTTGATAAGAGTTGAGAGGGAAAAAGTTAGTTGATATACTGATTCACCCCCCCCCCGCCCCCGCCCCCGCCCCCGCCCCCGCTCCCGCCCCCGCCCCCCTCAGTATATCTTTGTGCTCTTCAAATCTTCCAAACCTTTCAACTCATCCACTCCCTGCTTAATAGCACATTTCCCTTTCTTAGGTCACCATTTTTTCCCCTTCAAATTCTTTTCACCGAAGGAACAACAACCTCCCTCATTTCAACATCCGTTTCGTAACCCTTAAACCAAGACTTTGAGTCCTCGGATTCATCAACACACTCACCCTCATCCTCCGAAGATTCATCATCAACAGGATCTTCATCTTCATAGTCACCGTCCCACTCTTTTGTCAACTCATCAGTTTCATAACCATTGTTATTGCCTCCCTTTTTACGAGTAGAAAAGAGCTTTGGAATTGCAAGTAAAACCTTTGATTTAATATGATCAATTATCAAATTCATGAGGCCTTCATGAAGAATAGCCTTCTTAGGGTTTTTTTTGTGATCCTCAATACTGGTTTCCATAGAAATAAGCAATAAAAGGGGAACAAAACTAGATTGTTGTGGCGGAAATAATTTAGCAACATGAAATGATAGCCATAAATAGCAAAGTACCTTCCCTCCAGTGTGAAGAATTGCATAATCGCCAAAACATCTCTCCAGAGCGGTTTGATGGATTTTCGAGCATACCCACCACTACCAATGCACCTAAGCTTCTACTTCTCAGAACCTTTAAAGAAATTTGCTAAGGCAAACTTGGCTATAGCCCGATCCCTATAAAACTTCTTGCCCTTCAAAGGAAGACTAGTAACCTTAGCAATGAAGTCCTCGGTGATGTTGACCTCCACACCTTGGTAATGCAAGACTCTATTGTTCCAACCATTCACAAAAGCCTTTGTCAGCTCTGAATCAAAACCGTGCAAACACTACCCTTCTCCAAGTGTTCCCAGATAGGCTTATTGCCACGAAATTCATCACAAGAGCTCAACTCCACTCTGCAACGGGCCCCTCCCATGGCGGATTGCAACAATCTACTCACAACCTACTCTTTGTTCTTCTGCACATAAAGGGTTAAGCAAACAATCCAAATGCACATGCGAAAAATACCCACAATCCATGTGAGCCTGACAATCCAACTATTGCCAAACCTCGACTCCCAACCCATGATCTCATAATCATCAAAAAAGCAATTATTAGATGAGCAAGCATTGAACTCAAAGTGCAAAAACGAAATGAGGAAACAAAATAACTTATCTCCCCAAGTATTTGCTTCCATGACATGACATCTGGTTATAATTAGAGATACACTGAAGGTTAAATGGCATGGCATCATAAGTATGCTAATAATTATGAGCTAACACTCCTAAATTAGCGAACACATCAGCAACTGAGTTGGCCTCCTAGAGAACGTGAGTAATTTTCACCTTAGCAATAGCATCATTGCAATGGACCATGACGGCGGGCTTAAGCTTTAGGAGACAATTTATGATATTAAGGGAATCCCCCTCTAACCATAGCCTAGTAACCCCTGCCTCTCTAGCAAGTAAAAGGCCATGATAGGCTGTTGTTGCCTCTACGAAGTGGTTTGTTTGGGTTCCCAAAGGAAGCGCCACTGCAGAGACAAACCTACCATTCTCATCACGCAACACTCCCCCACAACCAATAGGTCTCGGATTCCCCTTAGCAGCACCGTCAAAGTTAACTTTGAACTAGCCTTGAGAGGGAGCTTTCCATCAAATCCCCTCCCTAGAAGCCTTAATCTTCTTTACCGAAATAGAAAGATCACAAGAAAGATTCCAACGGTTCCCCACTAACAAATCATAATTGGAAACAACAGCCTTAGGATCCGAGGAAGGCAGCACCGAGCATTCAGAAAGAAAATTTTCCTTTATAGCCTCACAAATTTTGAAAGCCAACCTTGAAGGAGGAAGCTCCAACTGACGGAACACATGGTTATTTCGTTCCTTCCACACTCCCCAAGCCACATGTGGCAAAATAAAAGACCATAACATTGAGAGAGCCGAATTTTGAGAAGGTGCCACCCACTGAAACCAAATTTCCAAAATTGAAGCAGGAAACACCCAAGAAATGTTCCACCTTTGTAAAATATGAGCCCACACATCCCAAGTGAAACTACAACCAGCCAGAAGATGATAGCTATCCTCAACAACTTCTTTATACAAAAAACATCTATTCGGCATAGCCACACCCCTTCTCGCAAGATTGTTAAGAGCCAAGATCTTATCTTGACAAAGAAGCTAGAAGAATATATTAATTTTAGGAAAAAGCTTCGCATTCCACAATCGACCCCAAAAGGGAGGGGGAGCCATGATTCGAGTCTAAAAAGAAAAGGTTGAAGACACTGAAAACTAGCCATTGGGAGCAAACCTCCACACCACAGAATCATTAGGAGAAGAGGCAAGAATATGAATCAAGGAGAGGAATAGAAAAAGAGGTTCCAGATCCCTGTTAACCAGATCAAGTCTAATCCACTTATCCTTAGAGATGTAATTAGACACATGAAGGCCCCATTCCCTAATACAAATTTATTTGAAAGGGGCCACCCAAGGTTCATCCTTCAAGGGACCATGCCCAATCCACCAATCATCCCAAAACAAGATCCTCCTACCATTCCCAAACACCCAACGCAGACCAGCAACAAGAATGGAATGAGATTTTAGCATGAAATTCCAAAGGGCCAACCCCAGAGGAAGGGCGAAATCCTCCCTCAATAGATCTCTAAACTTATCCACCCCCCTCAAATACTTCGAAGAGTAAATAGCAGTCTATTCCTTTCCATTCAAAAGCAAATTCCACAACTGTTTAGCAATAAGGGATGTTCCACAACTGTTTAGCAATAAGGGATGAGTTAAAGTCTTTCAGCTTACACAGGCCTAAACCACTTTGAACTTTAGACCTGCAAACCTCCTCCCAAGATAGCAGATGTAACCGTTTCTTCTCCTCCACACTAGACCACATAAATCTTTTCTGGATACTCTCAATCTTCTCCCAATACCTCCTAGGAATCTGGAACAGACTTAAAATATAAACCAGAAGATTCTGCAAAGTAGACTCGATTAATTGAATTTTTCCAGCATGGCTTAGAAGGGCTCCCTTCCACCCAACAAGTTTTGAATTAAACTTATCAATAATGCCATTCCAAAAGGAGTCTAGAACCCCATTAGAGCAAAGAGGAAGCCCTAAATAGGTTGAAGGAAGATCCCTAATGTTGCATTCCAAAATACTAGCAATCCTCAATTGACGATGCTCCAGAGTGAAAGAAAGTGCTTTTAGGCAAACTCACCTTTTGTCCAGAAGCCAACTCATACTACTGAAGAATAAGGCAAATAGATTTGGCTGTAACAATTGACGCTTCAGCAAGAATAACAGTATCATCCACAAATTGCTGATGCAAACAACATAGCTGACCCAAAGAAGGATAAAGGCCT
This sequence comes from Sequoia sempervirens, assembly GCA_007258455.2. Lineage (NCBI taxonomy): Eukaryota > Viridiplantae > Streptophyta > Pinopsida > Cupressales > Cupressaceae > Sequoia > Sequoia sempervirens. The sequence goes on along the minus strand of VDFB02105785.1, from coordinate 437,219,873 downwards.
CTGAAAGCACCATTAGACACCACCTGAAGAAGATATTTTCCCGAAGACTCCACCATAATGATAAATAGAAAAGGAGAAATATGATCTCCTTGTCACAACCTTCGGGAGCTTCTAAAGAAGGCAGAAGGCAACCCATTCACCAACACCGAAAAGGATGGAGAAGAAATTAATTGACCAACAAGTTGCAAAACTTGATCCAAGAAGCCAAAATCCTTTAGGATATTACATAAAAATTGCCAATTCACCCAATCATAAGCTTTCACCAAATCTGACTTCAAAATAACCCCAAGCTTCTTATTAACCTATAGAGAGTGAATATTCTCATGCACTATGAGTACCGAATCCAAAATCTGCCTTCCTAGAACAAAACCATTTTGCTGAGAAATTATCCTAGGGAGGACCCTTTGCAGTCTAGAAGACGAAACTTTAAAGAAAATCTTATAGATAGAGTTACACAGATTGATAGGCCTGAAATCACCCAAATGCTCAGCGCTAGGCTTCTTAGGAATTAGCACAATAAACGTAGAATTAAATTCCTTAAGAAGTTGCCTACTACCAAAAAACTCTTTAGTAGCATTGATGGCATCCTTTGCAATAATGTCCTAGTAAGACTGGAAGAACAACATTGGAAACCCATCCAGCTCTAGAGATTTATTTCCTTCAAAGGAGAACATAGCCTTTTTAGTTTCCATATCAGAAGGAATACCCATCAAAACCCTATTCTCCTCCTCTGTCACCAAGTTTGGAATCACATTAAGAAAACCCTGTTGGCAAATAGGATCAAGAGGGCGATCCTCAGAAAGCAAGTCCTCAAAGAACGACCGAGCAGTAGATCTAATGTCATCATCATCTTCCAAAGAATTATTGTCAACAATAATGTTGGAAATCCTATTAGAGGATCTATGCTTCAAAGTCGTGAGATGGAAGAAACAGGTATTTTTATCCCCACTCTGAAGCCGGATGGCTCTAGACCTCTACTCCCAGAACTCCTCCTTAGCCACAATATTGTGCAAACTGGCTAAAAGGATACTTTCCTCCTGGAGAAGCAACAAACCATTCCCATTGGCTTGCATTCTCTACTGCAAGATGTCCAATTTGGCCTTAATCTCAAATTTCTCCTTAAAGATATTGCCAAAAGAGGATTTATTCCACTAGATTAAATTTTGCTTTACAGAAGCAAGCTTCTTAGCAACTTTATACATAGCAGAGCCATCAACATTAATATTCCACTAGTCATCAATTCTGGAATGTAACTCCGAGTGGCTAGTCCACATCTTTTCAAATCTAAACGAGAACAACGTTTTACGACCCAAGAGCTCAGCATTCAAGGATATAGGGAAATGATCCAAGCCGAGTCTAGTAAGGGCCGAAAGGAAACAAGTGAAAGATTGCAGCCAATCAGGTGAAATCAAAGCCCGATCCAGCTTAACCTAAATGAGAGCATCACCCACACGCCTATTGGACCAAGTATAGGACGCTCCACACAAATCCAAATCCAGCAGCACATTATCATTGATGAAATTCATGACATCAAAATGGTTGTCTACCGCAACTTGGGAACCCCCAAACTTATCAGAATCATTAAGCGGAGTGTTGAAGTCCCCCATAACCAGCCAATTCTGAAAAGAGAATTGAGATTTAAAAATATGCAAGCTCCCCCAAAACCGCTTCCGAGCACATTTCGAATTAGGAGCATAGATGTTAGAAATCATCTAGGAGTACTTATCTCTGGGACTGGTAAAAGAAGTAGCAACATGATTATCAAAAGCAAACAGAGCAGAACTAGAAACCACCTTAGGATTTCAGAAAGTAGCCACACCACCAGAGGCCCCATCAGAGTTAAACGCCTGAAAGCCACAATCCTTGAAAAACCTATTCTTAATTTTTTCAACCTTCACAACCCCCATCTTAGTCTCCTAAATCAAAACAATAACAGGACGGTGATCTCTCACAAGATTTGTGAGGATTATTTACTCCTCGAATGTTCCAAGGAAGGATCTTCATAGAAGATTCAGCGAGGAGCCCTTCAGGCCCATATCAAGCAGAGTCGACTGCGACTCATCAACAATATCAAGTTTGCTCTCCTCCCAAATTTCTTGCATGAAGGTCTTCCTCTACCTCTCGGCTCCGAACCACAGTCCATCTTAAAACGGTTCCTTGTAGCCATACCCAGCAAAGAAGGACTAGGTTTCTTCCTATTCCGAGATTTTGAAGCAGAGGGAAAAGGATCCCCAACCTCTGCCACCAAAGAACCAGAAGAACAACAATCATTGATAGAAGATGTGAGCACCATCACTTTCTTCGGAACTACAAACTCCACCTTTGGCTCCGTAAAAGCCATCACCTCTAAGGCCACAACTGGTCCCTCCATGGGAGAACCAGACAAAATAGAATCCTCCTTGGACGAGGAAGAAAAGACATCTAAAACCATCTTCAAAGGGGTCACCTTCTCGGGCTCAAGAACCACGAGGGCTAGAGACTTATTACCCGCCTCCTCTGTCAAACCCAACACAAGCTCCTCTTCCAGCGAAGCCTTCAACTCAACCTCCTCAGAGATAACTTCCACAATGGGGCTGATCCCAGAAGACTCTAAGGCAGGGCCAACAACACTCCTTACAAGAGCCTCACACTTATCACTAGGCTCCAACCCAGCTTCTAGAATAGAACTACCCAAAGGCTGACCATAACACATAATATCCACTGTAGGCTCAACTATATGCAACACATCCCTAGAATCATGGCACCTACTGATCTCCTTCTAGACCTTAGCAGGAATGGAGGCCGACTTGGGGGCCGAGACCTTTTGGGGAGGCCCCTTTGGCTTCAGAAGACATTTCTTCGCCAAGTGACCAACCTTCTTGCAGTGAAAACAGGCAAAAGTAATGGGCCCGAACTCAATCGCCTAAGCCCAGACTCCCAGCTTAGAGTTAATCTTGATAGAAGTCGGGAGATCCGTAGCCTGATCCAAATCACACACAATCGAGCATAGACCAACTGATGTCGTGAAGCAGTCAAATGGTCAATAGATAACAGGTGCCCAAAGGTACACGCAATACCTTTGAAGACTTGCTCATCCCAAAATTCAAGAGGAGGCCCTGGCAATCGGACCCACACAGGAGCCGAATCAAAAGAGCAAGAACTTGAGGAGAAGCCTGCCTCCCATTTCTTTAGCACCAAAGTAGACTTGCCAATAAGCTAAGGACCCCCCACCAAGACCTTCAACAAATCTTACTCATAAGAGAACGAAAAAGACAAGAAGCCCTTAGCAAGGGCTGCCACCTCAACCCATCACTTCAAGTGCCACCGATTCTTAGACAAGTTTCAAACCAAGTCAATATTGGGGCAGGGCCCCAAAAACTTGCCAACCAACGATTGCTCCATAGATAGGATAGCCTTGTCAATAATACAATCCGGCATAGAGACAAAATACTCACTAGAAGGGTTAGCAAAGAAGTCCATCGGGGGAGAGGAACTCTTATCCTTAAACTTTGAACCAAACAACTTTGACCAATTCTTTCCCTCCAATGAAGTGTTAACAACATTCTGAGCGGCTCCAGAATCAATAGACACAAGAGTCTTAGGAACCACAAAAAGAGACCCCACCTTGCCTCGAGAAGTACCATCAGAATCTGGAACCCCAAAGAAAGGGAGAACTTTTGAGTTATCCAATGGAAAGGACCCACAAGTAGTCCCATTTGTTAGACAACTGTCTAACACCCCCTTAACATCATCTTGACCTTCGCCATTAACGCCAGCCCTAGGAACAGGGCTTCCCGCCTTCAAGAAATTTGAAAAATCCTTACCTACAACATCACCCATAGCTCCACCCGACGACAACTCCATTGTTTTACTATTAAATCTCGTACATCAATGGTCAAATTAAATCTCCATGTACATCATTCAACATTTGTTAAATGAGGGTTTCTTCTTTATTATTTTCAGCTAGGATATACGCATGTGGCACACTCTTTTTCCATTGCCTTAGGATAATATTGTAAATTTGTCCATACAAAGGGCCTTTTCTCTTGGGAATTTTCCAGGGAAACCCGAGGACGCATTCCTTGTCTGAAATGAGTTGTCTTTGTTCCCGGGACGTCCCGGGGACAAGGGAATGGCTAGTGGATGGTCCCCTGACATCCCCTTTTTTTGCAAATTACCAAGAAATGGATTGAAAATTGGGGGACAGGTGGGTGGAAAAAAGGGGAGGCTGGCCGTCCCCTGCATTTCAACCTGTTTTTAAAGTTACTATTGAGATTGTAACTGATTCTGTCTAAGGTCGTTAATTCAAAATTATTAGAATTCAGTTTTTACAATGATGTGGCAGCTTGATGTAATATTACAAACTATTTATCTTATTTCATTCTCGTAATCATAATAACGATTTATTGTTTGTATCTCACAAAAACTTTCTATAGAAAGCAGAAAACAGTAGTCAATGCTTATGCTGATCTAATCATTATCATGTATTGATTGTACCAACCAGATGAACCATAATCTACCACTGTCATTGATTGTTGTTGAAATAGGGCATTAAGCTATTTATACATGGGGAAAAGTGTATGTTTTCAGTATGCAATTAGTTAGGCTAGAGATTATGCATGTACAAACAGATCTTGTACTTTTGATTATAAGTTGTAAAGGACATTAATGTAAACCTAATTCTTATGAGTTAACTGGAATTATTAGGACACCTCAGATTTGTGGATGTTAAGTCTAGAGTCTAGACAATGATGATCAGCATGAATATTATGAGGTTCTATAATGTATATTATGCATGCTTTATCCATGTTTTCATATGAATATTTAAACTTTTCCTATATATTTAAAATTTTCCCTATATTTTATATAGCCATCCCCCCGCCGTCCATCCCCAAATTTGGCCTCAAGAATCGGAAACTTGGGGACTCGTCCCACCATCCTCTGCTGTCCCCATCCCGGAAACTTGGGGTAACACTGGAATTTTCCAACTCCTTAATAGTTTTCATTATGAAATTCAATGTCCTGTTAAATCTTTGAAGTCATTTGCAGCTGTCTATTTGTTGAAACATTTTGATTTAATCAAGGTTTTGTTAAATCTTGTACACTTCACCTGAAGTTTGGATAATTTAAGCTGTTAATATATATGTGCAGTGTAAAATCTCTTACCTCTTACACTGATAAATTGTGCTTATGGCTTTTAGATTAAGGGTTATAATTTTGTATTGTATATTCCTTTGAGGAAGGATAGAGATCATACCGTCTTGACCGCCTTTTGTTTATGCATTAAAATATTTTCTCTCTTTTCCTGACTAAATAGCTAGGTAGTGTTAAGAGAGAGATGCCAGCCTAAGCTGGAGGTTGCTCTAAGTATGAAACATTCAGTGCTTCCTAATGTCATGGTGTGACTGCAGGTGGAAGAAACAGACAGTTGGAAATGTAGACATCTATATGGAAAAGGATTTCTCCCAATTTAAAAATGAAATTTGAAATTTATAAAGAGTTACAAAAGAATTCCCTGATAAGGTAGAATTTATTTTTATCACATATTAAAATTACAAAGCTATGATTGCCACTGGAAACTTCAAAATTCATGGCTCCTTAGAGCTACATTAGCAATTGTCAAAAATCTCAGTGGCCTGAAATTTTTTAATATAAAAACTCAATAAAAAAATTAAGCTAAATGGAAATTAGCTCCCAAATCTTCATTTTCCTCATTTGGATGTAGCTGTTCATAGATACAAAAGAAGTGTTCAATATCAATATGCTCTGATCTTCAACATTTCACTCCAAGAAATCCCTAGTTTGGTAGTTGATATCACTGTAGCCTCTCCCATGTGATGAAGATGGCTTCATACTTCTGCTGCATTGCCTTCTTGACAACCCTCCCACCTTTCCCCCAGCTTGGCCAATGGCTTCGTTTATTTCCTTCATTTTTTTAACAATTTCCCTGTTCATGTGCTCTTTGTTACACACTCACTCCTTAAGCAACTCCTTTAGGGAATATTTTAATGTGTTTCTGAATCATCTATCTTCTCAACCAATTTAACCATTTTATGCGCAGAGTGAGGAGAGAATCCTGTTTCACAATTGCCAAGCAGAACATAAATAGGAGGTCAACGGTTAGGACATTTGTATTGTAATTCAAAGGGATAAGCAGTGCAGGATTGTGCATAAAATCCCAAACAGAGGAGCATGGTGGCACAGGGCTAAAGATGGACCTTTTTCATGTTCTTTTGATTTCTCAGATGGTATAACTCTCCTTCCATTAGCCACATCTAATTTGAATGTGCGAGGACTTCAATCTTGAAGTGAGAATAAGATTTGAGCTTAAAATCACACCTCTACCTCCTTTTAATATAGTTTCATGTGGCTTTCACAATGTCACTCAGATAAGGAGAAATACTTATGTGACAGGTTGGTCTTTGAAGTGACCATTAAAATGCCACCTCCATTAATTTGTATGTGAGCTGTGTTCAGCCAACTAGTAATATTACACAAATCAAATCTAAGTGTAATTTGAAAGGCTGATTTGACATATCCCCCCTTTTGGAAATAAATGATGATGTGTTCATTTCCTGCCACAATAGATTCCAATGTGGCCTCGTTGCTGGCAAAATTTTATCCTTTTCTATTTTACACATCCTCCTGCATGTTGATGATTGGAGAATCGTTCCATTAATCTAGTTTTCATTGAGTTGTAGATGCTTTGGGGCAAAGCCCTGAAGCTCCTTACTCCTTGGCTCATTCCATTATGTGTTTTCACTTGGTCACAACGTTGCTTGATCACTTTCTTTTTGCATTCCTTCTTGGTCATGATGGAGGTCAATTTGTAATGTCTCCTTTTTTTGGCCCATCCAACATCTTTGGAAACTCCAACTTCCTTGGAGAGTTCCTATTATTTCGAAAAAGAATTTGGATAGTGGCAGTGACCTTAGGATATCAAGATGGGTCCATTGGTACTTTTTGGATGCAGTTTTGACATTCTAGGAGCACTCAACACTTCTTGTAGAAGATTGCTATATTTGGAAAGCACCGATTTTCATTAAGATTGATATCCTAAGAATGTAAAGTTGTATTGGTGTAATCATAATTCACATTGGGCTACTTCAGTATTTTCCGCAACTTGGTGGTTGTGTGGAAATATAATTATTTTAAATTTTAATTACAAAGTAACTCATATGGTTCAAAAGTAATTAAATTTTAAAAGTCACTTTATGAGGGGAAAAAAAATTTCTAGAAAGTTTTGGAGCAAGCTATAAAAGGAGGTTGTGAGGAGACAATTCCTCATCTTGGTATTTTGTTATGTGACTTTTTCCCCAAGGGAAAATAAATCTATTAAATAACCCTTTAGAATTAAAAAGGGGGAGAAAAATAAAGGATAGTATAATCCTTTGGTAAAAAGAGAGATTAAAGAATATGAATAAACATTCTTTAAAAGGGGAAGCCTAATTATTTATTTAAATAATTGTTGAAAAGGAAACCTTTGTGAAAGGGTGTGATGATTTGGAAACCACCCCTTAAAAGATATATAAATCATTCGTGTGAAACTTGGAAAAGGAGGGACAAGAAAAAAAGGAAAATCAAGTGGAGCAAATTGCGGAAATAGGGTTTCAGGTTAGCAGGCTGTGAGTAGGACGGAGAAGGGGCACTCCTACAGTGGGTGTCCAACCTGGGGTACAAGTGCGTGCACTCAGGACGGTCCTGGCCAGGGCATGGTTTTGTGGCACGAGTGTTGAGCATTGTTCCAGTGGAACCAGCACTCGTGTAGAGCAGCAAAGTCTGCTTTCCTCCCAGACTACTCACAGACGGAAGAGGCTGAACCAGGGACCATTCCAACAATTGTTGGGGATTTCTTCTGCACATTTCCAAAGATAAGTATTAAAGCTTAATAAATTATCTGAGCAATAAAAATTGTTTAAATATTTGAGTTTATTGAATTAATAATTTATTGACGGCATGCTTGAATGTATTGAGTGGAATTATTGATTAATTTACTTAATTTCAAAGTCTTTACTTGAACTATAAATATTATATTAAAATTTGTGCATAAAAGTTTTGGGATTAATCTGTGGAAACAATTTAAATCATTGCATTTTTATATTTGGGAATTAGTTTCATTTCATATTTGCATTTCCTTGAAACTCAGTTGTGGAGGTTGAGCAGGTTTGTTGAACAACAGCCCTAGGACGAAAACCCTATGGTGAAGATTGGTTTTGGGGAAGGATTTCTCCATAGCCAATGCAGAGGTGGATTCATACAAGATTCATAGGTGCGCTTAATGTTTGGAGATTGTGGAGTTTGTGTTGGTTAAATTGTAATTGAAGATTTCAATTTAGTGGGAATTTTTTGTTGCGATTAATTGAAATATTGGTATGGCAATTTTTTTCCCATATTTTGGAGTGAAAGATATCATGAAATTTTATTGGTGGAAGGGTCAAACCCTAGCTGCGAACAATCATAAAAATATTCACATGCTGTTAACCTAGACTTGACCGTACCATTTATGGTATAATTGGCAAGGCAAGTTGACCATACCACTACACTAAGTAGAAGGCATTCATACCATATATCTTTGGAGAGAGGTGATTGAGATTTAAGAAGGAATAAGGGGAATCGATGCCTTGATTCTAGTCTTTAGAAACTTCCGAGCTGACCGCCACCCTTAAGGTAAAGTTTAGCAAGTATTAAAAGGGAAGTAAGGAAAGTTTGGTGATATCGTGAGGTTTTGGAAGGAATTCATTTCTTATTTAGAGTTTGTGAATACCTCCACTTTGGCAATTTGATTGCTGGCATCAATTTGAGAGATATAAGGAATTCATTACTGCTGTAGTAGGTGTAATAGAGGGAAGAATATCTACACATACTAGTGTTGTTCTGAACTTCAAAGCACAAATAATTACCACAGCTGTACCTGCAGTCTCAGAAGTGTTTGTACTCAGACCAACATCATCCGTAGCCTTACATGCTATAGCTTAAATGTCAGGAAATTAATTCTCTTTTTTTATATGTATTTCCGACTTTACATCAGCATAGTATGTGATATCAGCCTTGAAATTATGTGTATATTTTAATTAGAAATACAAGCGTCAGCAATTCAATATTATTCTCTGAGATTTGACTGACCATTTAATTGTGAAATGGATGCATGAAAACTTTTTGCCAAAATGCCTATGATATTAATTGATAGTTGCAATTGTTCATAATCAGTAAATTCAGAAATTCCAATGTTCCACCAAGTGTTCAATGAAATGTATGTGTCAAAATTGAAACAATTGAAGTTAAAATTTCTTGGTAAGGGCATTACATGGTTACAATTAATTTTCCTGGTCTTTCAAGCACAGTTTGTTTCATGCATAGTACCGAGACTCACGAGGCGGCCAGCGGAGTCAGCGCCCGGCTGGCCACGGCATCCACAACCTTGTGAGGGGACAGCCCGGACTTCGCCCGGACTCGCCCGGGCCTTGGAGGCCCCGGATGTGAAGTCGAGCCTGAGACGTGATTGACAGCGGCCAAAAAGGCCAAAAAACAATAAAAACTCTAAATTTTTTTAAACTGTTTTTTTAATTATATCTTCTATTTCGCCCTAAAAGGGCACTCATTTCATTCATTTGGCAAAATAGGAGAAGAAGAGAGAGTTGTGAAGAAAAATAGGAGGAGAAGAGAGGGCAACCAGCAACTTGTTGAAGAAAAATCCAAGAGCATATATCATTTGGGGAGCTTCATACCAGCAAGGAGGTGCATTGAAAGCTCATTACCAGTGATTTGGAGGAGTTTCTATTGCATTCCAAGCTAAATCTAAGAGGTAAGTTCGATTTTAATTGAGTTTTTTTGTGTTTTTTTAACAAATATTTCATTGTAATTTGTAAAATTCACTATTCTTTTGAGTTTGCATATTTTTTTTACAAACCCTACTTGCAACTTAAATAATTTTAGAAACCCTATTTTGTGCAGCCACATTCATTTGCAAATCATACCATATTATTATTTTCACAATGTCTCATACCCCAGTCAGAAAAGACCCTGCTTGGAAACATGCTGAAATCTTTTCCGGAATGAAAAAAGGAGATGCCAAATGTTTCTATTGCAAAACAATATATCATGGAGGCATAAATCGATTAAAATATCATCTTGCACGCATACCCGCCCATGATGCAGTGGGTTGCTCTGTAGCACCTCCTGAGGTTGTTCGTGAAGTACAGGTGCAATTAGAAACTTTTGAAATGCAAAAAGAATTGAAAAAGAAACAGAAGCAGGAGTTGTTGAGTGTTCGAGTTGGACAGGGACTTGGTGCTGTTGGAGATGCTTCTTCCATGCCTCCATACCGTCTTAGTGCTAGTGCTTCTGGTAGTGCTTCTGTTTCTGCATCAGCAATGCCTATGCGTACTCCTAGTGCTGGTGGCGCTGCTACTGCTAGTGGTAGTGGCAGTGTTAGCATTGGCCCTAGAGTTCGTAAATCTAGGGTGGACTCATATTTTGTACCACGCACTACCCCTGGTTCCCAACCGTCGCTTGAGAGCATGGGTTGGAACAAGGACGCACATGATGCAGCCAAAAAGGCAATTGCAGACTTTTGGTACTACTGCACCATTCCCTTCCATGTAGCCAGGTAATTTTTTTTCGTTTAATTGTTTTAAAATTTATATTTAAATTTTAGAATCTAGATGTATCTCATTATCTCATTATCGAATTCAAATTTTACAATACTTATGTAACTTATCAATTTATGTATGACATGTTATAGGTCACCTTTCTGGCAAAACATGGTTGATGCGATAACTATATGTGGGGCGGGGTTCAAAGCCCCTAGTGAAGATGAATTAAAGGGCCCACTTTTGACTCAAAAGGTGGCAGATGTGAAAGCACAATTACAGGAGCAACGCAAGCAGTGGAGCATGATTGGTTGCACCATCATGACTGATGGTTGGACTGATAGGAGAAATAGGACGTTGCTTAATTTCCTAGTTTCCTCCGGAGGTAATTGTTCTTCCTTCAATGCATTGGAATTTGAATTTTATTTAGTGAATCACATAATTTAATATGGCTGATTTATGTTTTTTAATTTATTGAATAATTGGTTTTGTTTTTTTTTTCAGGTGACACCGTCTTCATTAAGTCCATTGATGCTTCTGGCCAATTCAAAAATGCCACATACCTATGTGAGGCCATAGAGGACGTGATAGCTGATGTGGGGGAAGAAAATGTAGTGCAAGTGGTGACAGACAATGCAGCAAATTATGTTGCTGCTGGTAAATTATTGATGGAGAGGCACCCTACTATTTTTTGGACTCCATGTGCCGCCCATTGCATTGACCTCATGTTGGAGGATCTTGGGAAGCTCCCATGGATCAAAACATGTGTGGAAGCAGCAAAAAACGTTTGCAAATTTGTATACAACCACACATGGGTGCTTAACCTTATGAGGCAATACACGGGGTTGAGGGAGTTGTCTCGTCCTGGCATCACCAGGTTTGCAACAAATTTTATCACGATGCAATCCTTGATTCGGTCAAGGGCAGCTTTGAGGCGCATGTTTACTAGTGAGGAGTGGTCTTCCTCATCCTTCTCTACAAGCACTGCAGGGATTGCTGTGGCTGATTGCATTTTTGATGAGCAAGGTTTTTGGACACCAATGGATGAGATTGTGAAGGTAAAATTTAATTCTTTATTATGTTCTAATTTTTAATCATATCTTACTTTTATTTGTTTATTTTCATTCACACTTATTTGTGCAACATGTTTGCACTTTGCAGTTTATTGAGCCCTTGCTAGTTCTCCTACGAGTTGCAGATGGGGAGAAGCCCGCAATGGGCTACATATATGAGGGCATGGATAGGGCCAAAGAGGCCATTAGATCAGTTTATGGTGGAGTTGAGGAGAAGTATCGTCCCATTTGGGATATCATTGATAGGAGATGGCAAAACCAACTTCATAGGCCCATCCATGCAGCCGCATGTTTCCTGAATCCGGCCTTCCAATTCCACCGCGATCTCCGTACAGATAGAGAAATTCTTAGTGGGCTCTACACGACATTGGAGCGGATGTTGCCTGCTGTTACTACACAGGTGGTGCAGGAGATAGATGCCTTCACTAAGGCACATGGAGACTTCTTTGCACGTCAAATGTGCAAAGATAATAGGACAACATTACTACCAGGTAAAAATATATTTAAGGGCATAATTTTCATCTCTTTATATTATAATTTATTATTAAATGTTGAACTTGAACTTGAAACTTGAAATGAGATTGATTTTGTTTCTTTTTCTCATCTCAGATAGCTGGTGGAATATGTTTGGTTCTGATACACCGAACCTGCAAAATATTGCCATTCGTATATTGAGCCAGCCATGCAGTTCATCTGGTTGTGAGCGCAATTGGAGTATGTTTGAGCACATACACTCCAAGAAGCGCAATAGATTGACAGTGGAGAGGATGAACGACTTGGTATATGTTCATTACAATCTTCGGCTCAGATACAGGAAGCTTTTTGACCATGACAAAACCCCGATCAATCTAGACGAGGTTGATCCACAGTCTGAGTGGACCACTGAGGCTACAGATGCAGTCTTTAGTGATGAGGACCTTGATTGGGTGGACCAGGCAGAGAGAGAGGCCGAGGTTGTAGCCATGGCTGAGGAGGAGGCTAGAGCACGAGGAGACATAGCTACTGGTGGTGAGAGTGGTATGGGGACTCAGACACAGGCAGAGACTATGGCTGCAGCTGCAACATCATCCAGGCCCTTTAGACGCCTTCGTAGGAAGGATGCAGAGTCATAGAACATTTTGATTTGATGTCATATTTCATATTTCATATTTGTATGGAACATTTGATGTCATGGATTTCATATTCCATGAGTTTTGTATACATTTGACTAATTTTATATATCTAAGTATGTTATTTCCTTCAGCAACGCAACTACAATGTGTACCTTATACTTATGTAATCGTTGTATACTTATGCATGTGATCAAATTTGCTTTTATTTGTGTTGTATTCAATAAAGGGTGCTTGAAACAAGTTTTAAATCCTTAAAAATCTCTAAATTTCTAGGGTTTTTCAACTTTTTTTAATTTTGCCGCGTCTGCGCCGCGTCCGCGTCCGGAGTCGCCGAGTCGCCCTCGCCGAGTCTGAGCCGCGTTCGCGTCTCGTTACTATGGTTTCATGTTCTCTTGTACCAAAATAAGCTTATGATTTCTTAGCATTTTGTCTCATACAAAAACTAGAGGTCAGTGTTCTTAATTGGGATTTGATGTTTAACAGTCTCTTTTTAAAATGAGCATTTAACCATTTAATACTTCATGATACAATTATCATTAGAAGATTAAGCAGGGGTCTGGATCCATCTAAATGTTGTTCCATGAGATGTTTCGTCTTTATTTGATTTATTCATTATCTTTTGTTTTCATATGATTTTGTGATTCGAGGAGGTTGACTTTATTCCATCTCAAGAGTGTGGTTAAGATTTCTTGACTCTCTGTTGTGAGGTCACATCTGCTGCCTTGTTTTTAGTAATTATTTTTCTTAGAATTGTTCCTGTCCCTATTTCCTGGGGCTTATGTTGGGTTTCCAGGATTTCTTCCTCAGATGATGGTTCTTCTGAATCTTGTTGCTTATCCACTATTTTCCTTCTCGCATACTTATGACAGTTTTACCTAATCCAGTTCCTTTGCTTACAATTGTTTCCCTGATCCAGTTCTTCTGATTTTGACAGTTTTCCTTGATCCAGTTCCTCTGGTTTTTCCTTACCTTTCTTCATCAAGTTCTTTTACATTGATCAATTTTTGACATTTGTTTGATGGGCAACAAAAATTTCGAGTTCTTTTCCATTGAGCAATTTTTCAAATTTGTTCTAACAAGTACTAGAACAAATTTTGGGGTAGAAGAAAGGTATTGGTCTATTGGCTTGCTTTGGAAAGGATCTTTTTACATTGCTTTCCAGTGGGAAACAAATGCAAATATTTCCCCATTAGACTTCACTTCTTGGTTTGAAGAGGAAATCATGGCCTATATGGCCATGACCATGGAAATGTTTACTCCCAAACAAGAGGCATTCAAAATCTAATTGTTGCATCCAAAGGGCCCCATTAGCATCTTTAGATCATACCTACTTTATGAGTGATTGGGTGAAAACTGAATACTAGTTGTACAAAACCCCTAGAACATGAAAAAAGTTCCCTTTCTTAGAAGTTGAGGTACAACTTACTGAAAATTTCTCCAATCTTCTCTAAGTTTTGTTCTCCCCAACATTGCATAGGTAGGTTGGAAATCTAGAGCTGCATTAATGTTTCTGCCCAAAAGTTTTGGGATAAATCAATGTATTAGTGGTTTGGCCCTTGGGAACCGTCGGTTTGAGTTTGGGTTTAGTGAGAGCCATCTAGGTTGTCGTCCTAGCCCTATGGGTTCGTCCAAGGTGAACTTAGGGTGAATTTAACCATTTTTCATGCCCAACCTGTCCTATAGTAGTGAAATTGGGCATTTAAAAAAATCTTATATTGTGGCATTTGACTTTGACCACATGCCCAAAAATGTCCCCCATCCCTAAAACATGGATTATAAGACATTTTGAACAGAAAAATAAAGTCACTTCCCTTATAAAAAAGAATCTCTTATTTTGTTTTGAATTTCTTGTTTTGTTTTCATTCTTCTATGAATCTCTAATACATGCTTAATTTTTTTAAATGAGTTTAATTGTATATATATATTTCATTTGTTTGAATTCTTTGAATGTGTTGTTTATTGAACTTATTGTCATAGGGATTCCAATGGCAACTAGTGCTAGCTCCATGGGTTGACCCAACTTCAAAATAGACCTAAATTCTCCCATTTGAAAATATGTTGATATGGTACAATAGCTTCCAAGAGGTGGGGGTTATATTTGGATTTACAATGGGTGGTGACAAGTATTCAAGTTTTCCCCAAAAAAATGGCGTACCCATTCCAAAAGCACAAATCATAGCATATATTAATGAGCAAAAAAAAGTAGATCAAGCAATAAGCCACAAATCAAATTGTTCTTTGTTAAATCAAGGGTCTCAAGAAATGAAGTCCCATCCATCGCCTTCTAATCTTCAACTTGTAGAGCCACCCATTTTTTGCCACACTTGAAGAACAACTTGTGCCCTTTACACATAAGAGGTCAAAGGGATTGTTGGAAATGATGTTTCAAAACAAGCCTCGAGAGATTGTTGATCAACACATAGCAAGATGTCTCTATGCAAATGGATTGGATTTCAATATTGTTTGCTCATCATATTGTCAAGAAATGGTGAAAGTAAATTGTAATGTTCCCTTTTTATCTCGTTTCAATTTCCCGATGGTTTAGCCTATTATTTGACCCTCATAGGCTAATGGAGTTATTTAGAGAGTCCTCAGTGGGTGTTGTCAGTTTCTCTGGTGGCACTTTGTGGTGTTTGCTTCTCTGGAGTCGAGTGATATTGTGGATTTGTCTTTAGGAGTTGATTTGGACTCGTTTTGTGCACACTTACTATTTATAGTAAGTCACTTGGTGGATTGAGTCCAATATTACTATTTTGGGAAAGGCACCTGATTGGGAAGTTGATGGGTTGACCTCCTTGTTCAAATGGAATTGAGAAATGATGTTTAACTAAGAAGATATGTTATTTTAATTATTATTAAAGGTAACCTTTAATAATAATTAATTATTATTAAAAGTACATCATATGATTATTTGACTGTATATTATAAAGGGAGTCTTAATGATATTAAAAATTCAATTATAAAGCACTTTGTTTTTGGCGCCCAAGTATGAGATATATTAAGTGCAACAAAAGCACATATTAAAATATATTTTTAATGATTAAAAGCTACTTGGGAATCGTGCCTTCTGGAGGATGATATAAAAGCAATGAAAATGTCATTTTTTTATTATTCTTGATACTCTTACAACTTATGCATTTGGCTTTGGGAGAAGAGAAACCAGGGTTTCCGCAATTCAAGGCATCGGAGAGTGTAGCTTCTCCATCTGAAGGCTGCTTATCAGGTTGGCTACAACCAGTAGTCAAAATTGTGCTAATTGGAGGAGTTTCATCAAGTTTTTTAAAGAATTGTCGTTGATAAATCAGAATATTTTGTTGCCGCTGGTAACATCAGATCAAATATCATTGCTGGAGCAGATTTATGACATTTTGCAGGCCATACCATTCACCTTTAACCAGGCCGTATTGTTCAGGGAAAGAGGTGTGTTCTTCCCAGGCTGAAACACCTTTCTCCTTGGCCTATTATCACTTCCAATCTGGGCCGCTAGCTTATGGCTTGAGGAATGAAGCATTTAAAAGGTGGAGAAATCACAATTTGCTGCCGATTTGATCATAAAGGGTTTTTACCAGACTGCTGCAATCAGTTTCAGATTTCCATTGAATGATGCTTATCTCTACCGGGTATGAGATATTGAAAGAAACTCATGTTCATTCTTATTTGCAATAAAACTGAATTCAAAGTGTTGATTTGCTCCTATAGTTGTTTAGATATTTGCTTCAGATTGTGTATATCTCTTGTTTCCATTTCAAGGCATTTTTTATTAAAAAAACAAGACAAAAAAAGCATAAAACCACAAAAGACACAAAAATAAACAAGAAAACTACAAAACTCAGAAAAATAGACCAGCAGTTGCAAAGAATTTATTATTAGAGAGAACAAGAGTTCTTACAATGGTATCAGAGCGGTCTCCTGCCATCTTGTCGGGTATCAGTTTCATGAGCAAATAATTTAGACATTACACTAGTGGAACAAAACAGTGGGAGCCACCTTCAGTTCCTGAAGGTGATAGTTTTAGAGATTTTGGGCATTTACAGATTTGGTTCGAGTGACGGAGATAGTGTGACAGACACTATGGTTGGGAGAGATAAGGGTCGAGCAGAGTCCCTAAGTCCAGATTCTAGGGCTAGGAGACAATACGACAACATGATGGACATGATGTTGCAGTTGATGGGTACTATGAGGCAATTTGTGCCACTCGAGCATACAGGTTACTAGGGACAGACGAGTGGTACACATGGTGGAGTTTTTCAACAATCATCATCATCTTTGGGTTCGGTTCTCAGGCCAAACCAGCCTACCTTTACTCCTAGAGAGGAGCCACAACGCCCACAATCTCCACCAGTTCAGGTGCCAGAGCCTCATGTTCTCACTATAGGAGATATCACTAGGCACTATGCAAAATATATGACCTTAGCTCCAGAGATTAGGGAGACATTGACTCTCAATCAATTTCTAGACCTGAAAAGGCCTTGAGGTGGTGGTGGAGTTAGAGCAGAACAGCGAGCACAATAGGCTCCACAGGGTACTTGTGATTTTCAGCAGGCAGTAAGTAAGGTCACTTTGCCTCACCACAATGGCAGTGACAAGTGCATTGCTCAATCATGGGTATAAAAGTTGGATAATTCCCTGTCATTGAGGCCTATGCAGGAGGATGAGGCCATCAAGTTCGCCACCTTGCATTTAGATGGTTTGGCACATGATTGGTGGCATCATGGTATGGTCACCCTACAACACCACCTTATCACAACATACCATGAGTTTACTAACAAGTTGATTGAGTGTTTTGATAAGAAAGACCCTGAGTTGTATTTTCGAGAGCTTGCACAGCTCAAGTAGGTGGACAGTCTAGAGGCTTATATTAGTGAGTTTCAAAGACTTTCAGTGATGGTGCCTAGTTTATCTAAAGGAGATTGGTTATTTTGTTCATTGATGGACTATTGGAACCTTTGAGAGGATGGATCAAGGCTTTTGATCCCCCAACATTACAGGAAGCCATGAAAAAAGCGTGTAGTATGGAGATGGCTGCTCCAAAAAAGCAGTTCCCACCTAAATCCATCACTCTTCCTACGGATGAAAGCCCACCTCCAGTTGCTGATCAAAAAAAGAAATCAGCAACTAAGGTTGAAGAGTCATAGGATGAATTGAGTTAAAAACAATTGTGTTATTGGTGCAAAGGGCCCTACAGCAGGGAGCATGATTGTCCTTTAAGGCCTAAGGGCAAGGCCAACCGTATGATGTGGGTTCACTATGAGGATTTTGATTATGAAAATTCAGATCAGCGAGTTGTTCCAAAGGATGATGAGGTTGGAAGAGCCTCTATAGAGTTTGGACCAGATGCTAAATTGTGTCCTTTAGCATTATTTGTTGATATATAGAAAGGAGCTTCATTCAGGATCAGAGGATTTGTGAATGGACAACTTTTTATTGCTATGCTTGACACTGGAGCTATGCATAATTTCATCAACGAGGGATTGGTAGCTAGGTGTAGACTTCAGACAGAGGACTTCGCAAGATTTAGGGTCAGGGTTGCAGATGGATTTACCCTTACTTGCACTAGGTGGATATGTAATCTCACTCTATTGTTGAACGACTATGTGTTTCAAGCTGATTTCTATGTGGTTAGCATGGGTGAGATGGACATAGTGTTAGGCATGAAATGGCTCCAAGAAATTGGAGAATTTACCCTCAACATACCTAAAATGGAGATGAAGTTTAAGATGAATGGTAGAGGTTACGTGTTAAGGGGAATTGCAGATGGGAGTTTGCATTCTATCTCTCTCAATAGAGAGAAGGGCGGAAGGAGAGAGGAGGAGGTTGTACAGGAGGAGGAGGAGCATGAGACAATACAAGAGTTTGATTCTACTCATTACTCTAGGTGTTGGGAGATGGATGATTCAAATCAGCATGGAGTGGATGTGCAATTTGTGAATAATCCACTATTTGAGTCCGATGCCGGATTGGTTTTTGACAATCCACTCTTCAAGTTTGATGCTGACCTCACTTCTAATGCTAGTACAAAGTTGGGCGATGATCACAATGTTTGGGATCCTTCTAGTGCATCAAGATTCCAAACAGGGCTTACGGATGAATTCTACAGTGTGTACACAGTGAGGAGTGCTTACAATTTTGTTTTTGACCCACTTGTACATGATTGGTATTCAATGCACCATCCTTGTGCGCGTAAGTTAGACAGTTGGTATGATGTATCACTTTGCGCAGATGAGGGAAGCAAATCATTTCAATTCTTAGAGTTGCTTCCTCCTAAGGTTCATACTCCTGGGGTACATGACACCGGGAATGATGTTGGTTACTGTGAATTTTCAATTGAACTTATGTTGGTGCTTCAGGAGTCAGTTGGAGATGTGAGGGACATTCTACAGGTCTTCCCTTGGGACCCAAGTGGAGTGGTGTTCCTTTGTAGTGGAGATTGCTTGGGGACAAACAATTTCAGGGAGGGCGGATTGTAATGTCCCCTTTTTAGCTTGTTTCAATTTCCCGATGGTTTAGCCTATTATTTGACTCTCGTAGGCTAATGGAGTTGTTTAGAGAGTCCTTAATGGGTGTTGTCAGTTTCTCTGGTGGCACTTTGTGGTGTTTGCTTCTCCGAAATTGGGTGCTATTGTGGATTTGTCTTCAGGAGTTGATTTGGACTCGTTTTATACACACTATTTATAGTAAGTCACTTGGTGAATTGAATCCAGTATTACTATTTTGGGAAAGGCACTTGGTTGGGTAGTTGATGTAGTGGTTGACCTCCTGGTTCAGACGGAATTGAGAAATATGTTTAATTAAGAAGATATGTTATTTTAATTCTTATTAAAAGTACATCATATGATTATTTGACTATATATTATAAAAGGGGGTCATAATGATATTAAAAAGTCAATTATAAAGCACTTTGTTTTTGGTGCCCAAGTATGAGATATACTAAACTGCAACAAAAGCACATACTAAAATATATTTCTAATGATTAAAAGCTACTTGGGAATCGTTCCTTTTGGACAATGATATAAAAGCAATGAAAATGTCATTTTTTATTATTCTTGATACTCGTGCAACTTATGCGTTTGGCTTTGGGAGAAGAGAAACCAGGATTTCTGCAATTCAAGGCATTGGAGAATGTAGCTGCTTCAGTGTTTCAGCTACCTGAGGGTGTGCAATACCATCTGAAGGCTGCTTATCAAGTTGGCTACAACCAGTAGCAAAATTGTGCTAATTGGAGGAGTTTCATCAAGTTTTTTGAAGAATTATCATTGATAAATCAGAAGATTTTGTTGCTGCTGGTAACATCAAATCAAATATCATTGCTGGAGCAGATTTATGACATTTTGCAGGCCGTACCATTCACCTTTAACCAGGCTGTACTGTTCTGGGAAAGATGCGTGTTCTTCCTAGGCTGAAACACCTTTCTCCTTGGCCTATTATCACTTCCAATCTGGGCAGCTAGCTTATGGCTTGAGGAATGAAGCATTTAAAAGGTGGAGAAATTACAATTTGCTGCTGATTTGATCATAAAGGGTTTTTACCAGACTGCTGCAACTAGTTCCAAGTTTCCATTGAATGATGCTTATCTCTACCGGGTATGAGATATTGAAAGAAACTCATGTTCATTCTTATTTGCAATAAAACTGAATTCAAAGTGTTGATTTGCTCCTATAGTTGTTTAGATATTTGCTTCAGATTTTGTATATCTCTCTTGTTTCCATTTCAAAGCATTTTTTATTCAAAAAAAAACAAAAAAAGCATAAAACCACAATAGACACAAAAATAAACAAGAAAACTGCAAAACTCAGAAAAATAGATCAGCTGTTGAAAAGAATTTAATATCAGGGAGAACAAGAGTTCTTACATAAATGGCAAGCGGGAAGGCATCAA
Source organism: Sequoia sempervirens (assembly GCA_007258455.2). Classification (NCBI taxonomy): domain Eukaryota; kingdom Viridiplantae; phylum Streptophyta; class Pinopsida; order Cupressales; family Cupressaceae; genus Sequoia; species Sequoia sempervirens. The sequence continues at coordinate 437,199,245 of VDFB02105785.1, read as the reverse complement.
GTGGGATCAAGAGTGGAGTTGGGGTTTCAAATTCGTTGAGGATGATGGCGATGGCGATGGAGAAGCAGACATAGACGATGAGGATGTGTTTGGTGTTTGGTGTTGGCAATAGTGTTGTGGTCTTAGAGGTTGAAGATGTTTTCGGGGCCAGGAATGATGTTGATGGGGATGAGCTGCTGCTGTACATTTTGTTTGAGGCTTGGTTGCTTGGTGTTAGTCTTGTTTCCCCCATGGCTTCCAAGCTCCCCTTGGAGGCTAAGGAGCCTTCTTTTGACTTTGGGATGTGTATGGGGTTTCTTCCCAAGGTGGTAGCCCCTACTTCTTTCCTATTCATTTATGTTGCTTAGGCTTCTATTGGTGATAGGTCCATGGTATGTAGGGTTTTTGTTAGGGAAGTGATGCATTTTCCTTCCCCTCCTTGACAGGAGTCTTTGTAGGTTAGTTGTGATGGGGTTGTTGCCTATGCACCTCGAGTCTTTGAGTTCTTTTTTCCAATTTGTTTATTTCAATTTTGGAAATGAGGGACACTTCTCCTGTTGGTGTCTCGGTGGTTGGGATATCTTCAGAAGTGTGTGATGGTTCTTCTGATCGTGTTTGTTATTGGGGTGGTGAGTCCTTTGCTTTGGAGGTTCCTTCTCTAATGATTCTTGATGTGTTGGTGGATAGAATTTTTGCTATCCTATTGTCTACCCTTATTGGGAGATTTTTTGGTTTTAGGCCGAACATCAATGTTATTCGCAGTTGGGTGCTCAACAATTGGAATGTTCCAAGTTAGCTTAGAGTGGTGGCCTTGTTAAATAGTTTCCTCCTTTTCTCCTTTCAATCCATGGAGGACTACAATAGAGTTCTTTAGGGAAGCCCCTAGTTTTTTGGTAAGGAAAATCTTCTTTTGAAAAGATGGACTACTAGTTTTGATGCCTCCAAGGTTAACCCGATTTCTATTTGGGTTAGACTCCTAGAGCTCCCTTTGGAATTCTAGGATGAATGTATCATTCAAGGAATTGCTTATGCTATTGGTCAATTTGTGGCCATTAACAATGTTACAAAATCTAGGAAAAGGTTCCTTTTTGCTAGATTTTGTGTTACTATTGAAACCGATAAGGAGCTACCAAACAGTATTAAATTGTGTCCAAAGTTTGGTATCTGGGAGCAAGAAATTTGTTATGAGTTCTCGCTGGTTCAAGACCGTCATCATGAAAAAGAGCTTTCCTGGAGGAGACATGAAGGAAAGGTTTTTGCTTTTGGGCCTTCCCTTCAAGACAAGTTGCTTGATGTGGAGTGTCCTCAGTCTCTAAACAAAGGGATGGTGTTTCAAACTATTGTGGCGGACCACATAGGTGTGTTTTATGGTTTCCCTTGCAAGAAAAAAAGTAATGCTAAAGTTTTCGTCTTGGTTCCTCTTTAAAGCCCTTTGGAAAGTTTTGGATTCAAACATCCTTGATTGTTTTCTTGGTAGCTTGTTGTTTGGGGTCTTTTGTGGCTCGGTTCTTTGTTGGTTTTTGTCCCATGTTTCTTGTGGTTGTTGATGTAAAAGGTTTTGGGGTCCTTTCAAAATCTGTTTTCAATTCATAGCTCTAGTCAAAAGTTTTTACCTTCATCAAAACAAATGGTGAAAGTAATTAATGAGGCTCCAAAAGGATACAAGGGCCCAGGTTTTGAGAAAGTGTGTAGCACCTTATTGGAAATGAGGTGAAGTTCATACATGAGTCATTCAAGCCCATAAGGGATTTGTAGGTCAAAACAAGGGTGTCCATTTCCAATGGATGGAAAGATGTAAGAATCAACCATTGATCATTGTTATTGTAGTGTCCCCTAAAGGGGCAATGTTTTTGATAGCAGTGGATTCTAAAATGGAGGTGAATGATGGTGCAGTTATTGCTAACATTTTCATGATTGCCATTGAGGAAGTGCGGCCTTGAAACATTGTCCAAGTCATAAAAACAACAAAAATTGTAGAACAATTGGCTTATTGGTTGAGCATCATTACTTGCACATCTTTTGGACACCTTGTGCTATCCACTCCCTCAACCTTATGCTACAAAAAATTGGCATCAAAATTGATTAGATCAAATAGGTGTATGTTGAGGCCAAAGAAATCCAAATGTTCATCACCAACCACCATATGTCACAAGACACATTTAGAACATTCTCAAAATTGGAGTTATTGAAGATAAGTGAAGCGATAAGATTTATTTTAACAAATATGTCCCACTTTAATTAAACAATTTTCTTTTTGATTCTCAGATAGATTGTTGAAACCCATTCTATCTCCAACACAATTGTCTTGAGACAACTTGTGAAGGTTTGCGAGGCACTTTCTAACATGGTCATCAACCCAAATTGGCTCATTTGGAGGCAATCTAGCACTATAGGGGCAACAAATATTAATCGAATGATCCTAAATTACATTTGGTGGGATTGTGTTGACTATCTCCTCAATTTCACTGAGACCATATTGAGTATGATTTGTTATATCAACATGAATAGGCTTTGTTTGGGAAAGATATATGATGGCATTGACTCAATGATTGAGAAGATAAAAACCATGATAAAATGAGAAAGAGAAAGATCCTAAAGAAACCTTCATCAAACAACTGCACAAAATTATTGAAGAGAGATGGAACAAAATGACCACCCTGCTACATATTCTTGTCTTTGCATTGAGTCCCAAATATTATAGTGTTAAGCTCCACTTTGTGTCGACAAGGATTGCCCCATATAGAGATGTTGAAGTCAGCCAAGGGTACAAGGTAGCACTTCGCAGACTCTTCATTGATCTTGACATGTGGGATGCAGTTAGGATTGAGTTCATGGATTTTGTATGCTCCAATGACTTTAATATTGATGCTCTTTATGAAAATTTTAAGGTTGATGCTCATAGTTGGTGGTACTTCCATGGCTAATCATTAACACACCTACAACTTCTCAAGATCAAAATTTTATGGCAAGTTTTATAAAAATAATATTTTTATCCTTTAAGTTTCATTTATATTTTATAATTTAAATCTTTAAATTTTATAACTCTGAACTCTCTAATTTTTTCTTAATGGGTTGCTAGTTCATTTGCATCTAAGAGGAATTGGAACACATACTCCTACTCCTTCATCCACTTAGTAAAGTGCAATCAACTACACTCAAAAAGGCCAAGGACTTAGTGTATGTGTTTTCAAACTTGTGTCTCTTTTCACACAAACAAAGTGGCTACAAGGAAGTGGGATATCAAGCTAGAGCATACTGACTTGGATGCATCCACTTCCCACCTTGCTGTAGTTGATGTTGAAGACGAGCCAACTAGCGAGCATAAGAGTGCTAGTGCCAATGGCACTATTTGTGGTTCTAATATACTAGTACCTACATCATTTAATATGGATGGTGATGATATTTTTGAAGACACATATGATGATGCTTGAACAGTGATGGCTGATTGTTGACACTTGACATTGTCACTTTTTAATTTTGACATATATCTTAACATTCAAGTTTGACTAATTAACATAGTATTTTTTATTTTTATGCTGGTTTTGTTTATTATACAATATATGATGCTATGTGGTATTCTAAACTTAATTAATGTTGCAAATATGTATATATTTCTGATTTTTATATGTTTTTGTAAGGACAAATCCAACCCCAAATTTTTTTTTACCAAACCCCAAACCTAAACCTAGACCAGTACCAGGACCACTAACTTGATAAATCATTAAGTAGAGTTCAAGGTTTTGTGTTAAGTCTTATCTGTCATGGAATCAAGGCTCACCTTTGAAGATTGCCCATGTTGTCTTCATGTAGAAAAATGGCCTCAAAGCATCCTCTTGGCCTTTTTTTTATTCCATACCTTTCTATCATTAGCTAGTGTTCCCTTGCCCAAGCATATAGGTTCATTTCTTTTAACCAAGCCCTATAGAATTTGAAGAGTCCTTATTGGAAGCAGATTGGGATCCAATATTGTATTTCTTCCTTCCCCACCAATTTTATGACATGCTCATTACTTTTTGCTTTGAAGCATCCATTCGGAAGGACTACTGATCTAGAATTAGGTACAAAAGTTCTTACAGCATTTTTGTGGCCCTTCCATATTCTTATCATTTCACATACCTCCTGAGCTCATCTATATTCATCCATTCTCCCCTGTCAATTCTGAGAGGGAAACTGCCATATCCCTATGTTGCTATTTGCACTCCATACTGCTAACTGGTTGCTCCGCTGATTCCATTCTCCTTCTGCAAAAATAAGAAGGAAACTTTTATTTGTTTTGCAGAAAACAGTTTGATAGAATGTTATTGGATATTAGATGGTTAAATCTCTTGGTGAACAAGATATATTTTGGCATTATGAACAAAAATGGGAAAACATGTTAAGAAATTCATCTATTCACACTAATCTATATAACAAGTTTTTTGAAAATGACAATCAATTTTATTTTTACTTTTTGTAAAGAAATACAACAGTTTGAATTGAAGAGACTCATCTTATGAGTTTGTCTGTAAATGGGTGAAATTTTGATTTCAATATGTCAATAATAAATGCTGATTAATTTATGAGGGATTCTTAATGTGTTGGGAGAATGTAGGCAATTTGTATTTGTTTAGTAAGATAATAAGCTGCTTTGTGGTGAGAAATATATCATGCTAGTCAATGATGATCTAAATGAGCTTATGAATCCAGGAAAGGCAAACCAGTGTAACTGTGCAGTCGCAGTTCACAAGAGGGATCAACAAGTGAGAATTCTTGAAAATAGGTAATATTATCTTTTTTTGACAGTTGACCAATAATCTTTCATATTTTTTTTTCCCATCAGGTACCTCAGCAGGACAATAGTTACGACTGTGGTTTATTTGTTCTTTACTTTATCGAGCGCTTTATTAAGGATGCCCCTGCAAGGATTAGAAGGGAGGACTTGAATATGGTAGGTAACGACTTATTATTTAAAATATTATCTTCCATCTCTTCCAAGCTTGTTATGTTTTTGTATTATAGTATGAGTTTCATGATTGAATTTGTAGTTTGGAAGAAGGTGGTTCAGACCAGCTGAAGCTTCCCGTTTGCGGCATTCTATAAAAAGTTTACTTGAGAAACATTTTGAAGAAATGAGGAATTGTAGATGAGATGCCATCATAAATAACTGATTCTCGGTAGCTTCAAAGTCTTGTAAGAAAGTTGAGTTTTGTAGGCCTCTGAAATGTATATAAATTAGGTCACCTCCCTTCACTGATGATGGCATTACAACTTGTAAAGGATTAGAAAAATCATCTTAAAACCAATTTCTCAATTCTTTTTTTCACAGAATGAGCTTTCAATGTACAAAATATTGTCAGTTCCACTTTCACCTTGTAAATGAAAATCTAAGGATGTTGCTTCTTGCGAGAAGAATGTAATCCAATTGATAATTATCCATGAGGAGCAGAACTTTGTAAGTTTTGACTTATTCACATCTATAAAAATTTTGGCAATGCCAATTCCTTTTGGACATATGCTATAACTTATTTGCATTGGAGCAAAATGGATTACAGCTTTAAAATTAGAATCGAAGGTCGAGGTACTAGAGAGATGGCTATTGAGTAGTCATTTGTCCGTCTGATTATAGTGTGAAGACACACACTATGTTAAACTTTCCTTTTGGACATATGCTATAACTTATTTGCATTGGAGCAAAATGGATTACAGCTTTAAAATTAGAATCGAAGGTCGAGGTACTAGAGAGATGGCTATTGAGTAGTCATTTGTCCGTCTGATTATAGTGTGAAGACACACACTATGTTAAACTTGTTGAGAATTTGGGTTGGAGGTTATAATAAAATATTAAGTTTAGTAATCAAATCTGATTTGATATGTTGTAATAAATTAGTATTCAACAATAATAATAGAAGAAATTAAGGGTTAAGGCAGCCACACGATTATCCGTAAAACAAAGAACACCTATACTATGTGGGAATTGGAAAACCTTTTTACAATTTTTTTATCAATTCACAATAAGAGAATGCATAATACTCTCAACTTTTCACTTAAATTCTTGTATCTTAGTTGTAGTTGTATAGGCATAAAATTGGTCATGTCTAATTAATCCTAACATTTAATTAAATATTTATTATTTAATCAATTTCTCTAAAGTCTTCTACATATAATTAAATTTAATCAATTTAATTATATTGTTCATTCATTTTATTCTTCTCTCATAATTAAATAAATACACTTTATTTAATTAATTAATTATCACTTTTTGAATTTAATTAAGTATTTTTTATTTAATCAAATTTAAATATTTATTTTCAAATCTTTCTTCTAATTAATTAAATATTTTATTTAATTAATTTCATTTACATACCATTTCTTTAAAAGTTTAATTAAATATCTTTATTTAATTGAATACCTTCCATATCTTTTCAGAAATTTTATTTAATTATGAAACTTTCTATTATTCTTCAAATTTGGGGTAAATATTCTATTTTAAGAAAAAAACTTTTGTCACCCATAAATGAATAATTGAATTTAATAATTCATTATTTATCTTCTTCAAAATCTTTCCATAATCTCACGAAAAGATGATTTTTTACGATTCGTCTTTATCATTTTATCTCACCTCTTTTTTAGAAAAGAAAACAAATCTTGCTTTATGTTTTCTTCTATTTTTCTTCACTCATCCATCTTCAACCATTCGATCTGTCGGGAATTTTCACAGTTGTTGATCATATCAGCCAATCAGAAGCTTTCAAAAACTCTATAAATAGCACTGCCAATCCAAGCAATGGTTACAACACACAACAGATGAATTAGAGATTAATTGCATTCTAGCATTATAGCATTCTAGCATCTTTAGCATTATCATTATTCAATCTTAGTATTTTCATAGCATCATCGTAATTTTTCATCTTAGCAATCATGTTTAGCATTAGAATAATCATGTCTTAACATTACATGCATTTCATATTCAATCTCGTTCTCTAGGAAGACTGTTCATTGAGCCTAGCACACAATCTGAGAGCCAGCTAGAATCAATGAAAACACTGGAGATAGAAGACGACAGGACGACATCGATAACAGGATACTGAGTTTGCATCTCTATTATTTTAAATTTATGTTTTTGATATAATGTCTTATTGGTGTGTTTGGTTCATTTGTTTTTACATATATAACATGCATAAAATCGACCACACAGTAGTCAATTCAACAATATTCTGGCAACATAACTTGCTTCAACCTATGATATGAAATTTCTATATACAACCCTCATTTATAGTAATGTAGGCAAAGGTAAAACTAGTAGGATAGTAACCAAGCAATCAAAAACCACCAAAGATACAATAGTGTCTAGGAGTTACAAGCATCATTTTAGAAGGTTCTTGGCCCTTTCCCACCAACCTAGGTTTTCATCTGACATCACTTGAAATGAAGCACTTGAATCAATCAACCATAAGTAATCACTAGCAATGTTAGCACAAATAAGAAATATATCTCCACTAAAATCATCATTAAATGATTTTTTGATAGAGTCAATCTTTATTTATTTTCTTAAATGTACACTCCTTGGTGGCCCTTTTTTCGCAATTCTAACATTTCACTTTACTCTTACTAATGGATTTTGATCTAATCTTAGATTTGAACTACTTATTCCTAATTTTCTTACCTCTTTCTTTAGATCTACCCCTAAAAAGCTAGGCATGTTTACAATTTTCATCCATGAGTTCTATTTTAAGTTCTTCACTTAACAAAGCCACAACATTGTTCTTAAGCTTAGGTTGAAAAGTAATGGCACTAATTCCCATAATTAGATTATCCCATGAATGGTGTATAGAGTAAAGCAAATTATAAATCTATCTTCATCCTCTATTTTAACACTAATGGAAGCTAGTTAATGCAAAATTAGATTAAATGCATTAAAATGATTTTCTTTTTAATTCATTTTAAAGTGAATACAATTTACTTTTAAGAAACAACTTATGAACAAGACTCTAAGTTTGATATAACACTTATTTTTTCCACAATAAATGTTTGATAGGTTTTTCCAATACATGTATAAGAATACAATTAGAAACACATAAATTAGATGGTACTTATGAAGATCATCTTGGTCTTCATCCTTCACATTAGAAAGTTTAATTTTTCAATCACAATCCATTGATCTCTTACTATCAAGAGATGATCCATCCTCAATTTCCACAATTCATAGTGTTCATTGAACTTTTAAATTTTAGTCCTAGATGTGCTTACCATTATTTTACAATACATATTTTATTTCCACTAAAGCAACAAATGCTTCCATTGCAACCAAAAACACATGATACAAAGAAAAATGTCTTACCCTTCCAATCATGCCAAAGCTAGGCTCTAATACCAAATGTCAAAAATATGGGTTAAGGTTATAATAAGACATTAACTTTAGTAACCAAATTTGATTTAATATATTGTAATAATTTAATAATCAACAATGATTTAATATGACATATTTGGCTAGCTTGGGCCTGTTTTGCCTTGCCTTATGACAACTTTGTAAGGGTCAGAACCCTAGTTTCCCACTTTCTTTATTCGTTTTCTTTAGTCTTTTTGTACAAGGGTATGAGCCCTTTGAAAATCCCTACTTACCTTAATCAAAACAATAATTTAAGAATGTGAGGTTGAATTAGGAAGGTATAGCATTATTTAGGCTACATCCTTGGGTACTACTTTGTGCTTGGAAACTTGCTTGTGGTTGTGTTAGATCTTGTTTGGTGGCTTGGCTGCAATTGTAGTGTTTATGGCTCATCTGAGAACTTGTTGTGTAGGCTTTGAGTTTTGTTTGATGTACAAGGTTTTGGTCCCTTCAAAACTAACTTATTTTAATTAAAACAATAAGATTAGAAATAAAGAGTTATGGCAGCGACAAGATAATCCAAAAAACAAAGAAAATTATTAATATTGTGTGGGAAAATCCTTTTAGATAAAAAAACCCACCACCAAAGAGAGCACAAACTTATATTAATATTCAATTTAAGAGAAGATACAATACATTGAACTTCTTTCAATCCTTTTATGCTACTCACAATTAATCTGACAACATAATGTTACTTCAACTTGTGATGTGAAACTACATCTCAAGCCCTCATTTATAGAAATATAGGAAAGTAAAACCACTAGAATAGGAAAACAACCAAAAAAATCCACCAAAACATAACATGATCCGAGAGTTATAATCTTTATTTTAGAAAATTCTTGACCTTTCCCATGAACCTAGGCATTCATCTCTACAAGGACAAATGTGGTTCACTAAAAGATAAAACAATAACTACCTATGCACCCAAATGAGACAATTAACTCTATAACCCCCATTTTATACATCTTACAATGCCATAGATGCTCATATAACATAACTCCTTATCATAGATTCCCTTCCACTTCATGTCAAGTGGTCAAGGATGCCTTACCAATGTAACCCCTATTTAACGCCCTTTACAATCAATATTACCAAGTGTTGAGAAGAATATTCCACTCCACATGTGCCCAACTATCACATAGGTGTCACATTTCACACATTTCACACATTCCATATCTTTGGAGATACACATAAAACCAATATTTACAACAATATAATCTTAATTAGCATTCAAAGAATAGCATTGATCACAAAGACTTACAATGTGAATTACACACTTAATCCTAACAAAATCCATGTCTAAACTCCCCAAACAAACATGCTAGTATGGTGTATGTTATTTTTTATTTTAATTATTTATAAGAAATGTTGTTGACATTACTTCTACTAAGCTAGAATTGTAACAAGAAGATAAAATAATAAATTAATTGATATAGACCAAACTACTATACCTAGTTATTTGTAAGTTCGTTTATGTTGTACTAAGGAGCAATTGTATTTATATGTTTCAATTAACACCTAAGAAAATATATTGGATATTGAACACACTAATATATTGTAAGTTATTCTTGTTTTAATTATATATGAGCAAAGGTGTTGTCATTGCTTTTAGTGGGTTGGATTTGTGAAAAGAAAATAAAGTGACAATTTTCTTGTTCTAGGTCAAATTGATGCACAATTATTTTTCAATATGTTTAATAAAATTGCACTTGTATTTTATTGAAACCTAAGAAAATATAATAAACATCAAGTATTAAAAGTAGACACTCACATGTAAGGCCTATATGCAACATAATCATTGTTAAAATTTGATGGTGACTGATTACCTATAACTAACAATCAATATCAAGTTTTGAATGCTCAACATCAAGCATCAAATACCCAAATGCCCAACATAAGTTTAGTCTATGCTTGGTAACAACAATTATATTGGTCCTTAACATGCCTAAAATATATCAACATTAAAGACCATTTATTCATGCATGACATTTAGATCTAATAAATAACACAAAGACAATTTACACTTTATGAATTGACTTGGTGAATCATCACAATGTCCATATTATGGTCCTAATGTAGGGGAAGTAAACAACAAAATAAAATAAAAACATTGCATACAAATGTTTCTTATGCATAAAAAATATTAGATTTCACATTGGCCAAAACAACACATTACTAGTTAATAGGGGCTGACACAAAGAAGGCTTGCATCAAATTGGTTTGGGAGATAACACCTTAAATTTAGGTATAACAAGAGAATCAAAAATCTCTTGGCCATTCATAGAGAGTTTTAAAATAATAACAAACATAATATTTTAGGTGCACTCAAATTAACAATTTAATATTTGATAAGTAGGAGGTATTTTCCAAAGGGTGTAAAATTGTGATATTGCTATCAAGATTCAACCATGTAATTTTATAAGTCAAACTCATTGACCCATGTTTCATGAGTAGTGGTTCACAAGACCCATCTTTCATGATAATGAATGGTCTACTTAGCACTCATTGCATTTAGGTGATGCTCATAGAGGTGAAGCACTGGACCTTCCCAGGAGGTCACCCATCCCAGTACTACTCCAGCTCAAGCACGCTTAACTATGGAGTTTTCCCCGAGGTGAAGTCTACTTAGCTTGCAACTCCATTTGCAAAACTTTCAACAAATGTTGTGCCTTATACATCCTGATAGCACTATCGTAATTTAATAATATTTGTTAACATTCTAATTATGTCTAGAAGTATTTTACAATGCCAACAAGACATGGATCATTTGTATATTTAAAAACTAAAATATTAAAAATATATTTTTTAATTATAAAATTAAAGTTTTGAAAAGTAACATATAAGCATATCATCTGCGATGACCACTCTTCTGCTCTCTACCACTGGTTCAAACTTGCTTTTCTCGCCTGCTGCTCCTACTATGCCCTTGGCCTATGATGGAGGTCCTCTGACATTTTTGGCTTATGACAGTCGTGCCCCTCTGGCAAGTTCTCTTTCTATTGACCTTGGTTTTGGTCACGCTGCTCCTCGTCAATCATTGTTGTCGTCTTTTGTGCCCTCAACGTGTGATGGAGATCTACTAGTTGCTTCATTGCTGCAGGATTCGCATGTTGCTCTTGTTCATGGCTTTGGAGCTGAGGTTCCTACATCAACACCAAAGATTGACTCGCCCCTTGTCCCTGGTGGCATGGATGTCAGTTGTGCTCCCCCTTTGGTGCATGTTCCTACTTTTGGTGGATGTAGCTTTGCTCAAGTCACTAGTTTTGGAGCTGATTACTTTTTGAGGGAGAAATCTCGACCTCTTCACTATTCTAAATCATCTCTGGTGGTGGTTTGTGGCTTGGATGTGGTGGATAATGAAGAATTTTTATCAACGTAGAGGTTTGATGTGTAGGTTCTTCAATTTTTGGCCTTCTTCATCTGATTTTTAGAAATGGCTGTTAGATTTTTGGAGGTTTGTTCTGATAAGTAACATTGACCTCTTTTCGTGTGCTAAATTTTTTTAATTACCTCCTTTGTCTCTTTTGAGGATATAGATTTGGTGCCGGGTCGGCTATAGGTTTAGGAAGAGCACTCCCTATTTGTCAAGCCTTGGTCAACCTCATTTAATCCTCTTACTAAGTCAGTGTGTGTCTGACTTCTAAACCTCCCTTTGCAGTTTTGGGAGGTTTCATGTTATGAGGCCATAGGCAACTCTATTGGTTGCTTCTTGAAAGTTGACAATTCCACTTCCTACATGGGGCACTCTACTTTTTTTCACATTCTAGTGGATATTAACATCTCCAAGCCTCTTCATGGGGACGTGGTTTTGATGGTTGAAAATCGACCTTGGGCTCAACCTCTTGATTATGAGGGCCTCCCTTTTCGATGTTGTCGATGCTTCTCCATTAGTCAACTGACTACATATTTTCCTCTCTCACATCACAAAGGCTCTGCTACGTGGCGAAAGGACACCAAGGATGATCACTTAGCTATCCATGCTCCTAATTCTTTGTCGAATGACTCCTCTCAAGATGATAATGAGTCTCTTTCTTCTTGTGTAGCTTTGACATGTCCCTCGATCCCTATTGTTGATCCTCCCTCTCTAGCTAATCTACCCTTGGTTTTAGACCAAATCCAGACTACTCATGTGGTGGATGGCCACCCTTCTCATCATTCTTATTCTATATCCTCACGTGTTGACGAGCCCTCTGTGGGGGAATCCCCCTTGCTCCTCCTTTTCTTGAGAATTTGGAGGGTAATGTCTCTTGGGTTCTTGTAAGGAGGAGAAAAGGTCCTCCTATAACACTTCCCCAAACTCATGTTTGAGCGTTAGGTGAGAGGCCAACCCATTCTGTAACGCCCCGCCACACAACCCTAGGGGAAGTTGCAATTTACTAAACAAACGAACTAATTTTTTTTTTTTAAAGAACAATTAATATGCAAGTTCACTAACCATTGCCAACCAATTCCCTAAGGTTACGAGACTGAGTTACTTAAACCCAAACAAGAAACATGAATTAAAACATAACATTTGATTTACTTAACAATTAAGTGCACATACATTCCATACACAATGATTTACATCAAGAATAAAAAGTACCACTTGGTTTCAAATGACAATTAATTTACAATAAGATTACAACGCTCATTCTCCAAATGAGATAAATCCAATAATCATGATTACATATTACAAATTCCACCTCTATAACAATGAGGGGTAATAAAATACAAGAACAAAAGAGAATGAAGCATGACAAGGAACTGGATCCCACAAGCTCTCCAACTGGAAATCTCATCCGCACGAACAAAGGGCCGACCCAACAGAAAAAGGTGCACGTTCCACCCAACCGTGTGATACCCAAAGGCTCACCCCCCATGCTAGGAGATAGTAACAAGGAATTCCAGACAAGGCCATCCACCACTAGACACAGGCTAACTCACACTAACACAACCAATCACATGAGCCATACAACCATAAGAATAACACAAGAACAAATCTAACATCACTGACATAAGTCACATTGCTTCCAGAAGTAAAATAGATCGAGTAAGATAAGAAGTTGAAACTCAAGAGAACCAACTACCAACTGTTGTCATAGAAAGAGTGTCTTCACACAGCTCGTCATGGGATATCCATCTGGGAATCTTCCTAGGCTCCTGCTCCCACTATGGGTTGTCCTGGTGGCCTCTACCGAATCCCGGCACCCATACTCACTCATGTGGAATCAAATACCTCTCGTAAAGATGAGATAGATGATCTTGCCATTCCAAGCCTTCCCGACTCATCCCAAGTCTATCCAAGCCCTTGGGTCCATGAGCGAGGCTCAATTATCTTAATTAGTGTAAAATACTACCTAACTTCTAAGTACATTAATTTAGTTATCACTTGATTAAACCACTTCTGAAGGTTTCCCAGTTTACCTCTTTGGGCTTTGGCCCCAAACAGAAGCCACTCTTCTCCTTGACAACACACACGGTAAAACCACAAGCCAATGGGCAACTAGATAAGACGACCTCTCCAAACCAAGGAGGCAACAAAGGTCAAAACCCTCTCCAAACATTGGGGGGAACAAAGGTCAAACCCTCTCCAAACACTGAAGGAAACAAAGATACAAAAACCCACTCCTTCCCAAGGAGGCACAAATTACATAACCCTCTCCTAATCCCAAGGAGGCACAAATTCCCGTTCGTGGAAACTGGGTACAACATAATACAACTCTACACATTTCCCAAGGTGATTCATGAATCGAACCACTACATAAACATCCCCACCTAGAGGACTCCTCTGGAAGACTTACTAGATAATTAACCCCATTTGCCCAACATCGGGAAAGAACGCAACATCATTTAAAAAACATTTCAAGCAACTCAACAAGCTAACATTAGGGTTTCCTAAACCCAAGCCAAGCACTGATATAGTACATGAAATTCATTAAATAATTGGCATTATACGTTCATACTCAAAGCAAATCAACTCATTTGACGCCATTGAGAAATTTAAATTTAATATTTTAATTCTATTTGCTCATTCAGTAGGTAAGAATAAGATCATCTTTATAAATAAAGTCATTTGCTTAATCATAACAAATAATTAAAATCAATATTTTCTTGAGTAAGGAAACGTTTAATCATACATCAGTTTCATTTCAACTATAACAATGAAAATATCATTTTAACATTCCTGTAATAGATATCTAAATTATCATTTTAAATATAAGCCACTAAAAGTCAATTTTAAATCTCAATATTTTTCGATTATTTAAAATGGTCAAAACAAATCCTTAAATAAAACATTTATATTCTTCCAACTGTAATAGTAAAATAATCTTTTAATATAAATATATATTCCAAATATATATATATATATAATAAAATAAAACATTTATTAAAAATTAATTTACATTATATATATATATATATTGAGAATATATATACATATTATAATACATATATTATAATATATATATATAATAAAATATATAAAAAAAAATTTTAAAAAATGAATTTCCTTATGAAAGAACCCAGCCGTAATTAGGGCGCACACTGCCCTGCCTCCCCATGGTCAACGAGCCTGTGTGCTTCGCACACAGTTCGTCCGCCATGGGCAATGGGCCTGTGTGCTCGGCACACAACATCTGCCTCCCACGAGCGGCGGAACTGTGTGCTTGGCACATAGCATCCACCTCCCACGAGCGGTGGGACTGTGTGCTTGGCACACAGTGTTCGCCTCGCACGAGCGGCGAGATTGTGTGCTTCGCACACAGTCCGTCCCCCATGGGGCTCGGCGGCGGTGGCGAAAGGGTGGTGGTGGGGTGGCTCCCATGCCTCCCTTCAAAAAAAAAAAAATTTATTATATTTACAATTTAAACAACAATTAAACTCCCACAAAAAAAAAGCACATGGAGACCTTCACAAAAACCAGGGTTATTTTCCAGATATGGAAACCCTAGGACATTTATATATAAACTTGTGGGTCTTATTGTGCAAATGCCCAACAAAACCTACAACCAAAACAATGAATTTTTTTCAACACAACCATAGGGTTTAGATTTCAGTTTTGACAATGAATCTCTTTTGGTTTTCCTTCTATTTTTCCATTGTTTGATCTTAGTTTTGGTTTTCATTTCTAAATCTCACCACAAAATGCAAGTTTTCAAAACAATTTCTCATGGGTTTCATTGGATTCAAACAACATTTCAAAGATTTCTAAATAGCATAATGAGGATTTTCAAAATAAAATAAAGCAAGAACAAAGAGGAACCTGATTTTTCCTCCAAAGCTTGAAGCCTTCAACAATGGTGTTTTCCAATTCCTCCT
This sequence comes from Sequoia sempervirens, assembly GCA_007258455.2. Lineage (NCBI taxonomy): Eukaryota > Viridiplantae > Streptophyta > Pinopsida > Cupressales > Cupressaceae > Sequoia > Sequoia sempervirens. The sequence continues at coordinate 437,183,602 of VDFB02105785.1, read as the reverse complement.
TAGAATCCCACTCAAGCAAGAGTTTCAATCTCCTTCACAAATCCAAGCAAAGCCACCAACAACTCTCCATCCAAGTTGAAAAAACCCATCCCCACCAAAATGAAAATAAAATGCTATAATAGAGTTTCCCCCAAAATTGGCCAAACCCTAAAAATCCCACTCACCAAATATATTTTAAAAACATTTGGAAGATATTTCCAATTTTCAAATTTAAAACCAATTTCAAATTGAAATGTTATGCATTTTTCCAAAATTCTTTAAAACAAAAGAATACATTCTTTGCAAATAATTTACTTTCTCAATAATTTCCAAAAGTGAAATTAAAGCATATTTTCATTTATTTATTTATTTCTTTTAATTTAATTCTAACTATCCAACATGATTTCTACTTTGATTTTTAATTAAATCATAATATCCAATAATTGCCCAAAACAACTATCACATTTAATAAATCACCCTTAATCTAATTAATCACTAAACTCAATATAATTTTATTAATTAAAACAAGTCAATCAATAAAATAACTAACGTTTCAACATTGCAAATAAATACATATAAACATCAATTTAACTACGCAAGCCACTTGATAACCTTTATAATTTGCAATTAAATAAATACTCAAGATGCAAGGGACCGAATTAAACAACCAACCCAACAACAACTCGACAACACGCTATGACTAGGGTGACAACTTGGCACGGAAAACCTAGCTACTATATCCCAATCATTTTCCGTTGGTCAATGGACACGCTCAAACCTATGAACTAGGTGGAGTCGATGTCATGTACCTGTCAACCTGCGAATAAGAGTACATCGAACATGCATATATACATAATATGATCAAACACACCATGAAGAGGAAATCTCAAAATCGTAGGGCACTCGCAAGTGAGTGATACAATCCCGTCCCCTTCACCAATACACAATTACTAACTGACGATTCTAACATCAATGATATGATCACAAGCATAAAACATCATTAAATCAGTTATTTGCTAAATTAATCCAAAACATGCCATAAAGGTAACATCAGAGTAAAATAACATCACATCAAAATATATCATTCACATCATTTAACAGATAGGTCAAAAGCAACCAAGTTCCAAAGTCAAAGCATAATCAAACACAACCATTACAAAGAAAACACTGCCGATCAAAAAGACCAAAACGGAGGGGTGTTACACATTCTAGGCTCGGTATTGTCTAAGTGAGACCCCAAGGGTCTCGACTCTTTCTTTTGCTTGTTGTTGGTTCTTTGTTTTACCTTGCCTTATGACAACTTTGTATAGGGGTAGGGTCCTAGTTTCCGTCTTTTTTAATTATTTTTCTTTGATCTATATGTACAAGGGTTTGGACCCTTTCAAAATCCTTGCTTACCTTAATCAAAACATATAAGCATATCATATTTACTACAAGTTTTAGAGTAAAAATAAAATAAAAGAATTGCCTAAATAAAGAATAGTGTTTTTTCAAAAGTAAAATTAAAATTTACATAAAAGTAAAAAAACTTTTCAAATACAAATAAAGTAAAGAATGATATAAAATAAATCAATTCTTAAATAAAATTTAAATTTAAGTGTATATAGTAAATAAAATAATTGTAAAATAAATAAAATAGCTCCATAGTGGGTATTTTACAACAAAAAATAAATACACATTATAAACTAATATATTTAGCAGAAAAGTTTTTTTTTTAAATATATAGACATCAAAATTTCAAATATATATGAATGCCTACAAATGAAATCATAAACAAAACAAAAGCATTAGCAAAAAAATAATGAATGGTGACTTTCTCGAAAGTAAAATCAATGCAAAAGTAAAATAATTCTTTAAATAAAAATAAAGCAAACAATATTGATAAAAAAAAAAATCATAATTAAAAAATAAAATTAATGTGCTCATGCATGTATGTAGTAAATAAAATAGTTTTAAAATAAAATAACTCTTAAATAAAAAAGATAACTTGAATTTATATTTATTGATACTAAATTTAGATAGATGTATTTAAGATATCTATATTAGTTAATCTTTTGTTAGACAACACAATACAAAATATAATGTGAGGTAAAATTCTTTTCAAATTTGAGAGGGAAGCTCCTTGAGATGTAGTTGAACTTAATTGACCTTACACTAAAAATTATACATAAAATATACAAATATGTACACTATACAATACTTATTAGGGAAGCTTTGTATAAAAGAAAATGACTATCTACCCATGTAGATACATTCACAAGACTATCAACATTTGTACCTTGCAAGCAAGCAAGATTTTTAGATGTTGAAGGATGAAACAACTAATTTAAACACACAAAAGTGAAACCTTCTCACTAGCTAAGATAAAGACCAACTATTCAATGCAAACAAGATTAGAAGGAATAACAATTTGAAAAAAGAAAACATATGATTCTAAGAAATAAATTGTTAAGTTATATACAAAGATACCACTTAATGAATAAAGAACATGTAGTACTCCTCCATTTTGCTTATGTTTTTTGATAGTATGTTTCACTTTGTTAGACCTTGATACTTTGTTTTGATGTATTTGATCGCTGACAGTACATCGATGGTGGATTTACTTTATGATGTGATGATACACTGTTTGGTGGTGATTATTTCTAACGTGCTTTATGTTAGCATAGATGTTTACTTGAGATGTTGCTATATATGCTTATGGTAGATTAATTGATATTTATTTTGTCAATTCGATGTGATATTGTATTGGTGAGGAGAACGGAGTTGCATCACTCGCTTGCGAGTGCCCTATGATTTCCATGATTTTTCTCTTCACGGTGTGTTTGAATCATGGATTATATACATGTATGATATATGTCTGATTGCAAGATTGCAGGTACATGACACCGACTCCACCGGGTTTCACAGGTCTGAGCGTGTCCAGACTCAACGGTAATGTTGATTGGGAGATAGTAACGAGGTTTTTCCTAGTCTAGCCTTAAACCTAGTCACAGTATGTCGTCAGTTTAGGTCTAGTATGTTTGATTGTCACGCCTTTGTTTGTCTTGTTATTTGTTATGCAATGTTTATTTTGTGAGTTTAATGTTAGATGAATGTTCTTTATAATTTAGTGCTTATTTAATTAATTTTGAATATTGTAGATAAAAGCTTCAAATTTATTTAATTAATTAAATTAGTTTATTGGTAAAATAATTTAATCATTGTGATTAAAGTTATTTTATTAAATAAATTAATTAATTGATTAAATTTCCTATTATTGAGTGAATAGATTTAATATAGTTTAAATGCTTTTGTGTGATTGAGAATTTTTAAAAATTGTTTAAAGAAAATGAAATTGAATTTTAAATTCAATAGAATAGAATAATTCTTTATAATTGTTAAAAGAAAATATTCGTGAGTTTGTTAGAAGATATTTTTGATTTGCCATGTGTGTGAGAAAAATTAAATGCAAAATTCTTGTTGAGGATTTTCTCGGAGAGAATATTGCCAGAATTGGGAAAGGCAAGAAGGCACTTCACGGAAAAGGGGAAGAAACAAAGAATTGTTAGAAAAATTGTGATTTCTTTTGGGGTCTTGATTTTAAAATTTTGGAAGATCTCGAGAATATTTATGGTTCAGTAATTTGCATCCTTTTAAAATTGGAGATTTGAAAAGGGCTTTGGAAGTTGCACGTAGTAGGCAAAGCTTTTCTTCAACTTTCAATTCTTCAAGCTAGAGGAAAACAGGTTCTTTGCTATTTATTTAGTTATATTGTGATTTGAAAAGATTGCCTATATAAAAAAATTATTTTTGTAGAAGTTTTGTTAAATTTGTAAAATAGAAAGATTGCCTGAAGAAGTAATTTTGGTATTCTCGATAAATTTTTGTTGAAAATATTCTGTGGAAATTTTTTTTACCTCTCTGTGTTAAATTTTGAAGCAAGATTTTATAGTAAAATTAGAGAGCAACACAAAAGGTTATTGTTAAACAATAGAAAATTCTCAAAAGGAAACAAAAGAAAATCTCAGTAGATTTGTAAATGAAACTCACTTATTAGTTTGAGGAACAGACACGTCTGTGATAAACTTTTATACATATTTTCTATAGAAAATTTTTTGAGGATTTGGAATGAAAATGAAACCCTCTGTTATGAAAATTATTAATTTCTAATAAAATTGTTAAATTGGTAGATTTCTCTATTTCCTTGTAGAAAACCCTCTCTGAATATATTTGTCTGATTATTATATTTTTATTTATTGATTAAATTATATATATATATATATACATTTATATTTATATATATATATATATACAAATATACATATAAGAGTTTTTATTGTGATTCTGTTTAGAAGAATTTTATTTTCTTTAAAATCGTAAGTCTGTACGGCGAGATTGGAAACGGAATTTTTGTTTTATAAAAAAAAATTATGTTAAATTTGGGGGCCGCAGGGGTTACCCCCACAGCTGCCCCATAAAGGGCAACGGCTGTGGAGGCAGTCAGTGCTACCAACACAGCCGCTACCCCATATGGGGTGGGCTGTGAATACAACTGGCAACTGTATTTAATATACAGTCTTTAAATTTAATTCGCTCCTTATGATTTTCTATTAATTTTGATTCACTTTATTAAAACGAATTTTGGATTTTTAGATTTAAATTTTAAATATATATATTATATATATATATATATAATTCGCTCCTTATGATTTTCTATTAATTTTGATTCACTTTATTAAAACGAATTTTGGATTTTTAGATTTAAATTTTAAATATATATTATATATATATATATTAATTTGTGTGTGTGTGTATATATACTTATATAGTTTCAGAAAAATAATTTAGTATTTAAATAAGGTTTCTTTATTAGATGCATGTAATGCATGAGATTAACCATTTTTAAAACAATAAAATTGAAAAGAGAAAATTGATATTTATTTTTACATGAAATTGAGAAAATCAGAATTAGACTAATTGATTCAATTTCTTTTTATTGTTTGAGAAAAGAACTATAAACAATTTGATTAATTTTAATGCTATATGTAATTGATTTGATTGGATTTAGTAAATCCTAATATTAGATTCTTAATGTGCCTGAATTGCTTAAAGTTGTTTTCACTCTTATTGGGCATATTGGAGATTTTACAGGTTAATAAGTCTTCCAGATATAGTTTCTTCATAAGGAAGATATTTTTATGATGGTTCCATATTTTGAACAAACTAGGGTAGTGCACATAATTTTATTTGGTTTAGACACCTGGTTCTTTGAACAAGTCGTGATGTCAGTTGTTATATTGTTGTTTTTCGATGTTAATTTATGTGCACCTCAAGTCTACCCTTATTTAGTGGAATTAGTTTCCTTGGGTTATTATTAGGGGAGTGGCTCTTTATGAGGGTCGACACACAAAGTGGTGCCTGGGTAACTCATGTAGAGTTAGTAATCAGGGAAAATTAAATTAACACATTAGGTCGTCTAAAACCTTTAACTAGATTATTTAAGCCTCACTCATGGACTCAAGGGCTGGTTCAGACTTATGGATGAGTTGAGAAGGTCTAGAATGGAAAAATCGATATCTAGTCATTATGAAATATATTTGATTCCTCAACAGATTGCATGTGGCGTCGGGTTTCGTAAGAGGTTACCAGGGTAACCCAAATGGGGGCCGAAACCTAGGAAGATTCGCCTAGATAATCTATGCAACATTGTGATGACACTCCACCTATAATAACAGTATCCTTGTGAACTTAGTGTATTGATCCTTCAGTTCTGGAAGCAATGTAACCATTAAGTTAAGTTGGTATATGTATAGTTTTGTCTTTGGTTTTACCTGTGTCTAGGGTTTCTAGGTTATGTCTAGGGAACCTTTTTACTATCTCTTAGCACGGGGGGTGGGCCTACGGGTACCACTTGGTTGGGTGGAACGTGCACCTTACACCGTTGGGTCCCTAGTTCTTGTTTGTGGCGACGAGTACTTCTTGGATGGAGAGCTCATATGTGAAAATGTACTTTCTCATTTGTATAAGTGGAAACCTTATTTATGTATCACTCCTCAATTGTATTCGGGGAGAAATTTTGTAACATGTAATTGTACACTTTTGTATGACCTACCTCATTTGGAAATGAGTATTGTAAATGTTATTATAAATGCAATGTAAGAAAGAATCATTTTTGTACATTATACCTTCATTGATGTAATTTATTTGTTAATGAATATATGCTCGTAAGTTTATGAGAATTAAATGCATGCTATGTATAGTTTTTGATAAAGGGAAAAACAAATTTTGAAGGGACCCGGAACCCTTATACAAAAAGAGCAAGGCTGCAGAAAAGACAGCAAGCAGCCAGCGAAAAAAAAAATAGCTCCAAAACAAGACCAATCAAGATTTACAATTTACACTTTTCTTGTGGGAGCGGAAAATCATGTCGAAAGAAGGCTTAGAGGATTTAAATTTTTTTCCTTTAACTGTGATCCAACCTTCTTCCACTTACGCCGCTTTACCATGCCGAACCAGCTCGCTACTTTCATGAGTATGAAAGCCAACAACTAGTAAATTTGGAGATTCATCATGATTCCTTTGCGCAAATAAAGACTTTACAGAAGAACCGCCAAAAAGGGAAGCCAAAGCACAAACACCTGAAGTGGTAGTCTTAGATTCAATAGGGAAATCCCTAGCATCCCCGCTAGTTGGGATGATAGGAGGGGGCGTCCCTAGACCCAGTGATTCAGAAGCAACCACTTTTGAAAAACTCTTATTCTTATCAGCTTTCTTCTCAACCGTATAATGTTGTTGAGAGGCACCTTCCCACCAAGTAGTTGTCTTAGTTTTTTTCTCAAATCCGCAATGTGCAGCCGCATGTCCATTATTGAAGCATCGTCTACACCGGAAGGGAATCCCTTCATAATCCAAAGATTGGACCCAAGAGCCTTTAGAAGATTTAAGAAGGACTTCAACAAGCAACCCTTTTGAAACATTTATTTCAACCAGAATGTGAGCATAAGTGGAATGAAGAATGTCAGAAGATTCATCATCCACCATCAAGAAATCACCAAGGGCGTCACTCACTTCCTCCAGAAGAGAGTCATGCCAAAGGTGAAGGGGGAGATTGGGAAATCTAACCCAAATTGGGAATTTATTAAAAGTTTCAGAAACAGGGTTGAAATCAGAATGCCAAAGTTTGATCATCGGCATATATTTATCTTCCCAGCTAAAAAAAAAATCACACAAGATTACTTTTCTGTCCTGAGCATTGTCAAATTTTGCAGCAAAAAATCCCTTAGCTAAGGGATAAATGTTAAATTTACCCGAAATTAAAGGCTCCCATTCGCTAGATATCCAGGAATGCAGCTGGGGGAGGTTAGTTCAAAAACCTTTGAACCGGAAAATCACCCCACAAAGGGAAAGATCAGCAGCAACCTCCTCAATTTCATCTACTGTTTCATCTTTTAGCTTCACTAAAATAACACTCCTGATAGGGATAAATCCACCAAAATTCCCAAGCTTGGGACTCGCAAAATTCTTGGCTTTAGCCGTAGGGCCAATCCTCATGACTTTCCTTCCACCAGGCACTGTAGAAACATGGCTAGCACTTCCCTGACCACCTCCATTGGTCATTCCAGTCGCCTGCAAAACAGCCCCAATAACACCATCGTGCAACACAGACAAAGGGAAGCCATTAGACTTCACTACCGACAGCCCAACCAACGACGCCGCCGCCGCTCCAGCATTCGCCTTAGGGTTACCTGGTCCATCCGCTAACGTCACCCGCACAGAGGTTTCAAAACTTTGTTTCCCGCTCGTGTCCATGTTATCAACGTGATTATTGATAGTGCATTCTATGTATAGTTACTTATGTTAATTATGGGATTTACAAGTAGTGCATCATCGCGTATCTTAGGGAATGTTCACATTAATGAAGTTCATGTATACACTTTTTTTAAAAAAAATATTACACTATCGTAGTCATTGCAACATTCTTTAGGTTATGAGACATGGCATTACAGATTGGTATCAGAGCAAAGGTTCTAACACTGGATGCTTTGGGTAATTGTGAGCCCATTAGGATGTCCTAGATGTTAGACTATGTAGTATTGGTTTTTGTTAGCCTTGTTTGTTTTGCACCTAACACTTGTTTTTGTTTTTGTGTAGGATCATGCCTAGACGTCGTGTAGAGGTCGTGGTCGAGGTCGAGGTCGAGGCCATGGGCCGAACCCCCAGGTTACTCCCCCTCAGAGCTCCCACGAGAGTGAGCATGCCGAACAGTTGGGTCCTTAGTTGGAACAAACAAGTGGGGAACGAATTCTGATTCAGCCTGAGGTTGAGGGAGCACAGTTGCGTCCCTTACTAGAAGAGGTACTTGCCAGACTTGGTCTAAGGTAGGAAGTTGATCAGGAGGTGGTTAGGGAACATGATAGATCTCCTAGGAGGATTGTTAGTACTGCAGATAAGGATGCCATAGTTGTAGGACATATGAGAGATTTGTTGAGGGCATGCCCTCCTATATTTGATGGCACAAGTGGTGGTCTGGAAGTAGAGACCTGGTTATTAGACTTGGGAAGATGTTTTGCTATGCACCCATATGGTAGCAATACCCGAGCTAGATGTGCCATCATGCATCTAAGAGGTTATGCCTCTACTTGGTGGCGTTTGGAGGAGCAGAAACTCCATTTGGAGATTGGGTCAATTTCTTGGGAAATGTTCTTAGAAAGATTTAGAGCATGTTTCCTATCTGAGCATTGGAGACAACGACGAGTTGATGAGTTTCACGATTTGCGTCAGATGGCTTTATCTGTTGAGCAGTATGAATGCATATTTTATGAGCTCAAACAATATGCAGGAATAGGAGACGATGAGGCGATGTTGGTGCAACATTTTATTAGGGGTTTGAACACCTGTATTAGTGGAGTTAGAGTCTTCGAACCGAAGACTATGGAGGTTTCAATTGAGAAAGCGTGTATTGTGGAGGAGAATCTGACTCTGGCATTGGGTGGACATACAGGTTTCCAAATAGGTAGTGCACCTATAGCAGGTTTTGGTCCATGTGGTTGTTAGATACAGACAGGAGGTTCCTCTAGGAACCAACAGACACCCGTTAAGGGTGTATAGCAGCAGCAGCGTAATCCACAAAAGAATAATAATTCACAGCCTCAGCAAGGTAATAGTTCTCTATAAGGAAAGAACCGTAACTGGTGGCACAATAAGCACAATCAATAGGATCAGCCAGCTTAGAGTGCTCAATCTATGGTTAGTAGAGGTAGCTTTAAGCAATCCAATGCACCTTCGGGTGGCAGAGGATTTGGTAGAGGTACTGGTTGTTATTCTTGTGGTCAGCAAGGACATATTGCTAGGCAGTGTCCTATGAGAGGTTCATCAGGATTTGGGCAGTGACCATCAACTTCTAAGCCTACAGTTGGAGATGTAGGCCGTTCTCATACAGTTTATGCTGCGGTAAATAACCGCCAAGCCAATCATCAGAATACAGTGGTTGAGACTTTAGGTCAGTTACAGGGTGCTAATGTTACTATTCTTTTTTATTCTAGAGCTACTGATTCATTTATATCACCTACTATTGTTGAGCGATGTGGTCTTGTGGCGGTAAAGCAAGGTGATAAGTGGTAGGTAGAGTTCACCTCTGGGGTGAAGGTAGTGGTAGAGAACCTTGTACGCAATTGTGGACTAAGAATTGGTTCGTTATCTACCTTAGTAGATCTTCATGTTACACCTCTAGGTTCGTATGATATTGTTTTAGGTATGGACTGGTTAGAATCTCATCATGTTGTGATTTACTATTGACTGAAGACAGTAAGTTGTATTAATGAATCAGGTGCAAAAGTTGAGATTATAGGTGTTCAAAGACCTATCTCTTTGCGAATGATTTTTGCTATGCAATTGAAGAGATGTCTTCACTAGGGTTGTCAACTGTTTGCAACAACAATTAATGACTTGGAGGTAGGGGAGAGTCGAGAGATATCTCTTGATGATCACCCTATCCTCAAGGAATTCGCAGATGTTTTTCCTAGTGATATACCTGGTATGCCACCGAAACGAGATATTGATTTTAGAGTTGACCTAGTTCCTAGAGCAGAGCCTATATCTCGGGCCCCATACAGAATGACTACTCAGGAACTAGAAGAGCTTCGTACCTAGTTGGAGGAACTTTTAGATAAGTTTTTGATTCGTCTGAGTGTTTCTCCATGGGGAGCACCTGTCATCTTCATAAAGAAGGACAGATCACTTAGATTGTGTATTGACTATCATCAATTGAACAAAGTAACGATAAAGAATCGATATCCTTTACCCAAAATCGATGATCTTTTTCATCAAATCAAGGGAGCTAATGTGTTCTCTAAGATTGATTTGAAATCAGGTTACCATCAGTTACGCATTACAGAAGTAGACATTCATAAAACAACATTCTTAACTCGTTACGGGCACTACGAATTCATAGTAGTACCATTTGGGTTAATGAATGCACCATCAATTTTTATGAGTTTGATGAATGGTGTCTTTCGCACATACCTTGATCATTTTGTTCTTGTGTTTCTCAATGATATTTTTATCTATTCGAGAAATATGAAGGAGCATGAGGAGCATTTGAGACAGGTATTGCAATGCTTGAGGGAGAATCAATTGTACGCAAACCTGAAGAAGTGTGACTTATTTCAGACTGAGGTGAAATACCTTGGTCATGTGATTTTTGGGAAGGGTATTGTTGTGGATCCTTCAAAGATCCAAGCTATTGTTGATTGGCCCGTGCCTACCAACGTAGCTGAGGTTCATATTTTTATGGGTCTTGCTGGATACTATACATGGTTTGTTCAGGGGTTTTCTAGGATTGGGCACCCCATTACTTCTCTTTAGAGGAAAGGGAATAAATTTGTCTGGACAGAGCAGTGTCAATTGGCTTTTCAGACACTTAAGGAAAAGCTAACTAATGCACCTACATTAGTTGTTCTTGATCTTGCTAAGGATTTTGTTGTTTGCATTGATGCGTCCTTGGAGGGTTTAGGAGCGGTATCGATGCAAGAAGGGCGTGTGATCACTTATGAGTCTCGCAAACTCAAGGATCGCGAACTGAATTATCCCACTCATGATTTGGAGCTTTCCACAGTTGTTCATTCATTGGTTCGATGGAGGCATTTCTTATTGGGTCACTGCTTCGAACTTCATAGTGATCACCGTAGTCTACAATATATTTTTATGTAGCCTAATTTGAATGCTAGATAGAGATGGTGGATGGAGTTCTTATGCGAGTATGATTTTGAGGTGAACTATGTTCAGGGAAAAGAGAATGTAGTGGCTAACGCTCTCAGTCGCCGACGACATGAGATTTCTACTATTACTCTTGAAGTAGACTTGAGGAGACAAATTTTAGCAGCACTTCCTACAGATAGGTATCAGGAGGTGAAGATGGAGATTGAGTCAGGTAGACCTCTAGAGGGTAGATTCACAGGGTATACTCTTGAACCAGATAGTTTATTGTGATATTTAGATCGTATCTATGTACCAAATTCAAAAGGTCTTCACACATTGATTATGACTAAGGCACATCGAGCACCTTACTCAGCTCATCCTGGTGTTAAGAAGATGCATGTGGATCTTCGACAGTTGTATTTTTGGCCCGGTATGAAACGTGATATCGTTGATTTTGTATCAAGATGTCTTGAGTTCTAGAGAGTTAAAGTTGAGCATCAACATCCCACAGGATTATTGCAGCCACACCTCATTCCAAAATGGAAATGGGATATTATATCAGCTAATTTCATTGTTGGATTGCCTATGTCGTCACGTCGACATGATGCCATTATGGTTATTGTTGACAAATTGACTAAGGTAGCACATTTTTCTCCAATTCGATCATCTTATAATGCTTCATCTGTAGCTAGGATATTCCTAGAGGATATTGTTAGGTTGCATGGAATTCCTTGTAGGATTATATCAGATAGAGATCTTGTGTTTACATCAGCCCTATGGACTTCATTACAACATGCTCTAGGTACACAGTTGAACTTCAGTTCAGCATATCATCCTAAAACCGATGGTTAAACAGAGAGAGTCAATCAAATTCTTGAGGATATGCTTAGAATGTATGTAATGGACCAACAATCACATTGGGAAGAATATCTACACTTAGTGGAATTTTCTTACAATAATGGATATCAAAGTTCCATTGGTATGCCCCCTTTTCAAGCATTATATGGACGTCCTTGTCAGACTCCATTGAGTTGGGATGGACTTGAGAATAGAGTGTTACTTGGACCTGAGATGCTTCGAGACATGGAACAACAAGTTGATCGCATTAGAGAACATTTGATAGCAACATAGGATAGACAAAAGAAGTATGCCGATGCGCATAGAGTGGACCACCAATTTTCAGTTGGTGATAGAGTATTTCTTCGAGTGCGACTGTGAAAGAGTCCAATCTGTTATGGAAAAGGCTCTAAGCTTGTGCTTCGATTTGTTGGGCCATTTGAGATTCTAGAGAGGATTGGTCATGTGGCGTATCGACTCGCCTTACCACCTAGTTTGTCATGTATTCATGATGTCTTCCATGTGTCAGTTCTTAGACCTTATCATCCTGATATTTCACATGTACTTGATTGGAATGCATTACAGGTAGAGGATGGGCAGCTGGCTTTGGAACCCGTGGGCATTCTTCAGCGCCAGAAGCTCGTCCTTAGGGGTCAAGATGTTGATCAGGTGAGGATCCAATGGGATCGTTCTCAGGGGTCGAGATGTTGATCAGGTGAGGATCCAATGGGATCCTAGTCATGAGGTATCTATTACTTGGGAGGATGCGACACACATGAGAGCTTAATCCCTATATGTTCGCAGGCTTTCAGGAGTAAGCCTAATCCTAGGGGGGAGGATGTAGTACCCCTCCATTTTTCTTATGTTTTATGATAGTATGTTTCACTTTGTTAGACCCTAATACTTTGTTTTGATGTATTTGATCGTTGGCAGTACATCGATGGTGGATTTATTTTATGATGTGATGATACATTGTTTGGTGGTGATTATTTCTTACGTGCTTTATGTTAGCATAGATGTTTACTTGAGATGTTGTTGCTATATATGCTTATGGTAGATTAATTGATATTTATTTTGTCAGTTTGATTTGATATTGTATTGGTGAGAACGAAGTTGCATCACTCGCTTGCGAGTGCCCTGTGATTTCCACGATTTTTCTCTTCACGGTGTGTTTGAATCATGGATTTATATACATGTATGATATATGTCTGATTGCAGGATTGCAAGTACATGACACCGACTCCACCTAGTTTCACAGGTCTAAGTGTGCAGACTCAACGGTAATGTTGGTTGGGAGATAGTAACGCTCGGTTTTTCCTAGTCTAGCCTTAACCCTAGTCATAGTATGTCGTCAGTTTAGGTCTAGTATGTTTGGGTGTTCACGCCTTTGTTTGTCTTGTTATTTGTTATGCAAGGTTTATTTTGTGAGTTTAATGTTAGATGAATGTTCTTTATAATTTAATGCTTATTTAATTAATTCTGAATATTGTAGATAAAAACTTCATTTTTATTTAATTAATTAAATTAGTTTATTGTAAAATAATTTAATCATTGTGATTAAAGTTATTTTATTAAATAAATTAATTAATTGATTAAATTTCCTATTATTGAGTGAATAGATTTAATATAGTTTAAATGCTTTTGTGTGATTGGGAATTTTTAAAAATTGTTTAAAGAAAATGAAATTAGTTTTTGAATTTTAAATTCAATAGAATAGAATAATTCTTTATAATTGTTAAAAGAAAATATCCATGAGTTTGTTAGAAGATATTTTTTATTTTCCATGTGTGTGAGAAAAATTAAATGCAAAATTCTTGTTGAGGATTTTCTCAAAGAGAATATTGCCAGAATTGGGAAAGGCAAGAAGGCACTTTACGGAAAAGGGGAAGAAACAAAGAATTGCTGGAAATTTTGTGATTTCTTTTGGGGTTTTGATTTTAAAATTTTGGAAGAAGATCTCGAAAATATTTTTGGTTCAGTAATTTGCATCCTTTTAAAATTGGAGATTTGAAAAGGGCTTTGGAAGCTGCACGCAGCAGGAAAAACTTTTCTTCAACTTTCAATTCTTCAAGCTACAGGAAAACAGGTTCTTTGCTATTTATTTAGTTATATTGTGATTTAAAAATATTGCCTGTATAAAAATTTATTTTTGTAGAAGTTTTGTTAAATTTGTAAAATAGAAAGATTGCTTGAAGAAGTAATTTTGGTATTCTCGATAAATTTTGTTGAAAATATTATGTGGAAAAATTTGTTACCTCTCTGTGTTAAATTTCGAAGCAAAATTTTATAGTAAAATCAGAGAGCAACACAGAAGGTTATTGTTAAACAATAGAAAATTCTCAAAAGGAAACAAAAGAAAATCTCAGTAGATTTGTAAATGAAACTCACTGATTAGTTTGAGGAAACATACACGTATGTGATAAACTTTTATACATATTTCCTATAGAAAACATTTTGAGGATTTGGAATGAAAATGAAACCCTCTATTATGAAAATTATTAATTTCTGATAAAATTGTTAAATTGGTAGATTTCTCTATTTCCTGTAGAAAACCCTCTCTTAAAATATTTTCCTGATTATTATATTTTTATTTATTGATTAAATTATATACATATATATATATACAAATGAAAATATACATATACATATACATATACAAATATACATATAATATTTTTTATTGTGATTCTGTTTTGAAGAATTTTATTTTCTTTAAAATCGTAAGTTCGTACGGCGAGATTGGAAACAAAATTTTTGTTTTATAAAAAAAAATTATATTAAATTTGGGGGCCGCAGGGGTTACCCCCACAGTCGCCCCATAAAGGGCGACGGCTATGGAGGCAACCAGCGCTGCCAACACAACCACTGCCCCATATGGGGTGGGCTGTGAATACAGTCGGTGACTGTATTTAATATACAGTCTTTAAATTTAATTCGCTCCTTATGATTTTCTATTAATTTCGATTCACTTTACTAAAATGAATTTCGGATTTTTAGATTTAAATTTTAAATATATTGTATATATATATATATATAAATTTGTGTGTGTGTGTATATATATATATACTTATATAGTTTCAGAAAAATAATTTAGTATTTAAATAAGGTTTCTTTATTAGATGCATGTAATGCATGAGATTAACCATTTTTAAAACAATAAAATTGAAAAGAGAAAATTGATATTTATTTTTATATGAAATTGAGAAAATCAAAATTAGACTAATTGATTCAATTTCTTTTTATTGTTTGAGAAAAGAACTATAGACAAGTTGATTAATTTTCATGCTATATGTAATTGATTTGATTGGATTTTGTAAATCCTAATATTAGATTCTTAATGTGCATGAATTGCTTAAAGTTGATTTTACTCTTATTGGGCATATTGGGGATTTTACGGGTTAATAAGTCTTCCAAATATAGTTTCTTCATAAGGGAGATGTTTTTATGATGGTTCCATATTTTGAATAAACTAGGGTAGTGCACATAATTTTATTCGGTTTAGGCACCTAGTTCTTTGAACGGGTCGTGATGTCAGTTGTTGTATTGTTGTTTTTCAATGTTAATTTATGTGCACCTTGTCTACCCTTAGTTAGTGGAATTAGTTTCCTTGGGTTATTATTAGGGGAGTGGCTCTTTATGAGGGTCGGCACACAAAGTGGTGCCTAGGTAACTCATATAGAGTTAGTAATCAGTGAAAACTAAATTAACACATTAGGTCGTCTAAAACCTTTAACTAGATTATTTAAGCCTCACTCATGGACTCAAGGGCCGGTTCAGACTTGGGGATGAGTCGAGAAGGCCTGGAATGGTAAAATCGATATCTAGTCACTATGAAAGATATTTGATTCCGCAACAAATTGCATGTGGGGCCGGGTTTCATAAGAGGTTACCAGGGTAACCCAAATAGGGGTCGGAACCTAGGAAGATTCGCCTGGGTAACCTATGCAACATTGTGATGACACTCCACCTATAATAACAGTATCCTTGTGAACTTAGTGTATTGATCCTTCAGTTCTGGAAGCAATGTAACCATTAAGTTAAGTTGGTATATATATAGTTTTGTCTTTGGTTTTACCTATGTCTAGGGTTTCTAGGTTATGTCTAGGGAACCTTTTTACTATCTCCTAGCACGGGGGGTGGGCCTACGGGTACCACTTGGTTGGGTGGAACGTGCACCTTACACCGTTGGGTCCCTAGTTCTTGTTCGTGGCGACGAGTACTTCTTGGATGGAGAGCTCGTATGTGAAAATGTACTCTCATTTGTATAAGTGGAAACCTTATTTATGTATCACTCCTCAATTGTATTCGGGGAGAGCTTTTGTAACATGTAATTGTACACTTTTGTCTGACCTACCTCATTTGGAAATGAGTATTGTAAATGTTATTATAAATGCAATGTAAGAAAGAATCATTTTTGTACATTATGCGTTCATTGATGTAATTTATTTGCTAATGAATGTATGCTCTTAAGTTTATGAGAATTAAATGCATGCTATGTATAGTTACTTATGTTAATTATCTGATTTACAAGTAGTGTGTTGTCGCGTATCTTAGGGAATGCTCGCATTAATGAAGTTCATGTATACACTTTTTTTTAAATAATTATTACACTATCGTAGTCATTGCAACATTCTTTAGGTTACGAGACGGGGCGTTACAGAACATCAATACATAGCTGAACAAACTTAATTTTTATTTAATTCATAGAAATACAAACAAAGGTGAACCAACTTGAGTAATATTTTTTGTAGAGCAAACATAACATTCATATTCATTGTCTAGAGTTTATGTGCTCAATGCACTTATTTATAAGTTGCAATGCCTAATCTTGGGATTTTTTTTATAGAGATTCGCTCCTTTGGACACTCTCTGTCTTTAAGCGTTATGTGACTTTTTCTCCAAGAGAAGAGAGAATTATGAAATGACCCTTTAGAATTAAAAGGGAGGTAGAAAAATAAAGGATATTATGATCATTTTGGTTAAAAGAGAGATTAATAAAGAATATATATAAAAACTCTTTAAAAAGGGGAAGAATAATTATTAAAAGGTAACCTTTGTGAAAGGGTGTGATGGTTTGGAAACCATCCCCTAAGGCTTATATAAGCATTTATGTGAGACTTGGAAAGACACTCAAGAATGGAGAACATTCAAGGAGAGAAGAGAAAAAAGAAAAGAGAAATTGAGAAGGCACAAAGGAGTGAAGGTTAGGATCTTTGGCTAGCATTGGGGGTGATTGGAGAAGGGGCACATAGCATGTGTCCAACTCGGGGTACAATGTACACTCGAGATTGTCCTAGCCAGGGCTTTGTTGTAAGGCCCTTTGAGGCAAGTAGTTTTATTGTAAGGCCCTTTGAGGCGGGTAGTTTAACCATAAGGCCCTTTTTCGGTAGGTTGGTGTTTTGTATAAGAACTAGTTCCTCCAAGGGTGCCTCCTTGTCGTGAAGAGCCTAGATTTGTAGCCATTCCTCTAAGTGTCAAATAGTAGCTTCTCAAAATCTATTTACAGATAAGTATTGAAAACCATTGATCCAATAATATTGGGAATAATATCTATATGATTTTGACGTTAATATGATTAATCTATGTGGAGGTGTTATTCCATTTATTATGTTAATTACTTAATTATCACATGTTTATAGTTACATTGATTATTCACATTCATGTTGAGAACATTATGTGACTCAAATTATCTTAATTCTAATATTTCTTATATTAAATCTATTGCTATTACTTAAATAACTATAGGAGAAAAGTAGCACTACATTTGGTATCAGAGCTTAATGATCAAGTCTTCCTATATTTGAAAATTTCTTTATTTTTTTATAACTAACCTTTAATAAACTCCACATGTATTACTAACATTATAACTTCACCTTAACTTATAAGGTATGTTCATATGTTTTTTTTTATTCAAGGGGTAAATGCTTTTGATCGGAGCTATGAACCAGAATACAACCATTCAACAATACCACCCCAACGGGGTTTGAACCTTGGTGGCAAGAACAACAATTCCACCTATAAACCATCACACCATGCCAATACCGGCAAGGTATGTTCATATGTTAATATCGATTTCCTCATTAATTTTTTTGAAATCATATATCTATATGCATATCCATGTTTAAGATTTTGGTCAAGGTTAATATTGCTTTAGAACTACCTTTACACCTAGAGTCAATTTAAAAAATTACGCTCATAACATATTAAATAAAAAATTTATATATACATTCAAATTTGATAGACCTATAAATTCATAATCTTCTTGAAATTATTGACATTTAAAATAAAATTATTTAAACATACCTTAATTCAAAGTTTCAAAACTATTTTCCCCTCTTGAAAACTTATCCATTTGTTATGCATATTTATTTGAACCATTCAAATCTATGCACCATTCACCTTCTATTATATATCTCATGTAGTAATGGATATCTTCTTGTAGACCGTCATGAACTATCAATCATTCACATTTTTTAACATCCAAAAAAAAAACTAACTTGTGATTATGAGATTACTAATTCATATTTTCTTCTTAATTTTAATTTATCCAATTTATCAAAAGAAAATAATATCAAAACCAAAAAAACATTTTTTCTATAAATTTGTTACATATATTTGTTACATATCCACATAATAAAAAATTTAAAAAATCACCTCTAAATTTTCATATCTATCTATTATTAACACTATATAAATAATAACATTTTCCTATATATATTTTTCTTCCCATTTTCTCCGTTCATTTCTTACTCATTCTACATTTTGGAGTTATCCTATCTTCATAAAACCATAGTTAAAAAATATGGACTCTTTTATATGAGGCATTCTTTTTCTCTTTTTTATTTTATATAAAGGAAAGTTGCTTATTAAATTTATTAAGGATATAATTCATTTTTTAATAAATAATAAATTAAAATTAATGTGAAATAAGATAAACTTAATTAAAAATCTAATCATTTATATATATATATATATATATATATATATATATATGATTTTTAATATAAATATATGAATTATATTATTTTAAATTCACAAGGATGAATTTTATGTTTATATAGATCGTAATTTAATTTGTTCAAATTTTAAAATACATGTATCAATAACATAAAAATGATATTGACAAATATCATTAAAATGTTCAAACTTCTTTATAAGCATATTTGTTAACCAATTTTATTCATCTTGTCACCTTTTGTCATTGGTTGAAAAAAAAAAAGCTTGTGCAATAGATTTATTTAGTCTAGTATATAATATTTTATTCTACATATCTATAGGTAAACAATCTTTTGATATAGAATATATACATGATGGGAAGATTACAAGTGTTAGTTTAATTTTTCCTAATAGAGAAGACTTTTATCATTTTTTATCATATAAATTTATTATTATCAATCTACTTCTCTAGCCGTGAACTTCTACTTCACTGAATTGTGACTTAATCTTATTTATTATCTAATAGGAAAAACAATTACCTTAGAACTTGAAATGGTTATCCATTTACAATAAGAAAAAACTTCATTCATATTGATATATTGCATTCATATAGGGAATCATGCTTGTGTTCTTTACAGCAATATGAGGCCTAATCACAAAATCACAACTTTGAATAGACAATGGATCGTAAACTAAAATATATTTTAATCTACTATATATAGTACCTATGGCTTACCATATCAATGGTTCATGAAACATTTATCATCAACTACACATTGGTCTCCAATAAGTCACCTATGGACTTCAATCATTCTTTAAAATATAATGTCATTTGATATTCAATGGATACCTTATTGGGCTTATTGAGCTTTCTTGAAAATTACTAAACTTTGAAATTGTAAAACCCTCTCTTGTTTCTATGTTTTCATTTTATTTGTGTCAATGCATTGAATAGATAGACAAAACCATTCACATGGTATTGACCTTAGAAGAAAGAGGAAATATATACATGATGTTGGAAGCAAAATAGAATAATCAAATAACTAGTATTGTTTTGTTTACCTAGATAGACACTCTCTTATCTTCACTTTAGGAAATTAGAAACAAATATTTCCTCATTATACATCACATACACCTAGAGCTTATTAGAAAGTGGAGGAAGTAATAAGGGTGGATGTCATATAAGTTTGTGATTTGTTTTGTATCATGTACTTTTAACATGCTAGTTATGTATATTTAAAAAAAAAAAATTGTTTAGTATAAGTTACAATGTGGGCTCAACCCACAAGTCCTAGGATCATCTTCACCTCTGAAACTTTTTAAAGTATGATGAATTAGATGAAATAAAAATAATACATTTCTAAGATATAGTGTCAAACACGAGGACATGTTAATTTTTTACAAGGGGAGAGACCGCCTCTAATTTGAACATGGTTATGTATAGTTATGTTATATATGTGGGTTAGATTGACCAAATACATTAAAAAAATTATTTGATGATGTCCATTTGAAGAGTATATAGTTGTGATAATATTAAAAGATATAGTGAAGGCCTTGACTTGTCTTGAAAATTTATAAATTTAATTATAGGGATCTCAAGCCTAATCACATTTTAGCTAATGGTGTCATAGGAAAATTGACAAATATTGGACTACCTTTGTGGATCAAAAATGAGAAGTTCAACAAAAGGATTATATATGGTTTCTTGGGATCACTAATATAGAGTTTTCTTGTGATAAACTCCTTACATGAAGAAAAACATAAAGGAAGAAATTGTTGAATGAATTTTGTTGCTTTCTTGTGAAAAAACAATGTCTATTCATTATTTGGAGGTCCCAGTGGCTTTGTTGAGTCCTATCATAGAACATGAGTCTATGCAAATCATCACTATTCTAGTCAAATCATCATTTTTAACCAATCTTTACTCGTGTTAACATGAAGGAGATATTAGACCTAATGTTTCTCTATGAAATTACTCAATGTATGATAATAGTTTATTATCATTGTTAAGATTCTGATAAATATTACCATGATTTATTCTATTGTACCTTGATTTTTATAAGATAAGCAGCATTTACAGGGTGTTGTACCCTTTACATAGAGAGCCTAGAGGGCTAGAGGAAACATAGTTCAAACCAACTGAAGTAGAGAAAAACAAACAAAGACAACTAACCAATAGTTGTTTTATAGTACCTTGTTATTGGACTTGATCAATCCAATAACTTTATGTATGTTGAAAGATATGAACTCTTTTTTAGGGATACTTTTTACTTGTTTTCTATTCAATTATACTTGACATATAGGAAAAGAGGATACTCATGTAGTCTAGAATGCATGATTATCATCTTAGAATATATTTTGAGTATATAGATTATATATAGTTTCAATGATGAATGACTACATAGTATGGGATATGCACATCATTCACTAGTTAAATGTTATATCAACCCATGATAATAATTTTGTAAATCTAATGTTGAAGTTACATGTAAGTAATTGATACATTTATATTAAAAAAATAGGTTACATTAGAGAAATTTGGTAAAGTTAAAATATGTGATTAAATATATAGAATAGCACTAGTTTCTTTGATTGTAAATTTTGAAATATGCTAACCAATTTATGCGTTGAATTGCATAACACAAACTAGCACTTGGCCAACTTGATTAGCGTTAGCTCCAAATCCAAAATCTATCAAAGCAACTCTAACCAAGAATGTGCCCTAAAACCACTTAAGGAAGAGGGGCGGGCATATGGTCAGAGGATCCCTAGGATTCAACTTGATGCAGAAATTGAATACAACTGAACTGAAAATAAAACTCAACGTCAAGAATGTGCACTCAAGATCCCAGTGAGGGCGAGGTTCTAACATATGATGGAGTAATTATTAAAATTGAAATTAATTTTAGGTGGATAACTAGCCATGAAGAATCAAACTATCTAATTCATCTGTTGTGGCGGGCATCCACTTAGGAGTGGGAATTCACCACTTGATAGTGGGTACAAGAGAGATACAAGTTCACTTCTCCACACTGGCGGTAAACCATCCAAGGTTATTTAATGTGAAATTTAAGAAATAATTGCAGCAATAAGGGACTGGAACAGTACTACTGTTTGTAGTCTTACAATATGAGAAAGAACTGCAAATTATATAAGAATTACAATAGCTTTCAAGCACATAGGTATTGGATGATTCCACACAATTAATTATCTCTCTAAATTTTGAGCATGAATAAAAAATCAGAACTTCTAAAGTCTGATAATAATAATCAGCAAACTGAAATGAATAACCAGCAACTGTAAAACCAATAAAATGTTCATAACTCATTCAATATACCTCTGAATTGAGTGATGTCTTTTGCAGAAGCCTTCTAGGAGGTAGGCACCCAAAATCATATCACAAAACAACATCAAAACTCCATATATATTTTTGGCATGAATTCCAAAGCTCTCAAGAATGGTACGGCCTCCTTGAGGGGCGATTTTGACATATAAAATTAGTAACTCAAAACTAAAATCTGCTAACTTGTGGAAGGGGTCTCCCAAAGCACAGAAATCAGATTCTTAAATGCCCATAACAAAATAAAAATTACTCACAAAGTTGTAAACAAAATCAACTTTCAGCTATGACTATATCAGCAACTTCAAAACTGGAAAAAATAATCAAAATCTTCAACTATTGAGCTCAATCTGCTAGTCTAATTTGAGAAGCAGCAAATGACCAACTAGGTGTTGTATTTCAAACACGAAATTGGTGAGAGGCTAGGAGCTAAGCATTCCTCGAAGCAACAATTCAATTGTCATTCTGACAACATAACAGTAGCAAAGTTCATGGATAACAAATGTTGGAGCCAGGATTCACTTTTATAGAAAAGGAGAAGAATCTTCGAATTCCCTTCAAGGCACGCCAAAAGACACAAAAGACTTTTCAATTTTCCAAACATAAATCCTTCTTAAAATGGCGTCCACTTTCCAAGGCATAAAAGACTTTTAATAAATTTTTAATTCTTCCTTTTATGAAGGCATCCCCCTTCCAGTCCACCTTTTAAGAACAACTTAAAGTTAATTCACTAGGAAAAGGGGTCAACTACAAATTATAACATTAATGCCTTTATTTAAGAAATTCACCAAAATAAAGCTTTTAGAAGCCAGAACTTGAACTCATATAATTGCTCCAACTGAAAAATGAAGACCTGAAGACTGACAACTACATACTGCCAAAACTAGAATTTACTATAGATAGTAAACTCCTAGAAATGCCATAGAACCTCCAAACATGGAAACCCTAATTTTACCTCACGAGCCTACGGGCCTCTGGAATAGGCTGATGAGTGTCTGAGCTAATCACTGATGAGAAGGGGACATTACAAATTCTTGATATGTGTGTATGTACAGTTTTGTCATACTTTTGATTAGAAAAATGAATCTCTTGAAAGTACTTTGTTAATTTAAATTGAAAAGAGAGGAATCTATGAATTAAAAAAAGGAAAGGATGTAGATGAAATTAAGATTTATATAGAAATATTATGAAGAATAAAGATATTTAATATCAGTTTCTTCAATTATTGATTATATATTTTTTGAGTTGTGATGTAGATGCATATCATACTACTAAGGACAATAGCTAATTTACAAGGGGGGGAATTGTTATGTGATTTTTTCCCGAAGAGAAGAGAAATCTATGAATAACCCTTTAAAATTAAAAGGGAGATGTAAAATAAAATATATTATGATACTTTGGTTAAAGGAGAGATTAATAAAGAATATGTATAAACACTATTTAAAAAGGAAGAATAAGTATTTATTTAAATAATTATTAAAAGGCAACTTTTTGTGAAAGGGTGTGATGGTTTCAAAACCACCCCTTAAAAGGATATATAAATCATTCATGTGAGACATGGAAAACATTCAAGGAGATACGAGAAAAAGGAAAGAGGAACTAAAAGGGCACAAAGGAGTGAAGGTTAGGATCTAGGTGGGCATTTAAACATTTGGAGAAGGGGCACACAACGTGTGTCCAGCTCGGGGTACAGCGTACACTTGGGAGTGTCCTGGCCAGGGTTGATTTTATGTCATGAAGGCAAGTTGGTTCTATGCAAGAACCAGTTCCTCTAGGGGTGTTTGTGTTGGGAAACAACCTAGATCTATAACCATTCCTATGAGTGTTAGATAGCAGCCTTTCCGTGACTTTAAACTAAGTATTGAGAATCATTGATTCGATAATTTTGGGAATATTTCCTGTATGATTTGGTGTTAATATGATTAATCTATGTGGAGGTGTTATTCCATTTACTATGTTGATTATTTAATTGTCACATGCTTGTAGCTTACATTAATTATTCATATTTATTTTGATAATATTGCATATTATAAATTATATTAACTCTAATATTTGTTATATTCAATCTATTGCTAATACTTAATAATCATAAGAGGAAAAGTGACATTACGCATGCAAAAAGTAATTCTTATGGATTCCTAAATAAAAACTACAATTCTTTTGCTCCCTTAATGGAACCTAATAGACAAACAAGGAGATACCCTTGACAAGCAAAAGGAGGAATCTACCAAAGTTTGGAAAAGGAAACAAGACCAACAAAAGAAAAATCCATGCTTGTGCAAAAAATTTTGCATGTCCAAGATGAGGGAAATCAATTGTACATTAGCAATGGATGCTCAAGCCATATGACAGGAAACAAAAGCAATTTTCTCCCTTTGAAGAGAGTAATTGAAAGGTAAAATTTGGAGATAATGCTTTAGCAAAGATTACGGGAAAAGGTACTCTAAGTCTTGGTAATGGAAAGAAAATAAATAAATAATGCCTTGTATGTTAAGGTTTGAAACATAATTTTCCTAGAGTTAGTCAAATGTGTGATCAAAGACACACTATTACTTTTCATGCTCAAGGTTGTGAGATAAGGAAGGTAAGTACAAGAAAAGTGGTTGTTGATGCAAATAACAACCAACCTATACATCCTTAGTGAGATCAATGGAGAAAATTTTTATGTGGGGCAAACAAATGAAATCTAGTTATGGCATAGAAGAATGGGCCATATAAACTTTGATAATCTAGTGAAAATCAGCACCAAACAAGTCAATAAGAGATATGTAAAATATTTCTAAACGTTCAAACACTCTTTGCAAGTAATGTCAACATGGGAAACAAAAATGAGAAAGCTTTAAACCAAATGAGAACTCAACAATAAAGTCCTTGCAACTTGTTCATACAAATATGTGGGGCTACAAGAACACAAAGCTTGCAAGGTGAGAGTTATTTTATGTTGATTACTGATGATTACTCTAGAATGACACAAGTTAATTTTCTAAAAGAAAAATTGGAAGCATTTGAGAATTTCAAAGTGTTTAAAGCCTTGGTTGAAAAAGAAACTGGATTGAAAATCAAGGGGTTGAGATAAAATCATGTAGGTGAATTTACCTTAAATGAATGAAGATTTTTGTGAGCATCATGGAATAAAAAGATATTTTTCAGTTGCAAGGACTCGACAATAGAATGGAGTTGTAGAAATAAATAATTGGATTGTGGAAAAGACGTCTAGAACAATGTTGAATGAATCTATGTTACTAGACAAGTTTTGGAGAAAAGAATTTAACACAATAGTCTATATTCTAAACAAAGGAAAGATTAGAGTCAACAATAGAAAGATTCCTTATGAACTATATAAAGGAAGACCAACACTAGTCAAATACTTCAAATTTTTCAAAAATAAGTGCTACATACAAGGAGATGATGAAGATTTTAAAAAATCTGACTCCAAATCTAATCAAGGCATCTTCCTTGGTTATTCTTCTAAAAGTAAGGATTATAAATGTTATAATAAAAGGTTGCCAAATATTGTAGAAAGTGCCAACGTAAAGTGGATGAAACAACACATCAAAAGGATATATTACAAGAAAATGATCACCTAAAAGACTCAATCTACAAGGAAGAAGGATTTGAATACTCGAGCTGAAAAGAAGAAGCAGGAGATGGAAAAGAAGAAATGGGACAAAGAGATACAAACACACCATCTAGATTTGTTCATAAGAATAATTCAAAAAATATCATTTTTGGTAATAAAGATACTAGGATACAAAGTAGAAGAAGATTTACAAGTGCATTAAACATACAAATTTCTCCTTGCTATATGAAATTGAGTATAAGGAATTTGTGGAAACTAGAGAAGAAAAACATTAGATAGATACTATAGAAGAAGAATTGAATCAAATTAAAAATATTGAGACATGGGAACTTGTTTCAAGACCAAAAGATAAAAATGTGATTGGTACCAAGTGGGTCTTTAAGAATAATTTGAATGAATATGGTCAATGGGTAAGAGACAAAGCGAGATTAATTTGTAAAGGTTATACTCAAGTTGAAGGTGATGATTTTGAAGATACTTTTGCTCTTGTTGCAAGATTGGAAGTTGTCATAATATTTTTAGCATTTTCTTGTTCCAAGACATTCAAAGTCAATCAAATGAATGTTAAGTTAGCCTTTCTTAATGGAAACTTAGAGGAAAAAGTACACATTGAACAACCAGAAGGGTTTTTATTATCAAAAAAATAAGATTATGTTTATAGACTAAAGAAAGCACTCTCTAGACTAAAACAAACCCCTAGATCCTAGTATTCAAGACTTGACAAATATCTACAACAACAAGGCTTATGAAGAGGAATTGTAGATAGTAATCTCTACATTAATACTAAAGGTGAGAATCAATTGATTGTTGTGGTTTATGTTGATGACATCATTTTGGGGGGCAATAATAATAAAATGTGTCAAGAATTTGCAAAGGAAATGCAAATGGAATTTGAGATGTCTGTGCTTGGTGAGTTATCATTTTTTCTCAATTTACAAATTTCTCAATCTAACAAAGGAATATTTATCTCGCTAACCAAATACATCAAGGAAATGTTAAAGAAATTCAAGATGGAATATTACAAACTAGTTAGCACACCCATGGTCACAAGTTGTAAATTAAGCAAGGATGATGAATCTTCCTAAGAAAATTAGATGCTATACAAGTCCATGATTGCAAGCCTACTATATTTGATAGAATCAAGAATATAAATTATGCATGCAATAGGCATGGTGGCATGATTTCAAGAAACACCAAAAGAAACTCATGTGTAATTAATCAAAATAATATTCAAATATCTAAAGGGAGCTTTGGACTTTGGTTTGTGGTATTTGAGAGGTGAAAATTTCATGCTACTAACATATACAGATGTGGATTGGGCAAGAAATGTTGATGATAGGAAAAGTGCAAGTGGTTGAGCATCCCTTCTTGGCAATAGTCTAGTGTCCTGGTTAAGCAAGAAACAACCTTCATTTTATTTATCCATAGCAAAGGCTAAATACATAGCAATAGTATCATGTTACACACAATTCATTTGAATGAAGAAGACATTGAAGGACATGAAGATAGAATATGATCATCCAATTTCAATACTTTGAGACAACATGAGTCCAATAATATTTCAAGGAATCTGGTTATGCACTCTATGATGAAGCACATTCCCATCAAGTATCATTTCCACAGAGAATAGGTAGCATAACAGCATGTCAAGTTGGATTACATTGCAACACAAGAATGGATTATAGATATTTTCACCAAGAGCCTTCCTAAAAAGACTATTAAGTATCTTAGGAAAAATTTGGGAGTGATATCTCTCTCATCTAGTCACTAATTTCTAAGGACAAGTAAGAATTCAGGGGGAGCTATTCATTGTTGTTAGGGTTAGAAATGGCAGATATCTAACAATTAAATGCAGATCTATATAATAAACAGAGAAACTAAAACACACAGAATAAATCATAGCACAGATAATTTAACGTGGTTCACCCAATCCGGGCTACATCCACCAAACCGCAGCCATCCAATACTTTTATTATCCAGTGTAAAACCTATTACAATCTTGTGAATAATCGTGTTTTTCATCCTACATTAATACCCATCTGAACCCCTTTTTAACAAGCTTAGAAGTTTCCAGATTTTAGGGTTCTACAAAATCGGATTTTTCCTTTTTCATTGATTTTTCCCTTTTTCGGTGATCACGCAAAAAAGTAGGAAGAAAATTTTTCTTGGGGGTTGCCGCCCCTGAACCCCTGCTCGGGGCTCGGCAAGGATAGGGGCTAGGGTGTACAATATACCATGGGCTATACAATATAGCATGATCAGTCGCCACATACCAACAATCTCCCACTTGGAGACTGATCAAGCTCCATACCAACATAATCTCCCACTTGGAGACTGATCCTGGACGACATTGCTACAATTACAGCTCCCACTGGAAATAAGTACCTTGGACCCTGCTGCTCTGTTATACTTGAATTCAACCTTGAAGGCCAACTGAAGCTGAAGAGGAGCTCAGCTTCTCCCTTGTCACCGCCTTCGTAAACATATCTACTGGATTGACATCTGTATGTATCTTGTCTAGCTTGACATGTCCATCCTCCAACATTGACCAAATGAAATGATATCTCAACTGTATGTGTTTTGTTTTAGAATGCAAAGTAGAATTCTTTGCAAGATGTATAGCACTCTGACTGTCTATAAACAAGTAATTTCCAGCCTGTTGTTTTCCCAACTCATCCATGAAAAGTTGTAGCCATATCATCTCCTTTGCCACTTTTGTTGCAGCAACATACTCTGCCTCTGTGGTGGATAAGGCAACCACCTTCTACAATCATGAAATCCAACTCACTGTTGTCTCACCAACTGTAAATACATAACATGTGGTACTCCGCCTGGTATCTATATCCCCTGCCAAATCTGAGTCAACATAGCCTTTTAAATCAATATTAGAGCCCCCAAAACATAGGCAATTATTGGATGTACCTCTCAAGTATCTGAGAATCCATTTTACTGCATTCCAATGCTCAACCCCGGGATGACTCAAATACCTGCTAACAACTCCTACAGCATGTACAATATCCAGTCTCGTGCATACCATGGCATACATCAAACTGCATACAGCTGAAGCATATGGTACCTTGGACATTTTTTCTTCCTCCTCTTGTGTCTTTGGACACTGTAGAAACCCTTGTTCTCACTTATCTCTGACAACTGTCTGTTTTTGCTAGTTTTGAGTGTTTTTTATGTTTTTTGGTGTTTTTTGCATAAAGAGGTAAAATGCGATTTTGCAAGAATTTACTAATAAATTCAAATTGTAATCAAAGGAAAAATTAGATTTGTTAGATGGTTAGATCAATAACACTAAAATCCATTGAAATAACGAAGCACAAAGGAAAAATGATGAAAATAAAAGGAACGATATTACCCAGAATCTTCATCCTCCATGGTTCACCTTCGTTACACCTCCTAGCTTGCAATAAATAAAGATGCCCTCAGATTCGTGAGCAATATGACAAATGACAAGACTAAAGCAAGTTTTGAAGGATTTACTCAAAATCTAAATGCCTATCTAAAAGCCTATGATTGGCAATGCCTATGCCTTGATTAAATGACTATAATAATAAATAATGAAATTGCCTATGGAGATTTAAGTGTGAAAGCAAATGCCTATAATAACTATGCAAAATGTCAAAATGTGCATGTCTTCGAAAAATGAGAAGAAGATGGCATTTTATAGAAAAGGCCATTTCAAATGGACGGACGAGATAAATTGATGAAATGAACGATCCAGATTAAACCTAAGAATCCCTAATTAGGGTTAGGGAAAAATCCTTAATCGAAGGGTCAAAATAAAATCAGATCGATGGTGGAGAATAAATGAGACAAATTAATTAGAAAATAAAGATTTTCAAAAAATCAATAAGATAAGATTGCCTGATTTGCAAGATTCAAAAAATCAAAGAGATAAGATGTGAACTGAAGATAAGATTTGAAAAATCAAGAATCTGCCCGATTGCTTGATTTTTGGAAGATTAATTACTAATTCGAATTAAAATAATTCAAATTATGGATTTTGAGAGATAATAAATAATCTTTTTCAGATTATTTACCAAAAGGACTGACAATTAAGATTGACATGACATTTTAAATAATTTAATTTATTTAAAATGAGAAGAATATTTTTTTTTAAAGGTGTAATGCACCCATAATATTAGGGGTAAACGCTTTTTGACCGGAGCTATGAACCGGATACAAAAACCACAATAAACAACCAAACCCGAGCACAAAGGCCCAGCGAAGGCACAAGGCCTGCGAGCACTTTGGCCCACGAAGGTTTGAACCTGGTGGCGTCACTACAACCAAGCGACTTGACCAGAACCATGCCCATGAGAAGAATATTAATTAGTAATTAAATAATTAAATTTAATTATTTAATTTAGAGATAGATTAATTAAATAAATTAATGAATTTATTTAATTAAGACAATTAGTGACATATTAAATAAATAAATGTAATATATTTATTTAATAATCAGAAGAATTAATGAATAAGGGGAATTAAATAAATTAAGAAATTTATTTAATTAAGGGAAGACTTAGACAATTAATGACGTATTTAATAAATAAATAAAATTTATTTATTTAATAATCATGAAGAATAAATGACATGAATTAATTAAATAATTATTAATTATTTAATCAATAGTCGAATGTGGACCAAGGACATAATTAAATTTCACAATTATGCTAAGACGAAAGTGGTAAAAATGAAGCTTGCAAGCCTAGGTCATTTTTAGGTGTCTACATTTTGCCCCTCTTTGTCATGATGTCATTTGTCACATTGTGACAAAGAAAAATAAGCCAAGAATATGCCCCAGTGCAAAATAAGATGAGGAAGAATGACGAGAAGGGTTGCGGTATGCCCCCTCGAGAGGACAGACAGGTTCGAAGAACATGGGTATGCTCTCGAAATTGGTTAGGAGACTAGAATATGAAGAGACGAAGAAATTTTAGTGCAATAGACATTAATGCAATGCCTATATGAGATGGGTGAGAGAAGATGACAAGACTAAAGAAGATGCATGTTAGTTCCTAGACCAAATCCTTCAAACCTTACCATAGGACTTTTAATATTTATTGCTCTTAATCATCATTGGGAAGATTGTTGTGATGGCCAACAAACACCATGATATGACATAGATCAAGGTGTGCAAGGCCGTACCATTACATAAGACAAGCAGTCACAGACAAGGAAGATCATGACTCATACCAAGAGTGTTATTGCCCTAGTCTTTGTTATAATCAACCACAAGCAGAAAAAGACAAAAAGGACAAGTCAGGAAACGTCGTTGCTCCTCTAAATCCTGTTGTCAGGACATCCTTGAGGAACTAGCAACATGACTGTCAGAAAGAAATAAGATAAATCCATTATCATGATACGTCGCTGCTTTTCTAAATCCTTTTGTCGGGATCTCGCTGAGAAACTAGTAACATGAGTGTCAAAAGATAAGACAAATGTCATGATACATCATTGCTTCTCTAAATCCCGGTGTCAGGATCTCACTGAAAAACTAGCAACATGATAAAAAGCCAAAAATGAATGCCAAGTATTTGCCAAGTGTGTCTGGATGTCAAGTTTTAATGATGTCGAGATGATGAATGCCGAAGGTTGCCATATTCAGGAAGGACGCATCCTGAATAATGTCGATGTCTAGGAAGGACACATCCTAAAACACCAATGTCAAAGTTTTGTTCTTCGGAAGGACACATCTGAAAGAACAGTGATGCCAAGAGGAATGATCCTTAAGTGTCAGAAAGGATCCCTCGAAAATGTCAAATGATAGGGACAATGCCTAGAAAGGACACATCCTAAGGCATAAATGACTGAGGTTATTCTTCAGAAGGACGCATCTGAAAGGTAACCAAGAGTTGATAGTTTGACTGGTTGCGATAATTTGACTTGTTTTGATTGAGTTTGACTTGTGTTGGCCATATGTCGATATTTTCATGATGATATGTGCCGATGAGATTGTCTTGCTGTGATAATGATTGTCATGATGAGTTTTGTTCATTTGGGAAAGATTTGTGTTGTCTTGAAGACTTTTTGACGTGTGTATCAGTGTGATGCCATGAACCCTAATGGACTGACCTAGT
The DNA here is from genome assembly GCA_007258455.2 of Sequoia sempervirens. Taxonomy (NCBI): domain Eukaryota; kingdom Viridiplantae; phylum Streptophyta; class Pinopsida; order Cupressales; family Cupressaceae; genus Sequoia; species Sequoia sempervirens. The sequence continues at coordinate 437,151,663 of VDFB02105785.1, read as the reverse complement.
GCGGCCTTGGGGGCTCATCGACAGATGGCCTTGCCTATGTCATACACTCAGAGACCTCGTAGTTCGACACGACCAATGACTTTGTCTTGATGAGCAAAGATTGCGTCATGATTTTATTTTGACAAACCTAAAAGGACTGACCTAATGTCTCAGGGACTCAAGCATGAGTCTTGCCTACGTAGCAAATGCGTAGAGACAACGTAGTTCAGACAGATAATGGAGACTGATTCGACATGATTGACTTTGACTAGATATGACAGTGTGTTTGTGTTCTTCGAGTGGTCTAATGATTTTGTTTGATATTTTCTTCAGGACATTTTATGATTTTTAGGTCTTTCTTCAGGACTTTTGATGTTTTTTGATTCTTTGTTCAGGACATTTTGCTAATGTTTTTGTCTTTTTTCAGGACTTTTTGCCAATGTTTTTGTCTTTTTTTCAGGACTTTTTGTGATGTTTTTGGTCTTTTTTTTTTTTCAGGACTTTTTGTGATTAATGCTATGAGATTTCCACAATCTGTCATGTTGAAGATTTTATGATTTCTGGATTTTTGATTGTGTTAGAGTTTTTTCATCAACGTTTCGGATCACACTCAGTGATCCATCATCAGGATGATAAAGAGCTAAGGAGATCCATCATCACTTTTTGTGATGTTTTTTTTGTCTTTTTTAGGACATTTTGCCAATGTTTTTGTGATCATACATGACATCCACTGCAGTTGCATGATAAACATTTTGCCCCCAGTCAAGTCTAAGACTTGGTTACTTGCAAGGGATAAGGACAGGATGTTGCTGACTTGTTAGACGGACAGTCGTCAGGACCTGATGTCAATCATTTAGCTACTATGACGGGTCAGGTAGGATGTGGTGGCGATTTGCGGAATAGTGGCGAAGATACTTTTCATCATAGGCCAAGTTAGACAAAGTGACAGTAGATGGCAGAGCAATGATTGATTACACATGGCACCTGTTTGCCAGGTTTTCACCATGGTACTTGTCCAAAGTGCCTGTTTGCCAGGTTTTCACTATTGAACGAATCATTTTTCTCTTTACTATTTTCATGATTTTTTGATTTTTTTGGTGTCACCAAGATGCCTGTTTGCCAGGTTTTCATCAGGGTGACGATTTTTATCATTTTTCAATTTTTTTTTGTATTTTATGGTTTTCAGCTCCATCCTCTGATGCTATGTGTAGAACTTTCGGAGGTGTAAACTGTTGATGGGCTCTATCAATTGTTCCCCATTTGGAGTTGCCAATTGATAAGCTCCGGAACCAAAAGAAGATATGATAATATAGGGACCTAGCCAGTTTGGTTCAAATTTTCTTGGCTTTTCTCTATCTGCTTGGTTCTTGGGGTTCTGCATTAGAACTAGGTCGCCGATGTCAAACTTTCTGACCATAACCCTTTTATTGTAGCTGCGACAAAGGCGGTTCTGATATGCTTGGAGATGATTCAATGATTTTTGTCTTCTTTCCTCCAGCATTTCTAGCTCGTGCAATCATGATTTTCAGTAGTCCTCTTCATTAGTAATACCCTTCAAGGAGACTCGTAGCGAAGGAATTTTGACCTCAATGGGTAAGATGGCTTCAGCGCCAAAGACTAGGGCAAATGGGGTGGCCCCTATAAGCGTACAAATGCTAGTTCGATAAGCCCACAAAGCAGGGTTAAGTTGTATGTGCCAGTCGCGGCCAGTGTCATTGACAGTCTTTTTGAGAATCTTGACAATGGTTTTATTAGACGCCTCAGCTTGGTCGTTTCCTTGTGGGTAGTATGGAGATGAAAAGTGGTGTTGGATATGGAATCGCTCACATAACTCACGTACGTCTTGGTTTTTGAACGGACGTCCATTGTCAGTGATGATGGACTGTGGGAGGCCATACCGGCAAATGATGTAGTTGAAGATGAACTTTGATATTTGTTTTCCAGTAATATATGTCAATGGGATGGCTTCAATCCACTTTGTGAAATACTCAGTGGCAGTAATAATGAATTTATGGCCGTTAGATGAGGTTGGGTGAATCTTACCCACAAGGTCGAGTCCCCATTGAGCGAAGGGCCAAGGAGAAGTGATCGGCCGGAGTTCTTGTGCTGGAGCATGAACCAAGTCACTGTGTATTTGACATTTGCGACAAGTCCTGACATATTCAATTACATCTTTTTCCATTGTCGGCCAATAATACCCAAGTCTCGTTAGTTTCTTAGCCAGTGTAGGACCACTCGAATGAGATCCGCATATACCATTGTGTACTTCTCGTAAGGTCATACATGCTTCATCGGTTTCAAGACATCTAAGGAGGGTATCGTCAAAACTACGGCAGTATAGGGTGTCACTGACAATGGCATACCTTGCATATTTTCTAATGAAGGACTTCCTTTGGTTATTGGACAGGTTTAGTGGAAGGGTTTGAGATTTTAGGTATTCGTAAATGTCCTGATACCAAGGAGAGTTGGAACCAAAAAGTTTTCAAACCATTTCTAATTCTAGGATATCATATGCCGGTACCAAAAGTTGTTCTACTAAGAACTCAAATTGTGACACATTTTTAGGGATGTCCAGAAGAGAACTGATAGTAGCCATTGCATCAGCTGCCTTATTCTGTACCCTAGGGATTTGTTCAAAAGAAATCGATTGAAAGTATGTCAGGAAACTGTCCACCATCCTCTTGTAGGGAAGCAACTTCTCATCCTTTGTTTCATAGTCATCATTCACTTGGTTGATCACGAGCTGGGAATCCCCGAATACAAGCAATGTCTGAATTTTCCATTTGATTGCCAACTTGAGACCTGTGACTAGTGCTTCATATTCGGCAATGTTATTTGTACAAGGGAAAGAGATCCTAAATGACTTAGGAATTGAATCCCCTGTGGTGTGATAAACAAGATTCTACCGAGCCATGACCAGTATGAGACCCATCAAAATACAGTTTCCATGGTGATGTCGGTTCCGCATGAAAAATGGACTCATCGGGAAGATTAGTTACTAATGGATGAGTGGCTTGAATCGGTGTGTCTGCTAGTTGATCTGCTATTACTTTCCCTTTTATTGCTTTGCGCTAAACATACTGTATGTCATACTCACTTAGGATCATGACCCATTTTTCCAACCGGCCTATTAATGTTGCTCGACTTAGTAGATATTTCAATGGATCAATCTTGGCAACCAGTTGTGTCTGATGACTGAGCATATAGTGTCTTAGTTTTTGGGATGCAAAGACAACAACGAGGCATGCACATTCAATGTATGTGTAGTTCAACTCATAGCCTATCAATGTGTGGCTGATGTAATAGATTGCTCTTTCTTTTCCTTCATGATCATTTTGGGCCAGCAATGCCCCCAGTGCTGAACTAGTAGTCGAGATATATAGAATTAACGGCTTTCCATGAATGGGTGGCATGAGTACTAGTGTTGTCAACAGGTAATCTTTTATTTGTTGGAATGCCTCTTGACATTTATCCGTCCATACAAAGGGGACACTTTTGCGCAATAGGTACTGGAATGGATGGCACTTATCTGCCAATTGGGCTATGAAACGGCGAATAGATTGTACTCTTCCCTGCAGAGTTTTGAGTTCACTGATCCCTCTAGACGGAGGCATGTCTATGATTGCTTTGACCTTTTCCGGATCAACCTCTATGCCTCTTCGGGAAACTATGTACCCTAATAGTTTACCTGACGTGACCCCAAAAACACACTTCTTAGGGTTTAGCCGAACTTTGTACTCTTCAAGTCTCTTGAAAATTATGTCGAGTACCTTCAAATGATCTTTCCTAGTTGTTGATTTGGCCAACAAGTTGTCTACATAATCCTCCATTATATTGTGCATCATGTCATGGAAGATCGTGGTCATAGCCCTTTGGTACGTGGCACCTACATTTTTGAGACCAAAGGGCATGACGTTCCAACAGTATGTACCCCACGGGCAAGTAAATGTCATTTTGTGTTGATCCTCAGGAGCAATGCGGATTTGATTATAACCAGAAAAACCATCCATGAGGGATAGCATCTCATGTCCTGCAGTTAGGTCAACTATGATGTCAATGTTGGGCAAAGGAAAGTCATCCTTTGGACATGCTTTGTTTAGGTCTCAGAAATCTGTACATACCCGAATCAACCCATTTGGCTTTGTCACCGGCACTAAATTGGAAATCCATTCAGCATAATCTATAGACCTTATGAATCCAGCATCCAGTAATTTCTTTAACTCAACCTTGACCAATAGGGAAACTTGAGGGTGCATTTTGCGCAACTTCTGCTTGACTGGTTTAGCATTGGGTAATAGTGGCAAATGATGCAGAACCAATTTGGGGTCCAATCCTGGCATGTCAGCGTAAGACCATGCAAAGTTGATTTTCCGTTCTGCAAAGAATTTATGAAATTCTGGTTTCTCTTATCAATCAATGATGCGGAAAATAGGACCATCTTGGGGTCTTCTGCAGTTGAAATATTATCATCTATTGTGTCCTCAATAAGCATGGCCGATTTCTCCTGTTGCACGGGGAGAAAGTTCAGTCCTCCATCTTTGGGTGCCTCAGAGAGGTTTTCACCCGCAGATTCATCCTTTATTTTTACTATTTTATCGTCAAGAGGTGCCTTTCAGTTTTCACCTAGAGACATTTCATTTTTTGCTTTATTTTTACTTTTGTGACTAGAGGACTGAATAGTCTCGCCGAAGTATGCGGTGCAATCTAAATCAATGGCGAATCTGGATTTGTGGTCCCCACTGGGTATGCCTTCTCGTAATCCCATGAATTCAGCTATTGCCTTGTCATTCTGAAATGTGTCCAGAACTGGCGGTCCTTGTTGGTCCCAATCGACTAGCTCAGGGTAAACTAAAGAAATGCCATCGTCAAGGCTAGTGAATTGGGGTGAGGATGCGGATAGCATGCAGATGGATTCAGTAATGTTGTAAATAAGGTTATCATCGTCCAACTTGACATTGGACTCTATCCAGTATTCTCCTTCACTAGTGTCATATTCGTTGTCATAATAAGGAATGAAGGTTTTAGAGCCCTGGCTATCAATATCATCTGACACTTCGGATAGATTAGACTAAGGGGGTTCAGATGATGGTTGTTGTGTGTCATGGGAAGTGGTAGTAGGATTTTGACTATTTGGTGCCTGCTCAATTTTGAATGTTTTCCAAAATCGTTGTTCAGAGGTCAGTTCCCTTGGTTCGACAAACAAATCATCAAGACAACAGTCACTTAGGGATCGTTCGGAGCCAAATTCCCACTCGTGGGAGTTTGTTTTGGTTAGGGTTTACCTAGTAGTCTCGACACTTTTCAAAGCATGTACTCGCTCATTTGAAAGTATAGAGGTACATCGATCATCATTATTGAGTGATCCAAACCCTAAACCAAGATACTTCAGAATTTGAAAAGCTTTTATGGGTTCCCTTCGACCAGTTTTATTTTTTCCAAGGCCACTAGTACCATCGTAGCCTTTAGCCTTCATGAAGTCATAACCTTTGCCATATATTTGAACTGGTAATGGGGGTAATGTGACAGTATCCTTATAGATCCATCATGTGATGTTAGCAAGGTCTTCCTCACTCATATCTCCCCACTTGATAAAAACTGTATTCGGTGGAACTTTGAAGGTTTCCTGAGGTTCCATTCTGAAACATGGTCGACCATAGTCCTTGGGAGACCTGGGCATTGTTGTTATGTTGTATGCTGTGTGCAGTTTGAATTCTCTGCAGCCAAGGTCCTGGATTATGATAGTGGATTCCGTCTTAGAGTTGGTGGAAGGTGGTGGTACAGCGAAAGATGTGGATGGAGCGGATGTGGAAGATGACGTGAGTGTGGAGGGGTCGATGTATTTGGATGACGAGGAGTCAGGTGCTTCTCGGTTAATAGGTACCCAATTTTCAGAGATTCCCCTTAAGTTTGTACAATATTGGAAAGGGTCGGGGTCTCCGTATATGGTTACTTCAGTGCCGTCAAATGGAAACTTGAGGCATTGATGGTATGTAGATGGAACGGATTTTAAAGCGTGGATCCATAGACGGCCAAGTAAAATGTTATATGGTAGTTCCAAATCTAGGACCTGGTAGGTTGTGTCTACAATGACCGGTCTCACTCTGATAGGGAGAGAGATAACACCCCATGAAGAGCGTTCCTCGTCATCGTATGCTTTGATCACTATGCTTTTCGTTGGGTCTACGCACGCATCAGAGAATCCAAGAGCCTTAACCAATTTGAGGGAGCATATATTCAACCCTGCTCCACCATCTACTAAAACCCATCTAACTTTGTGCTTGTGGACAAAAGTTTCTATGTGCAATGCATCATTGTGGTTGGTTTTATGTGATGAGTAATCTTGATCTGAGAAGGTGACATAGTGAGGCGTAGTAAGATATCCCACCATGGTTTAAAACTGATTGACATCGGCGTCCTTAGGGACCAATTTTAATTTGTGGAGAGTTTTATCTTAGGATTTCTTTGTGTATGGAGAGATAATGCATGTTCAAGGATAGATATTTGTGTGCGAAGTCTTTCCTAGTCGGGTCAGGGGTCGAGGTTGAACCGACTTCGGGTTTCCACCATCAGGTGGTTGACAGTTTTGCTGTTTAGCGTGTGATGGACTGCTGTGATTGCTTCTAAATGATGGGCCCCTAAGATTGGGTAGGATTTTGACTCATGTCTAGGGAGTGTGGACCAGCTATAGTGACCTTGCCACTCACGAAGCCAGCAATACATTGGGGTGCCTCTTCTAAACCCGTGAATGGTGCCGATGTATCTACTTTTCAGTTCGACATTGTGCTTATAATAGGTCCACCGTAATAGTCGAATTTGGACTCCGTGCAAAGTTAGCTTGGATCATGGACCGGCAATTTTATTTATGAGAACCATGATCCTGCAGTGGATTCTTGTGGATAGTATGATCTGCATTGGAGGTGAATTGTGATCCACCTACTTCAATGGTGTGATTTTTGATAAGGTCTTGTATGATGTTTTTCAATTGTCGATAGTTAGAGGTTGTATGTCCTTTTGCTCGATGGTATTCGCAAAGTGCATTGTCATTCCACCATGCTGGTTTGAATTGTCCTGGGTCATATGGTTTTATTTCCGGAAGTGTGATGACCCCATGCTAAATGCATTTCTTAAAGACTTCTTCAATGGGTTCACCCAAATGGGTGTAGGTGCGACCCCTAGGAAATTGTCTCATTTGACAATATTGTCCCTGACTAGTTTGACCACTTTGGTTGTTTGAAAAAGTATTGGGAGGAGGTGTCAATGTCGTTGTTGGTCTATTTTGTTGTTGAACACCCTTCAGGGCCAAGACGAGACCTACAGTATTTGCAGTCTTGGCATCAACAATACCGTCATTTGTGACATGCTTATTTTTAACCCAATATTTGTTTTTGTCAGCGGGTGGATTGATGTTCGTGTTTTTGGAACCATATCCCAGTTCTCCATTTGCGATAAGGGATTTCTCAAGCTGGACCCCTTTTTCCACTAATTCTGTGAAGTTTGTGCAACAATGTATTTGTAATGCGAATTTTAGGGGCCCTAGAAGTGTTTGGACGAACATGTCAACTTTTTCCCTTTCAGGAATGTCAATGTGACATCAACTAGCGAGGCTTCTCCATTTTTGAAAGAATGGAATAAATGTCTCACCAGATTCTTCTTGCATGAGATTGCACAAGCTAGTGATAGAGGTATCCATGTCGATGTTGTACGCGTAATTTCTTATGAATTTTCGTTTGAGCTCATCCCATGTCTGGATATCTTTTTGCATTGAAAACCATTCAAGGGCTTGACCTGCCAAACTTTTGGAAAAAAGTCTCATCAAGTATGTTGGTTCGTAGGCGATATCCATAGAGTTGGTTGTGAACTTGCGAACATGTTCAATGGGATTTGTCTTGCCTCTATATTTTGTGAAGTTGGGTGACACATATCCTGGCAGAAATGTCGGCATATATAAGTTCGTGTCAAATGGGTATACATCCAGGTCATACAATATCTCTGATTTCCTGCCTGAAATGTACATGTTTTGCATGGTTTTCTCCATATCCCTCATTCTTGCTTTGAGTTCATCTATGGTAGGGTCGTTTACGTTTCCATATGTTGGGTTGCCTGGTACACCATGTGTTCCTGTCTGGTGTGTGTGAATGTTGGTGTATTGTGGTGGTACTAATTGTTGCGGTACGTATGACGTGTGTTGTTGGTATTGGAAGTTATGATTTGGTACATGTTGATGAGTATGAATGTTGGATGAATATGTTGGTATGTGTCCCCTAGCCATGTGTGTCGTTATTTGGGGGATGTTGTGAGCATGATTGTTATGGTGTGTCAATGATGTCATGGGTTATGTTATTTGGTCACCTTGTGTAAATTGTTGGTTTTGTACAAGGGGGACATTTTTGTTTGTACCTTGGGAGGTAATGACATTTGACTGTGTTGTCGTGTTAACGTTTTGTTGTTGTCCTTTAATAAAGATACGTCATGTGGCTCCTCCCAAAGGATTTTATGAAATACCACTGGATGGATGTGTCGAAGTTGTGTTCATGGTAGTAGATGTAGTTGTCAAGGGGGGATTGTTTTGACTTGATGACGCGCCCATGGCATTTACTTTTGTGGCATTGACTGTTGTGGTCCCAAAGGAAGTATTGCTTGTAGTATTTAGGAGTTGACTACTATGTGACATGTTATGTGCATTGTTGGCATTAGGGTCATGAAGTGTCAAATTTAGCGTGTTAACGTCAAATCCTTGTGGTAACTTAGCTCCTTCACTCAAGAGCATAGCTACGAATCTGTCTCTGTCCTGATGAGCTATTATTTTAGTGAGCTGATAGACCTCTGGGTCTTGTGTCAATGCCTCTATGTTTTCCTAAAGTAGTTGACCATTTTCATCTCTTTGCAAGTAGAGTTCGAATGTACTGTTTACTGGAGGTTGATTGTCTTGATTGGTAAATGGATCGTAAAAGGTCCAATTTGGGTCATGTGGAGGATTGTTGCTAGTAAACGGGGGGTCTTGCCTAAAGTTTTCCATTTGTCTCTTTTGTTTTTGAAGTCTGGTTTCAACCATGAAATGAGATTGCTCAAAAGGGAATGACAACTAAATGCAAGTATGATACTATGCGAAGTCTAATTTCAAAATGATAACTAGAATGACTAATGTTTTTGGATTTTTCGTGAATAGGATATGCAATTTGTATGCAATGTAAGACAAGGTTATCTAAGCACTTCTAAGCTCAAACTTTGTTTTTGATTTTGACTGCTAAAGGACTTTGTTGGAAATGACAAGTTGACAAGGTCTAAATGACTAGTGAGTCTTCCTAACTAGACTTTTGAGTTGGAAGAAATCTCACAAAAGAGGACAATGACTAAAAAGGGTGTTTGATAACTTGGTCCAAGAGGGTCTAATTTTGAAAACAATGACTTTGCAAGGTGTGCTTAAGATTTGCCTAATCCTAAGTATGCAAAATATGAACCTAGGGATAGTCTAATGCCAAGTGTATGTAATGAAAAGGAATGAGGTATGAAACCTATGGTGACTAATGCAAGCTAATAGACAAGACTTTGAGCAATATCAAGTTTGGTTTCTGACAGAATCTTCTTGATGACAGTGTTTGACAAATGGTGGACAAGTTGAGGACTTCAAGTCTCGGATGTGAAGTTTTAAGTTTTGACAGGAAAATGTGTCATTTGAAGTTTCAATTGCGTCTTGGATATGCAAATGCGGTTTAGTAAACTCAAATGCGATTGATCAGAGCGATTGCGCTTCAGACATTTAAATGCAGTTTGATAGATGCGGAAAGTTTGTCTTGTCATTTTTTATGGAAAATTTGGTCTGTTTGATGAAAGTTTTGTTTCGAACTGTGATAAGACCAGAAAACACTTGACAAACACAGCGTTTTGAATGTAACCAATCACACATCAGATAAGCACAATCCTAAAAAGGCCAATAGGCCAAGGGTTTGTATACTTGGTATAGCCCACTGATATACCTCGGATTGGTGATAAACACCTTTCCTTCTCGAGAGCGGATAGCTTAGAATTTTGATGGCATTGGCTCCCCTCCACGGCTCATTAACGTCATTCGAGCACACCAAATTCAGATTATTTGGGTAGTGACATCCCAAGAATTGCTATCTCTACTCAAGGGGATCAGTAGTGAGTGTCTTCGGGCATGATACTGTACCCTGCACTATACCAAGCAACGACCAATAGAACGGTTGGACACTAAGACAAGAGGTTTTTAATTCGGGCATTTCATTCGTGGGGCGTGATCCATGCGGCGAGAGTCCCCTTTCGGATCCATCTTGTCGGAACCACGCTCGTGATTCTTGGGCTTTCCCCAAGAACCCACTTTTATATACCGGCTGGAAGTCTCTCGGTGTCAGGGTGCTACCAGTCTAAGTCACCCTGGGGTGAGTACTTTTTCCCACCAGAACAGGCCAAAGTTCTAGAATCAGTAATTGTTTCTCTTACACCCAAGATCACACGAATGCGCAAGGAGAGAGGATACTCTGATATACTGAATCATGAAGAGTAATTAACAAATAAAGATGGGTCTAGTTTTCTGATCACGAGGTTTTCACCAAGTGAGAGTATACTCACCTACCATCTTGCAAGCACAATCAATCAAAGAAGACATGCGTTCTTTTTATATGCACCAAAATCAAATGTTTGCTAATCTATGAAAGAAAAACAAACACAATGTTTGTTTATCTTGTCTTCGACATTCGAATCTGCAAACAATGAATTAGTAATCTCTTTAATCAATGGTCTTCGACACACAAATAGGGATCACCACATGCTACAAAAGAAGATTAGTAACACAAAAAAAAAAAAAATTTAATGACAGCAGCAAATTAAAACAGCGATAACTTGCTCAAAACTTAACAAAATTTTAAGTGTTAGATATCCATGGAAAGATAAATGATAGACCTTCAAAACTCAAAAACTTTTTCCACGATTCTGCACAAAAATAAAGTTATAGACAAAAGAAAAACGCGGGTTTAAAAATTAAATTGAAAAAAATGCGATCACTAAAATGCCCATAACTTTCTCAAATCTCAACGAAATTTAAAACCGTTTGATGTTCTAGAAAGCTGAGAGCAATATCTAAAAAACTCAAAAAATGTTTGAAAATATTTTATTCGCCCATTTTTTTGTGCTCAAATGAAGGTGACGGGATTTTGTATGACGTCTTGGCTGTAACCTGCAAAACAGTGAAAGCAAACAAGAACACACAAATTTCTCTACAAAATGTCGGGTTCACCAATGTAATCAAAGAAAAAATCAGATTTGTTAGATGGTTAGATTAATAACACTAAAATCCATTAAAATAACGAAGCACAAAGGAAAAATGATGAGAACAAAAGGAATGATATTACCCAGAATCTTCATCCTCCATGGTTCACCTTCGTTACACCTCCTAGCTTGCAGTAAATAAAGATGCCCTCAGATTCGTGAGCAATTATGACAAATGACAAGACTAAAACAAGTTTTGAAGGATTTACTCAAAATCTAAATGCCTATGTCTAAAAGCCTATGATTGACAATGCCTATGCCTTGATTAAATGACTATAATAATAAATAATGAAATTGCCTATGGAGATTTAAGTGTGAAAGCAAATGTCTATAATAACTATGCAAAATGTCAAAATGTGCGTGTCTTCGAAAAATGAGAAGAAGATGGCATTTTATAGAAAAGGCCATTTCAAATGGACGGACGAGATAAATTGATGAAATGAACGATCTAGATTAAACCTAAGAATCCCTAATTAGGGTTAGGGCAAAATCCTTAATCGAAGGGTCAAAATAAAATCGGATCGACGGTGGAGAATAAATGAGACAAATTAATTAGAAAATAAAGATTTTCAAAAAATCAATAAGATAAGATTGCCTGATTTGCAAGATTCGAAAAATCAAAGAGATAAGATGTGAACTGAAAATAAGATTTGAAAAATCAAGAATCTGCACGATTGCTTGATTTTTGGAAGATTAATTACTAATTCGAATTAAAATAATTCAAATTATGGATTTTGAGAGATAATAAATAATCTTTTTCAGATTATTTACCAAAAAGGACTGACAGTTAAGATTGACATGACATTTTAAATAATTTAATTTATTTAAAATGAGAAGAATATTAATTAGTAATTAAATAATTAAATTTAATTATTTAATTTAGAGATGAGATTAATTAAATAAATTAATGAATTTATTTAATTAAGACAATTAGTGACATTAAATAAATAAATAAATGTAATATATTTATTTAATAATCAGGAAGAATTAATGAATAAGGGGAACTAAATAAATTAAGAAATTTATTTAATTAAGGGAAGACTTAGACAATTAATGACATATTTAATAAATAAATAAAATTTATTTATTTAATAATCATGAAGAATAAATGACATGAATTAATTAAATAATTATGAATTATTTAATCAATAGTCGAATATGGACCAAGGACATAATTAAATGTCACAATTATGCTAGGACGAAAGTGGTAAAAATGAAGCTTGCAGGCCTAGGTCATTTTTAGGTGTCTACACAAATAAAATATTAGAATGCCGGAAATGATGGAAACTATTGAATTTACTGATGCCATACTATTTATTGACCATCAAGATTGATTACAAATAAGATCCGATAACATGCAACAACAAAAAAAATGATATTTTGATGAAAACCTGATTATTGCAGCAAGCTAAAAGAGTACATGAAATGGTACAGCTTCCTCATAAATCTACTTCTCCCTCCATCTGATGCTTGGAAAATGATCCAGAGGTGTAGGCGCCACAAAGGATGAAGACAGAAGATCAAAGAAGTAGGCGATTTTCCCAAGACAGAAGTACGGCCTAGTACTTGAGAAGTACGGCCCTGTCACAGCAGCAAGTACAATTTGTACGCCCCTTGAAATTGATGTCCAAATCTTGGAATAAGATGCGCCTAGGTTTGAAGAACTCTTTCTGGCAGAATACCAAACAAAAACTTTGAAGATGAAAACTCTGTGAACGTGCTGTGATAACCTCTGAATGAAGCTACCTCTCTAAAAGCAATAAATCAGCTAATATTCCACAGCCTCTGAACTGCAACACTGAAGATGGCTCGTTCTCCAATGCCTGTAGACAACTGAAACCCTTGGCTTCGTTCTCTGGAAGAAGACTTGATCAAAAATTGATTTCATAACATAATGAGCTCTGTTTTCAATGAAAACCCTTATATCTTCAAGAGGGTCGACTTTTTCCTCAAAAGGCATCATTTAAATAAAAGTTGAATTTTAACTTTTAATTTTTCAATAGTCTCGATGCACTTTTAATTATAAAATATAATTAAAAAGTGGCCCCTCTTCAATGTTGGTCGACCCCTTTAGAAAATCACTTAAGTTATAATATTTAATAATATTATAACTTTATAATATAAGCTCTAGATAATTAATATTTAATTTAACAATTAAAATATTAATATCTCCCTCAAAATATGTCTGATTCACGAACTGTCTGAAGCTGGTGAATAAGTGATTGATTCTGCACATGACCAAACCATACTGCTAAAAATAGCAGGGGTGCTCTGCTGAATGACCAATACTGCTAAAAATAGCAAGTCAGGCAAAAGATGTCTGAAAGAGCCCAAACGAAAGACAACTGGTAAATTCTGACAAACCGAAACCAAGCCAAGCTCCAACAATACCCTATATCCATCCTATCAGCCTACGAGGGTCGCATAATAGGCTCATCATAAGCTTTGAGAGATGTCAACTGGAAGGGGACATGACAGACACATATCCTTAATCAATTTAACATGACTAGGCAAAGGTGTGTTGACAGCTTTTGCACTCTCCATATGAAATCTCTGCAACACCTTTTCAACATAATTAGCCTGAGATAAAAATAATTTTATGTTTTTCCTATCTCTACAAATTTTCATACCAAGGATTTGTTTTGCTGCCCCCAAATCCTTCATAGCAAAAGAATTTGCTAACTGTTGTTTTAACTCACTTATGTGATCCATGTTAGACTCAGCTACAAGCATGTCATCAACATATAAACATAAAATAATGTAGTTTTCATTATCCAACCTCTTAAAATAAACACAATGGTCAGAATTACACCGACTATAGCCTTGCTCAGCCATAAAACTATCAAATTTTAAATACCATTGCTGAGGTGTTTGCTTCAAGCCATATAAACTTTTCTTCAATCTGCACACTAGTTTCTCCTTACCTTTGACCTCAAATCCTTGTGGTTGGTCCATATATATTTCCTCTTCCAAATCACCATGGAGAAAGGTTGTTTTAACATCAAGCTATTCTAAATGCAAATCTTCAGCAACCACAATACTTAAAACAATACGAATAGAAGTTATTTTAACAGGAGAAAAAATCTCATCAAAATCAATACCTTTTTTTGTGCAAATCCCTTTACAACTAATCTAGCTTTAAATCTCTTCTTACCTCCATCCTCCTCTTTTAGCTTATAAATCCATTTGTTTGGTAAAACCTTTTTACCTGCAGGCAACTTGCATAATTCTCAAGTTTGGTTTTTCAGCAAGGAGTCCATTTCTTCTTCCATTCCATGCTCCCACTGAACCTTGGTATCCACCTGCATAGCTTCATCATAATATTCTGGTTCACCAGCATTAGTTAACAAAATAGTATACAAAGAGGGAGAGAATATTTCTGGAGGTCTACTTATCCTTGAAGATCATCTAATAGGAGTTTGTGGTATTTGTTGTTGTTGTTGTTGCCCAGCATGAGGAACCACTGAAACATCATTGTTTGGAATATCATTCAGCATAGCATAATCATTTTCTTTCTTCTCATGCTGCAGCAACAGATCTTTGTACAACACTTTCTCATTGAATATGACATCCCTACTTCTCACAATTTTCTGATTTTCAAAATCCCAAAGCCTATAACCAAATTCATCAATGCCATATCCAACAAATACACATTTCTTTGATTTTGCGTCAAGCTTGGTTCTATTTTCAGAATTTACATGTGCAAATGTTTCACAACTGAAGGTTTTGAGAAAAGAATAACTCACCTTCTTACCTTTCCATTCTTCCTCTGGAATACCACAACCCAAAGGATTAGAGGGACCTCTATTAATTAAATAAAAAACAGTGTTTATAGTCTTTGCCCACATTTTTAAAGGCAGCCCAGCATGCAATCTCATAGTCTGTGCACGCTCCATTATTGTTCTATTCATGCGCCCAGCCACTCCATTTTCCTGTGGAGTCCTTGGAACCATTTTTTGCCTACGAATACCATTAGAGGAACAACAATCTTCAAACTCTTTACTGCAATACTCACCACCATTATCATATCTGAGACATTTTAACCTTTTTCCCGTCTCATTCTCAACCAAGCTTCTCCATTTTTTAAAAGTTTCAAATACATCAGATTTCTGCCTAAGGAAATAAATCCATACCTTCCTAGTTGCATCATCAATGAATGTAACATAATACAGAGAGCCACCAAAGAAGATACCTGAGCTGGTCTCCATACATTTGTATGCACAAGCTCCAATTTCTCATCTTTCTTTTGTTTCCCATCCTTGAGAAAACTAACTCTCTTTTGTTTTCCATACACACAACTTTCACATAAATCCATATTAACACATTTTAGACCTGGTAAAACATTATTTGAATGAATTATTTTCATACCTTTTGCACTCATATGCCCAAGTCTATTATGCCACAGTGCTGATTCAGAGTCCACAGCAACTGTATGATCTTCTACCTGCTTAACTGCAGCAACTATTCCTGAACATTGACCCTTTTCCGTAACAATTAAAGTAGAAAGAACAGTATGACCTGTACAAAGATATAAGGTGCCTACTTTCACACCTTTTGCTACCACTAAGGCACCCTTTGTGACCTTCCAATTTTTATCACTAAATGTAACAACACAACCTTCATCATCTAGTTGCCCTGCTGAAATTAAATTCATGCTTAACTTTGGAGCATGTCTTACCTCACATAGTAGCCAATGATTCCCATTCTGCAACTTAATCTTGATTCTTCCCTTTCCAACAATCTGACAGGGTTCGTTATCTCCTAAATAAACTAGCCCAAAATCCCCTTGCACATAATCAAGAAAATAACTTCTATGGGGGTAGCATGAAATGAAGCCTCTGAATCTAACACCCAAGAATCATCAACATTATCAAGGGAAAGAATCAAAGCATCCTCATCATAATTATTACTTACCACATTTTCCTCGTTACTTCCTTCATTTTTGTCTCCTTTATTTTTTCGAGACCAACAATCTTTCTTTAAATGGCCCGGCTTACCACAGTACCAGCAATCCTTCTTGTCTCTAGATTGGGACTTTCTATCCTTTGATTTTCCTCGTGACTTCCCACAATATCCAGAATTGTTTCCTCTCTCCTTTGCTTTGCCCTTGCTTTCTGCATTCAAGACACTGCCTGGTGTGGATGTTCCACCTGAGCTTTTCCTACGGATTTCCTCGCTTAAAATAACACCAACAACATCATCAAACTTCAATGTATTCGAACCAGAAATAGAATTGCTAATAGCCATTACCAAGTTATTCCAACTTTCAGGAAAAGAACACAGAATCAAAAGAGCCCTAACTTCTTCATCAAAGTTTACTTTTACAGAAGTTAATTGAGTGGTGATCGTATTAAACTCATTTAAATGATCAGTAACTAACCCACCTTCTACCATTTTCATATTAAATAAACGCTTCATAAGAAATACCTTATTCAAAGTGGAAGGCTTTTCATATAACTTTTCCAGGGTTTCCATCAACTATTGAGTTGTCTTTGCTTTTGTAATATTGAACGCCACTGTTTGTGCTAGGCACAAACGAATGCTGCCAAGAGCCTTTCTATCCAAGATCTCCCAGTCCTCATCTGACATTGCTACGGGTTCTTGGTTTTCTCTTCCAATGGCTGTCATAAATCCTTCTGATAGAGATATTCCTCCATCTGCATCTTCCATAACTGATAGTTCTTCCCATTAAACTTCTCAACCTTCTTACCCTCGTCTGCCATTGCTCCCACTCAACCGTGAGATCTTTCCTACAGATGATAATCAAAACACAACCTGCTCTGATACCAGTTGTTAGGGTTAGAAATGGTAGATATCTAACAATTAAATGTAGATCTATATAATAAACAGAGAAACTAAAACACACACAGAATAAATCATAACACAGATAATTTAACGTGGTTCACCCAATCTGGGCTACATCCACCAAACTGCAGCCATCCAATACTTTTATTATCCAGTGTAAAACCTATTACAATCTTGTGAATAATCATTTTTTCATCCTACAGTAATACCCATCCGAACCCCTTTTTAACAAGCTTAGAAGCTTCCAATTTTAGGGTTCTACCAAATCAGATTTTTCCTTTTTCATTGATTTTTCCCTTTTTTGGTGATCACGCGAAAAAGTAGGAAGAAAAATTTTCTCGAGGGCTGCCACCCCCAAACCCCCGCCCAGGGCCTGGCCCGGCCTCGAACCCCAGCAAGGATAGGGGTCGGGGTGTATAGTATACCATGGGCTATACAGTATAGCATGATCAGTTGCCACATACCAACAATTGCATTATCTTTCAACTCTGTGAAGACTTTGCAATTGATGTCAAACGGCGAGAAATGTATTCTCTTTGTATTCACAAGATTATTTATTTTCAAGCTTTCCATCAATGACAAAGGGGGAGATTGTTGGAAATATTATTATCATTGATGTCAAAGGAGTGAAGATATTGTTGTTATTAAAGAAGAAAATCAATTTCCCTTATTCAAGGTAGATCGCATCATTCCAATGAGATCAGTTAATCATGGAAGCTTTGCAATTAATAGAAAGTGGGCGAACTCCTTTTGAAAGTATAATTTAATATTATTTGAGGACCTTTTGAGATAGATGACCTCTTCTAGAAAATTAAATTAATATTATGTGAGGTATTTTCGACATAGGTTGACCTTTTGAAGATGTATAAACTTGGCCAAACCTCCTTGAAGGATCACCACCCTTAGGACAAGAGGCATCAAGAAGGTATAAATAGAAGTTGTGAAGTGAACAATTAAAGGAAATGTCATTCCTATTTTCAGAAAACTTTTTGAAGAAGTGTATATATGTGAAGAAGTTGTGAGCAAATTTTATGAAGCAAACTCAAATGATGATCATCCATTGAAGAAGTTATATTCAAGAAGGTAATTTTTTTCATTAGAGGTTGGTGCCTATCAATAGAAGAGATTGGTGTCTCTTGCTAAGTTGTTGCTTAGTAGCAAGGATTGGCATCTCCAATGGGTTGGTGCATACAAAATATTTCTAGAGAATTTTATTTGTGACTAGACTTGGACAATAGATCCAAGCAGTCTTTCTTTGTGGTTTTCTCTCGAAAGGTTTTTCACTTAAATCTTATGTGATTGTTATTTTCATGGTTATTGGATTTTAAATAAGTAAAATTTTATATTATACTAACTCACCACCCCCCTCTTAGTAAGTGTGTGTGTGCTCACCAAAGGAATATTGTTTTATTATTTTTAAGTGTTTTTATTGTTTCTAAAGTTTTTGAAAATAAAAATTAGATGCTTATAATAGGAAGAGCTATTTAGAGTGCCAGGTTCACCAAAATGTTGGGTATGAAATTTATTCTAACAAAGGAAATAATTTTTAGCCTAATTTATCCTCTTAAATATTATAATTGGAAAATTAAATATTGCAATTCCAATATAACTTATCCAATTATACAATTTTGCTCAAAATATCTTTTTTGGTACTCACTAATATTATGTAATTCTTTTAGAAATGAAAAGTATAGAGTTTGAGGATGCTCAAGTAATTTTTTTCAAGCCTCTACCATAGACACTAACATGTAGTATAAACATCCTCACGTCATGATGTTGTCCTACGTAGGAGAAAATTGTAGACACATAATAGTCTATAACTTGAACCATATGATCTCTCTCCTTTTAACTAAATGAAAAACCTACACACAAGAAAGAAAGGAAAATGGTAGGTTGGCTATTTGGGAGTTTATCTCAATCACACCCTTATTTTGGTGTTTCCACCTCCACAACAACCAAGATAGATTTGGATAAATGATTTTGATAGAAGATTCAATAAGAGATTGATACTATAATGCCAAAGATAAATAGATAGATGAAATGTATATTTCTAATCAAGAATATCCAAATACTAGCATAATAAAATCATTATATAGTGTGAGGGTAGCGATAGATTGGAAAATGATCACCCAGAACCTCAATATGACCTCCAAAATGAATTTAAGACTTACCATTGTGTTACTTTACACAATCCCACCATGAAGAAATGGCATGCAAGGATCCAAATGATTGTTTTTTTCTTCAAAGAAATAAAGCTTCAAGATTTGTAGAACCAAAACATGAGTATGTGTGCGAGAGATTTTTTAGAGAGATTGCTTGAAATAAAAATCCCTTCTTTTCAAAATAGAAAGTTGCAACTTTTTTCCAAGCATGATTGTCATCTTGAAGCATTACATTCAAAATATATGTGGAAATATAGCATTCCAACAATCATTTGAATCACAACTTTTTGCAAGATGTTAGTGTGTAGCACAAGCACTTGCATGTGGCACTCTTGTCCTGAAGAATCGGACTCAAAAACTCAAAATCACGAGAAATTTTCCAACAAAGGGATACTTTGATAGTAGCATAGTACATTTAAAATATATTTTTCATCATAAGCTAAAATGGAAATTTCATGTAAAGTGAAATTACAAGGGTAAGCAATTTCCTACACTGCAACATGAAAGTTTTCTTACCATGTTTTCTACATGTAGTAGGGAACTTAACTCGTTCAAATTTTATGTGGTCCCAGTTCTTTGAACCCCCTTCACCAACATATCTAGTGGCATGTAACATCTTTGATCCACATTTAAGATGCATATAGTTTTAAGTATTTCTTGTATTTTCAAGTACATTTTGTTATAAAATCCCATTTAAAAATATAATAGTTTTTTTTCATAAAAACTTAAAATAATTATCCAAAATATCTTGAATGTGTCACTTCTATAAAAACTATTAAGAAAATAATGATATCATGAAACAAGTTTCATATGTGCTTTCAATTCACTCCTAATGATTCTCTTTACTCATGAATATACTCATTACAAAAAATACATCTTTATTAAAAATAAACAAAGATAATAATAATAAATTTACATGCATTAGCTCCAATAAAAGGGTACTTTTCATTAGTTTACATCATTTTTTAGTGCTATAAGTTACATCAAAATAAATACATATATGACAAGCTACCATGTTTTCACTTGAGAACCAATAGTTAAACCGCAACACTCAACCATTTTGTAATTAATATATAATAATGATAATTCTTGTAATTTAATATGTTATCATGACACCCATAGAGTTGGAAATCTAAGAAATAGATCCATAGATATAAGGAAATTTAAAATAATAATCATTCATGCAATGAGCACACGTTTATACTAAGAGGGGGGTGAATCAGTATAAGCTAATCTTTTACCAATTTAAAATTCAACAACCACAACAACATCAATTACATAGCATCAACAAATAACACAAGAACACAAGAATTTATGATGAAACCCTTTTGAGAGAAAACCACAACAAATGATTGCTTATATAAAATTCTCTTATAAACATTATACGCACTAACCTACTAGAGACACCAATCCCCACTAATCTTTGTAGACACAAATCCCCACTTAAAGAATATACAGACACCAACCCACTGGAGACACCAATCCTCACAACTAAGCACCAACTCAACAAGAGACACCAATTTCTCTTCTTTTAGGAGGCACCAACCTCTTTTGGAAAATATCACCTTCGAGATGTTGCTTCTTCAATAGATGATGAACATATTTTTCTTCACAAATATGATTATATTTCCTTCACAAATTTGCATATATTTCCTTCACAAATTTGATTGTAGATGATGCAATATTTCTCATACATAGTCTCCTTAAAAAATCTACAACATTCTTCATATTCATCTCTGCTCTAAATCTACTTGTAAATGATAATACATTATCCACATATAAGCTCTCCTTCAAATTTACATATTTACTCTTTTAAATTTGCATAAATCATATTCATGGTTGTTGCCTCATAATTTTGCTCTTAGTCAGACTGATTTATCATTATGTTTCTTGTATTAATTCCTCTTACTTCTTTTTTTCTTTTTATACCTACCATGTTCTTTTCACCAAGGGAGGCGCTCATTTTGTAGACACTAAAAATTGACCACTCATTTGGTCAATTTACCCTTCATTTGACCAATTTCATATCCTCCATATTAATTAAATAATACCCTATTATTTAATTAATATTCAATTATTTCAACCTTCATCATAATATATTTCTTCTATTATCCCCAAATCTTAGCCTAAAGTAAATAATTACCTTTAATTATTTACCCCCATCTCATTCATCCATTAAATTGAATAAATACCCATATTTATTTAATTTAATCTCCAAATACTTTTTCCTCCAAATAGGAATTAAATCTAATTATTTATTTCCTATTTTCCTCTAACCTCATGTCACATCCTCCAACTCTTCCACTTGCACTAATCCTAATCCTAATCCCCATCTAACCTACCCACTAATCTTTTTCCCACACTTAATCCATGATTAAGTGGGTCATCCCTCCCATCACATCAATCACATGAGCCTTGTACCCCCAAGGGTACAATCTCCCTCTCAGGCCCTCTCATTGTGCCACTTGGCACAATCTTGTCACTTGAGTGATCCCTCTCATTTCAATCCTTGATCTTCATCAAGCAATCCGAGTCATTCATCCATTTTCATCCAAAATCTATATATCAATCACTTAACCATTTTATGAAGAATCTCACTTTTTTCATTAGAGCGTCATTATGTTGCAGCGATTTTTTTAGTGGTCAATATTTGCCAATTGGCTAATAGTTGAAATTTGGGAATCCGAAATTGGCTAATAGTTCAAGCTACAATGTGACTTTTAACATAAAGGAGGGGTAAAAAGTTTATTAAAACAAGAAGTACAAAGCAAGGGAATTACATTTTTACAAAAAATTATTATAGTCTTATTTAAATCACCAAATAATTTATTTTATTAAAAAAATTGCCACAATATTTGATACTTGATTAGATTAGATTCACCTAAATTTAATAAATTATAGTATAAATCTATATTAATTTGCTAATAGTGTACCATAATTATTAGTTGCTTTAGGAACATATTTCTAATCTTTAGTTTCCACCATTGGTTTATAATATAATCTAATGGCCCTTGTTTTATTCCACAAGGTAAAATGTACCCATGATTTGTAATGCTCATGGGGCCCACAATTTTGGGTCTCACAAGCATTATAAATTGTGGGTAAAATTTACCTTACAGAATATAACGAGGTTCGTTAGATCAATGATCTAAAAGAAATTTTGAGCCCCATGAGAATTACATATCATGGATACATTTTACCTTGTTGAATACCTTGAGGGCCATTATACTATATTTTAAAACAATGGTGGAAAGTAAATATTATAGTCTACCCCTTCAACCCATCAATAATTTTCACCCTCGAGCCCATACTTTTCCATGAAAATTATTTTAGATTGGATAGATCCACCATCATAATTAATGAATTTTTCTATTATTTTTTAAGATTTTCCAATAGAAATTAATATTTTTCCCTAATAAAATGAAAGATTCGCCAGGATTTTATAACTTTTTTTGAGGGGGATTTATTAAAGTTGTCACTATTATGCTACTAGAATTTCTAGTGAGCACACATTTGATTCACAATCTTGCAAAAATTATACAATGAAAGGCTCGACATTTGATTCTATATCGGTTTGATATTTTTGCACCTTATTTGAGTGTTGTTTTTATTTTTGTGTTTGTTTGGTTTTTATTAGTTAAATCATTCACTTTAGACACAAATTTCACTACATACATTCTAGCACACCTAATGGGGCCCACATCATGGGTTTGCTAACAATCTTTGCTAGTTTTTTTGTGAGTCTTTATTCATAGCTTCCTTGCACAAAGGTGCATACACTCTAGACGAGTGGGTTCACTCTATAAACGGGTGGCTCTTTCTTCCCCAAAGGTGGATCCTCTTTGACTTCCTACCATCCAATTAACCCTGTGGAGAATAGGCGGGTCTGGATAGCTATAGAGGTGGATTTGCAAAGCACGGGTAGATACAACTTCACACATGCGGCTTCGCAAATGGGCGGCTTCGATAACTACAAAGGCGAACGTACAATCACACAGGTAGATCTACAAAGGAAGATCTGAGACTAGATAGGTGGATACACCTACATAGAGGTGGATCCATAGATGACCAAATATGCTACAAGGGCAGATACACTTGTGCATAGGTGATTTTTCTCATAGGAGGATCTGCACCTACAGAGATGGCTTTGCTCTGCAAATAGGTGGATCTATCACTACTTGGGCAGATATGCTACTTGGTCTACTCTTCTCACTATTGGGAGAATATGCTTTGTACTTGGGCGACTACATTCTTAGGAAGATACACTCTATTCTTGGGAAATTTCGCTTTTTACATCAATACCAACGTAAAGTATAAAAAATCAGCTTCAGGTAAAAAAAATTTGCACCTCTTTATCATTTTCCTTTCCCCCTTATCGTGAGGTTGGGTGTCCCAACCCCCTTTCGGTTAACATTCACTTTCTTTTGATCACTTTTTCTATCTAATCATCTTCTTGTGCAGCTTGATATCGTTTGTCCAAGATCACAAATCAAACTACTAACATATCTTCTACAGGTTTACAGTCAAAGATCTATTTTTTATCACTAATCTAGGCACACTTCAATTTCTAAACAATCAAATTATTATGTTCTTTATTTGAGATCATTTTTTTATGTATGCTCTCCCCTTGCACCATTCAATGAGCTTGAGGATCAAAAATAAAAAATCAATCCAATACATGTGTTGTGTATCCTAGGAGTGCTAGCTTGCATGTATGTTCTCTCCTTGTGCTTCATGCGAGCCTAGAGATCAAAAACACCTAGCATTTACTTTCCTTTAGGAGGCATTCTTGGGGATTTCATCACTCCAAGGGATGACCTCAACCATGTGAACGAGCGGAGTATATGAAGGGGGATAATGAAATTTGTACCCCAATATAGTCACATCATTTTTAGTGAATCTTTGATACTCGAGTGATACAGAGATAAGAGTGCAGGGTTGTTCTGAACAACTTAGTCGACATTCTTGACTCACACTTGTGATAGGATAGTTTTCATGGATGTACTTCACGTACCCTCCTAGTATTTAGAGGACTCACTAGACACCTATTTCAACCTAGTTTAAGACTTTTCAATCTTTCTTAGTGTGGTGCAAGGTTCAATATTATCATGTATGAAGCTACTCACGATGTATCTCCTTGAGTAGAGATAGGAGTTCTTTGGGAAAGGTCTTAGGACCTCTAAAGAAAGGGAAAATATGATCCCTTGCGCCATTGGATCCCTATCTATCAACTCTTGACCATGAGGTGCCTTGCATTGATCTTGAGATATTAGCCTCCATGTTGGTGGGCCTACAGTAAGCTAACACATCTACTTGACTAATTTAGGCTTGTTTTTTTCTAGTGTGTCTTCTTGTGCTTAATAGTGCATATCTTCAATCCATCCTATCATCATCCATCTTGTGTCTTTTTTATTTCATTCTTTGGTCCTTTTTCCATCTTTGTTCAATCACCCTTGGGAAAATTTTCCTTGCACTTGGGAAAATATGCTCTTTCTTGGACGAATCTACTTTTTTCTTGGGTGGATCCATCTAGGTAGTCACCCCCAATCCAATCGATCATTCCTCCTTGGGTGATTTTGCCTCTACTTGGGCGAATCCACTATGTTCTTAGGTGAGTCCACTCTATTCTTAGAAAGATCTGCCTAGGTCATCATCTCATCATTCCTTCTTGGGCGATCTCACTCTATCCTTGGGTGGATCCACTTAGGATGTCCTCCCATCTTTCCAGTCACTCTTGGGCAGATCCGCTCTTTGTTGGGTGAATCTTCCTTGTTCATTATCCTTTCATCAGTCATCCTTGTTGGGTGATTCTTCCCCTACTTAGGTGGATGTAATATGTTCTTGGGTGACTCTGCTCATGGGCGACTCTACTCTTGGGCGATTATGTTTAGGTGATTCTATTGTGTTGATAGGAAGTTGTGCTCTTAGGCAGATATGTTTCTAGATAGGCAGATTTACATTGTTCTTGGTCAAATCCGTTCCCCATACAAAATCTAGAGAATAGTTATTTCCTATCACAAATAACCTACATCCTCCCAAGTCTAAAACCATAATTCAATCATTTTTCCACTTCATATCTAGCTTAAAAAAATTGATTTCATTTCATCAACCACCATCAACATATCTATAACATCATCCCCTTTGAAAAAGGAGTCAAATAAACCCATCCTATCAACATCCAATTCATCCACAATCCAAAATCCAACATCAGATACTTAATTGAGATCCTAAATCCAAATTCAATCATTCATCATAACACTTCCTTGGGAGCTTAGCCTATCCCAATTTAGTAATCCCTCATTTGATCTATTTCACCTTGAGCCAAAGGTATATTTTGCATCAATATCTTCTCTTACTTGATAACTTAGCCTATATCAAGTAGGAAATCCATCCAATCAAACTTTTACATAGGATCTTGACCATAGTTGGTAGGATACTATCAACCATCCATCCAAAAATCACCTCATAAGTTTAACTGCATACTTGAACTTAAGAGACCCTCCCACCATACCTTCCAAATCATCATAATTTGATCTTAATCCAAATCTTAATATGAACTTACTGTAAATCCCAATTTGAGCTTTAATACATCCACATCCAATATCTTCTAATATCAAAACAAATCTTAATATCCCTTCTTCCAAATTCTTCTAATCTGTTCCATTTATCCTCTAATCATCTATTTTCATCTCTTTCGTACATTCCCATCCAATCCAACATCATGAATCCTTATCTTCCCTCAACAGCACCAAAAATAGTAATCAAGGGAGATCCCAATTACATTGAAGATGATGATGAAAGTCTAGTTCATCAAGATGAGTACAAAACAACCCCCTTTGATTCTATAATTTCTAGCAATATTGCTCCAAGTGTCTTCCAAAATCCAATCACTCATCCAAGCTATCCCATCATGCCTCTATCCACATCTATTAGTAATCCTTATGCTACCTTTTACAAGGGAACTCCATTAGCTCCTCCATCCATATATCTATCTTATCTCCCATCCACATCTCAATATTATCCTCATCCATATCTCTCTTTTATCCATCACCCACATATCCCTCTCACCCAATAGATCCATATCTCCATCTTCTCCTCTAGCCATATCTCAACCTCCATCTTTGCATAAAACCACTATCACCTCCATCCCTAGTTCAAATCCACAATCCCATTATCCCCAAACCATCTCCCAATCCATAATCCTACTCCAATTCATGATCCTAATTCACCATCCACATCTTCGTATCTCAACCCACCATCCACTTCCTCATGTCTCAATCCACCATGCACATCTCCCTATCTCAACTCACAATCCACTTCCTCCTATATTAATCCACCATCCATGCCCTCCTCTATTACTCCACCTTCCACTCTCTCACACCTTAAACTTCCCTCCAATCCATAATACTTCCATCCTCCATTAGTCATATTCCCCCAATCCATCATCCTAATCCTCCACCCATTCATAATCCTTCATATATTCCCAACCATCCATCTAAGCCTATAATATACAAGTATGTCACTCTAGATGTCATACAAGGACTCCTCATAAATAATTCATTACCAAATCCACATCCCAAAGTTATGGAGTCATTTCACCCCACTCTGCCATGCACACTCATTACTAATGAATCCCTTCTCCATCCCACACCTTGCATTCCTCTTACCACTCCTAACACCTTCCAAACTGTTGAAACTATCCAACCCATCAAAGCCACCCAAATCCAATCCCCTTCTCCTACTCCTTGCATTAACCAAACCCACTCTCATGAACTTCATGAATCCTTTATCCTTCCATCTACCCCATCTAAGGAGTCCATTCAAAACTCCTCCACTATCACACCACCCACACAAGTTGACATATTCTAAGAGCTTGTTCTAAAGAAAACCAATACATACCCTCATCCAAATTAATATCCTACCATCCCATATACTCCCTCTCAAGATCAAAGTGCCTCTTACACTCCACACCATGATGCCCTTATCAATCAAGATCTAATCATTCCTTGCAATCTCTCTCATGATTTATTATCATCCCCTCATCCAAATCATGAGAATACCATCCCACCTAATCCTTCTCATGATTCCTTATCATCCCCTCATCCAAATCAAGATTCTACCCTCTCATCTACTCCATCTCTTGATCCTTTATCACCTCCCACCATAGTTATTCCAACACCGCCTCCATATCCCCTTGGTCCTCTTACATTCACTCATGGTGATTCTCTTGTAGCCAAATAACAAAGTGTATCCACCAACAATCCCCTTCCACCTAATAATGAACTCGCATCATTCTTCCAAAATAACAAGAATCCTATTTTAAACCAAATGCTCAAGACCATGGACTACCTAGGAAAGGGCTTAGGTCTTCATGAGAAAGGTATATTGGAGCTCGTTCATATTAAATAAAATCCACAAGCATAAGGCCTTGGTTACATATCTCAAGACTCCCAATCCAAACATGTCGGTACAACCTTCACATTGTTGCACTCAAGCAACACTGAGAGGGGGGTTGAATCAGTGTTGTGCAATTTTAACTTTATTAATTTGTTCTTTCAAGTTCTTAAAACTTTCAATCAAAAGAAAGATGTGTGAACATAGAACAATAAGCCACAACACCATAACACAAGGATTTTTATGTGGAAACCCAGTTAAGGGAAAAACCATGGTGGAGGTTAATCCACAGTTTGAGTACTCAAAATATAAGTGTTTTACAAAATGGGAATGCACTTGCATTCAGGCACACTTCCTAGAGCTCACTGCTCAAAATCAAGAAGGCTCATTGCCTTAAAAAATATTTGGATTACAACAAAAGGTTGAACTAAGAAAGTAGCATCTACAAATTCCTGATTATAGTTTCGATTAGGCTTATGAATCAGATTCTGGACCTCTTGTCTGATTCTACACTTTGCTCTGCTCTACCTTAATTCGCTCTACAAAATCCTTTTATGCACAAATGAAAATTGCTCAACTACTCTCCTAATATTCGCACACACATCAATACATATCGAACTATCACACATTCACACCAAAATGAATTAATTGATCTCATATGTATATCTGCTACCAAGAATTCGGTCACTATATGTTGGCTCCAATGAAATAGAAAATATCTTCCATCTATCTACTCAAATCATGAACAACATTCAATGTGCATCCACAAGATTCAACCACAACATAGTGAGGACCCAAAACAAAATATTCAACACAATAATACTTTAAACAATTCCATCTTCAACATCCGTAACACCCAATATTCACTTAGTCGGCCTTCATATACTAATGAACAGAAAATTGAATAACTAGATCTCCTAACTTGTACACCACTTGATGTGACAACACAAAACTTGAGAATAACACATTTCAAATACCCAATGACCTTCCCTGAGATCCACAACCAAAAATGATAAACTGATAATGTAAACTATTTAACAAATTCAACTTCAGTCAGATATCCCGTTCTTCATTCTCTCTTTCGGTATAGTCAAATACTATAGTGCAAACCGGATCAATGACTTAGGTTGCCAGCAATGACAACACTAGAAGCCATATGACAACAATCTCCCCCTTTGGCATTGATGGCAACACTTAGTGAAAAATGACTAAGTGTCGACACCTTCAAAACTTCAAAACATCATAGGTGACAAAACTCAACAAAACTCCCCATAAGTTTGATAAGGCATTTTTCACTACTCTCTCTCTCCCTTTAACATCAATGAAAAAAATTTCTTTCTACCCCTTTGAAGTGTAACCAAAACTTACTTGTGCAAAAAATTGATTCGAAAACTTGAAGAAATACACCTACTAATTGAAGATAATTTTGTACTTTTCCTTCATCTTTGGAAGAAATTTCTTCCATGCTTCCACTGCAATCCTAGTGATTATGATCATGTTGTTGTTTTCAGATGTCCGATTGATAATCTTGATGAGGGATTATGGAATGGTGAAGGCATCTTCCAATACTTCTCCCTTCTTCAGTATCTCAATCAATTGTTCTAGTCTGCATTCTATTATGTCCTTCACTTTCCAAAAGGTGTCCACAATTTTGTTCCTGGTGCTTTGAACATTTGTATACTCTATCTTCAATTCCTGAATCATTTTCCTAATTGCACCATCTTGATCCTGAGACATGTTAAAATTTTGACCAATATTGTTCAGCTATGTTTCAATTTGTTCCAACTTCTCCTTGTACTTGTTGATTGCTTGAGGCCATCGAAGAAAATAGTTATAAATGTTGTTTGATGTTCTTATGCATTTCCTTAGCTCATTCATGTGTCTTTTTAGCTTAGTAAGTGACAATATGTATTGCTTCTTCAAATGTAGAATCACTTCTTCTTCCTTATTCTCAGACTCAGAGTCCATGATTTCCTTGATACATTCAATCATCTCTTCTAGCAATTTATTCTGCAAACTCTCTGGTTTGATATGATTGTGTACAAAATGACCACTTACAACACTTAAGATCATGTCCTACTCATATGAAGGTTTGATAGTCCATATGTTCACAATTTTCTACATTCCATCTTCCTCATGGATAAGTTGCAATATCTCTTCCTTAGTTAAATCACTTTCTCCTTCACTTCCTTCTATCATTTCCTTTTCTTGTTCTAGTTCATCTGTTTCCAATTATTTTCCAAGGGAGTCCTCATTTTCCTTATCAGATTCCTCATTTGGTATGTCCACAATCACTTGTTCTTTCCCTTTCCCTTCAACTTTTGAAGTCTTGAATGTTGGTGGAGTACTGACAACAATTTCCTTTGTTCTTCTCTTCTTTCTCTCCATTTCACCGGAGTAGGATCCAACTTCAAGTTCTCTTACCAGAATTGAAACACCAGTTGATCCAAACTTCCTTAGCAAATCCTTAAAGAAACTTTCATACACTTGATCACAATTTGCCAAATTTTTAGAGTATGTATAAATTTGCTTACAAAATGGTTCACTTTCTTCCCACATTACATTGGCATTCAGGGGTAAGCAATTCAGAAAATACATTACAAGGCATATAACCAGAGTACCAAACCTAAAAGGGTAACCTGTTTCCTTCATCAATTGCACATTCTCTATCAATTGATCTTTCAGTAATCCGCAAAGATCAAAATCTTGATCTTCCATTATCATTTTGTGTGAAATGTATACTACACCTACCGAAGTAACACCTTCTCTATTTTTGAAAAATATTTTGTAAGATATTCCATGCGCAATGTACCTTGTCACTGGATCTTTAATTGTGGATATTAGTAATGCCCTTTGATCTCCAGTTACACCAGTTAGGGTTTTGACTTCTTTATTCTGAATTGACTCGTTACTCGACACATACCCTACTTTGCATAACCTAGTTACAGCTACAATTACTTCTTTCGAGATATGATAGGGTTTATCCAAAGTCAAAATGTCATCATTCATCTATTCAGAACAAACTCAACAATTTCTGTGTTTCTGAAATACGGAAATTCACTCCAAATATCCATGCTTTTGTGTTTCGCTTCTTTCAACCATTTCAATTCATCGTGCGAAAACAAATTTCTTTCAACTCTAATCTTTTCACTGCTATATTCATCTAGTTTTACCAATCCTTTTATGTGTTTCATTTTCCCTTTCGTACACGTCTCAAAAATACCAAATAATTTTTTCAACCGCACACCAAATTAAAATTTCTCAATATAACTAAGGTACCTGATGCATTAGGGTTACGTCACCGAATTCTCTTCATGCATTCAAAATTCTGATGCAGAATGCTCTCCTTTTCTTCGACACAAAGCGGAAAATGAGGGTTTCAAGTTTCCTTTTATATTTCACACACTTAACTTTTGTTGTAATAAATGTTTTTTCCCTAACTTATCCGGATACCCTGTTTTCTTAGTCTATGAGAAATAACTCTTTCATGAATATTCAACTCAGCACAATATCCTTTCCAACTATTCCAACATATGTAGATCATTGGTGCAACCATTGCACGCATCCATATTTCAGTGTTAATTATTGGCAAGGGGTTTGAAATATTTTCTTGACATCTCCCCTTAGGTCAAAGGCCTAAAACTAATTCCCGGAGGAATTACTAGAAGCAGGTTTTGGTGATGGCTCATCAGAGGAACTCTTCTTCACCCATGTCTTCTTCATCTAATCTCTTATTTCATCCATAGATACTTCCCCTTTTCCTTTACCATCTTTCTGCACATTTATGCCTTTGTATACCAAACCTCTTCTATCCATATTCTAGTTTCTGCAAAATCTTGTAATGTGACCATATTTGTTGCAATTGAAACACACAACATTTCCTTGTTCAAACCAATCACTCCATTGATTTCTTTTTGATCTGCACTAATTAGCAATATGCCCAAATCTTCGACAGGTATAACATTTAACACGAGCCTATTAATAGAGTTGTTTGACACATTTCTACATTCAATTTACTTGTGACCAAACTTATTGCAATTAAAACACTAATTGAAAAGTAAAGATTCATTGGATTTCATTTTACTTCTACATTGAGTAGCCATATGACCAAATTTGTTGCAAGCAAAACAACATCCATTAAACTTTTGAGCATTAGGTTGTCTTTGTTGGCATATAGCTTCTAGTGTTGTCATTGATGGCA
Organism: Sequoia sempervirens; assembly: GCA_007258455.2. Classification (NCBI taxonomy): domain Eukaryota; kingdom Viridiplantae; phylum Streptophyta; class Pinopsida; order Cupressales; family Cupressaceae; genus Sequoia; species Sequoia sempervirens. The sequence continues at coordinate 437,119,839 of VDFB02105785.1, read as the reverse complement.
ACTGAAGTCATTTCTATGGTCCACAAATCAGTATCTAGTCATACCGATAGATAAAGTGAAATACGGTGTGTTATCGGCAGAACACTTGAAGAACAGGGTATCCACTTAGTCAGTTAATCTGTCTACTTCACTAGATCATCGTTTTGAGTTGTGGATCCCTAGAATTACTTGTTGAGCACGTATGTTATCTTATTACTAAATTTTGTGATGTTGCATTAGTAGTTGTATGAGCTTGGAGGTCCGGTAGGATGTTTTTTGTTTATTTGCTCATTGTTGTTGACTTAGTGAATGTGGCACGTTGTGGATGTGTAAAGTGAAATTGTTTTAAAAAAATAATGTTCAAATATTTAATTATGGGTCCCAGCTATAGTCTAGCTGACTTGTATGGGTGTGCATCAAAATTGTTCATGATTTGGGCCAACAGTTGATAATATTTCCAAGTTTTATTAAGGTTGACCTATAGCGACTTGATTTCTAGATGCGGATATATAAAAGAGATTTGATATATTATTTAAAAAGTGAAGAAAGAAGGGTGGTGGTATGTTGCGATCATCAGGAAGAGCGATTAGGTGATTATGCACAGTTTCACTTGTGCATTAAGATTTTTGCAGAGTGATTTGTGCAAAGCAGAGCAGAATTGTTGAATCAGTCAAAAGGATAGAAGATTATCTACAGAGCTTAACCAGAACTATAATCAGGCATTGTAGATGCTATTTCATCAGTTCACCTTTTGGATCCATTCTAAATCATTGTAGGGTAGTGAGCCCATCCATTTTGAGCAGTGAGCTCTAGGCAGTGAGCCCAAATGCAAGTGCATTCCCATTTTGTCCTTTTCATTTTGGGTATACTCATATTCTATTGTGGATTGGCCATCCACCGTGGTTTTTCCCTTTGCAGGGTTTCCACGTAAAAATTTTGGTGTTATGGGTTTATGAATTATTTTTTTTGTTGATGCATGTTTCTTTTGTTGAATAGTTAAGCAAGTTAAATGATAGTATAATAGAATTGAATTTTTGCACAACATTGATTCACCCCCCTCTCAGTGTTGCTTGTTTCCAACAATTGGTATCAAAGCTAGTTCCTTGGAAGAAGTCTTACAGCTTGAGGAGATCTTGAAAAGTGTTTCTCAATGGATACAAGTAGTCTTCAACAGCAACTTATGGTGGCCCTAGATGATCTTGACCAGATAAAATCTGAGAACCGAGAACTACAAGAAAATATTGAGAATGTAGAAAAGTTCATTTAAACACTGAAAGAAAAAATCAATGAAACAATTGAGAAAATAAAGGAGTTATGTGGTCAACTCAAATAGAAGAACGAAAGCATGGAAGATGAACAACTCAGTCTGGCTCTAAAAGAGAAAACAGAAGAATGTGAAAAGTTTTCTAAAGAGAATTTTTCCTTGAAGCGAGAGATGGAAGCTATCATTCAATGAAAATGACCAAGGAGATTGAGGACAGAAAGAAGAATGAAGAAAATCTTACACGGTCTTTGAAAGAAAAATTTGAATAATGTAGCCAACTAGATAATGAATTGGAGCAATCCAAGAACAATGAAGAAGTGCTTAAAAAGTAGCTTAATGATCTCATAGATGAACTTGCTACTGCAAATGAGTATAAGGAAAAATTCAAAGCAAGCTCAACCAAACTTGATGAACTAATCAAAGGACAGAGGATTGATGGTGACATACGAGGTCTTGGATATGAAGAAGGAGAAAGTTTCGGATCTAGACAAAGGAACTCTAGACAAAGGAATTCTGGACAAGGAAGATTCAGACAAGGAAATCAAATGAAAGGAGACAAAACAAATCTGGTAAGGCAACCAAATGCTCAAAGATTCAATGGCTATTGTTATGTTTGCAACAAATTTGGTCATATGGCTTCTCAGTATAGGAGTATAATGAATACAAGTAGACCATCATTTTTAGGTCAATGTTTTAATTGTTATAAGTATGGTCATAAGTCAAGTGAATGCAGAATTGTGATGAACAACTTTCATAGAGATGTCATATGCTATGCATGCAATAGATTTGGACATATTGCTAACCAATGCAAATCAAGACAAAGTCAATGGAACAGTTGGCTTGGACAGAGAAATGTTGTGTGCTACAACTAGAAGCCTTTTTGCTTTGTTCATTAGATGTCCTTGCTTAAATTTCCTCTATCCAGATCCAAAACTTTCTCCTTTCTCATAACCAAGACCTCACTTATCATTTGCACTCTTTTGTCCTTGAGTCAGCTCATCAAGTTTCACAGAGCTAATATTGAATTTCTCCTTCTATTCATTTGCAGTAGTAAGTTCATCCCTTAGAATAGCAATCCATTTTTCAAGTTCTTCTTCATTGTTTCTAGATTGTTGCAGTTCCATCTCTAACTGAATGAATTCTCCATTAATTCTTCTACATTCATCAGATCTCTCTTTTAGGGATTGGGAAATATTTTCCTCATTCTTCTTTCTCTCTTCAATCTCCTTAGTCATCTTCATTTCCATAGATTTCATCTCATGTTTTAGGGTAGCATTGTCTTTAGCAAGCTTTTCACATTCTTCAATTATTTCCTTCAAGGTCTGATTCAAGTGAACATCATCCATGCTTTTGCTTTCTTTCTGCCTAATCTGATCACAGAGATCCTTTCTCTTTTCCCTCAACTTAATAATCCAGTCCTTCAACTTTTGAATGAATTTCTCTGCATCCTTTAGATTTTCTCTTAATTCCCGGACTTCTACTTTAGACTAATCAAGATCATCAAGTGCCACCAAAAGTTGTTGCTGAAGACTACTAGAGTCCATTACATTCCTAGATCCACCTCAAGCTGTAAAACTCCTTTCGAGGAACTTAGCTCTGATACCAATTGTTGGACTCAAGCAACACTGAGAGGGGGGGTGAATCAATGTTGTGCAATTTTTACTTTATTAATATGTTATTTCAAATGCTTAAAACTTTCAATCAAAATAAAGATGCACAAACATAGAACAATAAGCCACAACACCATAACACAAGGATTTTTACGTGGAAACCCGATTAAGGGAAAAACCACAGTGGAGGTTAATCCACATTTTGAGTACTCAAAATATAAATGTTCTACAAAATGGGAATGCACTTGCATTTAGGCACACTTCCTAGAGCTCACTGCTCAAAATCAAGAAGGTCGTTGCCTTACAAAATATTTGGATTACAAAAAAAGGTTGAACTGAGAAAGTAGCATCTACAAATGCCTAATTATAGTTCCGGTTAGGCTAATGAATCAAATTTTGGACTGCATGTCTGATTCTACACTTTGCTCTATTCTGCCTTAATTCGCTCTACAAAATCCTCTTCTACACAAATGAAAATCGCTCAACTACTCTCCTAATATTCACACACACATCAATACATATTGAACTATCACACATGCACACCAAAACGAATTAACCAATCTCATATATATATCCACTATCAATAATCCAGTCACTATATGTCGGCTCTAATGAAATAGAAAATATCTTCCATCTATCGGCTCAAATCATGAACAACATTTAATGTGCATCCACAAGAGTCAGCCACAGCATAGTGAGGACCCAAAACAAAATATTCAACACAAGAATACTTTAAACAATTTCATCTTAAACATCTGCAACACCAAATATTCACTTAGTCGGCCTTCATAAACTGATGAACATAAAATTGAATAACCGGATCTCTTAACTCGTACACCACTTAATGCGACAGCACGAAACTCAAGAATAACATATTTCAGATACCCAATGACCTTCCCTAAGATCCACAATCAAAACTGATAAACTGATAATGCAAACTATTTGACATATTCAACTTTAGGTGGATACCCTATTTTTCATTCTATCTTCCGATATAGTCAGACACTACAGTGCAAATCAAATCAATGACTTAGGTTGCCATCAATGACAACACTAGAAGCCATATTCCAACACACACAACCTAAGTGAGCCTCTTCCAAATGAACAATAGGTGCTTCCCCTCACTCCACCAAAACATTTTTCGTCATTCCCCCTCCTCCATCATACCAACCTAAAACTTTTCATATGCTTCCTTCATCCTCCAAATCTATTTTGGCTCCTTATGTCCCATAATCCACCATGACACATCCTCCATCTACTAATTCCATTTTGGAAACTTATGTCCCAAACTCACATCTTCTATCTTATCCTACTCATTCCCTTATCCACTCATCTCCTATCCCTATCACCCATCAAAAACATCTCAGTCTCATAATCCCCAATCAGGATCAACAAGGGCACATAATTATGCATCCTATCCAACATCCCAAGTCCATCACTCCATTCATATTCCCTCCACATCATCCATCTCTTGTAATGCCCTCACCAAGGAACCCCAAAGAACAACACTAACTACGTCACAATAATGGAACATTTTAAAAAAAAAGGAAATATCAATAGAATGCATAACGTAACATAACATATAATCTAAACCTAGGTTCTCTAAGGTTCCTCTACTATCCTATTCACATAACTATTAATCAAGATAACTAGGATAATTTCATTAACTACTAAGATAACTTGATTTATCTAACAAGCAAGGTTCATTTTAAAACATCACATTAAATGATTCTACATTACTTACTTCCATAACATGTCAACTGATAAGCATCATTAAAGACATTTCTAGCTAACTAACATATGCAAGATGTATTACATTACAGTATTCATTACAAGAATAATTCATCAATTATTGTTACTTGGTTACAATAGTTACAACAAGGCTTCCTCTAGTACATGTGGGAAGATTACATCATATTACAGTAAATGATACAACTGATATATACAATCCAATACAAATACATGAAAGGTTTCCTTCTCGAACTGGAATAGGATTTGGAGTCCACAATATAATGAACAATCTCCACACACACGAGCATGCAGCAAAGATACACAATGGAGGAAAAAACACCAACCTCTCGACCATGTGGAACCCTAAGGTCCACTTCTCATGCTAGGAGATAACACAAGGTCCCACATCAAACATACAGTCAAGAAAGAAACAGGCTAACACAATCAAGGGTTAAGCATAGACTCCAACACAACACTGCTAACAACACCAACTCCCTTACAACACTTACTTCACTTCCAGAGGCACTCACACAACAGAAGGAGAAAATACAACTAGGGAATGCTAGATTGCAATAGGGAGGAGTGTCATCACATAGCTTGATATGGGTCATCCTAATGGATCTTCCTAGGCTCTCGGCCCCCATCTTGGGTTATCCTGGCACCCTCTCCCAATCCTCGGCCCCCATACAAACTCATATGGAATCAACGTTCCTTTCATGAGGACAAGGCAGTTGATCCTACCATTCTAGGCCTTCCCATCTCATCTCAAGCCTAATAAATAAGCACTTCAACCATGAGTGAGGCATTCATTATCTTTATTAATGTGAATTATACCCATCCCCCTAATTCATTATTAAGGTTACCACTGGATTAAGAAACCCTCCATGTGTTATCTTGGACATCACTTTGGATTCTCACCTCCATGGAGAGCCACTCCCCCTACTTGTAACTAGTAAACCCTACACATCAAGCAAGGCATTTACCATCTTGCACACTTATCACAATCACATAAGCACCAGTCAAGATAACATGAACCCATGTTCCATCCCATAGCCACAATTCAACCATCATGAATAGGTAGTACAACACTTAGGGTTTTCATTTCACTCAAAACACATGCATTCCTTTCAATGGAATACCATTACAAAATCTCATGAATCCATATTAAGATAGGAGGGCAACACCCTTAGGGTTTGTGTTCATTCATTGCACATGACCAACAACATAGCCAAACCACCTCATGGTTAAACAATCGTAAAGACCATACATACAAATATACCCCTTCCTAGGCCTCTGGAAACCAACCTAAAACAACTTTACACAAATAACGCCCACATTAACAATTACATAAATGCTTAATCAAGCCACATAGTTTAATACAACAATTAATCATAGCATAATATCCATAAGGGTGAACTACTTATTCTCATCTCAAAGACCAATTTAAAACAATTAAATAAGTATATGAAATTTATCAAAATGATCTACTTACTCTATTATTTTGTAAATTATATGTAAGAACATGGAATAATGAAATCCTTGCCACGATACTTGAACAAAGGATTAATTTGCGGATTATCTCATTAATAATTTTTCACAAGGAAACGAAATAATGGAAGCAAGCCCATATGATAACGAAATACTACCCTTTTTAAAAATATTCCTATTCACTAAGGTATAATGGTAAGGTTGAAAAACATAGCCAAAATTTGAGCTCCATTGCTTAACTAAATACTTAATGACCACCATATATATATATACCTTACAAAGCAAGATTACAAATTTAAGTTTTATATATATAATAAAAAAAACTTACAAAATATGTATAAACTACACAAATACAACATTTATGCTAATTATCTATCACGATGATGCTAGCTCTGATCTCAATTATTTATATTTCTATTTCTATTTCTTTATCGAGAAATGTATACCCTTGCTAATGGACTAATATAGGATAATAACTATTGGGAAAGGAATTTATTCCTAAATTTGAAGTTTTCCATGCTTTGGCGTGAAAACATGAGTGGAGTTTATAGTTAGTACATTCTTTGTGCTTCCAGAGGTATGGTTTTGACTCTAGGAACTGACTTGTGTTTTAGTTTAGCATATTGGGCCGGCTTAACCAGCACACTCTTAAGCGTTGACCACTTAGGTGGACGGTCCCACAACTCCCTCAACCCGAATGTAGCACTATCCGTTTTCACATTTTATGTTCTTGTTTTGTTCATTTCTACCGTAGGGTTTAAATGCTCCTATTTCCCGCCTCAAAATCCCGCGCACTATTTTGTCTTTCGAAAACCTGTTGTTTGCACACTAAAGGTTCTTTGTTCTTGTGCAATATTAAGATGTTTGAACACAGTGGTTGATGAAGGTGTGTCTAATTATTTTTTCCATGCTTATGTTGTTTAAAAACTGTATATTTTATGTGTTTTAATTTTCTCATTTTTTTCTCTGTTGATGCAAAGGAACTAGTTTTCTACTCTGTATTTTAAGGGAGAGTTTTATATGCAAAGTAACGTGCAAAGTAAGAGCCAATCTATCTGCCTACTGACTCTCTTATTGATAGCGACGAAGGTATTCAGAACAACCATCATCTATTGAAGCTCCTTGATTGGCTGGTACAGTTGCTTTAGCTTACCGCGAATCTCTTCATGTATTCCCAGCCTGTCCCAAAATTGAAGCTTTGGAACAGTGTTTAAGTATCCATAAAAGCATAAAGGGTAGGGGGTTTTTGTCAGATGTAGTTGGAAATGGTATGGTAGACATGCATCCAAAATATGGAAGCATATACAAAGCACGTGAGTTGTTTGACCGAATGCCTCAAAAAAATCTGGTTTCATGAAATGTCATGATTGTAGGATATGCGCAAAATGGATTTGTTGAAAAGGATTTAGAAACTTTCAAGCAAATGCAACTGGCAGGTATGAAATTATTCTCTGCAACCTTCATCGACATCCTCCCTGCCTAGGCTAAAATGGGAGCTTTTGAACAGGGTATGGACATACATCAGAGGATAGAGGAATTTTGTTTGTAGTTGCAACTGCCCTAGTAGACATGTATGCAAAATGTGGAAGTATAGACAAGGCACATGAACTATTTGACAAAATGCTTCAAAGAGATGACATCTCATGTCCAATCTTATGATTGGAAGATATTTGCAAAATCTGTTGAAGATGTAGGGTCTTCTAAAGCAAATTTCTAGGTGCTTGCAAGTGGAATGCACAAGCTGATGAAGATGAGACAAGAACGGTAAACTCTGTGTTACTTGAAATTGATACAGAAGATCCCTTGTGTGATTTACCTTAAGAATAATTTCTACACATGGATAGTTTTGAGAGTTTGGTTTAAGAGTAAATTCTTCTAGAAAATTGTTTCTAGGAGTTTGAGAAAAAAGCTTTATTTTTATTGTTTTCGTTAATTTAAAATATAATGGTCAATAATTGTTGTTCAAAGAAATTTTGATTATTTTGTTCAAAATGGAGTGTTTTTGCTCTACCAACATATCGTGTCCTACAACCACCTTTGAAAGGCTATCAAATAGTTGTATGAATTTAAATTAAGTTTCTATTAGCTCTTATATAAGAGTTATTCTTAACTTTGGTCAATAGTAGTAGGGTACTTATTTATCATTTATTTGTAGGGATGAGGTGTAAGATTCATATTGATCATTTGATTGTTCAAGAGTGATATTTAAATAGAGTGTACATGGACCATCAAGCAATCTTTGACCAAATTTAGATATACCTTAAGAAATTTGTTTCACTATTAAACTCAAAATATTTTTATTTTTTTTAAAGAATTGAATAACAAACTTGGTCCAAGTTGATGCTCATTGGTTGATGGTTGGGTTATGCACTTTGTTCTATCTTTGGACCCAGCTATGTGAGCTCTTTGAGGAGGTTTTTGTTTCTTCTGCGTGGTACCTGATGCTTGAGTTGCTAAGGGATGTCTTGTGAGCCCTTCCTATTGAAATTATTTTCTTGATTCTTCAGCCGGTGTCTCCTATAGAGGGGGAGATGGCTCCTGTTGAGGTGGAGTGTTGGCTTCTATTGAGGGGGATCCTTTTTGGCATGGAGAGTCGTGGTTTTGGTGGTAAAGGGATTTAGTTCATCTTCTCCTATAGAGGGGAGCCCTCTCTTTTAGAGGTGGAGGTTGGGTTGGCTTCTCAGGTTTTTTGGTGCTGCTGGAAGATTGTTGCTTGGCTTTTCTCTACTATGTTTCCCATTACCCCTATTCAGGTGGGGTTTTTGGTCTCTCTGTTTCCTTTGGGAAGCAGGGTTTGGTTGGTGTTTTACACTGTTTGGGTTTTTTCTTGTTGCTCTCTTATTGAGGTAGGGAGGTGGGGAAAAATGACTGGTCTTGAAGGGTGTCGTGGCAACCTTTTTGTGGCTGCTAGTTGTGTTTGGTTCCTGGTGGATTCAGGCAATCTCATAATGTTGTTTTTGGGGTAAGGCCCTTTTCAGTTGTTTTGGGTTTTAGTCCCTTCATTGCGGTTGTCTTACAGTCTATTGTGTCTTGTCCATCTTTTGGTAAACTGCTAATGTTGGGTTGTTGATTGTTTGTGTTCTTATCTTTCTGCAACTGTCCTTTGTTTGTAAGGGGTTTCAGGTCCCCTCAAAACCTGTTTGTATGGATTTTCTAGTCCCCGCAAAACCTATTGATCTCTAATAAAAAAAAACTTGTATCATAAACATGAAGTACACTCATAGTTATAAAAATGAAAACTAGTATAAGGAATCATGACTTCATAGTCACACAAAAAAAGATTGAAACATTAAAATTAATAAAAATATACTTGATTGCATATCCATGTCATTTCTCATTTAGATTTGTGCTTGCATTTATGAAATGTCTTAATGTAATAACATATGCATAAGTGGTACACTTTTGCTAAGTTTAGGTCATGCCCTAATTCTCTATCAACCTTTATTAACCACCATTCACACTTAATTTGATATATCATGCAATTTACTCATTATGATAGCACCCTCAAACACACTTCCATACATTTGTCTCTACCTCACAAGTACCATTTTACCCCAAGGTGCACTTTGAGTGGCTCAAGATTGAACTAGGTCAATCTTGTGATGTGTGACAATGAAATTGAAATTTACATTTTTAAATTTAAATTATAAGCTTCATACCTCTTTCTACTAGTTTTTGTGTACCAACTTCACACATTTTTGTGTGACATTTTTCTATGCCATGGTTTTAAAATACATTCAATATGCACTTAATTTCATGTAGAGAATTAAAAGGGATTCCATTAGAATACACATCATATTTTAAAGGGAAAAAATTTCATCTCCATAAAGGCCAACCACATGTTGGTGAATGTTGTCTTTAATATCTCTCCTTACTATTAATCCCACCCACCAAAGGGGTTTGACTTAGGAGAACTCATTCATAGATTGAGTCAACAAAATTTGAAATGTTGTCCTTAAAGACCATCTTGATTGATTCAATTATAAAAATGATAAAGGTGAATAGGTTCTTTTGTGCACATTTTGATAGACATATTATGCATCATGTTGATAATGAGATTTTCCCTTTCATGTATCCCTATACCAACACGAGAGATTTTAATGTGAGACTTGATTTATAAAATAATCTGCAATTAGCATGATTATTATTTTGCTTGAGCTTACAAATATTCACATATATGAATTAAGGCATAAAACAATTTGAAAGAAAGTGAAGACAAGAACCATAGATAGGCACACCAAGGTAGAGAGATTTATATGGAGGGGCTTCGAGAACTATTTTCACATGGAGGTAGTTCTTGAAGTGATATGAAAAATAGGCTCACACTATAATAATCTGCATTGTGCCATACCTAAACAAATATTGAAGGAAGAAGCCTTTTTTTAGTTTCTAGAAACTTATTTTTCTTTTCTTTTTTATTTTGAGAATTTGGCATTATAGACTATGACATTGACAAGTTGTAAAATTATATGCATAGGGTGCAATGTAGATCACTACTTATATATGCTATTGGGGTATCTATCAAAGATTATTTTTATGATAACATGGATATTTAATGATTTTTTCATAAAATCGACATATATAATATGAAAAAATGGAGGAGGTGAGAACGAGTAAAAAATAAAAGGTGAGGAATGCTTCAAGTAAATGTAAAGATGCTTGACTAGTAGGAAATTTGAGAGGGGTGCTCACAATCACATTTGTCATTTTTTATAGTTCTTTTGTTTGGATTAATTATGTTTTCTTTTGTCTATGTTAGGTTAACCATTTAATTACAACAATATAGTGGGCCCCTTCACAATGATATGCATTTTCATTGATCTCTTTGAGCAATTGGAAAGTTTCATATTCAATGCAATAACAAGATCCCAAGGTGTGACACGACATTTCAATTGTCTTTGGATGGATCATCAATGGAAAAATGCATGAGGTGGCATTGTACTTAACACCTTATAAACCATAACTCAAAAATATAATAGCTTGTGGGAGTTAAAACAATTCTTAAGAAGTTCAATGCTTATGGGTGCTCATTGACCATTTCATATATATGATCTATTAATCATTTGATGAGCCAAGCCTACATGATGATACTTCATGGATTTGATACCCATGAGTTCCCCAAACTAAAAAGCACTTCAAAATTGGCCTTCATTCTCTAAAATAAATAGTAAGAAAGAACAATACAAGCAAAAAACCTCTAAAGAATGTGTAGGATCAGTTAAGGATTGATTTATCGTCAATGAAAACTCAATATCTTGGTAGGGGATTTGAGGGTAAATTTGACTTCTTATAGTTGAGTGCCTAATGAGGAGGGATAGGAATAAGGAAAAATATAACCTTAAGGATGTAATTGGTCATGCTACCATTAAGGCTCTAGCCCTCCCTAAGTTAACAAAGGTAGTTGTTGTAGGTGATATCCAATATAAGTCAAGATAGAACTTCTAATATCAAATTCAAATATTTAGAAGAAATTTTATGCCAATCTTTAGAAGCAATCTATATCTAGCTGTAACCAAAAAATACATACATGGGATATAATCTCATAACATATCATGAGGCTAATGATCATGTTGATGATAGGTAAGGAAAAGTCATTTTTTAGACAAGAAATGTTTAGATCTCTAAAAATTAGTACATATGTGAGTGCCCTTTGATTTCTTGCTTATAGTCAATGAATTGGATGAAACATACCTCTAGTAGTTTCTATCTAGTTTTCTTTGATCGAGAGAGTAATTTGGGGATTGATCTTCCTAAGCTTTTGTTTGACTAATTTGGCATCAAGATGTACCATAAGGTGATGAATTATTAGAGATAGATAAAAGCCAAGGATATCAACATATGACTAGGCAAAGATGTTAGTATAATTTTAGAGGATAGAATTGATAGTTTACTATTTTGTGGGTCCCAAGGTTGTTGCAATGTAAGTGATCTTTGAATTATCTAGAGGCCAGATATTAAGATCATGTGTGTCTTCAACTAGAATTATTGACTAACATTGTCACTACAAAGATGTTGGTAGTAGGTCAACTTCTTCAATGGTTCATGTCTCACATAAGTTTTTATCAATTTAATTTAATCATTTCTTGAGATCTTCTATAGGGATATTATTGTAAATCCCCATGAATTTAATGATAGCCTCATCATTCTAAAATGTATCTGGACTTGGTGCATGCCTAATGGCATGGTGCAAGAATATAACTCTTGTTGCCATCACATTGGAAGATATTAAATTTCTTGCAACCTTAGCCTAATAAAACATATACCTCAAAGGAGGATTCATTCCATTCTCTAATTTATATTCCTCATTATAACATAAGGGTTCTTGGTTTCCACTAGGTGATGAAACCTAAGTCAGGCCCACCAAAAAGAAACTCAATGGACTAACCACTTGCAACATGAGGGAAGAGTACATACATGGATTTATCCTTTTGGGGGGGAAACACAAATTTATTAAAGGGATGAATTTGATTCCTAAGCTTTCCTTATGGTGTAAGGGAAGAGCATACACACTTGTATCTCATGCAAACATGAAAAGAAAGTTCATCAACCTTAGAAATGAAATTGTTAGATATGGAGAAAAGTGTGTGCAAGGGATACTTTTGATTCCCAAGATCACCTTACAATGTGAGGGAAGAGAAAACACACCCTTGGACACACAAGGAAAGCAAAAAAGTTCATTTATTTTAATCAAAATAATCAAAAGCACATAAAAGGGATGTAAAATTATCTCTTGGTCAAATGAAACTACAACACACACATCAGTAGTTTGATGTTATGATTGGTATTTAAACAAGTGAACCTAAAAATCAGTTAATAAATGACACAAACAACCCAAGAATACCCCTATAATGATTAGGCTTAGTAAATTAATCTAGAAACATTAGCCTTGACTTTGGTCTCTATGCCACACAATAAAGTGAGATAAGATCATTGAAAGGGATTTCATGGGTGAAATCAACAACAAAAGTAAAATAATAAAGTGAAGGATATCTCTATAATTATTGGTCATTGTGTCAATACAAAAGCCAAATAAATTAGAACTAAGGTTAATTCAAAATAGGAAGTCCTATGATTTCCATTTGAAAGGAAATAAATTAATCTCTAAGGTATATAAGAGTGCCTACATTAAACTAATATAGTTGTGTTTTTCCATATTATATCCTATACATTTAGATGCATTTATTTATAAATTTATAAGTTTAATAATTGCATATATTTATTATGATAGACATGATATATTTTGAACCTACAATAGAAATTAAATGTTGATGCAAATGGGGTGTTCTACCTAATTGGTTCATCGCCCAGGTCCTATTCACACTAGTTACTTAAGTTTACTTAGGAAACATGTATGATATTTATTACTTTATGTCTCAATTCATAATACTAAGACACATGTCATAATCTTATGTAATCCTACGTCTCACCTTAGTCTATATAACCAAGTAGTTATATTTGTATTATTAATTCATCCTCATTGAATATTTACATCCTTTGATAGAATAACATCATTCTCTCATATTTGATCTCTCGTGTTCTTTCATTGAAGCTCCTAGATCTTGGGTGGCTACATCTTTAGCCAAATATTTCATTGTATAGAGTATTTTATACCAACTCTTACATTAAACAATCATGAAAAAAGATAATACTAATAAAATTGTACATAGTTAAAATGTTAGAAAGTGAGACAAATGAAAGATTATCCTTGAATTTTTCTAGGCTATTAGCCAATATGGTGATTGGTTCATTTGATTTCCTAAATTCACTTATATAAAAATAGAAGGATAAGAACTTTATCAATAGATATTCCTAGTATTAAAAATAAGATGGAGACACATAAAGATATGAAGGAGCCTAGAGTCCTCTCTACCATATCTAAATATGTTTCAAGATTTAAGATTGTTGAAATAGCTCCTCCATTGGTGTATAAGGATGATAAAGAATTAAGAGTGGAGGATTATAAAATTACTATTAGAAACATGGGACAACCAACCAAAGATCAAGAAAAGTAGGTTCATGCACAATAAATAATTAATGGTTGCACATATGACACCTAATAGGGATAAGGTACAAGGATTTATGCAACTACAAGACTACTCAATCCATGTAGGGGAATGCATTTATTAGAAACTTTTCTAGAGGATAGAGTAGAGTTTATGTATAAAACATATAATAATAAACAAAATTAGTACAATGTAGTATAAACTAAGCTAGAAAAGGCCAAGTTGATAATAGGACATTGACAACAACTAGAGAATCTTGAGGAATCATAGAGGGGGAGGATAGATGAAGATACTAAGCTACAAAAATAATTAATGGAGCTAAGGGATAATGATTCTCAATAATTATAGGTAATTAATTAATTATAGATAGAGCTTCAACTCACTAAGAAATTGTCAGGGCTAACACCCCTTGTTAAAAAATTGTACTCATCTTTTTGGGCCAAGCTTGTGGAAATGATGGCAAAGATAAGTTTTATGTTGAAGTTCATTGCCTCCACTCAAGCCCTAAACACAAAGTCAAGGATGAAGTGGATGAAGTGATCCTATCCTTAACCTCCAAGGTTCCTCAAGGTAAATCTCCAGTTGAAAAAAATTCTATGATCTTCCAAATGAGAAGCTAATGACAATCAATATGCAAAATAAGAGAGCAACAATAGAGAAGGTCAATGAGGTGCTAAGCAAGAATAAGGACACTCTAAAGTGATAGACCTATTAGCCACTTAGAATAGGTTATGAAAGGATTGAGGGGGCACATAATATCTTTGGTTCAACAAGGGTTGCTCTCCTAATTGCTAGATAATGAAATACTACTCCAAGAAGAATAATTGAAAGCAATGTTCATAAATAAAGAATAAAACTAGACATATTTTAGGGCATGGGCACATATGTCAAGAATCAAATAAATAGAAGCAATCATTTATCTACTTGCATAGTTAAATTTAATTCCAAGAAAAGGTTCTTGTGGAAAGACTCAAAGATATATCCCATTGAGATATCATTGTACTAGATAAGCCCTTTTAGGCTTTCAAAAGAAATGAGTTTCCAACTAATATAAAATGGGAGTTTTTACAATCAACCTTGTACAAGTTACTCAATTTGTAGATATTTTCTCTCTATCTACCCCTTCAGGACAATTTCTAGGATAAATATTTTGGATTTCTTCCCATTCTTCTTCAATGTATTTGATCACCAAGTGACAATATCATAATTTTCCTTTCAATTTACTTAGTTCTATGTAAATTGTAAATTTTTCAAATACTTCATAGGTTTTAGTTTTGATGATATCATCAAGTACGTTCACACCATTACTCATTTGAAGATGTAATAGGAAGTGCAAAGTTTTGAAGTTGATAATTTTGACACTCTTCTCTGGTACATTATTGGTCAATCAATGGACACATCAACATAAGGGCCCCAATTTGTCAAGTTTAAATGACCACAAAGCTTTCAATCTTGCTCTCATTGAACTAATGACATAAACGACATTTCAATTGTTATGTCTTGCAACTTGGATATAATATAGTGAGCTAGCAAGGACATGTGTCCCAAGTCTTCTATCTTTTGAGAGAAAATTAAGAGAAAAGAGTCAATACCAAGTGATGCATTTGTTCGTAGTGCTTTTCCAAAATATGTCAGTGCAATAGACAATTACCCTTGTGGTATTAGCTAATTGATGACATGACAGATAATGAGGTGGGCTCATTTTGTTTTTGATCAAATAAAATAATGCTTTAATTTTTTATTCGTTACACTAGTGATCATTTTGTAAGATAACAATATACATGTCTTCCAAAAGGTTGCCAATCTAACAACCCTAAGGACTTACCCTATTGCTCAATTTTTATACTTGAGCACTTGTATGGCCACTAATAAAAAGGAGATTTAAAGCATATAAAGATACACAAAAGAAATAGTTGGCACCATGATTCTCTTCATAGAAATGACAAAATTAACACATGTTTGTCATTATACCATTAGCTAGAAATAGATTAGGTACAATAAAGAAAAGTCTTCAAATTTGTTGGATATGATTCACAAAGATACCTCTCAAATGGGCCAACATTACTTGAGTGTTGAAGATGAAAGTGTATGTTGATTTCTTCTCTAAACAACTTTTTTTAATACCATTTTATTCAATTGTGTTGATTTTTAGCATGCGTTTATTTCAATAATAATAAAATTAACACTCTTTTGGATAGGTGTGAGTATAAATATATATGTCGTATTTTATATCTAGATCTTTTGGTGAAGGTGGGACATAAAATTTTAGAGAAAGAATTGTACTATTTGAAACTTCAAAGAAGATTGAATTTGTAATAATTTAGATATTTCTACATCTCTCTACCTTGGTGTGCCTATCTATGATTTCTTTTTTATACATATCTCTACTTTGGCGTGCCTATCTACATTTGTAAGCTCAAGCAAAACAATAATCATGCTACTTGTAGATTATTTTATAAATCAAATCTCACATTTGTAAAATTTCTCATGATGTATGTCTGTCTCTGATGTATGTCCATACCTTGTTCAAAAGCTCCCATTTTAGCCTAGGCAGGGAGGATGCTGGTGAAGGTTGCAAAGACTTGCTTCACACCTGCCAATTGCATTTGCTTACTATATGGTCCCATGGGGGGGGCTTGGGCTTCTATTTTCATGGATCAAGTGGTCCCATGAAGCAAAAAATAATACGCTGCAGGGTTAATTGGAATCTTCTCCTGAAAAATAGTAGCCCCTACCTTTTAGAATTGCAAATTTTAGCGGGTGAAATTGAGGTGGGGCTAGAAATTGCCCCAACAGCTTAGGAATTTTTAAGGAATTTTTTTTGCCATTTGTCTATCACTTAGAATTTTAAATTCCTAAAATAAACTAAAAAATGAGAGAATTTTTATTTATTTATTAATTTTTATCAAATTAATTCACTTCGTTCTTTGAATTTTGGAACTCAAACTTTTAAGCTGAATTGCAAAATTGAATTCATGGGACCACCAACTTTAAAATATTCCCAAAAAAATCTCAACACCCACTGAAATTTTTTAGGAAGCCCCCTCCAGGGACCGTACCCTTAGTTTCTAAAGCCTTTTCAACACATCTATTTTGTGCATATTCTGCAATCATGGCATTCCATGAAACCAGATTTCTTTTAGGCATTCGGTCAAATAGTTCGCGTGCTTTGAATATGCTTCCACATTTTGTTTGCTTGTCTACCAGATCATTTCCAACTACATCTAACAAAAACCCCCATCCTTTATTCTTTTATGGATGCTGAAACCCTGTTCCAAATCTCCCATTTTGGGACAGGCTGGGAATACGTGAAGAGATCTGCAGTAAGCCAAAGCAACTGTAGCAGACAATCAGGGGTTTCAGCAGATGATGATTGTTCTCAATACCTTCGTCGCTGTCAATAAGAGAGTCAGCAACCAGATAAATTGGCTTTTACTTTGCAGGTTAGTTTCATTGCATATAAAACTCTCATTTAAAAAACAAAGTAGGAAACTGGCAATGCATTCCTTCCATTGACAGAGAAAATTAAAACACATAAAATATATTGTTTTTAAACAGCGTAAGCATAGACGAAATGATTAGATACACCTATAACTCAAGATTGCCTGGGATTACAGCAGGATTTCGAATTCTAAAATAGTGCGCGGGATTTTTGAGGCGGGAAACGAGAGTGGGTTAAAGTGAGTCCCAGGGCTTAAATTTGACGGTTGACCTTGCCTGTCAACAAATTTTTTAATGACGGTTATTATTCAAAGGTGCCCTTAAAACAATATGATATACCTTAGTGTAAGTAAAATTATATATAAATCAAATATATATATCATTATAATTCTATATAAATTTTGACATTCTATCCAAAATCTCTCCTTTCATCTAATACAATCTTCTTAAAATTTTGATTGTATTTTACGACAAAAATCTTTAAATACGGTCATACGGCCATCAAATTTAAGCCTTGGGTTAAACCCTATGGTGGAAATGGCAAATGTGAACAACTACGAGAACGGGAACGGAAAGTGTGAAA
Organism: Sequoia sempervirens; assembly: GCA_007258455.2. Classification (NCBI taxonomy): domain Eukaryota; kingdom Viridiplantae; phylum Streptophyta; class Pinopsida; order Cupressales; family Cupressaceae; genus Sequoia; species Sequoia sempervirens. The sequence goes on along the minus strand of VDFB02105785.1, from coordinate 437,101,740 downwards.
ACAGATGGAATGCTACGGGAGCGGAAAAGATCTAGTTTAAGGGAGTTGTGGGCCCGACCACCTAAGCAATCAATGCTTAGGGTGGGACGGAAAAGATCCAGTTTAAGGGAGTTGTGGGCCCAGCCACCTAAGCAATCAATGCTTAGGGTGGGGTCCCATGGAGACGCTTCAGGATCTATTTTTAAGGGGCAGGAGGTCTCATGAAGTCAAAATAAAATTGCTGCAGGATTAATTAGTAGCAGCTCCTACCTTTTAGGACTGCAAATTTGAGGGGGTGAAAATGGGGTCGGGCTGGAGATTGCCTCTACAGTTTAGGAATTTTAATTGCCATTTGTCAATCATCTCAACTTTTAAGTTTCCTTAAATTTTGGAGCTTTAATTTTAGGCTGAACTCCACAACCAATAAGTTCATGAGACCACCAGCTTCCTTAAAATTTGGAGCTTAATATTTTAAGCTGGGCTGCATTAATAAGTTCATGGGATCACCACCTTTTTCCTGAAAATGCTCAGCAGTACCCGTTGAAACTTTTCAGGAAGTCCCCCTCCATGGGACCCCACCCTTAGAGTGTGCCGGTTAAGCCCGGCCTAGCATATTACTCATCCCAAAGATTACCACATGAATATAAACATATGGAAAGATAATACTTGTTTATCCACAATCTACCCAATGATAAGGATATGATTTGATCTAAAACTCATAATAAATTTCACTATAAATTTTCAGTGGACATATATATATATATATAAAATATTTGCCTTAAATATTTATATCAATGAATTGAAATGCATACTACGTGTCTAGATATGAGAATCGAACAAAATACACCGAATGCATTTATAGAGGTAACATTAAACTTTCTGCGCAAACATAATTTACAATAAGAGGTATAGGTATAAGTAAGCGAGGAACTCAGATTCCTTTTTAAATCTATCAATCTGAGGATTAGTTGGGGGCAACTGCTGATCAAGTTAGAAGATTTACATATTCTTGTAAAGTGGTTAAAAGGTAAGGCAATGCCATTAATAGTGAAGGCTGCCAATCGAACTGTTGATGTTGCTCGACAGTTAATGGATTTAAGTGATGACTACAATCCCTATAGTTAATGCAATGGAAATTAGTGAATGGGCACCATTGAAGATTGAATGGCTTTTTTTTCGCTGTAGTGAAGGAAAAATTATAACTATTTTAAGCTCTGACTAATAAGGAATAAAAGCATTATTGTAAAATAGAATGTGAAAGAATAAAATCCATATCTTGGCTCACCCAAAAATGCAAGAAAAATCTCACAACAGACCCGTAACTGATAGATAAAAACCCCGAATAGAAGGTTGCAGCCAAGAATGAAATACCATGGGCTGAAAGTGGAATGGTTGCAAACTAAAATAGAAAAATCAGGAATCTTTGTTTTTCGTGCCAAGAAGAGTGAAAGGAGGAACAAATCCCCCGTAATGGTCAAGAAGCATTACCATCTTAAAGCGACATGCTCCCCACATATCCAAATCCAATTTCTTATTTAGTAACCTTTTTATTACTAAAAACTCGCAGATTTTTGTTATCTTTTCTATCCGTTTGGTTATAATTAGAATCTACCAAAATCACTACCCTAAAACCTTTTGATTTTTCTTATTGTATCTACCGAGGATAATTTCCAATCTTAAAGTGTTTCAGAGTTTAACATCAAATCACAGAAATGGAATTGCCTGATGGCTAACGATAGTTAATCTATTCTTTTATCTATCACCAATTAAATACTTATTTTAACAATAATTTTTCAATAACATTCTTATCTTGTCACTTAACATAAAATCTTCCACATTCAGAAAAACCAAATCATTTAATGTTTACTCTAAATAACCTGTCCCCAATATTCTGTAAACCGGGTAAAATCATTTGCCCCACAATTATTTGCATATTATAATTAATTTCCCAACCCAATTTTATAACCCTTTTATTTATTTATTATATTATTATTTAATATTACATTACAAATTCATTTTATTGTAAACTATGATTATTTATAAACATATTTATATTTATTTGTCAAAATACATTTTTTTCTTAATAATTTATGTTTGATGCATATAGTAATCAAATGCATTTATCAAGCAATTTTAAATTAAATAAATCAAATTCCAATCAATTACCTAAACCCTATCAAGTGGTCGAAAAGTAAGACCTCAAGCAACACCAACTGACCACTAACAAAAATGACAACACTGACAAGGTAACAACCGAATACTCATCCTCTTCGAGGATGATGGCTAAGGTAGGGGACCAAGTGCTATCTTCGATCAATTGTTTCATTGGGTTTAAGGAACGCTCATACCTGCCAATTCAAGTGGAGTTGATGTCTAGTACCTACAACCTACAGCACAAAACGGTCGTGCATACATATCCATGTAAACAGTCACACCATGAAAGGGAATTGTAGCGTCGCAGGGTACTCACAAGTGAGTGATATGACTCTATCCTTTTCACCCAAACACATCAGTAAGAACATCACCCAATAACTAATGATAAGAACAATCACAAGATAGCCGCATATTAGTCATGGTAAGATAGTCAATAGTCAATAGTCAATAAATACACCATCATCTACTTAACATCATTAGCACACACCTTTAAATATCCTTATTATTTTACCTTCATCTCCAAGTTCCCAAGCCAAACTACCTGCACATCCACGGTGAGAATGGAGGGGCACTACATCTCCTCACACCCATACCATTTATATTGGAAGCACTTTGGATGTCGAAGTAAAAATGCATAAATTCAAACATCCACGTGAATCTAATGATCCCCATATCCCCTCAAAAAGACATGATAAAGAAAAGAAAAATACAATCCAAAATCTAAATCAATCCCAAAGGCTACAAAGGCCCAACAAAGCAAAAATCAAAACCATATGGATCATAAAGCAAAAAGATGCAATGCATTCAAATCTATTTTGGGTCCCTATGTCTCAAAACTCGCTATCCTAGCTCCTTCATCATCCCCACATCCTCCATCTATTTTTGCTTCAATCAGTCCACATCCTTCACAATATATGGTATTGTTGGTTCTGAAAACATCCTCCCATCACACTCCCTTTCAATCATTACATCCATACAATTTCCAACATCCCATCCATTATCCCACATATCTCCCCCATCAAATCTCTTTAATCCATTCCCTTGCATAATCCATCCATCCTAATAAGATTATACCAACATCCAATGGTCCCTTCATAAATGGGCTCTTATTACCTCAACAGGGAACTAAATGCTTGATTCCTTCCTCCATCTCCTTATCCACAATCTTCCACATCCACTTATCCACATCCCTATCATAATCCCTCTCCATCCACACTTATCCAAAAAACCAAAAAATCCAAAAATCCAAAAAGTCAAAAATAAATAAAATCAAAAAAATGTCAAAAAACAAAAAAATATATATATCAAAAAAAAAAAAAATACAAATAAAAATTTGTTGAATGGTGAAAACTTGGAAAACAAGCACCTTGAGCAAGTACCATAATGAAAACCTGGCAAACAAGCATCATGTGTAAACCCCCCATCCATTTGCTCTCCACACTTGGGGGCAACTTCACTTTGAGCATCCACATCCTTCATCTTCTCCATCTAGCCTATCACACCCATCCTACCTGTCATATCCCATTTATCTCAATCCGTCCACCCTCTTTGTGATCTTGATAAAGATAGGGTAAAATATATATGTGTGCGCTTTAGATCCCTCTTAGCATGCATTCCCTCTATCCACACACTATCATTCTTTATCCTCCCATCATGCTATCATCCATTTTCCTTCCTTATCGATGCATCCTATCCTCTACCTACCTTATCATCTCATCCACCTAACTTTCATCCCCCTTGCCTCATCACACATGACATATCTAGAGTGGGGCATCTTCTTCCTTTGTGACATAGTCCTTAAAGATCTCATTTTGTACTATCCATCCATCATATCATCCTTTCATCTCCCCATCTTTATCTCCCTATCCTTTCATCCCATCATCTCTTCCATCACACTATCATTGCCTCCCTATCCTCCTTTCATTAATCCCTCCAAAATGCTCATCCCTTCATCCTTCCTTCTCCATATCCTTATCTTCATATCCCCTCATCCACTCACCATTTCCATCTCCACATCCTTATCTTCCTATCCATTCATCATATAATCCCTTTCATTCTCCAAATCATTATCTCTCTATCCATCCATCCTATCATCTTTATCTCTCCATCCATTCATCCATATCCTCATTCCATCCCATAATCCCTTGTCATCAGTATCTAGCTATAGGCTACCCTCATATAATCCAGTGTCATCTATCCCACTATCATCATTCCTACCTCTACCCCACATATTTATAATCTCCTATCACCTTTCATCACTCATCTCTCCATCACATAGTCCTCCTAATTCATCTTTTGATGATTTGGATAGCTATCCCATTTCTGAGCTTCACGTAATCCACACCCTCTTGTAAACATTGTACATCTTGTATATATTGATCATCATGTACATAGTGTCCTCCATTGTCATCATCTAGGTCCATCATTGTACATACTTGTCACTAGGTCCCATCCTTGTGTCTGTTGTGTCGCCAAGATCCTCTATCAAGCTGCTACTTCAACAAAATCCATTACCCATTTGGGTTTCAAGTATCTTGATCATTTCTTGTCATGAGAATCCTCAGTTCTATCCATCCATCTTTGGTATTTGTAGGATATAGCATTCCTTACATCAGACCCATCAAACCACATCAACCCCATCCATCATCATTATGGCAAAAGATACTTGAGATATTTTGTTATTTCATTGATGCTTTTGGAATTTTTGTTTATCTTTGTTTTGGGATTCCTACTTCACCTATATTTGAGGTTGTCGTGATCCATCATATCATGGCATGCTTTGATTGGTGAAACTAGGGGCAATTCTTGGCTTTTTGTTTGTCATGTTTTTTTGGTTGTCTCGTGTAGTATCCACCAAGATCCTCTATGCTCTTGTTTTATATTGGGGAATCCTTTTGTGCTTGTAGTTTTCCAATATTGTACATCCACCAAATCCCTTTGCGACTTTGTGAAATGTTGTACTAGTTAACTTTTTTTTTTGTTAGTCCTATGAATGTGATATGAAATCATCTTGGTTCCTTATACCCTAGTGCATTTTAGAGTAATCATGCATTAGCTAATAATTAATTAATCTTTAATTAATTATTATTATAATTTATTATCATGCACTTAAACTAAACTTGAGAGTGATTTACTATGTTAACTAGAGAATTATTATTAGATCATTTTGTCTCATTGCATGAGATGTTGATACTTGTCATAATCTAATCCATTTCTCATTTAAGGTTGCTCCTATATAGAATTAAACCCTCATTGTATTATCGTGCATTTGATATAACTCTCAACCTTTGAGGACTCTTTTGTTTTCCTTGAAGATTCTTGAGGTTCGTTCTTTAGCTTTTTCTTGTTGAGGAAAATTGCATATATTGTTTGCAGATCTCTTGCATGGAAGGTGTCTTTATTTGTTGTTTGATTTTGTGGTTTATATTTTTCACAATTCTAACATAGTATGAGAGCATGGATTTAGTGAACCTCTTTTCGATTTATGAGGTTTTTTCTTCAATAAGGGTTACAAGTTTTACACTAGTAGAACTTGGAAAATAAATGACTAGAGGTGACTAAAACTTTTAGTCACGGCAACTAAAAATGATTAAATTCTAGTCATTTTTTGCAACACGGTTATAAATGACTAAATAAATGACAAATTTGATCGTCAGGTAAATAATTAGTTATTTATTTAGTCACAAAAATAAAAATGACTAAATAATTAATCACAAATAATTTAGTCCTGCAATCATGTATAATTCTACCAATGATTCAATAAGAGTTATGGTACATATAATACATGCATATTATCAATTATTTCAATCCATTTGAATAGATCATTTAAGGAATCAAGAATCAATAGTACTATTACCATAGTCCACCATGATGGGGTCAAAGAGGAAGCATGTTAGGAAGCCCTAACTTCAACACATACTCTCTAACATATTAACATACATATAGTATTTTGTCGGTGCAATCCTTGAACCTCCTTTAGGTGCAAGTGTTAGTATATATTCCTCTCTATATAGAATTGTATCCCCTTCTATCTCTTTTTCTTTTTTCCTACTCTCCAAAGATAAATTAAACTATCAAATTTTTTATATATTAATTTAATTTGTTCTATATAAAAATATATTAATTATTAATTATTAATTATTAGTTATAATAATTTTATATTTATATTTAATAATTTTTATTATAGAATACAATATATAATAATAATAATAATATAACCTATATATACTATTAAATATAATAATAAATATAATTATATTATATATAATTTAATTTGTATTACTATTATATTAAATATATATAATATATTAATTATATTTTGTATTATATAAAATATATTTGGCAAATAAATGATATTTTATGGTAAAACATTATAGCAAGTGATAAAGTTAATTTTTTTTATTTTTGCAAAAAAGGAGGGAAACTTGCCTTGGAAGGAATTTGAATAATATTACCAATTTACAGCACGTCAGGGCTTCAAATTTACAGGAGTTGGTGAACAAGAAAGTGCAGGCCCTAGAGTGACAAAGGCCGTTGTTTCTATTGTTTTTGATAATTCTAATCATAGTCGTAGTCTCATTGGATATGAAGAAAACACTATGATCACCGTAACTCTCGGTAGGTATTTAGCCATTTCATTTTCTTCAGCTCTTTTAATTTCAAAATAATCCTCAAACAGTTTGTGATATAATATTCAAGTTTTCTTTCAGTGGGTTTGGTCAAAAAAAAATTCCTTTAGTTCCACCGCACCATTTCTAGGGTTTATTTCTTTCCCTTTTGCAGTGATGCGGGAATAGCCTGGAGTTCCCGTGTGTTGTGCTCACATTCATAGGTGCCCTTGCAACTTGATTCATTGTCAATGGATTCGCAACTACAATCTAGGGACTAGAAAATGGAGATCATCTTGGGCTTGCAATACAACTGGAAAAAGCAAGTGTGGCATCGATTTTCTTACTATATCCAATTGTCTCTATCATTTTTTAGTGCACCCAGTTGCTTCCTTTTCCTTGGGAGGCCTATAATTTGATTGCTCTTTTGGCATTTGATCAGGAATTCCTTATTTTTTACCTTCAAAAGGAGGGCTCAACAGGACTTGAAAATATGTACTATAGTTTAATTTTGTTGCCCATTTGTGTTTGTATTTTACGTAAAGCCCTGGAGATAGCATACCCAAGTTTTTTTTGCCTCCTTTAGGCTTCAATATGGGGTTAATTCTTCAGGGGACTTGATTTATTCAAACGGGTATTTCATTTTTCACTAGATGGATTATTCATGGATGTAAAATATCTGAAAATGTTGGAGGGGACTATACTATCCATTGTAACAGTCATGCCAATGGTCACAGAGGAATGGCCATCGCCACCCTTCAATTCAATTGTCATCTAGCCCTACTCTTGATCTATCTGCTTCCTGCCTATTCATATCTTAGCACAGAGTATGTGAAATTTGATGCTATGAATTACAAACCGTTGAGTGAACACTCAGAGGAATTGCAAGATATGGATGTTTTAGAATGTTGAAATTGGATCTTGGTTTTCATTGGATTATGATGATGACACAACCGATGAAGCTTCATTGCGTAATCATAATACCATGTCTGAGTTTAATGGTCTCGATCAAGTTTTAGTTTGAAATTCTATGAGCATTAGTTTAGGCTAAAAATGGTATTCTTCTCACCCTTTTCAGTATTATTACCTTCATTGGTGTAAGTGTGGATATGAAACAGCTGACATGCTATGCACTTAACTTTAAGTTAGTTCAGGTCATTTGTATGGATTTATCTATTAGGGTCAAGATCATGCTTATTTTTGAAGGTTGTGGAGTTGTTACTGCCAATTATTGACCTCTACATTATTTGTCTATGGTTTCTGAACTTTTGAGAGATTTATTGAAATAGGTTAACAGAAGATCTTGGGTCTCTAGTTCATAAGCAGTTGCTTGTTAGGACCATTCGCAAGGAGTATGTTTGTAAACATGATCTACATATCCTTCTAGGGTATTGGGCACCTTATTAACAATGCTTTTATATTTTTAATATTTTATTTGGCACAAGACCCTAAATTTTTTTTAATGCATTATTCATTACATTGAGAAGATTATTTATCTGCATACCCTTAAATCTCTGAATGCTTACCTTCCCCACTAGATTGGGAAGAGGATTGAAAATTTTTCTGTTGTCACACACATTTTATGCAAATGCCTTATCAAACTGACACACCTGTTGTTAATTTGGTATATACAACTAATATTTGGATTGACTACATTTTGTTATCATTACTCTTTTATTATAGGACTTAGATTTTCTCTATGACATTTATAGTAGAGCAAAGCTCTAAATTTTTAATGTTTTAGATTGTCAATTTAAGCTTGAGATAGCTACTTTTTATGTCCATGGAATCGTAAGTTGACATGTTCAGTCACTTACAATGACACTGTCAAGAGGATTGATTTTTTTCTTGAAATTGTTTGTATCAAGTTGCAAATCATGAGCTTTGAAATTTTATAAGCAACTATTTATATAATGATTGTGGAATTATAGAGTGAATAATTGCAGCAATAATATCAAACTAAGTGTATAAAATTTAGTGTGCTCATCTATTAATTATTGTAATGGAAATGCAAAAAGTATATAAACCTTTCTGGATTTCATTTGAAACTCCCTGCAATGACTGGATCTAACATAGGATTTCAATGTAATGAATCTACAGTTGAAACATATGAGAATTTCTTGCGGACACTACCCATTTTTTTCATTGGCATAGTTGATAGAGCGATACAGTTTGTATAGAATCTAGAGATAAGTTGCTTGATGTCTCATAAATCAGGTTTCATGTACTTAGCACCAGGAATTCCCATTTTGGCACAATGAGGGAGGATGTTGACAAAGGTTGTATAATTTGGATATACACTTGCTAATTGCATTTTCTTGAATGCTTCAAAATCCTCTTCAACAAATCCATTTTGTGCATATCTTGAAGTCATTACAGTTCATGATGACACATTTTTTTTAGGTACTCTATCAAACAATTCACGTTCCTTGTCTATTCTTCCACATTTTTCATATGCATGTCTACCAAGGAGGGAAAGTACAAATATAACAACTGACAAAAATCCATGTTCCTTTATGCTTTGATCAATGTCCATACCTTATTCTGAAGCTCCCATTTTTCGCACGGGCAGGTAGGATATAGGCAACAATTATGGAATTTGGCTTTACACCTGCCAATTGCATTTGCTTGAAACTGTGTAAGCCTTCGCTAAAAATACCATTTTGTGCATATCCTGCACTCATGGCATTCCACAAGACCGCATTTCTTTGAGGAATTCTGTCAAACAGCTCACATGCCCAAATTTCAAAAATGCCTAAACCTCATCATATTCTATCATTTGTTCACTTTCAACCTTAAAAGGAAAAATATTGCACTCATGGCATTCCACAAGACCGCATTTCTTTGAGGAATTCTGTCAAACAGCTCACATGCCCAAATTTCAAAAATGCCTAAACCTCATCATATTCTATCATTTGTTCACTTTCAACATTAAAAGGAAAAATATTGTGATGTTGTGACAACGACAATGCATAAGGTGATATATATATATATAGTTAAATATGGTTGATTTTATATATATATATATATATATATATATATATATATATATATATATATATATATATATATATATATATATATATATATATATATGTAATATTATACGATTTGTAAAATATTATAATTTTAGGAAAAGATTGTGTTTTCAATTTTGCGTCAACACCTCATATCACACTTTGTGATCCATCATCATAGGATAAATGGTACCAGTCTCTAATAAAACCACATTTACTTTCTAATCCTCTCCTTTGTATTTTCTCCTATAAATTCTCTTACTGTCTCATATGTGCATTTGTATCACATATATATGTTGATTAGTAATTAAGCATTTAGTCATATTTACAACTCAAGCGTTAACAGAAGGATAAGTGATATAACACAAGGTGAGAACTCCTTGGAGTTCATACTCAAATTAAAGAACCTAAGGACATTGTAATTAAAAGAACATCCTTGATAACATTTCTTTCCTAAAGTATGCATGTTATTTCTAATGTTTTTTTGCTTGATTTTTATTGTTCTGAGTGACTTATTATAGTTAGGCATGTCGCAAAGTTCTAAGGAACAACAATATCACTTGAAACATTCCGGAAGGCATAAGCATATTATCCAAGTTGAAAACTTTCTAAGAATCTCAAAAATGTCTTTCTTAACTAGTATTTTAACCATGGGAGAAACAACAATTTTTTTATTAGATGTGATATAATAAAGAGTTTTTGTGCATTACATTCAAAATATTTAATTTGATTTATAGAAACTGTCTCTTTTTAAAATAAATAAGTCTATCAATGCAATATATATTGAAGAAAACATTTTCTGCTAAACTTTTTACAAACAATTTAGCTCGGGTTATTTCCAAATCCTTAGAGTTGATAGTCTGGAAAACATAAGTATAGGAGTCATGATATTTACATAACCTTGCAATATTTGCAAATAGATTTTTTTTTGTTTTCATCTTTCAAAGGAACTCTATATCAAAGCTCATGAATTTGGTACATATTACCAAGGCTAAAGGAGGTAGCCACTTCAGGACAAAAAATTCTCCGAAGTTGTTACATCCCGATTTTATAGCTACTATTGTATAGGGCAATTGATTGTAATGTTTGAATCTTGATGATGAATAAAACATGGTTGATCTCGTTAATAAATGAATGAGTTATGTTTAAATGATGTTTTCATTTGATTGTTACTTCTAAATGATTTAGTCTTGATTAAATGTTGCATATAATTATGGAATAATGTTATTCAAACTTGTGAGATGTTTTTACCTTGTTATGAGCATATGACTGCCGATGTCATGTCATGATGTGTAGGTATGAAGACTGTACCTCCGGACAGAGGAGAGACATCATTCGGGGAGGAACTTGGTTGGGTAAACAGTAATGATTACCAAATTGAGCATACACACACATTCTATAGATTGAGTAAGCCACATCTGTTTATCGAGATAATGGTAAGTCATCCGTAGGCTTGTTTATTGACCATAAGGATTCTGAATTCACTTCTTTATGCTTTAGGGAGGTGATTGTTTAAACGTTAGACTTGCTATACAATGACCCAAGTATGAATGATGTGAATGTTATGTATGGGAATGCACGTACATCTATACATAGTGAACACGTATTTATATGTATAGACATATCAATACATGTGTACGTTAAGTAGACGGATATGCTCATACACGTGTGTCGACATGTATGTACACATACATACGTATAAATAGGTGTATATATGTACACATTCCATTTGATATCTGTAGTGAAAATAATATTTTATAATATTGCCTAGCAAAATTACATAAATATTTATGTATTAATGTATATATTAACAATGTGATTATATGTATGGATATATATACATAAATACATAAAGGTAAATGTATTATATATTTATATATTTAAATATATGTATTAATATAAAGGTAATATTTACATATATATAAATATATATATATAGATCATGATATAATGTCGAAAAATATATATATTTATATATTTAGAAATATTACACCTAATTAAAATACATATATGATTAAATATATAAATGATTAAGGTTAAAATGTATATGATTAAATATATAAATGATTAAGGTTAAAATGTGAAATGTATAAATTAAAATGACATAGAAGAATATTCAATAGAATAAAAATTGAACATAAGGGATTTAAATCCTTTAGCCATAATGAAATATTTCGATTTTAATCTCATTATGGAAATCGTGCCTTTTGTTTGAATTAATCAAATCAAAGAGGAAGTTGAATTGTTTATAATAAACATCTGAAATATTTAAAAAGAGGGAAGAAACGAAAAAATCGCGTGAAAAAGCCACGCGCAGGAAATAAACGCGTCTGAAGCGCGCGATTGGAAAAACTGATCTTTGAATGGCGCAAATACTGATCTCAAGACCATGAAATGGCAACGTGGGAACGTCTGAGACTTGACCTTTTCGTTTGGAAACGAACTTCCTTGTTTATTGCAACGATATAACCTAAAAAACTAAAAACGCCTGGAGCTGTCAATCCGCCATGTGAGGGTTGAAGAATTCTAAATTTGCTGGCTTAATAGGAAGTCGATTCATCTCTATTATAATGACTTAGGGTTTATGAATTCGCCAAGTGTCTTTTTGACAAATTTTGGGCACTTGTTGTCAATTTGCATGCCTTCTAAAAGGGAAAACAGTTGCAATTCGGGCCCTATATAATGACGCCCTTCCATTCATTGTGAACACACTTTTGGAGCAATCTGAGTTTACTATTTTTTCCATATCCATTACATTATACTGCTTGAGTTTCCTATATTATTGAGTTTGATAAATTCAGTGTATTATTACCAGCATTTACCAGTTACAGTGATTGAATCATATTTAGCCCAGAGTGAGGTATTTGTATAGCTGAGTAGGAATTGAGTGGTGGAAACACATCTGCGAGAAAGAGATATAGGAGTTCACTATAGAGAGAAATACTTTCATAAAAGAAGCCATATTTAGCTGAAACTACAGAAGCTTATTTGAAGAAGAATTTAAAAGAGCAAGTCTGGAAGGAGAAGCTTTAAAATCAGGCATGAATCTTCCTATTATATAACTTTTGTTAAAGTGTTGTTTATCTTGCGTCTTGTGATCGTTGCTTTCAATTAGCTTTAATAGGAAAGAACCAATTCGATGAATAAAGCAATGCATTAAAGGAGAAAATGTGTAAAGGATTCAATGATTATGGGAAATTGTGAAAAAGGGATTATTTGGGTTAAGAATTTAAAGGATTAGATTATTTATCTTGCATCAAAAATAAATAATAGAAAAAGGTAAAAGGGAAGGATTTACTTGCATTTTAAATGGTTATTGCATGTTGTGTATGATCTCTATATATGGAGAATACGTAGACGTACTTATTATATCTACTAGGATCGAATTGAAGGTCTAGTCAAGTATGGTCTTTTAGCTTAGGTTATTAGATAACTGAGTAAGCTAAGTACTCCTAGGACAAAGATTTCCTGAACAAGAGGAATAAAATAAAGACACTTGTAGACTGTTCATCTCCATTAAGTTAGTATGATTGTAGGATGTCTGGGATGACGGTTTCATCCATTGAAGGACAAAACCTATGCGTAGAGTAAGGAAACCTCAAGTCAAATCGGCCCTGAGTAGTGTTTATGATAGATGACCTTCATTCGAAGTACTGAATGAGAATACTTTGGCCAAAGTAGTGAAAGGTACGACATCCACCTAGAAGTGAGATAGTTGAGACTACACTGTCAGTTCATTGTGATCCGAGTACTAGATCGAGATTGTGAAATAGCAAGGTTCTAGTTGAGTAGGACACAACACTATGCTCAGTTGGTAATCGTTAAAGGATACCCTACCAATCTCTTCTTCGAAGGGAGGGCCGTTCATTGCAAAATGATCGTGCGGGGGACCGCATTATAAGTCCGTGGTTGGCGGAAAAGCGCCCGAGTGATGTTTCTCCTCCACAACAAGCGGCCAATGTACCAAGATTTGAAAGGACGGACTCCTAGACCTTCTTACTTCTATTTGTGCAAAAGCTTACGAGCTATGTATGTAACTATATTACTTTTAACTCTGATTTATATTTGCAATGAAAATGAAATTCATGTGGAAACATATTGTAACTTGTACATGTTTATCAATAAAGAAAGGAAGAAATTTTATTGTATTATCTTTGTTAGATGTTACTTTTACATGTTTTTAGTGAGAATTGGAAAGTTTTTAATTTATGCAGAATTGGGTCGTTACAGAAGTCATGAGAACTGGATTCCTTAAATACAATATAGTATTTGAAACCCCTTGACAATTGAGCAAAAAATAATTGCTAGTAATATCTTGGGGAAGTCTACGAAGAATTGCTACTATGGGCACTCATGCCTCATATTTAAACAACTTACCTAGAGAGCCAAGAGATGCATAGAAGATTGCCACAGAAGTTCAGATTCAAGATGGACAAAAAATTGCCATGGAAGTTTAGATTCAAGATGGCCAAAAAAACTAATGGAAGTTTAGAATCGAGACACACAATAAACTGCAAGAGTTTAGAATATGTTGGTTCTAACCAATTGCATGTCTTGATAATTACATTCATAGCATCAAAGTGATCCAACTGTAGTATATTGATCTGTGCCCAAGAGTATCCAATGTCTCCATAATCTAGCTAATTGCACACCTTCTTGGATTTAATAATATGATTGATAATTGCAATGCCAAGAAGTGTTACATTTTTATCACATGTTTGGTTGTTTGAAATTTTTGCTTTACATCGGAGACTTAAGTTGATGGTTGACTTGATTTTTCAAATTCAATTTTTTTTAAGTTCTAATTTAAGTTCTTCCCAAAGGTCTTATGTTTCCTCCCATCTATAATTACAATCCAATTGAAACTTTGTTTAATTGGAAATGTACTAAACATTATTTATTTTGGATGTGGGAATGTGATTTTAAGTATTTAAGAGGCCCTCGAGGAGGTATGATATTCTTCAAGAAGGAGCCAGTGTTGGGAATTGACCTCGAGACAACGATCAACAATGTTGTTTTTCCAGGATTACAGGTGAGAAGTAAATTTGCCCCATATTTACATGTATACATACTCCTTAAGAATTCTCCCTCTTTAAGTAGTAGTTAATAATGTTAGCAAAAATTTCATATCATCTTGTGCCTGATATATACATGAGAATTGAGATTATTGTGGCTTGCTAATGATAGTGAAAAAGTGGTTTGCTAATGACAGTGGCTACTTGTGACAATGGTATTTGCTACAGTGATGTGCATCTACATCCTTCTTTGATCGTTGGTTGCACATCATTGGTGTCAAAGGTAATGGTGTTTGTTGATGCAAGGTAAGTTTCAAAGGTGTTGATAAAATTTGATGCAAGGTAAGGTACTTATACATATAAGTATAACAAAGTTGTTTCTTGATCATTCAGATATTCAGTGGAAGTGAGTATTGTTATTTATACTTCAAAAAGTTGCAAGAGGTGTGATTGTATTATTACAAGAGATACAAGGTTGGGACATGTCATGTTTTGATATGATCAAAGGTGAATAGATATGGTCTTTTGAGACAGTTATATTGTCAATGCATAGTGAACAATGGCATATTTACTTCATTTTCTTCTAACAATGGTTACTTGGTTTTCGACATGAATGCTTTCCTCATTGGTTTCAGACATAAGTGTCTTTGTTTGCAGTCGGTTTGTAATGGCAGTGATTACAAAGACAATATACAGATCCATGTGTATTATGCCTCATGTTCCTATTGGCAGCAATTCTTTGATGGTGTGACAGTAAGCCTTCTAACTTGATGGTTCCATTTCATGATTTTAGACATTGCTTCTATATGTTTCTTATCCTTATATCCCTTCTTATTAGATGATTAATTGTAGGTCTCTACTAGCAGTGTTATGACTATTTGTATAGCACAGTGGAGTGGTATGTGGAGTAGAGTCAAGTATCTTGATGGTCTTGCAACATGGATTATTTGTTCTATTTTTATTAATGACATGCCTCTTTGCCAATGTACAATTCATTTTCCTTGCTATCATTGTGCTTTTGATGAACAAAGTTTTGTGGTATTGTGGTGCATTGGTTCCTGAGTTTCCAACTGAGATAGAGACAGTGAATGGTTTCTTGACAATGATAGTTGTCTTTATTTGCTTGACTTGACAATGCTAATTTGACATGACAGTGATATTGGTTGTTTGGTTTATGACAGTGACCTATAACTCTTTTGTCAGTAGTTGCTTGTAGACAGTGTTCTTGAAATAAACATTGATGTGATAACAGTACAATGTCATTGTTGATAATACACCTTGATGAACTAGATAGTACAGTTACCTCACCATGCAGTAGTCCTCTTTCAATGGTCAATGACATCTTGTATGGTCTCTATGCTATAGACAGTTTGTGTTCACGGTGGTTGCTTGGTAACTCAACAAATTTCTTGAGCTTGTGATAGTGGTATACTTCTTTCTTATGATGCTTATGACCGTGACTTCCTTTCAATTCCATAATGTTGATAGTGACTTCCTTTCAATGCCATATAGTTCTCTTGCATCATGACTCTACTGTAGAGTGAAGTTTTCTCATGCAATTTCCCAATGGGTGGTATAGTGGTATATATCAATAGTTGCTTTCCAATGTAGTGTGAAGTGTGGGGTCTAATCACAAAGTTCATGTTGCTTTCCAGTGAATAATATATAACTACTAAGTGAATATCTTCTCTTGCATAATGACTGCAAAGCGAAGTATATAGGTTTGGGTTTACCAGTTTGTTAATGCTTATTACCTCACTGATTGCTAGTGGTTTGGTGGCTTTTACCTCACTAAATGCTATAGGATATGTAGTAACTTGATCTTTTCTTAGCATCAGAAGTTTCAAACAATATGTTTCAAATTGACAGAGTTTAAATGAACATAAAAGGCTTATCTATGCCTTTGTATGACAATGACTCTATATGAGTAATTATGAAATGGTAGAGCATATAATCTCTTCTAAAGCATAAATAATGTATGAACCTGTTTCTTTTTGCTCTAAGTATGAAGATGTGAGGCCTACCATTTGATACACCAGTTGGCTATCTTTTGATTCGATCATGATGATACTCTATGTGTTTTGGACTATTTTGGATGATCATTGACACTTGATGTTATGCTTGTTTTATGCTTATGATGCTATGATGATTATATGCACATTATGTTTCCTTTATTGATATGCTCATATGATTTGGTTATCATGATTGAAATGGACAATTGTTTTAAAATGAGATGGAATTGATAGGATGCTAAATTTAATTTAGTGATGATGTGATTTCTTTATTATGCCATGACTATACATGAATTGATAAAATATGTTATTGCTAGAGGAAGAATGATTATATATATTGAATTTATTGATTCAGAGTTAGATTGTGCTAAATATATGCATATGAATTTATGATTTAATTATTGATTATCATGCATTGGATATTTTGACATGTGGACATTGAGTGTGCAGGTACATGCCCATGGCCAATGGGATTGGAGGTAACCAAGGGTACCCAATTGTGTCAGCCTAGTGAAGCCACTATGGTCCATGAAGAATGAACCATAGCCTCTTGTGTTGTATTTTAATTTGTGATTAAAAAAGATTTAATGTTGAATCTTGAGATTATGTCTTTAAAGTCAATCAAACTCTTATTGGGGGTTTTGGGGCATGTTGGAATTATTTTATTATGTTAAAATTTTAATTTCTCTTTTGACGGTTTTCAAAGGTTTAATTAGTCCTTAAATTGGGTTAACTGGCCCTTAATTAACCCCTAGGATAGTCACCTATGGGTTAGGGGTCAAATCAAACCCATAACTTGTCAAAATTGCAAGTTGTAACCCTTCTTAATTAGCCATCAAGAAGGGTGACAGATTTTGGGGATGGGTTTGGAGTGTTGGCTCCAAAATCTCATTTATGAGATTTGAAAACCTTGTTGAGTGTTGAACACTCTTTGGCTTTTCACTTCCCCAAGAGTTCTCACACATGTGTGAGAATTTGTGGGGAGGTGTGTCCATGGAAGTGAATAGGAGGTTGACATGTGTCACACTCTCCTCCAAGGGTTTCTAACCCTTGACTCCTATTTGAATCCTTTGAAAATGAAAGGAAAGGGTTCTTCTTTTGGGCTGGGTGTTTGGATTGCTTGGAGGAAGGAAAATTTTGCTTGGTCTTGAAGGAGTAGAGATTTGGAGCTCATCTTCAACCCTCTCTCATTGTTGGCTTGGATTGGAGGTAGGTCTTACTATATCTTTATGTATGTTTTCTTTTCTCTTCTTTTACCTCTTTGTATGCAAGTTTGAGAATATGAGTTATATGGGTTGTTGTCCATTTATGTGTCTTTGCATTTCCTTGTGTGGTTTGGGGTTGTATAGGATAAACTCACCCAATGTGGGAAGAGAATCCTTGTGGGGGATAGGAATGTGTAGGAACCTCGATGGGGAGATTATTCCTCCTTTGGAAAGGAGAGGCACAAAAAGGGTATGAGTACCCAAATTTGTTTCATGATAGTATGGTGTTTTGGGAAGATTGCTATATGGAGGGTGTATGATATGAAGAATTTTGATGAATTGGTGGATTGGATAAGAAGAAAAATGGTGATGTTGAATCTTTATTTTATTTTACTTTTGCTAGCAACTCTCCCCATATAGAAGTGATGTCCACCTCTATCCCCATCTTGGGATCCATAAAGAATCCCTAAGTAAATGTGTGAATCTTGGTTGGGAGTATTTTGTTTGAGCATTGTGGTTTGAAATGGTTGTTTACTCTATTGTTGTGTGTACCCGGTAGCTTGGTTACCTCCTAGCTCGGGGGGTGGTTGGTTTTCCAACCCAAGGTTGGGAGGTGAGCATACCCAAATGGCCATGAAAGAAAGTTGTGTTATGTGGTTGCTTGCAGGTTGTTGAGAGCTATTGGTTTTGAAGTGCAGATGTGCTCCTTGTAAAAGAAAGGAAATAAATTTTAATATGTTCATTTCAAGTGAAGTCTGTCACCGATTAAATGTAACAGTCTCGAAAGAGAGTTGTTTGAAAGTACATGTGCACTCCCTTATTTCTGTGCGTGAGTTTATTGATAGAAAACTCCTTGTAATAGAGACATCGAAGATAATGATTATCTCTTTGCTGTAAATTAAACTATGGTTACAAGCTGGGTAGTTTTACTTCATACTGTTCTTTTAAATTTTTGTATCAAAGTTATTCACCTGTAGATTTTGAATGAGATTTAGGATTCATCTGTGTTTTCCTATGTTGCTCTACAAGTAAAATCCTGAGATAAGAAATACGCAAGAAATTACTTCCTATTAATGTTTTCTTCATGCATGATAGTTTGCGGTTGCTCTGGAGACTCACTTGTGTTTTTTTCTCTAAAATAAAGTTTGTAGATCTAATTCAAAAAAAAATGATTAGTCATTCCTGTGGAATCATACCGGTGTCAGGCTATGTTACAATTTTCTTTAGTCTAAAATGCACAGTAGATGACCTTGTAGCAGAAATCTTGTGTAACTATCGACTGAAAATCATGTGGCTGTCAATCTGAAAAAGAAAAAGAAAAAAACAAAGAAGAGTCATGCAAAATCTATTATTCACAAAAAAGAAAAAAATAGAGAATAGCTTGGATTTATATTAGCATAGCATCTTATTTTATGTACTCTGTCAAATGAAATATATATAGAAATAAAGGAACAAAAGACTGTGAGGTATACTGTGTAGTAGTAATTCTTTTTATAAATCATCTGTTCCCTGGGCAATTATTTTATGTTGATGAGTATGGGACACCAGTCCTCCCGCGTGCTAGACAGGCATTGAATGAACATTACAGTTAGTAATTCGTTATTACACTTCCTTTGGACGAGCAAGCAAACGGGGAGAGAGGAAAAAGAAAGAGATTACATCTAAGACTTAGCTTCCCTATTGCTCTGTTCGTAATACTATTATGTATGATGGGATTTGTGGCTGTAAGTAGGTACCCTTTTGATCTTCATGTAAATAGTAGGGCAGTAGATTCTTAGTTCGAAATGAATATGAGTAGAATGTCCAGAGATGTTATCTCCAGCCACGAGGAGCCTTACGCAATACAATAGAATTATAACTCCTGCTCATAAATATTGTTATCCCTGAGGGTAGAGTGGGTAAATTGGACAGCTTGTAACGATAACAATGTAGGAAGCTATGTACTCTATTCTGCATTAAGTTCAAATCTAGCGATAGGCGCCTGTGTAGGTAGCACCTTGGAGGCACGCAATGATGATTTTCCATTTCAAAGAGTAATAGAAGTTGTTACGGTAGGGGAAAAAAAAAAAAAAAGGAGTTCCTCGTATGCCCACTTGCAACGCCATATTAATTCATGTCAGAATTGCCTTGATGTTCCTGTCTGCAAAATCAGAACTAAAATCATTCTATAATAAAATAATTTAAGGTAGTAGAGGAACCCAACGTAAATAGTGGTGGCTTAGGCATTTTTTTTTAAGTAAATATATTATTATTTGGGCACGGAGCATAGGTAGGCACTGTTATTCACCCAAGATTGGAGGAGTCCCAATTAAAAATAAAATTGTCTCTATCTATTCAGTGAATGTGCCAAGTCTGTCGCCCCCTCTCTAGCCTGTCATGGAATGAATGTGGATTTGTCCTGCGATCTTCCGCATTTAATTCTTGAATCTCTTTTCTTGTATTTCTGCTCACACAATCTGTAGCATTGAGTACTCTGTGATATTTTTGGTCCATGTCTTAAATATTAAATCAGCTATTACAATTAATGCATACGGAAATGATGGTTTTCCAGTTGGAGTCGTGGTAATGGCAAACCACTTTAACAGCCTGTTTTTAGCCTAGCATTAGTTTAGGGAAAATATCAATTTAGGATCTATTGTAATATATGTATAATCACATTGAGGTCTGGCGCTATTTTAGTATAGTGCAAATTATTTTATTAAAATACCTATTTTATGCCAGTGTTAATATATCTGGTTCTCTCTTCTGTTAAGTTGGCAAAAAAAAAAAATTCTTTAATATTGTCACCCAATGCTCTTACCCCACGCTTGCAATGGTTACATGTTTAGGCTTATCGGATTTACTGTACAGTAATTAATAGCTGAAAACATTAGATGATAAGAATAGCGTATCACAGTCACAACGTTATTATTGCTTTTGTGGATATCGCTGCACTAAAGAATGAAATATACTAATAAACTCTCAGTTGGAAATTAGCTCGGAAATAAAATCCAACTCATTAAATCTAAGCTCTTATCTATCTTTTCCTGCAATGGCTCTTAAGGGAGAATAAATTAAAAGTAACATAGCGTAAAAATCTGACTGAAAAGTTACCTTTACCACTTTTATTTTAATATCTAATCTTGGAGTCCATGCAGCCATTGAGATTCTTTATCATTGGAAACTTCCGTAGGCAAATACTCTTATGGCTTCCTTCAAAAAAAAAAACGTCACATTGTTAAGTTAGTTAAATCTAAAGCTAAATTTTAGGGAGAGGTTCGTAGTTTTAGGAAGGAAAGAAAACAATAATTGAAACAAGGTAAAAAGTATAACCTACTTGGCACGCCTCCCAAAGGTTGACCTAAGAGCTTCTAAAAATATGTATATAAAATAACATTGGAAAAGTCTTAAGTTTTTTAAACAAATAAGATAAAAAAAAAAATTGTGGGCTTGACAAGATCTAGTAAATCTTAAATGAAAGATCTTAGTGATCTTAGTAAAATTTTGAATAAAGATCTTAGTAAATTTTAAAATAAAGATCTTACTAATTTTAAAATAAAGATCTTAGTAAATGTAAAGAAAAGATCTTAGCAAATGTAAAATTGAGATTTTAGTAAAATGAAGATCTTAGTAAATTTTAAAATAAAGATTTTACTAATTTTTAAAATAAAGATCTTAGTAAATGTAAAGTAAAGATCTTAGTAAAGGTAAAATTGAGACTCTAGTAAAATGAAGATCTTGGTAAATTTTAAATAAAGATGTTAGCAGATTTTTAAATAAAGAACTTAGTAAAATAAAAGGGTATGTAAAATAGTAAAGGTTAGGTATTTCATTGTATATATATACATATACATATATATTAAAAAAATTTAAATAAGACAATAATGAATATTTTATTGATATTAAATATATATTTATTCACTAATAATAAATTCATTGGTAAAAGATAATTATGGAAAATAAATAATTAAATAAATAATAATAAAATTATCTAGTGTAAAGGATAGCTTTAATTATTACAATTTTAAATTGTCCTATAACACACACACATACATATATATATATATGGGGTAAATGAATTCAAATGAATGACAAATAAGTAAATAAATGAAAACACAATAAAATTTTATTCTATCTTTGAAGTTTAGTTTTAAGTGTGGCATCAACAATTATCGTCTTGTAATATTAGGGGTATCGTATAGGTTTCGTAGAAACAAATATGGTTAGCAATTTGCAAACATCAAGCAGTTATAGGGTTATCAAGTGGTGCGTCGATGGTGGAGATGCACAAGTAACTTCACCCGAAATTCGTATACTGTGTCACCATGCACGTGCATGGTTGAAAATTATAAATGTTATATACCTTTGTTCAAAAAAATTTGTTAGTTGTGTTTTTTTTCCTTTGTGCAATTTTCGGGCATTACAGAAGAGATGTTATGGTTAAAGTTGGATTGTCAAGAGTTGAAAGTCTCAAATGTAAACATGACTTTGTAAAAGCATGTTATTGTTGTCCACTATCATGTTCAGTAAAGCTTATTAGTCAAGGTATATGCAAAACATATTTCTTAGTCCATATTGAGTATTAATGGTGTGAAGTATGCAAAGGAGTCTTTCATAGGATCCTTAGGCTTCATTTTTCAAGTAGTTCTTTCATGTTTTGGAGTTGTATAAGCAAAAAATAGAGCATTGTAACTCAGTTTTTGTAACACATTTTTCAAAGCAAAGACACATATTTAAGTCTTGTATCTACTGTAAGAACACCTTTTTTCAATAAAATTTCAATATTTTGTCTTCTTAATATTTCATTATGTGCAAATGAATGATTGTTTATGTTTTTCTGTGTTCTATGTTTAAACCTCAAAAGCATTGTCTCATTTCGAACACTTTTAGGTAGAAATCAGTGAACAAAAACAATTAAATAAAATACCAATTAACTAAATATACTACCAATTGACAAAAATCAGTGAATAAATATGACTAAATATACTACTAGTTGATAGAAATCGATGAATAAATATACTACCAATTGACATAAATCAGTGAATAAATATGACAAAATCAATGACAAAATATACTACCAAATTGATCAATCAAAACAACTAATAAATGACTAAAAATCGTTTAGTCATAAATTTGGTCTCATTATAAATGACCGGAAATAAACTACTAATGGTCATGTGACCAAGCACAGTGAATAAATATGACTAAATATATGATTAAATCAATGACTAAATTAACGACTAAATATACTACCAAATTGATCAATCAAAACGACCAAATAAATGACTAAAAATGGTTGTCATAAATTTGGTCTGGAAATAAACTACTATTGTTTAGTCATTTATATGCAATTTTTAATAGTTTTTTTAGTCATTTATTGTTGTTTTTCTACTAGTGTTAGATCTGGAATTCCCTTTACTTTTTTTGCAAATTTTGGCGGTAGGAAAAAATTTGGTGCATCTAAAACCAAAATAAAGTCTTCCATTGGATTCAAAACCATTGGAAAAGTTAGTTTTTTCCTTTTATTTGGCCTAATTTGGACTCCTGAAGTCAAATCTGCAAGGGTTTGAAGCAATTTTTTTCGAGTTCTGGAGGGTAGTTGTGTTTTCGGTGCATTTTAGTGCAAAACAGACATTGTTGTTGCATTCGAGAGGCCAATTCAACAAATTTTGACTATAAATTTTTCCAATTTGACCATCGAGAACTTTTGAGGGAAAAAAAAATTACACAGGGGCCCGCACGGCCCCTATACGATTTGTGCACAAAATTTTAAAAATATATATATTAAAAAGCATAAGGCCTTTTTTTATTTTTCAAGATTTTTAAAAAAAATAAAGAAAAATTATTTATTTTTTGAAAAACAAGTGTAGGTTTAATTTTTTGTTTGAAGAGGGCGATTTACTTTGGTACACGCAGGGTACCTACTATAATAGGCCTCGTGGGCCCGGATTCAACGACGACTATACAAGCTTGTCGGCCAGCGGCCTTTACACCTCTAGCAACGGCTCTTTCAAACCCCGCCGACCTCCCCTTTAATGGCGCTAACTACTTTCTAGCCACCTACTAGTTTTTTCTCGACAACTTGACAAACGACAATTTTTTTGTCGGCATATTCCTTTCCAACGATTGAAAATTGCAACAATTTCTGGCAATGGCGACCCCGCAAGAATATTTTGTTTATTGCTAAAATATTCCACTATTTTTCTATTTCTATGGGGCCAAAAAACATTTAGCCAACAACCAGGGAATATTCTGCAGATGTCATTCTGATATCAACGATATGAACAACATGGCCCCTTTGAACCCTCTTTATGCCCTAAAGGAGTCTTTTTCTTTTGGCCATAACTTGAGCATACAATGTTAGATTTTGGAAAACAAGATATCATCATAACGCTGGTTTCGTCAACTTTCTAGTGGTGTGGATCTCATCACCTATTTTTGTTGATGGTGCATTCTACAGCCTGTTGAAGTCAGAGGTGTTATTTTTAGTCCTGAGCTCATAACTTTTGACTAGTTTCTCTAATTTTCACAATTCTAGCGGTGTTGGGACCATCTTCTAGAGATTCACAGCCATCCATGCACTTTTTCTATATTTCTCTCCAAGTATATTTTATTTATTTTTTTGTGTTTTCACACACCGATGAATTTCTTGGACACTTTAGCTCCTGAGAACCTTTCATTTACATGGGATGACTCATTTTTAGCTGTTCTATATGTATTTATAGTATTTTGTCCTATTTGGACATTTTTGACATCCTTTTCATGTACATTCTCTTTCGTAGATGCACTAAAATAAAATGTCATTTTGGTGTATACTTTTGGGGGATTTTTCACATCTTGTTGTGTCTTTTGTAATCGCACTATGATATAAAGTGTCATGGGGTTGATGTTTGTCTTTGGTTTTCCATCATACCTTTGTCAAGTGAGTGTCCCTTCCATGACAATAGTGAATCCCAATGATTCTTGCCTCATGCATGTATGTCTTAGTTTGTACACCCTTTTATTTGCAAGTTGTTTCTCCTACATGCACTTCTTGGTTTGACATAGTTTTAGTGTACCTATCATAGCTCTCCCTTTTCAATAGTATGGTGGGTTTCTTCTGTTGGTGCTAATGCTTCCTTAGTTTCCCAGTTTGGAGTGATCTATATATCTAGTTCTTGTTCCTATGTACTATTCGGATGCAATGTGTATATCGGCAGCTAGTTACCTATGCATTTCAGTGAGATGGAGTATTTACCATAATCTACGGCTCAAGTTTAAACTAATCAAATCAATGATTGGGTTTTAAATGCAATAACGAATGGTTGGTGATTAGTAGATCATGGCACAAATTTCATGGTTGATGGCCTACATATTGAACGAATGAGAAGGTTGCACAGAAAACAAAGTAATCATTCTAGTAGCAATTCAATTGGTGATTGAAGGGAATAAACAATGCCATTAATGCTCAATTGACAAAGTAATCTGAAGAAGATATGTTACAAATCAATCATGCAAGATATATCATTTAATGTGTATCTGATCTAGGAATTGCAAGATGCTAAAAATAGCAAATACATTGAATCTGGAACAAGATTGAACATACATGAATATGAAATTAAATGCAAACCAAAATCTAAGATTGACATGCCAAAAATATCAATTGCAGTGAGTGATGACGGTGGTTGTTTAGCTCGAGTGTTGGCTTGTTGGAGAAGCTAAGTGGGCAAATTTGAACGACCAAGTGTGGAATGCAGAAGGCAGTAAAGGGCAAATTGTGAGAGGGTGTTGTGGAACAAAGGTGAAGAAAAGAGGTGCATTCTCAGGTTAAGGAAGAACCAATATTTTGCACATATGAACTTGTAATGTTGTAAGAGGTTAGCGTTTCAGTGAAATTGAGTTGTTGCTCAATCAAGTGTGCAGTGTACCTTGAGGTTGGTGCCTTAAAACATTGTCTTTGGTGTGTAGTATACCAAGAGGTTGGTGCCCCAAAATATTGTCTTGGGTGTCAATGTACATGTAAATGGGTGCTTACAAAACATATGCAATATCTTTGACTGTGAGGTTGGATTTGAGCAGTAGACTCAAGCAACTTTTCTCAACGTGGTTTTTCCCTTTTAGGGTTTTCTATGTATATCTAGTGTCTTCTTATGTGTGTTGATTTGCTTGATCTTTAATCTTGTCTAATGTTTTAATGTGGTAAAAAAAAATATACATCGATTCACCCCCCTCCCCCTCTCAGTGTTTTGGTGTTCTTTCAACAATTGGTATCAGAGCCGAGTTCCTTAAAGAAATTTTAATCAACTTAAGGTAGATATGGCTTCAAGAACACCATGGTTGGACAAGAAGGATCTAATTCAAACAAAGTTTTTGTTTGATGGAACAAAATATGCTTTCTGGAAAGTCATAATGAAAAATTATTTAACATCTCTTAGATTTGATGTATGGAAGTCATTTATAGATGGGTATACTACACTAGCAACTACTCCTATCGATGAAGCCGACAAGAAAGCTTGTGAAAACAATGTCAAAGCTAAAAATTCTATTCTATGTGGTTTAACTAATACATAATTTTTAAAAGTCATGCAATGTAAACCTACCAAAGAAGTATGGGAGAAATTGAAAATATCTATGAGGGAGATGTTAAAGTGAAACAAACAAAGTTGCAAACTCATAGAGAAAATTTTGAGACTATTAAGATGAAAGATGAAAAAAACATTGTAGCATACATGCTTAGAGTAGATAAGTAGTGAATGAAATTAGAGGTATGGGTAAGACTATTGAAGACAAGGTTATTGTAAAAAAGGTCTTAAGGTCACTCCCACAACGATTTGATTATAAGGTCTCTACAATAGAAGAAGCTCAAAATCTGGATAAATATTCTATGGATGAATTGTTTGGGTCCCTAACTGCATATGAAATGAGAAATAAGGATATTGTATCAACAAAAGGTGAAGTTGCATTCAAGACCTCCAAAACCAAGAAGATTAAAGAAGATTCAGAATCTAACAGCAACTCAAATGAAGAAGTTAACTTTGTTAGAAAGCTAAAAAAGGGCACTAGCAAATACAAAGGTAATATTCCTTTCAAATTTTTTAATTGTGGTAAAGTAGGAAATTATGCCTCAAAGTTTCCATTGAACAAAAAGGAAAAGGGAGATAGTTCCAAGAGTCAAGAAGTTTACAAATATAAAAAGAGGAACTATGGAAAAAAGAAGAAGATTCTTTATGTGGATAGAGAAATTAGTTCTTTAGATGATTTCTCCTTTACAAGTGAAGATTTTGAAGCAAGTGAAGTTGCATTTATGACTGAAGAATCTAAAGAATGTGAATATTCTAGAGAAGAAGAAGAAGGTGAGGTTGATTTGGAAGGTGAATTGGTTTTTGTGTTAGAAGATTTGAGTGATGCAAGAAAATAGAATGAAAGATACAAGTTAAGGATTAAAGAATTTGAAAAACTTATTATAGACCTTAATCTACAGCTAGAAGAGTCAAAGAGAATTGAAGAGATTATTAAACTGGATTTGAAGAATAAACTAAAAGAATGTCAAAAACTAGAGGCTGAAATTGTTTCTTTGAGAAAAGACCTTGAAAAGGCTAGAGAACATATAGAAAAAGGTTTGAAGTTGAAAGGTGGTTCTGAGATACTTGATAAATTGATTAGTACACAAAAGCCTTCTTCAAAAGATAAATTTGGCTTGGGTTTTAAGAAAGGAAAGAGTCCCACTACTAGTGTATCCACAAATTTATATGATAATTTTAAAGCAAAAAAGAAGTTTGACACAAAGCACAAGAAAAATTACAATAAATATTTTGAGAAGCTTGAAGGGTCCTTGAAGGATAAGAATATTGAATATCTCAAGAAATCAAATGGTGGAATCATCAAGGTACACAATCCAAAGAGGAGATTCAGAGGCCAGCATACAAGACAAACCAGGTTTATTTATGCTTTTCATGGTTATTTTTTTTCATGTAATCAATATAGGCATAAAGCTATAGATTGTAGGATTAGGCCTTTGAGAAATAATATACATGATTTTGTAAGCAAGAATCCTTTTTCTTCACTAAGTGATTTAAATGGTGTATGTTATAAATGCAATAACTACGGGCACGTTGCTAATTTTTGTAGAAGTTTATGTAGCCTCCTAGACATGAGAAATATTTTTACTTATCCTAGGAAAAGAGATTTTCTCATAATCATGCAAGTCGAAAGAAATAATTTGCACCCTCTGTAGAGAAGAAACAATCTACACAACTCTAAGGAAAAGGAGAAAAACCCTAAGAATTATTCGAGAGAGAAGAAGATTGAAATGAAGAATGAAGAATCAATGGTTGTTCTAATCATATGATAGTGGTTGGTCTAGTCATATGATAGTGGTTTCTCTAGTCATATGACTAGGTGATTGATAATGGTTGCTCTAGTCATATGACTAGAGACAAGAGCAAATTTACCAGTTTGGAGAAATGTAATGGTGGTACAGTCAAGTTTGGTGATAATACTACTACTAAGATAATTGGAAAAGGCACACTACGCATAGATGGTAAGACTAATTCTCAAGATGTGTTGTATATAGAAGGGTTAAAATATAACTTTCTTAAGACAGAGGATATAATATGTTATTTCATGCTAGTGGATGTGAGATAAGGAAAGCTGGTAGACTTGTTGTTGAGGAAAGCAGAACAAGTAGTAATCTATACCATTTGAATGAAGTGAAAAGTGGAATGTGTCTGTTAGGTCAAAATAATAAAATTTGGTTGTGGTACAAAAGGATGGGCCACATTAAATCTGACCATATTGTGAAAGTCAACAAGAAAAATGCAGTCAGACATATGTCTAGCATTGTCAAACCAACAAATACTCTATGTAAAGAATGTTTTGAAGGAAAGCAAATGAGGTTCAGATTCAAGTCAAAATAATATTCAACTACAAAGCCCCTAGAGTTGATACATACAAATCTATGTGAACCAACAAGAACCAAAAGCATCAATGGAGAAAGTTATTTCATGTTATTAATAGATGATTATTCAAGAATGACATTGGTAAATTCTCTTAAAGATAAATCTCAAGCCTTAGAAAGGTTCAAAATGTTTAGATCTATGATTGAAAATGAGTGGTTCAAGAATTAAATGTTTGAGGTTTGATAGAGGTGAAGAATTCACTTCACATGAATTTAATGAGTATGTGAAAAACATGGAATTAGAAGACATTTTTTTGCAACTAGAGCACCTCAACAAAATGGTGATGCTGAGAGAAAGAATAGAATGATTCGGGACATGGCTAGAACAATTTTGAATGAAGCAAAACTACCTAATAGATAATGGAAGGAAGTAGTTCAAACTGTTGTTTACATTCTCAACAAAGCATAGTTAATGAGTGAATCGTGATAAGACTCCCTAGCTATGAATTATAGAAAGGAAAACCTATATCTGTGAAATACTTTAAAATATTTGGAAGTGAATGTTTTATAAAAATGGATGATGACACCTTGGGTAAATTTGAGACAAGATATGATAAAGGAATATTTTTGGGTTATTCATCTACAAGCAAAGCCTACAAGTGCTACAATAAAAGGCTACAGAAAATAGTAGAAAGTGTGAATGTCATAGTGGATGAAGATCGCTCTCAGTAGTTACACAAAGATGGCATGCATTCACAAATACCTATTTATGAAGAGAAAGAAGAATCTACAAAAGTAGAGCCACATGAGGAAAGTGATGCTGATGAAGAAGAAAAATAAAATACTACTCCAAAAGCACCACCCAAATTTGTCAAAAGAGATCATTTTGAGAAGCAAATTCTTGGTAACAAATATGATGGCATCATGACAAGAAATATTTCTCAACAAGAATAGGTAAACTATTATTTACTATCTAAAATAGAACCAAACCCTTTGACGAAGCTCGTAATGATGAAAGTTGGACTGAAGCAATGAAAGAAGAAATCAGTCAAATAGAGAAAAATCAGACTTGGAAACTTGTTCCAAGGCCTACTGATAAGAATGTTATAGGATAAAAATGGGTGTTTAGAAATAAGTTGGATGAAGATGGGAAGATAACAAGAAACAAAGCTATATTCGTTTACAAGGGTTATGCTCAAGTTGAGAGTATAGATTTTGGAGAGACATTTACACCTATTGCTCAGCTTGAAGCTATTAGAATGTTTCTTTCATAGTCAATTTATAAAAAGTTCAAATTATACCAAATGGATGTAAAATATACATTTCTTAATGGCTATCTAAATGAGGAAGTTTATATGGAGCAACTTGAAGGGCTTACTGAGACTAAACAAAAAGATTATATGTAAGGAATTAAAAAAGGCTTTGTATGGTTTGAAACAAGCCCCTAGGGTTGGTATTCTAGGTTAGACAAATATCTTCAACAACAAGGTTATAAGAATAGTATTTTTGACAACAATTTTTATTTCAAATGTGAAGGTGAGCATATGATAATTTTTGTGTATGTAGATGACATCATTTTTTGGGGGCAGCAATGACAAAATGTGTAAAGAATTTGCTTCAAATGTAAAATGAATTTGACATGTCTATGCTTTGGAGAACTTTCTTTCTTCATTGGTTTACAAATAGCACAAAATGATAAGGTATATTCTTATCTCAAACTAAGTATGCTAAGGAAATGTTCAAGAGATTTAAGATGGAAGATTGTAAGCCAATTAGCACACCTATGATCACTAGATGTAAGCTCAGCAAAGATGATAAATCTGAATTAGTAAATCAATCATTATACAGGTCCATGATTGGAAGTATTTTATATCTTACATTAACTAGGACATATATCATGCAAGTTTTTTGCATGGTTGCTAGATTTCAAGTTGCTCATCAGGAGACACATGTTAAAGTTGTGAAGAGAATTTTTAGATATTTGAAGAGTACTATTGACTATGGATTATGGTACCCTAAAAGTGAAGACTTCACTTTGACAGCATATGCAGATGTTGATTGGGAAGGAAGTGTTGATGATAGAAGGAGCACTAGTGGAGGTGCATTTTTCCTTGGAAACAAACTAGTTTTTTGGCTGAGCAAGAAGAAAGAGACAGTTACTCTTTCAACAACTGAAGAAAATTATGTGGCAGCAATTGCATGTTGTACTCAGGTGTTATGGATGAAGCAAACACTTAAAGATATCAAGGTAGAGTACAAGGAACCCGTTACTATTCTTTGTGACAATTCAAGTGCAATAAACATATCAAAGAATCCAGTGATGCACTCTAGAACCAAGCATATATCAATCAAGTATCACTTCTTGAGAGAAAAGGTAGCAGATCAGGAAGTCTACATGGAATATGTGCCAACCAAAGATCAAGTGGAAAACATATTCACCAAGCCTCTTCCCAAAGAGCAATTTGAATATCTGAGGTAGAAATTGGGAGTAATTGCTCCCACATCAGATCAGTAAATTTTAGTGATAGGGCATGAATCCAAGGGAGCTTTATAAGAAGACTTATATAGCCCTAGAGAAGAAAGAGAAATCAAGTCAAGTAAAATTGGTTTTACAAATTTTTAATGACTTGATGGTTGCAGATTATTAGCTACACTCCTTTATTTGATAAAGGGGGAGAAAAGTTTGTTCAAAAGGAGAGAGAAAAAATTGGCTTCAGTAGAAGCATGGTGTCTCGAAGTGTCCCTTTATCATTGATGTCAAAGAGGGAGAGAATGTTCAAATGCTCCTTATTTTTCAAAAGGAAAGATATGTCTAAGGGGGAGTTATGACTATGAACAATGTGCGCAAAAGGGGGAGAATTGCTTAATATTCAAAACAGATGTTGATGTTTGGGAAAAGCATTTTGTTTTGCCATCAATGACAAGGGGGGAGATTGTTGGAATTGTTGGAATTTTTGCCATTGATGTCAAAAGGTAGTCATTAAAGTTGCAAGGAAAGCCTTTAAATGTTGAAGAATTTTGAGCTTCAGGCCTTGGGCTTACCCTATAGCATTTTCCAGAGAAGGAAAGAGTAAGACAAATTAAGCCAATTTTGATCGGACATCAAACTTCAAACTTTGAGCATACCTCGTATCAAATGCACAAAGGAAAAGGAGTTTGAAAGGACATCAAACTTTGGCCATCGAGGTTAAGGCTTACACCTTATCAGAAATCAAGAAGAAGGTATAATGGAAGGGTGAAACCCGACCCCCAAAAAGGTTCTAGAGGTTGTGGGTCGGTAGGAAGGCTTGTGTCTTACCTTAAAGTCAGGTAAGTAGTAAGCAGTATGTGCGAACCCCGATAGATATGGAGAATATTTAGACTTAAGTGTTTAGGCTTACTTATTAAGTCCTTCAATGCACTCCAAGCATAAGGTAAGAGGGATGAGTGACTCCTGACCCCTGAAGGAAAGGAAATGAAATGTAGCCAAAATTGAAAGTGTATTCTTTCCATTTCACAGAAAGCCCGTATTGACTTGTGTTGACCATGCCAGTTTGCGGGGAGGTGACACATGGTAGAAAGAAATTGAATAAGTTGATTCACATCCTTGTTATGAATCATTAATCTATGGCTCAAGTTTAAACCGATCAAATCAATGATTAGGTTTTAAATGCAATAACAAATGGTTGGTGATTGGTAAATCATGGTGCGAGTTTCATGGTCGATGGCTTATAGATTGAATGAATGAGAAGGTTGCACAAAAAATGAAGTAATTTTTCCAGTAGCATTTTGATTAGTGATTGAAGGGAATAAACACCATTAATGCTCAGTTGACAATGTAATTTGAAGAAGATCTATTACAAATCAATCATGCAAGATATATCATTTAATGTGTATCTAATTTAGGATTTGTAGGTTACTAAAAATAGCAAATACATCAAATTTGGAACAAGATCGAGCATACATGAACATGAAATCAAATGCAAAACAAAATCTAAGATTGACATATGCCAAAAATAGTAATTGCATTGAATGACGACAGCAGTTGTTTAGCTCAAGAAGTGTTGGCTTGTTGGAGAATCTAAGCGGAAAAATTTGAACGACCAAGTGTGGAATGGAGAAGGCAGTAAAGGGTAAATTGTGAGAGGTTGTTGTGCAATAGAGGTGAAGAAAAGAGGTGCATTCTCAAGTTAAGGAAGAACCATTATTTTGTACATATGAACTTATAATGTTGTAAGAGGTTGGTGCCTTAGTGAGATTGATTTGGTGCTCAATCAGGTGTGCAATTCACCTTAAGTTTGATGCCTCAAAACATTGTCTCTAGGGTGCAGTATACCAGGGGGTTGGTGCCTCAAAATATTGTTTTGGGTGTCAATGTACCTGTAAGTGGTTGCTTACAAAACATATGTAATATCTTTAATTTTGAGGTTGGATTTTAATGTGGTAAAAATTTGTATACACTGATTCACCCCCACCTCTTAGTGTTTTGGTGTTATTTTGAAACAATAAGGTTTTTGAAGTGTATTGATGGAATTTACCCTTAAAACTATGTCAAGATGGAATTTTTCATCATTGATATATTGGGGAAACCTTATTGACAAGCCTTTAAGATCAAAGAAAAATTTAATATAAAACTTATAAATTTCCTCTCTTCTTCATCTAGTGTCATGTGTATGTAGAAGCAAGAAGATGGCCATCAATAACACAATCAAAGGCTTCAACACCTTTAGCAACATACAAATGGAAGAAGGGGCCAAGGGATGAGTGATGCTACCCACAATGATTCTAAATGCCTCAAATATTCAATAGTGTGGCAATTATAAATCAAGTCTTGTGTAAACAATAGACACTACACCTAGCACTAAATGGTAGAGCCCCAAATCTTTTGCAACTGATGTAGGAGCAACCAGTGGTGTAGGGAAATCTTGCATCACCCAAAACAATATTTTTTCCTTTTTTTTTAGTTGTTTTGAGTCCCATGATGGCACTTAAGGGGTGTAAGATAGTTAGAAGTCAAAAAAGGTGAAAAATAGTCACTAGTTTTAGTAAGTTAGCAAAAATGAACTCATATGGACCTAAAAATTTACCCCGAGGAGCAGAACTAAAAAACATTTCTAATCACGAAAGAATCATCTCAATACTCTATATGTTTTGAGAGATATTAAAGTTTTCATCTCAAAAAATTTCTCCAATCCAACTTCAAATTCAAATATGAAAACCTTAGAGGCCCCAAAATAGCTCAAAAAGTGGATGAACCGATCTTTGATAAATTCAACATTGTAGATCTCTTCAACAGCTTTCCAATGATATGTTATAATAGAAAATCGAACACCTGGATCAAAAGTTATGACCCCACGAAGCTACCCCACTAAAAATTGAATTTCATTAAATATCTTTCTAGGAAAGAAATCAAACAATAGAACTTTTGGCACCAAAACAAAAGGGAAAGTCACACTTTCTAGAACATTCTAGGGAAATTATTGGGTAAAATAAAAAAGGGATAAGTGGGAGGGTTGTAGAAGGTGGCTCAATTAGTGCAGATTGTGGCTCTGAATAAATTTTTTTTTTAGAGTTGATTTTGTTGTAGTGAATCAAGCCCATGAGGCTGTAGCATTGTAAGTTTTGAATCTATAATTTCATTTTCTAAAAATAATTGAAAGTGATTTTTTTTGTCTCACATCTTCTGTGTTGGTATCTATTGTTGTGATTTGTGTGGGTTTCGGGCAGTGTAGGCCTCATCAATTGGTATCAGAGAAGGTTTTTCTGAGTGTGTAAACAAATTGCCGAACGTGAGGTTGTTTGCACCAAAACTTATGGTTGTGGGTTTCTAAGAAAAGTGATCAAAATGCCTCCACAAAGAAATTGTGGTGGTGGAAGGAATGTTATTGTACCAAAAGAGGGTTTTAGAGCCCTACAGAGACAAGTTCAAGCACTGCAAGAGGAGTTATGTCGAGGGTTTAAGCCAAGAAGAGGAGATGAAAGTGAAGATGAAGCTGAAAATGAGGAACAGTTCAAAGAAGAACAAGATGTAGTAGATCTAGAGAAAGTTAGATTATTTAAGGCCATCTCTAAGATTGGGAAAATACCAAAGATCGATGTTTCTACATTTTCTTGAAATATTAACCTAGAAGAGTTGATTGATTGGGTCAATGGTATGGAGTACTTTGAGTATGAGGAGGTGGAAGATCCCGAGAGGGTCAAATTTGCAAAGACCGAGCTAAAGGGTCATGCGAATATTTGGTGGAAAGAGGTACAACTAGAAAGAAATCGAAGATGAAAAGAGAAAATAACAAGATGGGATCGTATGGTGGAAAAATTAAAAAGACAATTCATTCATGTGGATTATGAGATAGATCTATTGAAGAAGATGCAAGAGTTGAAATAAGCAGGATAATTTGTCAAGGAGTATACAGAAGAATTTTATTATGTCTTGATCAAAACAAGTCATTTTGAGGCCAATAAGGAGAAATTTGTTCGTTACATAAATGGGTTGAGGCCAAGTATTCAAGAAGAGTTGGGTGTGGTAAGAATGTCTACCATTGAAGATGCATATCAGTTTGCTTTGAAGGTAGAAGAAAAGTTGAATAGAAGATTTGAAAGCAAGCAAAGAGGTGGGGGTCGTGGTGGAAAGACTAGTGGATGGTCATATGGAGGTTGAAATGAAGATCAAAAGAAGGGTGAAGAATCCAGTAGTAGCCAAAAGCATAAATGAGATAACACTTACCATCCTCCTGATCAGAATAATGGAGACCAAAGAGGAAGAGGAAGATCTGGAAAAGGACCAAGAAGAGGAGGCTTTCGTGGAACCTGTTTCCAATGTGGAGAAGAAGGAAATAGAGCCTATGAGTGTCCTCAACATCAAGGAAGGACAAATAGAATACCTGAAGGTAATGCACAAGTTGCACATGTAGATGAAGATGTTGAGCCTTCACATTGTGAGGATGTAGAAAGAGGAGAGGTTCTTGTTACTAGAAGAGCCTTGTTTAATGAGGAGAAGGAACCAACTCAAAGGAAGATTTGTTTCACACCAAATGTAAGTGTGAAGGTAAAGTTTACAATGTTATTATTAATGGGGGTAGTGTTGATAACCTTTTTTGAGAAGAGATGGTTAGTAAGTTGCAGTTGGAGAGAAGAAGGCATCCAAATCCATACCGGATTGCTTGGTTGCAGAAGGACCATAAAGCTTTGGTAAATGAATAATGTCTAGTAAAATTCAAGATTGTAAATTACCATGATGAGGTATTGTGTGATATTGTACCTATAGATGTTTGTCATATGTTGTTAGGCAGACCATGGCAATTTGATCGGCAAGTAGTACATGGACATTCCAACACCTATTCTTTGACAAAGGATGGAGTTCGACATAAGTTGAAGCCCTTGAAAGAGGCAGAGGAAAAGGTATGCAGTAATGCAATAATTTTTTTGGTTGATGGAAGAAAGTTCCTAGAAGGTATGAGGCATGAGCATATGTGTTTTGCATTGATCCCTAGAGTTGATAAAGAAGATACTAATGAGGTACCAGTAGAGATTTCAAATTTTTTGAATGAGTTTCAGGATATTGACCTCAAGGTTTGCCTCCAATAAGGAAGATTAGCCATAAGATGGATCTAATTCCTGGAGCCATTTTCCAAATAAGGCATCCCATCGAATGACTTCAGCAGAGAATGAAGAATTGAATAGACAAGTGCAAGAGTTGTTGCGAAAGGGATTGATTCAAGAGAGTTTGAGCCCATGTGTGGTACCTGCAATACTAGCACAAAAGAAGGATGGAGAATGGAGGATGTGTACAGACTCCTGAGCCATCAATAAGATCACCATCAAGTACATATTCCTCTTGCCAAGGATAGATGACATTATGGATTGTTTGATTGGAGCTGAGTACTTCACGAAGATAGATCTGAAGAGTGGATATCACCAGATTTGGATTAGATAAGGAGATGAATGGAAGACATCCTTCAAAACCAAGGATGGCTTGTACGAGTGGTTAGTCATGCCTTTTTGGCTAACCAATGCATTGAGCACATTTATGCAACTTATGAATTAGGTACTAAAATATTTTTTAGGAAAAATTTGTATTGTTTATTTAGATGATATTTTGATTTTCAATAAGACATTGGAGGAGCACTTGATGCATATCCGAAGAGTTTTTGAGAAGCTAAGGGAGGAGAAGTTGTTGATTAATTTGAAGAAATGTAGTTTTGTGAAGAGAGAGTTGGTGTATCTAGGATTTGTTGTCTCAGTAGAGGGTCTTAAAATGGATCTAGAGAAGGTGAGATCTATCATTGAATGGCCTACCCTGAGGAGTGTTACAGAGGTAAGGTCATTTCATGGTCTAGCAATTTTTTACAGAAATTTCATCAATAATTTCAATAGCATTTGTGCACCTCTAACCGAAGTAATGAGAGGGGATAGAAAGGATTTTAAATGGATTGTAGGAGCAGAAAATATTTTTAATATGTTGAAGAAGAAAATCACAAAGCAACATGTTTTGGCACTTCCATATTTCAATAAGGTCTTTCAAGTAGATTGTGATGCTAGTGGATCTGCCATAGGGGTTGTTTTGAGTCAAGAAGGTAAGCTTGTTGCCTATTTTAGTGAGAAGTTGAATGATGCTAAGAAGAAATATTCTATCTAGGATCAGGAGTTTTATACTATAGTTCAGGCTTTGAAGAAATGGAAACACTATTTGTTTCCAAAATAAATTTTTTTATATACTAATCACCAGGCTTTGCAGTATCTCAATAGTCAAGGAAAGTTAAATCAAAGGCACTTAAAATCGGTTGAGTTTTTGAAAAGTTATACTTTTTTTTTGAAGCACAAGAGTGGAAGGTCAAACAAAGTTTCAAATTCCTTAAGTAGAAGGAAAAATTTATTGACAGAGATGATAATAGAGGTTGTTGGGTTCAATGAACTCAAGAGTTTGTATCTTAAAGTTCCAAACTTTGCAGAAGCTTGGAAGGCTTGTTCGGAACCTATTACATTGGATAGGACAAGATGGTTGGATTTCTTAATCCAATATGGGATGTTGTTTAGAGGAAGCCAATTATGCATTCCAAGGAGTTCTATGAGAGAGAATCCAATCAAGGAGAAGCATAGTGGAGAATTGGCTGGACATTTCAGTCAAGATTAGGCCATTGCTCTTGTTATTGAGAATTACTACTGGCCACAATTACAACAAGATATGAGGAAGTTTGTGCAGAGTTGTAGAATATGTCAGACGGTGAAAGGAACAAGTCAGAATACTAGATTGTATCAGCCATTACATGTACCTGAGAGGCCATGGGAGGATATTAGCATGGATTTTGTTCTTGGCTTTCCAAGGATGCAAAGAGGGCATGATTCCATATTTGTGGTGGTGGATATATTTTCCAAGATGGCACATTTCATTCCGTGTCATAAGACTAGTGATGTTCATATTGCGAAGTTGTTTTTTAGAGAGGTGGCGAGACTACATGGTCTACCGAAGAGTATAGTTTCAAACAGAGATACCAAATTTGTTGGTTATTTATGGAGGACATTATGGAAGAAGTTGAAGATAGATTTGAAGTTCAATTATGCACACCATCCATGGAATGATGGACAAACAAAGGTGGTGAATAGGAGTTTTGGTAACCTGCAAAGATGCTATGGAGGAGATAAGCGCAAGGGATGGGATTTGATTATACCATAGGGAAAAAAAAATTACAACAATTTTGTCAATAGGAGCACTAGTAAATCACCATTCCAGATTGTGTATGGGAGTATTCCAAGAACTACTTCTAAACTAAGAAATATGGATAAGGGGGAGAAGAGTAGTGTTGAGGCTAAAGATTTTGTTGAGCATGTGAAGAATTTGCATGAAGAGGTGAAGAAACATCTCGATAAGATGAACTCACAATATAAGGCTAAGGCATATTAGAAAAGGAGGTATAAGGAGTTCCAAGTAGGAGATGAAGTCATGGTTCATTTGAGAAAGGAAAGGTTTCTAGTTGGTACATACAAGTTAAAGATGAATTTTGAACCATGCAAGATCCTGAAGAAGCATGATTCAAGAAATGCATATGAGGTAGAGTTGCCTAATGGAATTCATATTTCACCTGTGTTTAACATCTCAGATTTAATAGAATATCATGGAGGAATTGACAAAAAATGAATAGAAACATCGTGGAATATTCTAGCACCTACTTCAAAAAAGGAGATAGAAGAAATTTTGGATAGTCATGTGGGTAGAAGCACAAGAAACAAGCAGTATGCAGAGTACTTGGTGAAGTGGAGAGGGAGGCCGATTGAAGATTCATCATGGTTGTCTGAGGTTGAGGTTAACCATCTTGGTTTCCCTCTAACTCTTGAGAAGTGACAGGGTCACTTTTCAAATTACCCTAGGTGTTTGATGCAGGAGCATCTAGTGGTGTAGGGCATTCTTGCATCACCCAAAAAAATATTTTTTCCTTATTTTCTTTAGTTTTTTTGAGTCCCATTATGTCACTTAAGGGGTGTAAAACAGTCAAAAGTCAAAAAGGAGAAAAATGATCACTTACTATTTTTAGTAAGTTAGCCTAAACGGGCTCGTGTAGACCTAAAAATTTACCCCAAGGATCGGAACTAAAAAAAAAATCAGTCGCGAAAGAATCATCTCAATACCCTATATGGTTTGGGAGATATTAAAGTTTTTGTCCCAAGAAATTTCTCCAATGCAGCTTCAAATTCAAATATGAAAACTTTAGAGGCCCCAAAACAGGTTGAAAAGTGGATGAATCGATCTTCAATGGATTTGGCATTGTAGATCTCTTCAAGAGATTTCCAATGATATGTTATAATAGAAAATCAGACACTCGGATCAAAAGTTATGGCCCTGCGAAGCTGCCACACTAAAAAGTGAATTTCATTAAAATATCTTCCTAGGCAAGAAATCAAATGGTAGGACTTTTGGCGCCAAAACAAAAGGGAAAGTCACACTTTCTAGAACATTCTAATGCGGTTATTGGGTAAAATAAAAAAGGGATAAGTGGGGGGGTTGTAGAAGGTGGCTCCATTAGTGCAAATTGTGGCTCTAAATAATATTTTTTGTTTTCAGAGTTGATTTTGTTGTAATGAATCAAGCCCATGAGGTTGTAGCATTGTAAGTTTTGAATTTGTAATTTCATTTTCTGAAAATAATGGAAAGTGAGTTATTTTCTATCTCGCATCTTCTGTGTTGGTATCTATTGTTATGATTTGTGTGGGTTTTGGGTGGTGTGGCCCTCATCAGCAACCAACACTTTTGAGAATTATGAACACCAGTTCTAGATTAAGTCTATGAATCAACAATCATCTTCTTCATATAATGATTTACAATAGAAACTAAAAGAACATCATCTTGCAAGATACAGTCAAACACCTAGGCCACAACTTAATAACCTCTTAGGCCATACTCTCTTGGTTGGTTAAAATAATTATACTTGATATGTACATTGTTCAATAGTCAAATAATTAATTACAAGATCTTGAGAAGATATCTCTAGCAATCATCCCATCACTTCATTCACACATAAAAGTGGTAAATATCCCTCTTATTTTATAATGAATATTAAAAGAGGTATTTTATCATTGAACCAAGTGCATGTTAAGAAAAGCCAATTGCAAGAAGCTAAATAAAATAAACTAAGTACCAATATAAGTTCAAGCATTAATTTAAGCCCATGGATTATGAATTAACATCGTATTTCATGCAAATTTAGGTATGTGGCATTGTCCTTAGCAAAAATTAGGTATATGATTATGATGGCTCCTAGCTAGGTCGCAAATCTAGACCATCAAAGTGGAAATCCACTTCTACAACATCTTGGAATCTCTTCTTAAGACTAAATTAAATTTTCTATCAACCAAGTAACACAAAATCTTGTGAACACATGAAATTTTGTCATGGTTTTCCCATATTATTGAGCATTGTAGAGAAATATATTGGCAACACAATAACAACCACATGTAACACTATAGCAATAGA
Organism: Sequoia sempervirens; assembly: GCA_007258455.2. NCBI lineage: Eukaryota > Viridiplantae > Streptophyta > Pinopsida > Cupressales > Cupressaceae > Sequoia > Sequoia sempervirens. The sequence goes on along the minus strand of VDFB02105785.1, from coordinate 437,060,955 downwards.
CCATCAAAAACTACAATTGTACAAATATCTTTAATGAGGCCAAAAGTTTCAAGCATTAGATCAACCTATTTCCAATTCCATACCTTCTGAGCATTCTCCTACCATCACACAAGTTCATTTAGGAGAATGATGAAATTTTACATCAAAAATAGAGCTTCTAGATCATGGAAGGATTATGCCATCTTCTCCATGTAGTATTTTAATAATTATCACTCCAAAGAAGATGGGGCTCATGACACTATTGTAGTTTCTATCATGCACTCAACAAGATAAAATAAAGAATTAATATTATCGACCATCAAGTAGCTCTTATTTGCACAATATTTTATACTAATAGATTTGAAGTTTTATTACTACTAAGATCCTATTAATCCTAAAGTTGCTTACAAGATAGCTTTTAAGATAATTGTGGGATTATATGAATAGTTGGTTTTTTTTAATCTTAACTAATACACCAACCACATTCATGTGATTAATGAATTACATTCTTGAATGATTCACCATCTTCTTCATGATTGTCTCCTTCATTAATATCCTCGCTTTTAGTGATTCTTGGAGGATCAGGTTCATCACCTTTTATGTGTCCTAGACAAAATTTGTTAAAAGAAGTCATGGGATAACTTGAGTGTACATTCAATGTTGTTTCATGGGGGACACCACTGACCAAAAAGACATTCAAATAAATCCCAAGATCAAATTTATCCAAGAACTAACAAATCCATGTAATTAATCTCTAAGAGCTAGGGATTTTTCTTGGACTTGCAAACTTCTACCATAAGATTGTCCCTCTATATGTCAAATCAAAACACTTGCACCAAAGTTATTTTACAATGGATATATTCTCCATAATGTGTTTTTAAGGGGATCAAGCAACACCTTTATACCACACTATTAATATTCATGACAAAGATGGTTCTTATCTATGCACTTAACGAGCTCTCACCTAGTCAACACATTTGATCATGTATAATACAAAGATATCTAGAAACATGGTACTTTACCACTCCACATATAACAAATAATTGTATGTTTCCATGCATCCTATCAAGTAATAACAAAATTAACTCCTAAGAATGGAAATCATCATTCATATAGACAAAAGAATAACATACATAGATATTTCATTTGATCATGAAACACAAGAAGGGAAACAACTATAATGTTTATGACTGTCTTAGTCATTCTCTTACCAAAAAACTTTTTTTAATGCTTGATACAAGAGATTACAAATGCTAAGAATAGGTTTTCCTCTACTTTGATGATCAAGGGCCTTGTGTCAACCTATATCACTCTCATCCAAGTTAAACAAACCACACTTTAATTAAACATATTCTCACCAAGTTTGGGATTCTTTATGTTATTACATGGGTATTGTTACCAATTTTTCACTACAGCTCAATTGGTGGAGCTGATTAAATATTGTTATTTCTTAAAGTGAAAAGATCAGTTATTTATGTTTATGCTCAAGTGTTGTTTACACTTTATTTATCTTTTATCAAGTGACGGTTATGCAAGTGTTTTGAGAAGATGGATTTCATAAGTATTACTCATGTTTTTTGCAAAATCAAATGGAGTTCAGAACTGAGTATACAAATGGTAAAGCATAACAAAATGCTTTCATTTATTTCATGAAATGATTCACATTACAATATTTTCATTTGATTGTAAGAATACAAATGACAAGTACAACATTGCATTTTAATGTTTTTCTTTCAGAATGGAAATGAAAGAAGAAACTTAAATATCCACACAAGTTGTGGTTTTAGCTAATTCCATTCATTACGGAAAGTAAACTATACAGCTGAAAGTAAAAGAAATAAGAAAGAAGATAGCATAAGACATATCCATCATTTCCTGATTCTTCATCTTTAGTTGAGACGCTTGTTGCTTGCTTCATCTTGCTTTCGCTCTTGAGTGTGCCTGCAAGAGATTGAGAGGGGTGTCAATTAAGAGCTTTGTATATGAGTTATACTACAAGCTCTACCAATAGACATATAATTCACTCTTTGAAATGCATGGAATTAACTAAAGGAAGGAACAAAAAGATGAACTGAAAAGAGAAAACATCACCATCACATATTGTTTTTATGCTAATATCATTTGTTTCCTTGTGCAGGTATAGGAAAATTCATGTAGCTGATTGTTTTTTGAAGACCAAGCATGTGGGAAAAAATGAGCTCCCACAAGGGTAGAGCTCAGCATGTTGCCCCTTATACATTACAGGTGGGGCTAAGTGAAGAAGTATTATACAACTGAAAGAGTAAGGAGAGTTCATTTATCAAGCCATCAAGCCGATTGTTCACTCATAGCAATCAAATATCATGTTTTTTGAAAGCTACAGGTGGACAGTGGACTTAAATGAGCTCAATTAATTCAACTGAATACATCTTTTCATGATTCCAAATCACAGGTATTGTTGTATAGTTTGCATTTTTCTGCCATGGGTGTTGTTATGCATCTTGTTTCATGATATTATAGCAGTATTCTATTTTTAAGCAATGATAGTGAATAGGCATACATAATGCCTCAACAAAGAGTACTATTTGAGACTTTCATTTGGGAGGAGAGCAAGGTATAAAACAGTTTTATTTAAATGGAACATAAAAATGCATGAAGAGTGCCAAAAAGAAGAGCATACATTTGAAGGACAGTTGAGCATGAAGAGAGCTCCATATTCTCATTAGAATGAAGGATGACAAGCATCAATACAGTGACCAATATGTTTGATTAAGTAAAGTGATGATACAACAAAGACAGCCAGTTTCATTTTGGCTGAGAGTGCAAATGTTGCATTAAGAGAAGCTTATGCATCACTGTATTTGAAAAGGAACAATCAAAAATACACTATTTTGGAGAATTGTTTTTTCATTCAATTGTTATGTTATTCAAAGTGTATTTTCAAAGAATAATTTGCATGGGTCTAGGCAGACAAATATGGACAGATCAAACAAAGATTACAATGTGAAGAAGTTATTTCCAGAATGAGCAGAACTTCACAAAACATGAAGGAGCTTGAAAGTTGCAAGCTGAAACAATATGAAATGACATGAGAATTACAGTAATGTATAAGAGGCTAAAGCAGGCGAGCAATCTATAGGTGTGAATCAAGAAATTCCTATGTGAAAGATGGTAACTTTTGTAAAAAAGAATGTGCTCCATATGTTGTTTTGAAAATATAGGATTTCTATCGTTCAGTTATTTTATGAGTTTTTGATCCTATAAACAGAAAATTCCTTCATAAAATCCACCTGGGATTATGTTATTTATCTTCATGTGAAAATAGAAAACTGAAATCTACAAGGCCAAGCTAGGATTTTCCATATAGTCAAAGGGAAAGTACTAAATTATAAAGAAAATGGAGCAAAGATTATATATGTTGATTCTCATAAATGAAGGGAAAATAGACAGAGCCAAATGAAGTTTGTACAGGAATTTCAAAATACCCATATGAGTATGTAAATCCAAATGCAGAAGCTTACTTCAAAGGTAACATTTTCCGATATAAGGGTTTTACATAATTCAAAATGTAAATAAAAGCCATGGTGGGTCAATCCCAAATTTTGAATATATGACAACATACAGATTTTTGTTTACTTTTTCAAAATACCCACATGCCATTTTTTATTCAATATACAGATTTCTCATTATTTCTAGCATACCCATGTGAGGACTTGAGCTAAAATGCAGATTTCTTTCATTTTCTGGAATAGCCACATTGGGATTTTGAGTTTAAAAAAAAGATAGTACCATTTCCAGATTACCCACATGGAGATTTCTACAGATAAACAAAATAAATGCTTTCTCTTATTTTCGAGATTACCCACATGGGGTTTTTTGAGAGAGCGACAGAGTACATAAATGTCATGGTGGGTCATGCGGGTTTCTAGCAGAAGAGTAAAGAAATGTGTTTTCTCTAAAATATCATGTACCCATGTGGGGTTTCAATAAAATACAAATATTTATACAATGCTTTCATGGTCGAGCTTGAAAGATTTAGAATAGGCAGCATTTTCTTCAAATATAGTTTACCCACATCAATTTTTTGCCTCAGAATCAAAGAGAGGTAAAACGTAATCATGGGTCGAGCCTAGAAAAGTCCCAGAATTCCTAATAAGAACATGTGATGGCGGCCTGTGCAATGGTTGGAAATTTCTTTTAAAAACAATCATATTCTCACAAAAGAGTTAAGCTTTTTAAGCTTTACTTGAATGGAAAGAAACATAGAAAAATAAAGGCTTACCATCTTTCGCCTATAAAAGAACACTAGCCGTGGCCAAAGCCTCCACAGAGCTTTCAATTTCAAAGCTTAAGTTCCCTCATGGCAGCCAGTGAGTAGAGGAATACAGAGATGGAAAAGATGCATCAGAAATATGTTATAGCCGCGGCCAGTGAGGCCTCTATTCTCATCAAAGAAGCCAAAGAATGAATAGGATACAGGAAAAACACTTACCCTGAGTTATGGAGGCCGAATATGATCAAAATCAAAGAGGAGTGGGCTCAAACCAAGTCTCAAAGTTGAAACCCTAACCTTCCCATGGCGGTGCTGCTTGCAGAGCATTTTCCCCAAAAGTCACCAAATGAAAATGATCCAAATTTAGGGTTTGCTTTCTTTTTTGTCTATCGTCATGCCCTAATTCAAAAATGGGCTTTTCATTTAAGATTATAATGTTTAGGTTTATCCTTTTATGTCTTTTTCATTCCCTAGGTCGAATATTGTAGAGGCTTTCAAATTATGAATTTTTCCTAAGTCTTTGGCTTGTTTAATGAAGTATTTTTGTGGTATGAAGACTTTAAGCCTTTAGGTATGGCTTTAGTCAAAGGGGAGTATGATTAAAAGCCTTAAACTATTTTCTCAATTGATTTTGAAGAAATCAATTAAATCTTGGAGGTTATTGCTTTAAGCATAAGGATTATTCTTAGACTATTTTCAATTGATTTTAGAGAAATCAATTAAAAATATTGTTAGGAGATTGCATTATTTTTATGATTTTTTGAGAAAAATCAAGATTTGTATTGGAGAGATAAGTTGGTATTTTTGCAAAAGATTTCAAAAAATTTTAGTTGCAAAAAAATAAGTCAAATTGAGAGAATTTTAAATCTGGAAGCTATGTAAAGCAGGGATAAAACAAATTGTTTTATTCTTTGCTATTTTTAGCAGATTGTTATTGCTTTTCTTCCTTGGTCGGATTTGAGGTTCCTGGTGGAGAGATAAGGTGTTTTTTTTTGCTTTAAAAGTAGATTTGGCCTATTTTGAGAGGCTTTTCAATATGTATTTGCAAAAGGTGTGTTTTTTCCGCTTTTGTGCAGACTTTTGAGATAGTTTTTGATGCCTTTCCTTGAGCTTTCTTCTTGAGCTCAGATTAGGGTTTTGGAGGTATATCTTGTGAAAAACTTAGTCTTTTTCCAATTCAAATTCTAGTTTCTTGCTCTTACACATTTTTGAGCTTGTAAACTTCTTTGTACTCAAGTTTTGAGAGTTTTCACTCCATCTAATAAAAAGCAGCTTTCCTATCTCCAATTTTTGTCTCTATTTACAGTTTTAGTATGATGTTCATATTGTGATTTTTTTTTATAGATCCTTTTATGTCCTAATATTACAGATTATTGATACATAAATTCCATTTAATGCAGTTTGCATGCTGTGTTTAGGTTCAAACCTTCATGCAAATCAATTTTGTACTGATGTTCATGAGAGATTGTGAGGTCATTGTTATTTTTTTGAAGATTGTTTGTGGGTGAAATATCAAAGTCATTATTAAATTGAGATTACATTAGATAGGATTTCATTTCAGTCATATTCTCTATCCTTTTTCACATAAAATCATTTAAAATAGGATCATCATTCAGAGAACCAGCTCACTTTGGAGATTTGTTCTTGCAAAGAGTTACCCACAACTCGAGAACGTTTCCATGTGTCAATAGATTGTTGAACTTTCATTTTCAGCAGGGTGCAAATCTTATTGATAACAGGTACCTCACTAACAACCAATTTCAAGGCACTATTCAAATATCATTGGAAACTATAGCATAAGAACCATACCCCGACACATCTAGCTCTAGATCATGAAGTTGACCAAAAAGAAGATTGGGATGTGTGTAATTTTATTAATTCCAACTAAATTATGAGAGTTTATCGACATAGATTTCACATACAATACACCAATGAAAATAACTAAAATGACATTATTTTTCATCATGAATTAAGTAAATATGTAGATCATAATTATATATAAGAAAAACATTAATGCACCAAATTCAACACATCCGGTTTTCAACCATGTGTTGTTAAGATTTGGGCTTCTAACATCCATCGTGTATGACCATGACCCAAGGTTTACAAATCATTTCTAGCAAGACTTATGGAACATGTTAGATACATAACCAAACTAGTTTAAACATTTCATCCCCAAACATATAAGCAAAACCTAAATGAAAAAATCATACCATTTTCATTTCAAAAAAAATTACAAATAACAAACATTTGTGCTTAAAATGATAATTTACATTCATTAAGCATGCCTATGATAAAATATTGCATAGCTCAAAAAGGCATGGTCCATTTACAAAATTTCATGTTCCAACAAATTGAACATATCATTCACAGCCACACAATGTCATACTTACAAAAGAAAGGAGTTACCAAGGGGAAGAAGCATTTGTAACACGTCCATCATCTTAACCAATGGTTTTAATAGGTTTTCCCATGCCAAAAAAATAAATACAAATAGTGTCATGACATTAACCACACATCACACATCATGACTTCCAAGTATAAGAAAAAATCTTGTTACATCTTAAAAGAGTTTTTCTAGGTTCTAAATAAAAATTTCAAGCTCAAATTCTATGGCCCTTACACCATACTACACTTAACTAGATATAATGCCTTTTCTTGATCTACCATCATCCTTAGGTGTACAACTTTGGGCAAAATTTTATCTTATTTTAGTTAACATTACATTGTATTACAATATGTGCCTTGACTAAGTCAACATTATTTTTTTTCATTTGTATGAATGTTATATAAATAAAGAGAATTTCTCTCACCATTTTATCTTATCCAATTTGTTTGATTATTTCTTTACTCAATTTTATTGGTACCTAGGAGCATCAAGGGTTTGTCTTCAATGTTTCTATGTCTTTTTTATTTCTCTCCAATTCTTTTCATATATATAATAGGTTTGGCCTAAGGGCATCACCATTATTGGTGTAATATTTATACTTCACCTTGAATATGTTTCAATCATGTGTGAAATTGCACCTAATTAATAAATTTACCTAGTTAGCTAATAATGGTGTGTTCACCTTGACTTAAGGCACACAAGTGCCACCATTTCCTCGTCAACATTTTATTGGTGGTAATTAAGTACCATATATGTTCAATTGAGACCACCTATGTCCTGGTCATATTGAGTTAAGTAATCCACTAATTAATATTTTAATTCTTGACCTCTTAGTTAATTGAGTTAATTCCCCTCTTGATTTTCATTGATTGTGAACTTACTCATGACCTCTTGAATATGGCATCTCCTTGATTCATGCATCCAAAAGGCCTATATATTAGTGAACAACCCTTTGTAACATAAGATTTTCATATCCTCAACATTAAAATAATTATTTTCATTCCATATTGTTTGTTTATTTTCTTGCAAATTTTCTTACTTTTCTTCATTCATCTAGATCTACTATTGTGTTAAAATTCTCATTTAATATTACATGGTATCAAAGCCACTAGATAATTTCAAGTTTGCTTGTCTTCTTAAGATCCAAGATTTCAAATTGAAGCTCGAGAGGAGAGATCAACTTTTATTGTGTCCTAACTCATAACAAACTAGCCATCACATCCAAGAGGCATCAAAACCCATAAGTCAACTATAAATTTGTCAATTTCAGAGTTGGTAACTAAGAGCTAAAAAATAAGTGTGTATGCTACAAATTTGTACCATTGTATTGTCTTAAAATTCTTTACGCAATTATTGTGCAAGAATGGCACAACCATAATAATTTGCAATTGTCAAGAGCTTTGATTTCATCTGTATAAGTTTATTTTAAAATATATATAATAAATTTTCATTGTAGGTTGTACCCTACACCTTGTGTACCAAATTTGTACCTTTTTATTATGGGTGTCTTTTAAGGCTTGGGCCCCCAATTTTTTGCTAGTGGACTATACACTTCTACAACCTCATTTTCATTAAAGGTCCCAACCCTTTTAGGCCACAAACCATAGTGACCCATTTGGATTCCCAAGTGGCATAATTAAATCCACCAACCTCTAATAGTTTGCAACCCCTATTCACTATAGACTACACAACAATTTGGAAGCTAGTTACTTGGCTCTTTGGTAACAATCTCCATTTTTAAAATTAATAGTTTCTCTATTTTTTAATTTTTTGCTATATTTGGTGGTTGTTAATAGATTTGACAATAGATGCTCTAAAATTTTAAATTTCTCATAAAAAGACAAATCTTCTAAATTTAGCATTTTTCCTAAATTTGGCATATGTTACTATTATGGTGGAATTTCTAGGTAAGATTATGTTTTCCCGTGTAAGAACTTTGCATGTAAATATATCTTTTACATAGATTATCATATTTTTTACTTCTTATAGTCGTCAAAAAACCTTCTCCAATCCCTACAATCTTATGTGAATTGTTAAATTTGAATTTGTAATTTAACTTCAAATTCTCTTTTTCTTAGGCATTATATTGTACTAAGAAAAAGCACCAAAACTTTGTAATTGCTAGAGGTGTTTTATGAATAAGGAATCTTACACTCCATGAATTGATATAAAATTCCACTTTAGGAGGAGTTGCTCTTGTGGTTTTTCATTGGCTATGTTGGTTTGATTTCTTATTTGGTCTATTATGATTTTTATCACAATGCATAGAAATAAATATAATGTATGGTGGGTTAAGTGCTTGAAATAATTAATAGCATGGATCTTTTTCTCTTTCTCTATGGACTAGTTCCTAAACCAAGTGACGAAGATAAAAATGATAAACAGGATAATAATAGAAACTATATCCTAAGATTTGTTGACTTACATGTTGATGAGTACAAAAGATGGTTTATATGGTCCATTGAGTGCCCTCGCACTCTTTAGACCAAAATTTGGGAGATGAATGAAAAGCTTATGAAATATCCAATCATAATTGTACCTATCCTAGATACTCTTATACTTGTGGATGATCCTACTTGGGATTCTCCTCCTACAAATAATTCCACTCTCATCACCTAATTATACGAAATTCAACGTTGCTTCATATGGAGCTTCTAGTGATTTACTGCAACAAGATGATCATCATTTATAGAGATTGTACATTGGGACAAGTACTCAAAAAATCTTGAGTGTGTTTTGTGAGTCCTACCTTATAAATCTAGAGAATTCCATTGGAAACTAGTTCTTCCTCTTCAATGATAATTCCACAATAATTTATATCCCTTCATTTTTGGCATGTTCATGCACTTTCCATGGTTCTTTGAAGCATTTAGGAGATGCACACGTAGATCAAGGGACCCTTCATTTTTTAATATTATGAAATTTATTTACGCATGATCACCAATTTGTGGCAAGCCTTGGGACATGTGTGAATTAGTATTTTCCTTGTTTAATGGATATTTTTCACAATGATGGTAAGTAGACATCAATTTTTTAAGAACTTGACTACTTTTGTATGAGACAAAAATCAATAGCCAATGACAATGCATGATTCTAGAATAGAGTATATAGCGAGGATTCCCACTATCCAAGATCGTTGAGCTATGCTAACACATCTAGCTAAGAGGTGAAGATCGAAGACCACCACATTTCATCTTTCAATAGGGGAGATAGCTATGACATTAGAGGACATGGGGTAGATCCTATGAATGTCAATCTAGATGCAATTGGTGTATAGATCCTCAACAAATGTAGACACAACATTGACACAATTATTTAGGAGAGTGAGCATACCGTGGATGAGCATGGCCCTAAATTTTAATGGATGGAGAGGGTTGGTGTCATACTTACCCTTGGTGATGGAAACTATTTTTCAGTGGCATTCTACTACCTAAAAAGAGCAGTAGGAAATTATTTATCAACCTGGTGGACTGTGTTGCAAACACTATATAAGATGGGCGGTGGTTTACATAGAGGATTTATTCCTGTGCATCTTTACAAATATTTGCACATGGTGACATATAGGGATGGATAGAGTATTAGAAAAACCATACTAATACAGGTATAGATGTGGGAGAACGCTACAATGCTACAACCTATTGGGGACAAGGTGGACATGGATTTTGGGAGCCATATGTGTTTGGGTGACAATGGATTGTGCATTATATGCACATGGGTATGTAGTGCACTACTAGAGGGATCTAGACGAGCTATAGAGGCACATCACCAAGCGACTATGGAGGGAGGGAGAGGGATGGCCAAACAACAAGCACCACCACATGTTTCAATTAAGATAAGGTGTGTCATCATGGCCACATGTGTTTGTATAGGTGGCGAGGAAGGTGGCATTATGAGGGGCTCAAATAGATAAAGGGGTGGAAGATGGAAAAAGTTGAGTGGGATGAATAATTGGATATTTCCAATGTAGAGGAGACATGAGCATATATGGAGTGGTGGAGGGATTGCATACCAGTTTGATTAATTGTGCCACACTTGGAATCAATATAGGATTGGATCCATGCTATGAAAAGGAAGGTGAGGAGATGTGGGGGAGGCAAAGGATGAGAGATGACATGTGAGAGAGTTGGAGAGAGAGGAGGTGGTAGGAAAATAAAGAATGGATGGTTAGATATGGAAAAAGCTAAGTGGGATGACTAATTGGATATTGCCAATGTAGAGGAGACATGAGATCAATGTAGTTGATGGCACCATAGGATGATCCCACAAAACTGGTTTACAATTCTTTTGAGGAAGGGAAATTACAAAAATGCTCCCATGAAGAAAATTTCAAGTTTTGGGGGGTTTGTACAAAGGGGGTGTTTGCTCTAACTCCCTTCGAGCAAACCCCCTTTTGTGATGTGACCATTTTTAACACGTTTTTCAAAATGAAATCAAAGGGAAATTCAAGACAAAGGGGGATTCGCTCGAACCCCCCTTCACTCAAAAGGGTCAATGGGGGTTCGCTCGAAGGGGGGTTCGATCGAACCCCCCTATTTTTTCCTTTTCCCCCTCTTCTACCAAATTTCTGCAATTTTTTTCCTTTCGAAGCTCAGGTTGAGGATGAAAATGTAGGAAACTTCAGAGACCCAACTGGATGATGGGAGTCCTTGAAACAAGCTATCCATCAAACATAATTTAAATATATTTTGGTTTTATTATGTACTTTTTTTTAGTTTAATAAAACATAAGTTTTCACCAAAAATCAAGCTCTTTGTTCTGCACATGTGGAAAAATGGTAGATTATCAAAAAAAAATTTCAAAAAATATGTCTGAGCTAGGTATTGATATCCTTGATCCAATAAAAAAAAATGAATTTCAATACATAAAAAAAAAATATGTTGTTTACGGTCCGCCTATGTTTAAATTGTAATTGGTTTGACTTTAGAACTTGATTAAGAAAAAAATATTCAATAAAACACTATGAAACCAAATGATCATGCTAGATATAGTATTTACAAAGCTAAATTCAAAAAAAAAAGAATTTTATTCTTCATCAAAAAAATTATGTTGTTTACAATGAGCATCACTCTTTAAAAATGGTGTTTATTGATAAAAACTAGTTTTCAAAAGAGATGGAAAAAGAAATGCAATATAATTCAAAAAAATAAATATATATATATATTTAGAATCTTCAAACAAAATATCACAAATCACTAGTTTGCATCATCTTCAAATTCCTCATGGTTTAGTAGCTATAGGTGCCCGAAGTGAAGATTTAGTTAAAAAAAATCAATTCAACATCCAATTTGACCAAAAATTGTAAACCAGTATTGTGGAATCACCCCACACTTGGAATAAAAATAGGATTGGATCCATGCTATGACAAGGAAATTGAGGAGATGTAGGGGAGGTAGAAGAGGAGAGAGGACATGCAAGAGAGTTGGAGGGAGAGGAGGTGGTAGGAAAATACTACGAGGTAGGAGTGGAGCGAGTGCGTGTAGAGGTGTTAAGGAGGAGGTATGGGAGGAGTCCATGGAGATGGAGATGGAGGAAGTAGAGGGAGAGTGGGAGGTAACAAGAGAGAAGGATAGGGGAGAGTGTAATATTTGGCTATGGAGATAGCCACCCAAGATCTAAAGGCCTATGGAAAACACAAAATACTCAGAAGATCAATATGACAAGAATAAATTGTATTCCTATCAATGAATGCAAAAAGATTCAATGTGTGTGTTGTACAATGAGAGAGACCCCTTGGTTATATAGCCAAGGTGAGATGCAAGATGTCATAGGATTATGACAAGTGTCTTGATCATATGACATGAGACAACTTGACACAACTACCTAGGTCACATGTGTTAGTTGTCAAAGGATAAGATAACAACTAATGACAACTAACACCTTCTAGAAAGAATCTTACAACCTAAGTAAACTTAACATGTGAATATGTCCCCTAAGTCCCCAGTAAGTGAAATAACTAGGTACAAGACAATTATTCACACCAACACCCACCCTTAAGTGTAACTTAAGGGGAAGATTATTATGCAAATGACTCAAAGATGGGTCCCTATTACTAGGCCATGTTAGGTACCCATGTACAAATGCAATGCAATACCTCACAAACAAGGAAAGGGAGAAAACCCAAAGGGAAAAAACTCCCCCCCAAAAGAGAAACAAAACAAGAAACATGCTTTAGGAAGGACAAAACCTCAAGTGAGGAAAAATTTCCCCCACCAATAAGAGAATGAAAAAATTTCACGCAACCCCCCCTCAAAGGTGAGTCACTGCTCAAATGCCACAATGTCAAGAGTCCCCAATCTTAACTGAAGGAGACAAAGTAGAACAATGTGAAGACTAATGTAGAGAGGACCAAGGATGATGATGAGCCCTCCAAATTTGGTTCCAAAAGAAATCTAAACTATGACAAGCACAGATATAAAGAATCAAGTACAACTACAGAAGATGCCACATAACTAGTGACTGAGCTGAAATTGTCAACTCAAGAGTAACTACAAAATTTGTCGATGAAGAACTGTAGATGAATCCACACTGCAACAAGAATAAGGTCAGAACCAAGGAGACAACTGGTCAAGTATCAACTGGACACTCTCTTGATAGATTGGTATATCCCTATCTCAACTAGAGACAAATACCAAGTCTTTGGAAGTAGAATTGAACTTCTAAAGATAGGTAGATTGCATCACAATAGCACAATAGGAGTGTCTATATGGTGTTTAGTCCATCACACCAAAATTCATGGGTAACCAATCACTGCATTCGTTGAGTATATAGGAACTAACACTAGATACATAGATCAATCCAAAGAAGCATATAGTATGACAGAGTACATTGAAATAGAAAGATTGTGGCACTTTATTTTAGTGTGATTACAACATTACAAAGAGGATAATTACAAAAACCATGATGCAAATCTAAAAAAAATGAATGAGTAACTCTGAAGAGCTCAAAATGACCTTTCCAACATCGTAAGAATCATGAAAAACAGCGGAATGGTGAAAAAGTTGAGCTCAAGAGTGCAATTGGACATTCTGACGTCGACGAGCAATAAATGCTACCAAAAAAAAAAATTGAAGAAACACCTATACCACTGGAAAGTTGAGATCGTCACCTTTCTGATGATATTTCATTTGCAAAGATTTTCCATCTGGATCAAAAGTTATGCAAAAAGGAAAAAAAGTCCTAAAAGATGACACTTTACACTAAGTGTATTGCACTCAAGATCTCCCAAAAGACTAACCAAAAGCACTCAACTTTTTCTGATACCATGTAATATTTGGCTATGGAGATAGCCACACAAGATCTAAAGGCCTATGGAAAGCACAAAATACTCAGAAGATCAATATGACAAGAATAAATTGTATTTCTATCAATGAATGCAAAAAGAGTCAATGTGTTTGTTGTACAATGAGAGAGACCCCTTGGTCATATAGCCAAGGTGAGATGCAAGATGCCATAGGATTATGACAAGTTTCTTAATCATATGACATGAGACAACTTGACACAACTACCTAGGTCACATGTGTTAGTTGTCAAAGGATAAGATAACAACTAATGACAACTAACACCTTCTAGAAAGAATCTTACAACCTAAGTAAAATTAACATGTGAATATTTATCCTAAGTCCCTAGTAAGTGAAATAACTAGGTACAAGACAATTATTCACACCAACAGAGAGTAGTAGTAAATGCAACTCGAGATTGAGCTCATTAGGCTCAAAGGGTATAGGGATGTGCGGAGATGGAGGGAAAGTAGAAGCACATGAATCTCCTCAGATATAGGATCAATGCCATTATAATCACGAGGATCCCAATAGGTGAGATAGGTGAACAGGGATGGATCAAAGGTGATTCTAGCTAATTCTCTAAGCAAGCTAGATGCAATGGTGAGGGAGAGGGATAGGATACAATGGGAGAGGGATATTTTACAAGTAGAGAAGTACAACCTACATATGGAGAGAGATGAATTATAGTTCAATTATAGAGAGCTTAGGGGGAGGTGGATTGGATAAGACAAAAGTGAGATACAAGGGTGACTTAGGCACTAGGGGAGATTGGTATTACACAAAGGGATACAACACGAGCCTTATGGGAGGTGGGATATTCGAGATCATTATCTAAGCAGGTAGTGCCAACAAGGTAGATAGCTCCAAGTGTAAAGTAGATGAGGTTGAGAGGATCAACATCAACCAAATTTGGACCATCAATAGTGAGGGGATCACCACCACCATCACCAAGAGGGTCAATAGGAAAGGGACCTAGCCATAGCTAGCTTAATATATGATGAGGCATACTATTAGTTATTTTTCTATTATTTCATTGTATACTTTTAGACACCTCCAAATACTTATTTCTTATATATCCCTGAAACTTTACTATCTTTTATGATCATTATGCAAACTTGGACCTGGTTTAAATTATATGGAAATATGATTATGATATGATAGTTATTGCATGGTTAATATGTGGATATGTATGAAATGCAATGAATATCTATTTTTAAGTTATGGTTATTAGTATTGTGTAGATTTTGTGTGAACTAACTCTTTGTATCCAAGGAGTCGAAGCCTATAGACTATAGCCCACAACAACAAGAAGACGCGGCCAACAACTAGAGGGAGTTTTAGCAGCAATACAAGGGAAATTGGAAGAACACAGCTACTACATAATTGGAGGTGTCTACTTGTCAAAAACTTTGTGAATCATCACATCATTTAATAAAACCATTGAAGGAGAAGAATTCTTCTACAATTTGGAATCTAACGTCATTGTTTCTATAGTCCACCTTTCAGTTTAAAACTATTATAGCTGATAGTCCTATTTCAATTCTTCTTCATTTTTTAGTTATACTTTGATCACCCATAATTTATCACACTCTATTTTGTAGGGAGTGGTGATTTATGATTAGATTTTTGTTTTGATTCCTTGTTCTAAGAAGACTAGCTCACACCTATATGAATGGTTTGATGGTTGATTTAGTTAGTTGGAATAGAGAATATAGAAAATAGATTTGTTCAGTTAGTTTCTATTTTATACAGATAATGTTTTTTTTCTCAATCATCATCTTATGAATAAGATATTCCAGAAGAATTTCTTTGGATTGTGATATCTTGAGTTATGCAATGAGATCTTTCCAGTTACTATTATGTTAATTTAGTTTAAGGAGCTAGATTTGAGTTCACTTTGTGGAGATAGTCACTTGAGCAAGGGCCACTCAAGGTAACTATTCACCACTTTATTTCTTGTACATTTATTTCTATTGCAGTAATTAGTTTCATAATTATGTTTGTCTTAATTAGATTCTTCATGTGATGAATGTGAATAAGATCTTTTCTTATATTCATGCTTTAATTATTTCATGCATTGTTCTTTGGAGTTAGTCAATTTAATTGAGTTAGCAAGTATTGGTTAATGGTAGAATTTATTTCTTAATAGTGAATTATTCACAGTCTTTACTTGTAAGTAGTTGTAGCAATAGCTTCAACATTACGGCGTTTCACTGTTATGCAATTTATGATTTTCAGTATGTGTAAACACCTATGTTAGGATGATATAGGTAGTGATGAGTCTCTAAAAGCACATACAGTTTCAACATCATCAAAATATTACATTAGCCCTAGTTGATAAATTAAATGAAGGTCTTTCAAGGGTGTAGAGAACTATTCAGTAGGACCCCCTCTGAATTGTGTGTTTGACACAAAGTTTCTTGAACATTAGTAGGCCTCTACATTTTTGTCATCATTGTCTGGGATGGTGCTACTTTTAAAGATTCATTTCTATTATTTTAGGTTTTCATAGATTAGTATTTTTTTCCACCATTAGAAAAATTAGGTTTTACTCTATCAAATACCAAAACATTTCACTAACATTGTGCAGGATTCGTTGATATACAAAGTCATGCCTATTGTATGTGGAGGTAGCGAGATTCCTTGGGAAGATATCTCCCCTCATTACACGAAGCTATAGTGGATATTGGTGATTCCAATTATTAGAGTGAGGGTAAACCTAAAGAACTTTCCCTCTCACTAACATCCACCGCAAATACAAAGGAGACCTTCTGAACCATGGCTTATGCAATGGTGGATGACCCACCAAAACATGTCACTTTTGATTTCCCAATCACCAACCAAGAGAGAACATTTATTTTTAAGAATATACCTCCTTCAGTGTTGTCTATCTTCTATGGTTTGGTAACTAAGGATCTAGATACCTTTTTGTTTGATTTTGATGTCCTGTGTAGGATTTATGACTATACAAGTGATGCACATAGACTCAAGCTATTTACAACAACCTTGAACAATGTTTTCTTAAGATGGTTTATGGGTTTGGGAAGAGATTTTGTTCCAAATTGGGACACTATGAAGACAGTTCCTAGAAAAATATCAAGACTATTGTAGAGGGGTTGATAAAAGAAGGAATGAAATTTTCAAAATGTCCCAAAAAGAAGATGAACCATTGGAGGAGTCTGTAGAAAGGTTCCAATTTTGCTTGAAAAAGAATCCATAAAATAGACTTTCAAAATAATCCCTAAAGTTGGTGTTCCTAAGAGGAGTCAATGATGATTGTATGGATGCCCTTAATATTATTGGTTCAGGAGATGTATCACAACAACCTTTTGAAGAAATCTGCAAAGTATGTAGGAACTATTCAAGAACCTTTACCAACAAAACAAGGGGGAAGAACATCTTACATCGGCAAGACATCTAATGGAGTCTCAAGAGTGGAATTGAGTAACTTTTTTCCCAACATGAAAGAAGATATCATAATCCATTTGGCTACTCAATTGGACACTCTACATGTGAATAAAAAGAAAGAAGAGGAAGAGGCAATCCTCATGGAATACTTCCCTAATTGCAAACAGAGAAAAGCTAATTGTAAGTGCAAAAGGGTAGCCAGTATCATAGAGGATAGACCAAGGAAAATAGACATTCAAGAACAAGGGGGTGAAGATGGACAATTTTTCTACAATGCACAAATGAGGCCATGGAAACCGAGACAGGGTATACCTCAAGATCCTTTTAATTTCAATACACAATTTCTAGTTAGCAATCAACACGTTTCTAGTTGGAACCTTCAACCTTGGGAAAACACACAAAACCAACGAAAAAATCCCTAACCAAATTGGAACCAACAACAACAAACCATGTGGCCACAAAAAAAAATTCAAGCATTCAACTATGACCCCGAATGGCCATAGAAAAATCAATGGCAAAAGGACCAGCAATGGCAAAACCAGAATGTAAATTACTAGCAACCCTTATAGCCACAGTAACAAGCAAGCATTCCCAATCCAACAAACCCATCATCTTAGCCACCAAGGGCACCTCAATTGTTGTTCCAACCTACACCTAACCCAAATAACAAGCCTATTCAATAGGCCAACACTAACGAGGCTATTCAATACCCCACTTATGGGGTAGAGGTGACCGATGTCCACCTCAAGTCAGGGAAAACATTGCTTGGATCTTCATCCCCTCAAATCACTAAGTTGGAAGATGAAGAACCCTTATCGGAAGCTTGGGACAATCCACCTATGGAACTTGAGTCAAATCAAGTGAACCAAACCACTTCAAGTCCACAGCCTCCTTTCCCTGAATGTTTAGCTATTTAAAAACATCATAACCAAGTTGAAACTAGCCTATTAGGGTAGCTCCAAGATGTGTGTATAAAGATACCTCTCATACAAGTCATCAAGGACATTCACATTTACATAAAAATAGTGAGAGACCTTTGTCTTAAAAGACCAAGGGCAAAAAGGAAGGACCCTCAAACTGTACATGTCTTAGGGAATTTTGCTAACATCATGTTAGGGAATATCACTGTCCCTAAATGCATAGACCCTAGAAGTCTAATTATGGACATTAAGCTAAATGGTACCCTCATCAAAATACCTTGATTCACTTAGGGGTAGCCATCAATGTGATGACTAAGGAAATAATGAAAATTTTACAATTAGTAAACCTTAGAACTACACCCATTGTTTTATAGTTGGTATATAGGTTAACGATGAAACTTGAAGGCACCATTCAAGACTTGTTCATAGCTTTGTATCCATGGGATTACACTACAAATTTTATAGTACTACAACCAAAGGCTAACCTTGCAAGTGTGGATATAAATTTCCTCTAGCTCCCTACAGGGGGATTATTTTACTAAGTTCGGCCCGCACTACATATATTCTCGGCCCCTTTTTGCAAAGCTTCGTCTGTTGTTGCCACATGTCTGCCAAGTGCTCTCCTTAGGGATTTTGTCCTTCACTTTTCAACCGGACCTCGCCATGCTTCCACATGTCAACACCATGGGCACTTCAAGATTGCTTCCCTTCACTTTTCAACCGGGCCCCATCCGCATACCACGTAGCATCTATCCGTGTTCACTTTTTAGCAAACCCCGATCAACGCTAACAACAAATACTTCTCCATGTGTCTTCCCCAGACATCTTTTAATCGCAAGATGAAAGGAACAAACCACAGGCTCTGACCTTCCACCACGTGTCTCCTCCACGAGGATTCTATCAAAAGGAAGGTAGGAGCAAGCAACGAGCCCTCCATGCTTCCACATGTCCTAACTACCTCCATGATTGAGCAACACATGTCAGTACGATGTTTTGTTGGGACCACTGCCATCATTCGGAGGGGATGCATCTGGTTCACAAATATCTGTGTTCCATGCTCAGAATCTTTTTTGTTGCAACGTCCATGGGAGATCATTGTTACAGGCATCATTGCTCATGATTTAGAATCTTTTCTATTATTAGCCCACCAGGCGGTGGAATTTTTATCTATATATATTGCTTCTTCCTTCTGAAAATGAGTTCGGAAGATACAGGAAAAATTGTGAAAGACACCAGGCCTTTTTGTAGAGTTTTTAAATTATTGTATAAGACTCTCAGACTATGTCATTTTTCAACCTTTTTTTTTTCTTAAGCTATTTGATAAAACATTATACTGTGTCATTATTGTACTGAATGATTTGTTTGCAGAACTTCTATGATTTCAATGTAAATTGTTGATTTAGATCATGTCTTTGACTCTTCTTTTGGTAAATGTGTATGGGAATTATTTTATGTTATCGGATAAATTATTTAGGTTTTCAGCTTTGATTTTTGTTATTTTGGGACTTAGCATATTGCTAAACATGCCCTTAAATTGCATCCCAAGGATAGATTTACCGTGCCTACATCTAAATCTTGGTGCATCACCTTAGTTAGACCTTTATTTTTTATATTTTCTTATGTTTCCCATTCCAAAAACCCAAATACAGAAGAATTTGGCTTCTTTAAAAACCCAGAGGTTACTCAGTTTAGCGTAATTGGTTCCCCCATTAACTGAGTTTCTCATAAGGTTGTTACCCTATCAATTTTTGGCATCAACATTTTTTTTCTGGCATACCCGGTGGGACTGCTTAAATGTACCTAAATCTAAAGTGGGTGTATGAGCCATGGTGTAGGAGCACCTAAGGAGCAACAGGCAGTTTCCTAGGTAAAGAAGAAACCTATAGGCTCAATTTTGGTTTTTGTTTTCATAAGGTCATTTTGACCATTGTGTTGGGTGTTTGGGAATGTTTTTGAACTGTGGGAAAGAAGGTGACAAGTGTTAAATAGTTTTGCAATATCAATTTGCTAAGTTGTCAAAAGTTGACAAGGGGTTAGAAAACACAGTGGGTTTTATATCACTCACCATTAGGTCACCTAGGAGCTCGACCCAAGCATATAAGTTTTTTTGGAAGCCTATTTAAGGCATGAATCGACCCTAAGGCAGGGTTAGAGGTTTTATTTTTGAAGTGACATTGGAGAAGCTGAGGAAAACAGTGTTCAAAAAGACAGTTTTATGTGTTTTGTGATCATATTGAGCTTTAAATGAAATAACTCTACTGTTATTTTGTTGGTAGTATGTAGTGTTGACTCTGTACAAGCTTGGTGTGCTTTTCTTTTGTCTTTGTAGACTGTTTTAATCTTTTATTTGTATATAGTTTCTTTTCTGTCTTTTTCAGGCCTGTAACAGGCAGTTTTGAAAGAATGGAGTCCTAGAACACCTTCCCACCGCACAAATTATACAGCCCTTTGGGATTTGTGTCTAGGATCCCTCATTGTAAATATGGTAGCATTTAGGTTTTGTGGCAGTGCAGGAGATGCTAGCAAGGTGATGCCCTAGGCGAGCCAGTGCAGGTCCAGTTGGGGCAGACTTGGAGAAAAAGAACCATAACTTGCAGGGGAGTTGAGATTTTGAAGAAATTCTTTCTTGTGAATTTTTTTGGTGGTCTTGGATCTGCATGGTGATCAGGAGGAGCCTTTATCAATGCATTTGATAGGAGAACTTTCTAACAGTCTTAAATTAGCCTGAGAAAATTGTGAAACCCTAGGTTTTTAACCATTTATGTGTTTGAGCAGTGTACGGGCTGTACAGGGCCAAAACCCTAAAATTCTTTGAGGAAAGGGCGTGAGAAACACAAACCCTAAACAAAGAGTCTTGTTCCTTTGGTGGGTTTAGGTTAAAATTACATTTTACCCCTGTTCAGAGGGCTAATTGGGGGCTCAAGGCTTGTAACCTTTTCAAACCCTAGGAAGGGATTAAAGGAAGCAATGGTTAAAGGGAGTCTTGAGGAAGTACAAGAACCCTAGATAGATTCCCTTGAAGCTTTTTAAAGGTGTTACACCCCTAAAAGTTAGCAAATTGAAGGTGGATTGAACTTGGTCTTTAAGGCGGAGTAAGGGCCAATGGAGAACATGAGGCAGCACCAAGGTTGGCTTGGTAGAAGGATAGCTTATTGATGGAAGAGGGGTTGGGCAGACAAACCAGGGGCACCTGGTCTTGAGTAGGAGCCTACAGGTTAGATTGGTGAAGCAAGCACCAAGGATGCCTTACAAGGAAAGGCCAGGAGCAGGAATCAGTGATTGATTCCTCCAACCCCACTCCCTATCAAGCCATCAGCCTGTTACTAGATCCCAAATAGTGAATAACCCTCGTTTGTTAGTGTCGCAGCTAGGAATAGTACAAGTTGGAACCCATATAGTAAATTTTTTTCCCCCTCTGCTAGCCATGTTTCCCATCGCTAACAGAAATTATGTGGTGTGGGATGTCGAAAGTCCCCTTGTAGCACTAGTAGCACTATCATTTGGGCCCCTATCCTAGTCTCTTCTTTAAAAGCTATACCTAAATTTAGCAGAGATGGCTCAAGAACACCATCTGAACTTCTACAAGATGTGGCAGACATGTGTTTGGTGCATAGAGTCACCAACCAAAATATAGCACTAAGGTTGCTCACGGCCTCTTTTAGGGTTTAAGCATTGGATTGGTACCGCACTCTACAAGCTAACACTATCGGTACCTGGGATCAAATCGGAGACCTTTTCTATGAAAGATTCTTGAATGATGGAGACAGGTCTTCACAATATCATCAACTATTAGTCATAAAGTGAGCTCCATATGAAACCATGTATGACTTCAACACCTGATTCCATATAACTTGGCAGAGAATTCAGGCTACTATCCACCCGCCAGCTGAGTTGGCATTCATGTTCTACTTAAAATCCATCAACATCGACATCTCGATGATGATTTAGTCTCTTGGTAGAACCACTATATCAGATGCATACAGCCTTGTTTTCAAGGTGAAGAATAATCTAATAGATACTAAGAAGTTTCCACCTCAGCACTCATGCCTATATTTCTTGAAATATCAGTTCCCACCCAGGCGATGCCATCATGTAGTGCACCCACTCCTCCCCAGTCTATGTACACATACCCAAGCGCACCATTGAACATTGCTTCAACATTCAGCTCTTCAAAAGATGAGATGAGCAATGTCAAGGAAATGTTGTGAACCATCGCCAATGAAATAACTGGCATTAAGTGGAACCAATTTGCACCTCCAAAGCCAACCTACCAAAATTATCAAGGTAGAAGATCTTACCAACAAAACTAGCTCCAAGGAGGCTCGTGAACAAATCCACCAATGAAAAAAAATAATCAAATAGTACCAATGCCTACTTCGTTGTAGAGTGCTAACCCAAGCTCGAGCAGACAACTGACAGTGAGGCAAAACAATTGAGTCGATGACATCAACCCCTACTGCTTCCCCTGTGGTGACACACATATGCCCCAAAATTGTCTGTGTGGAAACCTACAAGAAAAGGTGACAGAACAGCATAGCCAAGGTGCAGCGTCGGACCATGGAGGTTATGTATATGCCTCTCCACAAATGAAAAATGTGGTACTCATCATGCAAATACAAGGGATGTCCCTAGAGCAAGAAATAGATATTGCTCCTAATCATGCACTCTTGTCATGGATGGAAAAAGAAGAGTCGGTGTTTTCCAATGATGCATCCACATTGAAAGCCCCACAAGTGCAGTCTGATTATAACACTCACTCAAAGAGGAGATTCACGAGCGAACCAGTCGTCACGCAGCCCAAAAGTGCCTCCAACTAGTCACCTAGTACCTCCATAGTGACATAGCAATTTCAGCCGTGAAGGGAAATTGTTATAACCAAAGCTAAAGAGCACAAGCCTTAAAATCTACCACCATTCAATGTGGTGGAACAATTGAAAAAATCCTCCGCTAATGTGTACCTTTTGGATATCTTAGCTAAGATCCAATCATTGAGCCAATGGAGCAATCACTCAAGGGAAAGGCCATTGACCCACCACCTCCTGCCAGAGTTCTCACAAATAGTACAAAGGAAGCATCTACCGAGGTTAGAGATAAGCTAAAACTGAAACCCTTTTTCCTAAATCTTATTGTGGGGAAGAAACTACTGCATAATTCCATGATTGACTCTGGCGCTAGCACCACAGTCATGCCCAAGAAAATAGCTGAAGCCTTTAAAAAGGGGGGTTATGTAGTTTGATAGCAACAAATTCAAAACCGTAGGTGTCATCAAGGACCTTCCCTTGACTTTGTTCTCCTGCCTTAGCATCACGATTCCACAAGATATTATGATCATAGATGTTCCCCCCATGTTCAATCTCTACTTATCCCGAAAATTCACTTCAAAGATAGGTGGATGTCTTTCATTGGATTGGTCACACTTAATCCTCAGAACCAAGCACAAAGCTAAAATGAAAATAATATCGAACCTCTACATTTCAAACACATGGCCGATGAAGTTGTGATCAACTTTGAGGTTGCCCATACTTCTTTCACCAAAGAGGAAATGTATTGCACTGAGCTACTAAAGGATGAAAAAGTGATCGGAGACCAGAAGGATTTGGAGGAAGTTCTCTTGATCGAATATATAGACGTTGATCCTTTAGGCAACTATCATGCTACTGGGTTAGGCACCTATGTCATCTATGATGAAGATCAAGTACTTCCAAAGGTCATGAAGGAACCCAAGAGTGGTCAAGCCTCAGAACTATGGACGTTGCACTTTGATGGGGCAAGATGCAAAGTTGGTGCAAGAGCCAGGATATGTTTGATATCCCCACACAATGAAAAGACAATGAGATCTTTTCACTTCTAGTTCATTTGTTCGAACAGTGAAGCTAAATATGAAGGCCTAGTGCAAGGTCTAAACCTTGTAGAGCGGATGGGCATCAAGCAATTAATGGTGTTCAGAGATTTTGAACTAGTACTCAACCAAGTCCGAGGCATCTTTGCTGCAAAGAATGTTTGCATGCAATCCTATAGACATCGATTCTGGGCCTGATTAAGGGTTTTGAAGCCTTCAATATCTAAAAAGTTCCTAGAAAACAAAATACAGAGGTGGATCACCTAGCAGCAATCAGATCTCAATTTGATCTTTCTTCCGACTTAATTCATAACATACACTTTTTACGAGTGATAGTTTGACTAGCAATTCCAGATAACGACCAAAGCTGGCAAGTGTTCAAAAGTGATGAACACATTGCCTCATTCCTCCAGCAGTCAAGAGAGTCCACCAACCAACTCCAACTGAAGATTTTCGAGGCCTACGATGGAAAAATCATTTAGCTGAGGTCTAATAAGCTTCCAAAGGGGCTGGTCACTCTCGAAAAACTATTTGATTGTGATGATCCAAGAAATGACAAAATGAAGTTTGTAGCAAACAAAAGCGACTATGCAGACCTTCAGATCGGAGATGCAAGAAAGCTCAAAGTTGAGAAGGATGTTCTGCATCATGATAAAGAAAGGCTCATCAACTTCTATGAAAAGTATAAAGGAGTAGTGGCCTAGTCATATGATGACCTCAAGGGATATGATCCTAACATCTTCTAGCATACAATAGAGCTGACAGAAGGTGCAAAACATGTCCGCCAAAGTCAAGGCCAGTAAATCTGAAGATTGAAGCCTTGATGGTGCAAGAGCTGACAAAGCTAATTCAATCTCAAATCATCTTCTTGATCAAGTACAACACATGGTTATCCAACCTAGTTCCAGTTCAAAAGAAGAATGAAGATATCCACCTATGTGTTGAATTTTGGGACCTAAATAGAGCATCCCTAAAAGACCACTACATGTTGCCTTCTATGGAGTCAATCTTGCAAATAGTGGCAGGATCATAAATGTTTTCTCTACTAGACGGCTTCTCTGGTTACAACTAGATTCGGGTCAAAGAAGAGTACCAACACAAAAAAATGTTCACTACCAAGTGGGGAACATTTGTATACACTAAAATTCCTTTCGGCCTCTCAAATGCAGGAGCAACTTTCTACCGAGCAATGGATATTGCTTTCAGAAAATTAATCAACAAGATTATCCTAATCTATTTGGATGATCTCACTATATTCTCTAAGTCTAAGGATGATCATTTTGATCACCTAGAGATGGTTTTCAAAAAAAATCAAGAGTTCAGGGTATCCCTAAACCCGAAATATTGTGTCTTTCAAGTACCACAAGGCAAACTATTGGGACATGTAATGTCCAAAGAAGGAATTGCAGTTGATCTTGAGTGGGTAAAGGCAATAAGGGAACTTCCCCTACCAGTCAACAAGAAAGTAGTCCAATCTTTCTTAGGGAAGGTAAATTTTGTAAGCAAATTCATTTCCGATTTTGCAAGATTAATTAGACCAATCACCCTAATGCTAAAAAATGATCAATTATTTAAATGGACTAAAGAAGCTAGACAATCCTTTGAGAAGGTTAAGGATGCTATTTCTTTAACTCTTGTGTTGGTAAATCTAGACCTGTCGAAGGACTTCATAATGTATGTTTTCAGTAGCAAGTCAAGCATTGATATTGTCCTAACTCAAAAAGATGATGAAGGAAAGGGAGAACATCTAATAGCATCTCACTCCCGGACCCTAAAGGAATATGAGATGAACTACAACTTCATCGAGAGGCAAGCATTCGCTATTGTTAAGGAACTCAAGAAGTTCTGACACCTCATATCTTGCAACAAGGTGATTGTTTCTGTCGTGCATTTCAGTGTGTGCAAATACATCATGGAAGAAGAAATCACCGAAAAAAGGGCCAATTGGATCACTAAGATCCTTGAATAAGACATTAAGGTAAAGCCTACAAAGACTGTCTGAGGAAGAGGACTATGTGAATATTTGGCGCATGACGAGGAAATGGTGGCTGAAGAAGAGCAACCGAAGCTGGTTCTAACAAATGAGTCTAAGTCTGAAGGCTTCCGGATGGCAGACAAAGTAAGGTTTATGCATACTAGAAAATATCCGTCAGACCTTCCTTCTCAGAAAAGAATATTCTATAGACTACAAAATAGTAGATATGCACTCATCGAAGGGGTCCTTTTCAAAACTAACTTCAACAGTGTTCTATTGTGGTGTGTCATTATGGAGCAAGTGAAGAAGATCCTCAACACTTTCCACAGCAATCCTGCAAGAGGACACTTCTCTGGGAAGACCACCGCCATCAAAATCATGTGCAATGGATACTTCTGGCCTACGCTATTCAATGACTCATACTCCTTGGTAA
This sequence comes from Sequoia sempervirens, assembly GCA_007258455.2. Lineage (NCBI taxonomy): Eukaryota > Viridiplantae > Streptophyta > Pinopsida > Cupressales > Cupressaceae > Sequoia > Sequoia sempervirens. The sequence goes on along the minus strand of VDFB02105785.1, from coordinate 437,034,480 downwards.
AAGCCTACAAGGAATGCCAATTCTTCACAAGAAGAAGGAAAACTTTGTAATGCCTCTCAATCTGATAGTAGTTGATGAGCCCTTCGCACAATGGGCCTCAATTTCATTAGGATGATCAATCCTGTCTCCAGCGTCAAACACAAATGGATCCTCATGGCCATGGACTACTTTACCATGTGAACCAAAGTCATGCCCCTGAAGAATACGATGAAGGTAGAGATTGTAGACTTTCTGGAGGGGCTAGTAATGAGATTCGGCCCACCAAAGACCATCATTTCTGACAATGCTAAGGCTTTCTTAGGTTCTAAGGTATGTTACTTCACAGTCATGCATGGAATATTCTTAAAAACATCATCAAATTACTACCCGCAAGGGAATACCTAGTCAAGTCAACTAACAAAAATTTAGTATGACTCATTAAAAGAATTGGGTCAAAACACCAAAGAGAATGGCATGAGAACCTTCAGGCAGCACTCTAGGTTGACCGCATAACTCCCAACCAAGTCCTCAAGACATCATCATATGAGCTAGTGTATGGGAAAGAAGCGCCATTGCCCAACTCTATGGAGATTCTGGCACTACAGTTGCTCAAATCTCTCGACGTTGAAAAAAATGGAGTCATGGAGGTTCGATTGGCAAAGTTGCTAGAAGTGTAGGAAAAAAGGGAAAAGGCCCTAATAACCATGTCCAACCACTAGCAGGTGGTTAAGAGATGGTTTGACGAGAGAGCTTTGGACAAAGGTCTAAAATGTGGAGACCTAGTATTAAAATTCAACAAAAGGGTTGCAAATCTGGGCCAACACGAAAAGTTCGACAATCTGTGGGAAGGCCCTTTCAAAATAATTCAATGCAAGCAACAAAATGCATTTGAATTGGAAAATATGGAGCAGGAAACATTGGGTACTCTAGTTAACGGAATTCGCCTAAAAATGCTTAATTAAGCTTCACAATTATTCTGCCAATGTAAATATGTAAGTAGTGTAATTATTTTCTTTCATGTTTTTTCTCGGTCGATCTTTCAATAAATTCCACAGTTCAAGGAAGCAGGAAAATAAATGGAACCCATTATTGTAAGAAGCACAGAGAAGTAACTTTCAACCCATGAAGTAGGAAAATGAACCCGTATGTGCAAAATTGAAAAGGTACTCAAAGAAATAAAGAAAAGAGAACCCATATTGTAGAATCACAAGAAACAGAGACAAGAAGTTGATATAAGCTATATTTTCATTATATATATATATACTTCAATAAGTACATTTTCAAAATGGCTTTGAGGCCATAATTTTATGGTATATCTATATAATATGCAGTTTCTTCATATATTTATACGGTAAAGGCCTTTTTCAAGCATATATAGAAAAAACATATGGAAAGCTTCAAGTCTCAAGTAGTAGGAATGGGAGCATCATCAGCAACGTCTAGAATAACATCATCAACAGGAATGGAAACAGGAGCATTAACACCAACAATAGCATCAACAACAGCAATGGCAAGTGGCAAAGGGAACACCAGGTTCTTGAAGTCGGTATACCAGTCAACATTGTAGAAGGGCACCACATTGTAGCAACAAAACAGGAAGTGGTAGGTGCGAGCCACCCTTTGACAATGCTCTTCATGTGACAGGATATGGAACCCACTCAAGAATGGTACCCATAGCACTACTACATCTTCTTCAATATACTTATGAAGATCACTCATTGTTGGAAGACCCAGACCATATGCAGCATTTGCCACAATCTTGCCAAGGCCCCCAAGGTACCGCTTCAAGAATATTTCCAACACCAGGCAAAGGATCATTAGCTTGGGAACCTAGATATCAAGCAAAGACACGAAAAAATGAGAACATCGGTATTGACTTTGTACTTATCTTCATATTCCATGCAATCTCGACCTAACACCCACTTCATAGCTATGATAGCCAGTGAATGCTTATTCTTGGTCATTCTCTTTAGGTGCCTATTTGATATTTCACATAGGAATGTTGTCTGGGACTTGTTACAAACTAGCCTAATGGGAGTATTCATGGTGCTAGTCTCTATGCAACTGTCTAATGCAAGCTCTACACAACTACCTAAGTCTAGCTCTATGCAACTGCTAATGCTAAATTATGCCTAACTTCCTAATACCAATTCTTCTCAAATTGCTAAGTGTGATTTTTCTATTGTCTAAGCACCTATTTATAGAAATAGCGAGGATGTACAAGGTAATTTTCATGCCATAAGCATGATGTTAATTGAGTACCAACTCAAAAATCCCACCAGAGCTTGCTCGAATTTCCCACCCAGTTGCGTCTGCTAGGTATGATTTGATGCATGCCAAAATTAATAAGAGCTAATTAATTAGCATAAGCCAGTGGTAGTCCTTGGTGGTAGTCTGCATGACCAGGTGATGAGGTGTTGCATTGCAAGCATTTTTCAAACTCCAAGGAAAAATGCAAATCTTTTCAAGTACTTATTGCATATTTTGGCTTAATCATCCCTTTTGCGATATTAATTTCTAGAGCATGCGAAAGCCTAAACCACCTTCAAATCGTCAGCTCAATTTTCTAAGAAAATCACACCGTAGGACATCATTACCAAATGTCATTATGAATTCTTGGCATTTCAAAATGGCAAGGAATTCATTTCGCACAAGCAAAAGAGTTGGCGGTACATGCCGAATTTAATGCTAAAAGGCAACTGTTGTTGGATACCCAAAGAAATAAATATCTAAGTATTGCATGCAAGAAGCTAGCATTGTGAAAGCTTCTTGAGCACACTACCTAGAGCAAAGAGTTTTGAGTGCAGACAGGGCCGAAGTGAATTGCAAAAAATTTAAGCATAGCATAAATCTATAGCAAAAGGAAAATGGTTGAAAGTTCTCAAACATAAATGCAAGGAGAGGCAATGTAAAGCTTGCTTGGCATCATGCGTGTAGCACCAACCACCTATATCTTTGAATACATCTCTTATGCTTCACCTGGGATACCAGAGAAGCCAAAGTGGGTAAACACACGGGCCTCAGAAAAGAAAAAAACCCATAGAGACCAGAGCCAAATAAAGGAGGAATGGGATAACATTCATGATCCCATCCTCAAAAAGAACCATAAGACTCTTAGGGAAGTGGTCTATGAGAGAATGAAGAAAAATAGTGATGCAGATTCTTTAGCGCATAAGCAATGGTTCAGCGGACTTCCACAGTATATGGGCCCGTTTGTGCACTACTGCCTGAAGCTAGTCGATGAGGCCATTAATCATTTCAACCTGGATACCACCCCCATCGAGGGTTGGAAGCTAAGATTTAATATTTGCATAGAAGATATCTGGAACATGCTATGTATCCCTGAACAAAACTCCAAAGCGGACGAGATGGAGTCATTCACTTTAGCAAAGGGGGAGAACATATGGAAAACCAAATATTTTTCTCTAGATTTTTATAACAAAGAAACCAAAAGGCCTAGGGAAGAACATAAAAAGCCACCACAGATTCCAACGGTGCACAATGCTTTCCCCGCGGACCTACAAGATGCCTTCTCAATGATGGCCTTTATTTGTGGCCTAGACACCAACAGGTATGTTCAAGAGTTTCAATTGGGTTTGGGGTTTCAGTTGCGTAGGCAACATTCTTTTTTCTGGTATGGCTTCGTTGAATTCATCGTTGGGGAGATGATGAACCAAATAAGGGAATACATAACACAACAGAGGTTCAGGTATCCTTCTTTCCTTGCCATATTTTTTTGCATCAGAACCCTGACTTCTTCAAAAAAACATGTGAGGTTGGCTATATTTGTTGAAAATGGAAGAAGGACAGTTTCGATATGGATCCTCTCCTCTCCTCAACTTATGATTATTATGCATTTTTGGATTATTTTTTGACTCCAATTCTACAAGATTTGAGAGAAGATGGCAGTATTTACCAACTCACCTCAGACCAAACAGAGTATATGAAGAATTTCACTCTGAAATGCGACCGGTTTCTCAGAGAAGATTTCACATTCATTCGGATGCGTGGCTTTATTGGGGAACCATTCTGACTTCCGGCATGTGTCACAAATCAAGTGTTGGCCCTCAAAATTTTCCAGAAAGAATCAATTATTGACTATACCTTTTGCGGAGGAAAATCCAAGAAGAAAGGATTTTTCATCTGCCCATTAAGCTTTAAAACTGTGGTTATGTCCAAGAAGCGGATGCATAAGCTATTGGAGGTGAAGCTGGCTCATCTGGGGCTAGTATGGATTTGTGACAAATGGCATTACAACCCCAACAATGACTTACCAAATGAACATGTCAAGGTAATGCACAACCCCCGACCTTATTGGGAGAAGCGGCGAAACCCACTTAAGGATCAAGATGATCTGTTGGTGGACCTAGCTCATATTCCAACCGGGGATAGCAGGTCACCATGGCTTAATTTCTACTTCCAGTCAGCAAAGTATAATGAGAAGCGTCAAATCGAGGCCACTCTTCACAATGATTTGATAAGGAATTTCAACTAGAGCAAGGAAAGGATTAGGGATTTCTAGATTTACCCACAGGAAATCCAATGCCTTGATACCCCTTATCAAAGCATAGAGATAGATGAAAGATTCGATAAATTGTGGAATGACACACATATTGATTCTAACACAAGAAATCATGAAGATATCGACCCGGAGGAGGCCGAAACATACACAAGAAAGGGAAAGGAGAAGTAAATAGAAGTACAGACGGCCCCAACATAGCCAAAAGAGAAGGTGATGGAGCAGCCTAGCAAGGTTTCTTTAAATGTGCGGGTGAACATATCATGTGAGGGCCTTGCTGACTTGCACCTGGACCACAAAAAGAACTAGAACAACCCAACAACAATAGTCAAAGGCTTTAGAGGTGGATGATTCTTTCCCATCAAATGACAACGCACAAAATTAGCTTCTGGAGAGAGTTCGCAAGAGCCTGCAGCAAGCTAGGGATCGCAATCATCTAAACAACAAGTAACTTTCACTCCCTCTTCTCTTGCTTCATAATATTTAGTTCCTCTTGTTGTGTCCACAACACCCCTCACTTCAAGTGTCAGAATTTCTTTTTTTGCTTCTTCCGCAATGGTTGCGGGAGGTTTCTCCCAATTCTCTCAGGCGAGACCATTTTCCTTGACTCCTTCATGGACCTTTCCACCTTTCACTAGAGCCCAGTCCTCATCCACTATTGCTTCACCTTTTTCTTTTGTAGCCACCTTTGATACCCCTCTTGCTACTACTATATCGAGCCCGACCCAATCTGCCCAACAGATGGAATCCACCATGACTTCACTATCGCCACCACTTCCCTTGAGCCCTCCCACTGGATCATAGATTGCAATTTGGAAGATTCTCTCATTCTCCCTACAAACAATCTCCCTTCCAAGGAAGAAAACATTTGGAACCACTACCCTCTCATTCCCTTTCGCTCTTCCTCCCAGTGCACACTTCGTAGGCAGACTCATTAGGTTGCCAACAAAAATTTTGTCGAAGGGCGATAAAACAAAACAGGCACAGGCTATCAGGATCAAGAAGCAAAAGGCCAAGGATGCTAAAAATCTAGCAAAGCCAAAGGTATAGACTATTTTCAATGAGGCTTAGCAATCATTGCATTTTGCAACCATGTATCTAACCGTCATCAAACCACAAGGAGAGATGCAACTCGATGATTACAACATGTATACCATGGGACTCAATCTGAGCATAGCCTGACCACAAGAAAAAGTTGAGCTCATGGAAGAGACACAGCAGGTGGTGACAACCAACTTCCTCAAGTCCGGTTGCCAACTAAAGAAAAAGGAAGAAGTGCTAAAAAATGTAAAGGAGAGGATAAAAGTCCTACTGGCAAAGGATAAGGCAAGGAATATAGAATTTGCACACTAAACTCTGGGAGGAACTTGCAAAGTTCCAATCCTATGATCCCAACCTGGTCGTCGAGATGCAACGAAAAAACTAAGAATATCAGGACTAGTTGGCTTGGGCAGAGCAGGATATGCAACAAAAGAATGAGGAGTTTGAGCATCAATGCACTCAATTAGAGAAAAAATTGCAATAGGACACGGATTTCCAAGACCGACAGGCTCAATTGGAGAATGAAATCCAGGAGATGAAGTCTTCCCTCGAGAGGGAATCAACAAAGAAAAGTCGGGCAGAAGAAAAATGGCTCACCGAATGGAGGACCTTGCAGGAGTGACTCTCTATCACAAATAAAAGGAATGCAGAACTGACACAAGGTGTTAGTTCAACGGATGTTGAGATTAGTCTTTTGAAGAGTCTTCCCCAACCCCTTGTTGCCCAATAGGATCTCCTTTTGATGGCTCAACAATTATATATCTCATACTGGGAAAAATTCAAAGCCTTTTGCTTGACTCTTCAACTGACATTGCAATTCATGGTAGAGGCAACAAGTTTAGGCAGGGAAGTTCACAGAGCGATTGAGTGGTTCCCACAATCTATCACGGACAAGGCTCCTGAGGCGAAAAAATTGTTGGATAAGCTATACATGGTCCCAGATGAGGACTTAGCAAACGTAGGGATCGAGGACTAGAAAGTTGCTACCAAAATAACGAACAGGTTCATCCACTACCATGCAGACATCCTCCATGCTAGTGAGTGCACTTCCACACTAGACCGAACCATGAATAGCATGTGGACTAGGTTCTCCCAGCTAACTCATATGAGCTTACCCTCCTTGTTTCTTTCGAATGAATTGGTGACCACAATAAAGAAAATTGTGGTGAAGATCGAAGAGAAACAGCAAGACACATCCACTTTCCAGAGCTTTAATCAGCCCCCTACTACAAACAATATTGAGGGTGTCACTCACCTGATAGTGTGGCTTCTCTTCCAACTCGAGTCTGGGGCCGGTATATTCACGACGTTGTCATACAAAGAAATGATTGATCTACATGGAGCACAAGAGAATTTGCATGATATATCAACACCATCTGAGGACAACTGGTTACCTCTGTAGACTGCTCTCTCCAAAATTTGATTCCATCTCCCAAAGGATAGGGCTCTAGTCTACGAACCAAAAAATTTTGGGTTCCTCATTCTATAGGCTAAACACCCCTGATAGTCGCCAAAATTTGTAGATATAAATTTCCTCTAGCTCCCTTTAGGTGGATGATTTTGCTAAGTTCAACCCGCACTACATATATTCTCGGCCCCTTTTTCCAAAGCTTCATCTGTTGCTGCCATGTGTCCACCAGGTGCTCTCAGGGATTTATTCCCTCGCTTTTCAACCAGCCCCGCCATGCTTCCACATGTCAACACCACGGGCACTTCAATGTTTCTTCCCTTCGCTTTTCAACTGGGCCCCATTCGCGTGCCACGTAGCATCTATCCACGTTAACTTTTTGGTGGACCCTGGTCAGTGCTAACAACGAAGACTTCTCCACATGTCTTCCCCATGCAGCTTTTAATCACAAGATGAAAATAATGAACCACATGCTCTGACCTGCTACCACGTGTCTCCTTTCCGAGGATTCTATCAAAAGGAAGGCAGGAGCAAGCAACAAGCCCTCCATGCTTCCACATGTCCTAACTGCCTCCATCATTGAATGACACATGTCGGCACAATGTTTTGTTGGTACCACCGCCATCATTCACAAGGGATGCATCTAGTTCGCAAATGACCATGTTCCATGCTCAGAATCATTTTTCTTGCAACAGCCATGGGAGATCATTGTTGGAAGAATCGTTGCTCATGATTCGAAATCTTTTTTATTATTAGTCCACTAGGCAATAGGAATTTTATCTATATATAGGGTAAGTGCACCAAGATTGTTCCCAAAAAGGGGGCTTAAGTGGCCACTTTTTTTCTGAAATTAGGAAATATTGACTTTAGACGTGAAATTGAGGATAGTTACACTCAAAATTTTGAGATGGAACAAAAAGAAGGATCAAAGTGCTCCGAGTCTACTTTCTAAACTACTAATTTATTTTGAAAATGGTTGAGATTAAGGGGTTCAAACGAGGGACATATACAAATTGGTGTTGTTCTTTTCAGAAAAACATAACATAGCAACTCTTGTACGGCCCTCGTACGGTGAAATTTTTTTATTATTTTTAAAATCGCTATGGTCAGAAGTTAGCTAACAATATGTAGTTGATGCACAATTTTTCTAATAATTTTTTAATGAATATTTTATTTTTTCCTGATTTTCAAAGAGGAAACTTCCTAAAAAATAGAATTTTGGTCGTGCTACCCCTACCAATTTTAGAAGTAATTGAAATTTTTATAAAAAAAATTGTAGAATGGAGTCTAGTTTTTAAAAATGTAATTTATTTGAAATTTTGATGAATGGTTAATTTATAACAAAAAAAACACCAAACACTACCTTTTTAAAAAAAAGACATACAAACAAAAGAAATTATGGATGAAAGGCTTAACATTGTCAGAAAGTGAAAAAAATTACATCATTGGATAGTTAAGAGAGAACCTAACATTACCTAGATGTTCGATTTGTTTGATATTGAACCACGTGCAATCTTGATGGTGAGCATGAACCCAATTATGTGAAATATTGTAGAATTTACAAAAACATATCTCTAGTCGTTGGGAATGCCCTCAAAGCCTTTGGGTTGGTATTCCAAGGCTTGGGAATTCTCAAAGCAATATATAATGTCCGCGCGTTATAACGTGCTCGCGTTATATCTTAATTTTGACATGGCTTTTGTGTTTTGCGAATGCATCGATAAAACGTGATTGCATTATAACGTGCTCATGTTTTGGTCTACATTGAAATTATTTTCTTCTCGTTTTCTTGTCTCTTTCTTCTTGTTATCTTTCAAGGAAACTATATACATGAAATAAACATTTAAGTATAAATTGGCATTTTCATATGGACGTTTACTTTCTTATACTTTAAGTTATATTTCATGTATATAAGCAAGATGTTCGAGAGTGGTTTCTGTAGACACCTAAATTTGGACACTTAATTTATCCAAATTTATCCTCTTTCGTCTAAACATCCCCTTATCCGCATTAATTAAGTAATATCACTATTATTTAATTAATCCCTCTAAAGTTCTTCTAATCTCTAAGGTGTCTAGTTAAATAATTAAATACCTTCCCCCTTTCATCAAATGCATTAAATAAATATACCATTTATTTAATTCCCTTTATGTCACATCCTCCATCATCTTTATTTAATCCTAATCCATCTTCTAATCTCATCATTAGAGGTGTGCACATGCTAATCCTTGATTAGGATGTGTCACATCCTCCAACTTTTGCAAGTTGGTCTCTAATCTCTCTTAGCCACTTAACCCTCCTCTAATCCTTAATTAACTAGCCTAATCAACCTCTCAATGAATTTTTAATTTCTTTTATCCTTCCAAGGAATATTAAATTTCTTTTACTCTTCCCCATGTGATCTTTGACTTGTCACATCAAGTCACATGTGAAATCTAACCCTCTTTTAATATGTCATTAATTAGTCTAATCAAATACTTGCACAACCTTAATCACTCCATGTCACTTAATCAAGTCAACCCTATTAAATTTTTTCTCTTTTTGGACAAGGCATCTCCATTCTCCATGTGAATTTTTAATTCACATTTAATCCCCCAATGCATTTAAAGGAATTTTAAATTCCTTCTCCCATCCCCATGAGAATATTTGAAGAATTTTTAATTCCCCACTTGTCCTCTCCCCCACATGGGGACAAGTACCCCTTTATGAGGAGATCTTGTCCCAATCCCAAGGTACTATGTACCCTCTCCATGTCATGTACTATCTTTCCACCTCATGTACACATCACCTTTTTGAGCCACTTCATATGCCACTTGTCAAGATGTGAAGGCTTGTGAGTTCTCAACTCACCTTAGCCCTACATCTTGATCTTGGTGGCTCAATCTTGACTGTCCATTTCTCTAGAGATTTTCAAAATCTCTATAAATACCCCATGTTTTCTCTCATTTTGGGGGAGATCATGCATTGTAGCCAAACTCTTGCAAAATTTTCCTAGAATTCATACTTAGCCATTTTCATGCTTGCACCCACTTGCATCCATCTTCACATCATCATCTAGTTTGCATCTCTTGCCATCCAAGGAGCATACAACGCCGAAGATCGAAGGGCCAACCAAAGGATCGATTTGAGGCAAGGTATAAGGTTTCATTTTGTCATCTTTATTTTGTGTTGAATCCAACTAGGCTAATCTTGAGGTGTAGGTAGTTTTTAGTGTTATTTTGCACTCTCTTGTTTGTTGCTCATATTCTAGCACCTAAATTCACCCTATCACATTTATGGCATGCCCAGTGGGACCCACAAACGGGTCTCTTACTTTCATGTTTTCTATTTTTTGACCTTTTGCAGGTACAGGTTATAGAGGGGCGGACTCGACCTAACAAACAAGCAGACCCGCCCTCCATAGGCAGACCTTACCTTCTCCAGGGGTGGACCTTCCCTCCCCAGACTGCAAAAATTGTTTTTTTGGCAAATTTTCATGGAGGGGCAGACCCGACCTAGCAAATAGGTGGACCCGCCCTCTACAGGCTGACCTAACCTTCTCCAGGGGCGGACCTGCCCTCCCTAGACTGCAGAAATTGCTTTTTTAAAAAAAAAATTCATAGAGAGGCGGACCAGACCTAACAGATAGGCTGACCTAACCTAACAGATAGCCGGATTTGCCCCAGATAGCCAGATCTGCCCTCATAGACAGCCGAATTTTCCCCATGCAGCTTTTTTCAAAAGGTAAAATTTCAATTTTTTAACAATTTTTTGGCTATTTTAAGGGTTTTTAACCCCTAATTAGGAACATAGTTTAATTAAGAGGTGTCAATAAACCTTGTATGATGTATTTTTGGGTGAGCTATTTGACGTATCCAATCCCCTTGCACCATTCGGCGATCTTCGATGACGAGAAATCGTAGCTTACCACATCCTTTGAGTCTAGCCATCTTATTTTTCTTAGTGGGGCCTGCTTGGGGATTTCATCACCCCAAGGGACAATTCCAACCACGTGTACCGGAGGGGTATATAAAGGAGGGAGAGCGAAAGTTGTACCTCAATCCAACCACATAATTGGCGAAGCATAAGGATGATGTGAAGAGTTGGTCTGAGCCTTCTTAGGTTCCCGACTCACGCTTGTAACAGGTTGGTGTTCATGGTTTGGGCCTCACGTACTGGGTGTATATCGAGGACTCCCTAGTAACCATACTCATCCTAGATTAGAAGACTGTGTCGACCACACCCATCCTTCTATACTTAGGCTTGTGCTGTCTGATTTATCTTTTTTTGTGCGAAACTAGTGATTGTCTAATTCTGCAAAATCATTTTCTTCTATGATTGTTGTGTTTTTCAATCCTTTGCCTTAGTCTTTTTTGTCAATATTCAAGTTAAACCTAACAAACAGGCAGACTTTCCCTCATGCAAGAATGGACCTGACCTAAAAACTAGTCCTTTGGAGCCTGTTTTGGTGGATTTTGACCAACTTTTGCTCCTTGGGTGGACTTGCCCTCATCTAGGGGCGGACCTGCCTGCAAACAAGTGTTTTGGAGCCTGTTTTGGTAGATTTTGACCAACTTTTGCTCCTTGGGCGGACTTGCCCTCATCCAGGGGCGGACCTGACCTGAAAACAAGTGCTTTGGAGCCTATTTTGGTAGATTTTAACCAACTTTTGCTCCTTGGGTGGACTTGCCCTCATCTAGGGGTGGACCTGACCTAAAAACAAGTGCTTTGGAGCTTGTTTTGGCCATTTTTGACCAACCTTTTCTCCTTGGGTGAACTTTCCTTCATCCAAGGGTGGACCTACCCTATTAACAGTCCTTTTGGAGCTTGTTTTGGCCATTTTTGACCAACTTTTTATCCTTGGGCGGACTTGCCCTCATCCAGGGGCGGACCTGCCCTATTAATAGTCCTTTTGGAGCTTGTTTTGGCCATTTTTGACCAACTTTTTCTCCTTGGGTGGACCTGACCTTCTCCATGGGTGGACCTAACCTTTGACCCACCCCTTTTAGACCCATTTTGACCAAATTTGACCAATTTTTGCTCCTTGGGTGGACTTGCCCTCTCCTTGGGCGGACTTGCCCTACTAACCAGACCTTTTGGAGCCTATTTTGGCCATTTTTTACCAACTTTTGCTCCTGGGGCGGACTTGCCCTAACCTCTACTCAGTCAAATTTGCCCTGATAGACAGCCATATATGCCCCGCCATTTCCACATTATTTACCCGTTTTCTTCTGTTCAAGCACCAATCTTCTCAATTTTTCGTGCTCTTTCCAACGACATATACCATTTTATACTTTTGAGAAGAAAAAAATTCCTTGGGTAGACTTGACCTGCTAACCAGTCTTTTTGGAGCCTATTTTGACTGTTTTTGACCAATTTTTGCTCCTTGGGCGGACTTGCCCTACTAACCAGACCTTTTGGAGCCTGTTTTGGCCATTTTTGACCAACTTTTGCTCCTTGGGCGGACTTTCCCTCTTCTTAGGCGACCTTGCCCTGACATCTACTCAGCTAGATTTGCCCTAACAAACAACCATATATGCCCCACCATTTTCACATTGTTAACCCTTTTTTCTCTGTTCAAGCGCCAATCTTCTCAATTTTTCGTGCTCTTTCCAACGACATATACCACTTCATACTTTTGACCAACTTTTTTCCTTGGGCGGACTTGCCCTATATAGGGGCAGACTTGACCTATTAACCAGTCCTTTTCAAGCCCATTTTGACCAAATTTGACCAACTTTTGCTCCTTGGGCAGACCTGACCTTTTCCTTGGGTGGACCTGACCTTCTCCTTGGGCGGACTTGACCTTCTCCTTGGGCAGACCTGACCTTCTCCATGGGCGGACCTGACCTTCTCCACAGGCGGACCTGACCCAACAGACAGGCGGATTTTCCCTAACAGACAGCCATATATGCCCCGCCATTTTCACATTGTTAATCTGTTTTCCTCCATTCAAGCGCCAATCTTCTAGATTTTTTGTGCTCTTTCCAACGACATATACTACTTCATACTTTCGAGAATTTTCCTGGGGCACCTTTTCCTTCCCCATCCGCCTCCTTGAGGGGGGCATACCCTACCATTCTCTCTCAATCTTCCATCATAAACCTTCCCTTACAAGACCTGGGCATCCCCTCTAAACAACCCTCCAAACAACCATACTTTCTCCCCTCTAGACAGCCATATATGCCCTCCTCCAGAGCCATACCTTCCTTCTTCAACAATCTCGATCAATCATTTACTCATTCTGAGTAATCTTTCATCTATCCCAAACCTTCGTCTTCTTGTTTCGAGAATCATTCATCCGTTGTGAGTAGTTGTTTACTTGTTTTGAGTGGTCGTTCATCCATTCCGATCAATCTTTTACTTGTTTTGAGTACTCATTCATCCATCCATTCCTCTAATCAAATCATCATTTTCCCCATCCAAATCCCCTAAACTTCATCTCGGGTTATTATCCAAATTGACCAAAGTATCTAATCTAATCTTCATCATCAACATCCTCTTAGGATTGTCATCCATCCTAAGATAATCATCATCATCAGCCCAATCAATCCATTTTCAATCTCAAAGTGGATTCGGTGCTGCAATCATACATTTATCCTTTAATCTGATCAATTAGCATCCTAAGTCACCTAGGATAATCTCTGAATGGGGTTTACAGTCCCTCTCATCATCCTATATTATCCATCAGTCAATCTTATCAATCAATTGATCAATCCAATCCAATCACATCTTTATCCAATCACCTTCGACCCAATCAATCTACTTCCATCTCGAAATAGATTTGATGTCGTAATCATCCTTTGATAATCAAATCCAATTGTCATAATCAATCCCATCATCCAATCATCTTAATCTAAGCTTTAATACAATCCTGATCTAAGCTTACCCTAAATCATGATTTGAGCTTTAGTCCATTCCTATCCAAAATCTTTGATCCATCCTCTTTTATCCTTTCATCATCATGAATTCTTATCCTCCATCAATAGTGGTCAAGGGAAACCCTAATTATGTCAACAACGATAACGAAAGTCTTGTCAATCAAGAAGAATGTGACATAGATCCCTTTGACACTATCATTGCTTGTAAATTTTCTCCACCCACTTTCCAAAATCCAATCATCCCTTCAAGCTATCCTATAATGTCTTCATCCATGCCTAATCATGCTCCCTGTGCTACCTATGACAAGGGATACCCATCATATCCATCATATCCTTCATCTACATCATCCTCTTATCCTAGTCTTCCATCACAATACCCCTATCCTAATCCCTCATCCACATCCTCTTATCTCAATCCTTCATCCATATATACCCACTATCCCAATCTCCCATACCAATCTACTCACCCTAATCCTACATTCACACCTTCCTATTCTAATCCAACCTCCATACCAACCTATCCTTATCCTAATCTGACATCCGCAGTTCCCTATCTCCATCCACCACCTCAATCTTTTCATCCTAATCCACCATCCCCATACCCTTACTGCAACCCACCACCCACATCCTCATGTCCTAATTCACCATCCCAATATCCCTATCTTAACCCTTCATCTAATCTTAATCCCCCATCTATTCCCATGTTTGCATCCAATCCCATTCCCCCATCTAATCCTAATCCACCAATCCATATTCCTAATCCCCCACTAATCCATAATCCCTCATCCACTCCTACCACACCATCTCAGCCTAGAGTATGCAAGTCTCTCATTTCAGAAGTTCTCCAAGAACTTATAACAAAGAATTCATCTCCCACTCCACACCTTGAAGTTGTAGACTCATGCCATCCCAACCCATCATCCACGGTCATTAGTGATGAGACCTTTCTCCACCCAACACCTTTCATTGATGATACCACCCTTAGCACCACTCAAACCATTGAAACCATCACATCCTTTGAATCCACTGAGCCACCATCTGCTACCATCACATCTACCAAATCCATTGAACACCCACTTCCTACTCCAAGAGTAGTCGAACCCATCGGTGACACCCAAATCCAATCCACTTCTCCCACTCCTAGTGTCACTAAGATCCATTCCGATGACTACATGGAATCCTCCATCCTTCAATCTCCCCAACTTGAAGAGTCTCTCCAACACTCTATCATCCTTCCATCCACACAAGAGGAGTCATTCCAAGAGTCTAATCCAAAGCATGCCAACATATCCCCTTCTCTAGATCAAGATCCTACCATCCCATCTAGTCCACCTCAAGATCACAGTCCCCCATCCATTCCATTCCATGATCCCCTTGTCATTCAAGATTCCACCGCTCCATCTCCATCTCCATCACATGAGCCCACTACCACAAATCCAGATCTTATCATATCCCCTAATCCCTCTCGTGATACTACCCATCCAAATGTTGTTATCCCATCATCTCCCTCTCATGATCCCCCATCATCGCCTAAAAATGCTATCCCTACACTGCCTGCGTATCCCCTTGGTACTCTCACATTCTTCCATGGTGGCCTCCTTGCAGAAGAAAAACACAATGTATATACTACCCATCATCCTCCACCTAATAATGGATTCACAACATGTTTTCAAAATAACACAAATCCTATCAGGGATCGCATCCTCAAGAAAATGAACTATCAAGGAAAAGGTCTAGGCCTTCATGAGCAAGGTATTTTAGAGCCCATCCAAGTCAAAGAACAAGTATGCATGCAAGGTCTTGGACCTATTTCCCAATACTCACAATCTAAAGATGTTGGTACAACCTCTAGACATCCTCAACGAGCCTTTTCCAAAAGAAATGTCGTCTCTTCCCATCGCTCCACTAGATCATATGCTACCATCCCTCCTCCTTTATCGTATCACCTCAAAACAACTGTCCATATTCCTCCTTCATCTACTCCATCCATTTTGGGTCCTTACATCCCTCCATCCACCATCTCCCATCCTTCATCCACTCCATCCATCTTGGGTTCTTATGTCCCTCCACCCACATTGTCTGCTTTGGGTCCATATATCCCAAAATCACTTCCTCCCTCTCATCCTTTCATCCATCCAACACCTATCCATGTCATCCATCATAAATATCCCTCTCGCATATCCCCTAATCAAGATCAACAAAGGCACATACCTACACATTCTCCATCTACATGTAATCCTCATAATCCTACCCTCATCGCTCCACATCATCCATCTCCTCACACCCATCCCATTGCTACTAAAATCACTTTGGATGCTAAAGTAAAACTACATAAATCCAAACATCCACATGAATCTAAAGCTCCCCATGTCCCCTCTAAACGACATATTGAAGAAAAGAAAAATCAAATCCACAATCCAAATCAAACCCATCGGCCACAAAGGCCCACTAAAGCAAAAATCAAAACCATGTGGATTCCAAAGAAAAAAGATGCAATGCCATCAAATGAAAAATTTGTAAAAATATTCAAAGTTGCTAATACAAAAGCTAATCATACACCCCTTTCATCTTCTAAGTTTGTTTTGGGACCCTATGTCCCAAAATTCACCATTCCATCTCCTCCATTATCCCCGCATTCTCCATCCATTAATCCTCTTATCTTTTCACATCCATCACAATATGTGCCAATGTTGGTCCTGAACTCACCACCCCATCACACATCCACCCCATCATTCTATCCATACCCTTTCCAGCATCCCATTCATTACCCCACATATCTCCCCCATAAAGTCCCTCTAATTCATCTTCATACATAATCCATTTATCCTAATAGGGTTGTACCAACATCCAACAGGCAGTTCGAACATGGGCTCTTAATACCTCATATAGAACTTGATGCTTGAGTCCTTCATCCATATCCTTATCATATGTCTTCTAAATCCACTTATTCATCTCCCTATCCTTACCCATTTTCATCCCCCTACTATCCAAAAATCCAAAAAAGTCCAAAAATCCAAAAAAGTCTAAAAATCCAAAAAAGTCCAAAAATTCAAAAAGTCAAAAAATCCAAAAAAGTTCAAAAATCCAAAAAAGTCAAAAAAAATCAAAAAATAAAATAGTAAAGAGAAACAATTCGTCCAATGGTGAAAACTTGGAAAACAAGCACCTTGGATAAGTACCATGATGAAAACCTGGCAAACAGTCATCATGCACAAATCCCCATCTGCACTTGGGGGCAGTTTCCTGATATACATTCCCTCCATCCGCTACGCTTCATGCTATGCTTCCAGCTATACACCTGTCTTCTTGCTATACGTCCTCTTCATGCATCCCCTCCATCCTGCCTATCTTACACATCCTGCTTAGCATATCTCATTTATCCCGTCCCTCCATCCTTCTTGTGATCTTAATAAAAAAAAATAGGGGCACCTATCTATGCATGCTTTGGACACCTCTTGGTATACATTTCCATCACACATGCTCTATCATATCCCTTAATCACCCATCCTATCCTCCTCTAGTTATCTCCTTCATTTTCCCATCTTCCATCTCTCATGCCTCATTATACATGATATATCTAGAGTGGGAGCATTTATCTTCGTTTGTGATATAGTCCTTGGAGACATCATTCATTCCTTCAGAACAATCCCTTCCATTTCCATATCCTTATCTCCTTATCGATATATCCATCTCCCCATCCTTATATTTTATCCCTCCATACAGTCCTTATATCCATCTCCCCATCCTTATCTTCCTATCCTTCCATCATGGCATCAATTTTCATCTATCCATTTGGTCACCTTTTCCTCATCCAAATCCTTATCCCTCCATCCAATCCATCCAAACAATCATTTTCCTTCCCCCATCCTCTATCCTCATCCCATCCCATAATCCCTTGTCATTGGTATCTAGCTATAGGCTACTCCCCACGCAATCCAATGTCATCTACCTCATCATCATCACTTTTGCTTCTTTTAAACATCTTTTCAATCTCCTATCCTTTCCCATCATTCATCTATCCATCATATCATCCTCCCAATTCATCTTTTGATGATTTGGACAACTATCCCATCCCTGAGCTTTGTGTAGTCACCATCCTCTGATCCAATCCAACAGGTCTATCATGTCCCATCATGTCAGTCCAATCATCTTATCCCCTTATCTAAGGTTATCTCATCATCCTTCATCCATTGTCTATCGTTGGTCTTTCGTCGAACTACGTTGCCCCTGCGCTTTCACGTAGGCAAGGTCAATCATATTATCTGCCCCTGGGGTTCCATCCATCATCGATCTATATTGTCCACTTTTCTCCTTTTCTCCATCCTATCTTCATCATCCATCAAAGTCTCCATCATGGTCTGTCGTCAGCCTTTTATCAAACTACGCGGGCTATGCGCTTCCACATAGGCAAAGCTAATCTTTAATCAGCCCCCGAGCCCCTAGGTCGCTAGGATGTGTTAGTCTCCTATCTTGTGTCATGTCTCTTGTGGTGTGTCATCAAGCTATGCCCTTATCTAGATGGTTATTAACCAACAAGATCCACTTGTATCATCAGATCCAATTGGTTTCGAATATCCTGAGTCATATAGGTCTTTCAGTTTAGTATCCATCATTGGTCTCAATAGGATGCATCCTTCCTAACAGACCTCTTCAATCCCATCCATCCCTGTGATCCTGTGGCAAAGGACGTTTGAAATTGATTGCGATCTTTTGATGCTTTTGTATTTTGTTTATCATTTGAGCTCCCTATCATCACTTGTCATGGTCGCCTTGATCCATCATATCATGGTGTGCTTTGACTAGTCAACATAGGGGCGTATCTTGATCTTTTATTTGTTGTTGTCTTCTCGATTGTCCCACATAGTACCCACCAAGATCCCTGAGGTCTTGTGTTATGCTGGGGCATCCTTGTGTGCTTGTGGTTACCCCAATACCTGACTCGACCAAGGTCATCACGACTTTGGGGTGTTAGGATAGCCTTCTTATTTGATGTGTTTGTTTCATGCATTAGACACTAATTTGCCTTGGTCATTTATACCTTGGTGTATCGTGTCTTCTGCTATAGCAAAAATAAGTGCTCTGAAGATGGAAAATTGTATTAGGATTGCATTCCATCCTCTTGCATGTATCCCCCATCCTATCATCTACCAAAATCCCCCACATCCATTCATCCTTCATCACGCTTCCCTCCCAATCTCCTGTTGCCTTTTCATCCTTTCTTACCCATCACTTTGCATCATCTTCTTCATCTCCCCTTGCATCATCCCATTCATTTCGAGAGCACACTTGTGTTCACTTGAACCCGCATGTCCTCTCGAGGGGACATCCTCAATCCCTAACTTTCATCTTCACCCCATCATTTCCCTTCCTAGTCATTCCTTTGAATGACTGGGGCATCTTTCCCAATCTAACCATCTTCTTCTAGGTTCTATGTTTTAATATTCTTTGAAATGATGCTACTTCATAACACCATCTCAAAGAGGGGAAAAATGTAGACACCTAAATTTGGACACTTAATTTATCCAAATTTATCCTCTTTCGTCTAAACATCCCCTTATCCGCATTAATTAAGTAATATCACTATTATTTAATTAATCCCTAAGGTATCTAGTTAAATAATTAAATACCTTCCCCATTTTATCAAATGAATTAAAAAAATATGCCATTTATTTAATTCCCTTTATGTCACATCCTCCATCATCTTAATTTAATCCTAATCCATCTTCTAATCTCATCATTAGAGGTGTGCACATGCTAATCGTTGATTAGGATGTGTCACATCCTCCAACTTTTGCAAGTTGGCCTCTAATCTCTCTTAGCAACCTAACCCTCCTCTAATCCTTCATTAACTAGCCTAATCAACCTCTCAATGAATTTTTAATTCCTTTTATCTTTCTAAGGAATATTAAATTCCTTTTACTCTTCCCCATGTGATATTTGACTTGTCACATCAAGTCACATGTGAAATCTAACCCTCTTTTAATATGTCATTAATTAGTCTAATCAAATACTTGCACAACCTTAATCACTCCATGTCACTTAATCAAGTCAACCCTATTAAATGCTTTCTCTTTTTGGACAAGGCATCTCCATTCCCCATGTGAATTTTTAATTCATATTTAATCCCTTAATGCATTTAAAGGAATTTTAAATTCCTTCTCTCATCCCCATGAGAATATTTGAGGAATTTTTAATTCCCAACTTGTCCTCTCCCCCACATGGGGACAAGTACCTCCTTTATGAGGAGATCTTGTCCCAATCCCAAGGTACTATGTACCCTCTCCATGTTATGTACTATCCTTCCACCTCATGTACACATCACCTTTTTGAGCCACTTCACATGCCACATGTCAAGATGTGAGGGCTTGTGAGTTCTCAACTCACCTTAGCCCTAAATCTTGATTTTGGTGGCTCAATCTTGACTGTCCATTTCCCTAGAGATTTCCAAAATCTCTATAAATACCCCATGTTTTCTCTCATTTTGGGGGAGATCATGCATTGTAGCCAAACTCTTGCAAAATTTTCCTAGAATCCATACTTAGCCATTTTCATGCTTGCACCCACTTGCATCCATCTTCACATCATCATCTAGTTTGCATCTCTTGCCATCCAAGGAGCATACAACGTCGAAGATCGAAGGGCCAACCAAAGGATCGATTCAACACAAGGTAAAAGGTTTCATTTGTCATTTTTATTTTGTGTTGAATCCAACTAGGCTAATCTTCAGGTGTAGGTTATTTTTAGTGTTATTTTT